>CM040935.1:43368306-43968306 GCA_023029165.1 Gobiocypris rarus | reverse complement strand
GGTCCCCGACTCGGGCCCAGATCCCGGAGCTCTGTGAAGTTCCAATTTTTCCCCTACACCCTAGGGCCACGCCCTTTGGGTATGTCGTTCGAGGCCCCACGAGCCACTGTGCAAAATTTCAAGTCAATCGTGGAATTACGGTACAAATGGGAGCTGGAGCAGACGTCCACTTCTCAATGAAGTAGTGGCCGCTAATTAAGTGGTTATGGACTTTGGGTTTATTGATGATAGTTAAATTTTCTTTTACTTTAAACACCTCTACTGTACTCGACACACTCAGGACGAACAAATTCATGTCACTTTCAACTCATTTGAGTGCTTAATTTGCATAGAAATGACATCTCCACAAACCACCTATTTGTCAACCACTGCTTCATAGGGCATTCGGACGTCTTTGTGTTTTGGGCTCCCGTTGGGCTCTGGAAGGTTCTCAACCTCATGGGTGAGCATGTTGGATGGGGCTCCCCGCGACCTCAACAGCCCCACCCGGGCCCTGCCATTCCTGAGATGTACATTTTTAACGTTTCAAGCGGCCGTAACCTCGGCACCCGTATAGCTATCCGAGCAGCACTCGTCTCGTTGGAATCGTCTAATCAAGCTCTATATATGATTTAAATTTCACGGCTATCCGCGTTGCGGAGAAATTCGACCGGGGCGATCCAGCGCGAAACAAAATGGCGCCCAATGTGAAAAACCAACTTTTGCCCATTACTCTGGAGCGGAAAGTCTGATTGCGCTCAAACTTTGCTCAAAACCCCTTGTCACCCCCGACCTGAACGTGACAGTCGCGGGCCCCAGGCGCCCCTGGTGGATCGCGACTTTTGACCTTCGAGGGCCCTAGCTCCCGAACCGGGCTCTTTCGACGCGGGGACCGAGACCTTTCCAACGAGCCCACCCTCGGCCCTGGGGCCGCTGCATTCCTGAGATACAAGGCCAACAATGGCCCAATCTCTACCCGGCCGTAGCTCCCGGGGCCCGGGACCCAGGGCCTCGGGGAGGGTGCGTTCGGTAGAGGTCCTTGAGTCCTTGCTCCTTCCGAGTTTCAGAATTTTCCCCATGGGATTCCGAGTATGAGCCCAGATGTGAAGGGTTAGGGTTAGAGTTGGAACTTCTGTCAGGGTTTGTGCTCTGGCCCCATCAGTCGGGGCCCCTGGAAGTGAGAATCTCCAATCTCAACTCGCCACGACCTTCCTCCTCGAGCAGGAGTCCCTCCTCGAATCCATTAAGCGCGCAGGCCTTTGGTGGGCGAAGGTCCCTTTGACCTTTTGACCCCTGAGCGAGGTCCCACCAAACTTTCCGCCCGACTCGGGGACATGGCGAGAATAAAAATGGCGCCCCTAGTCAATCGGCCCTTCCCAAGTCGTTTAAATGCGCATCCATGAACCCATTGTGGCAAACGCATTGGTTTAGTGGGCACGTGGATTTTTACAGAAAGGTTCAGGGGCCCCAGATTTTTGCACAGTGGCTCCTGGGAGGCCCTGAACAACATATCGAAAGCGGTTGGCCCTGGAGCAAAGGGGAAAAAATTCAGCTTCTAACCTAATATTGACCTCAGGCCTCTAACAGTCATACAGTCTAAGAGCCTTTTAATGGTTTGATGGCGGGGAGGGCGCTTTTTCAGGAAGGTCCAAGAGTTTCACGCCGGGTCCATCAGTCGGGGCACATGGAGAGTGAGAATCTCCAATCTCAAAGCGCCACGACCTTCCTCCTCCGAGCGGCAGCCACGCCTCCAACCCATTAAACGCGCAGGCCTTTGTGGATGTTCGTCCTTTTGACCTTTTGACCCTGAACGAGGTCGAAGGCCACCAAACTTTTCCGAGCGACTCGGGGAACGTGGCGAGAATAAAAATGGCACCCACTAGTCGATCGGCCCTTCCCAAGCCGTTCGTACACATCCGTGAACCCACTGTGGCAAATGCATTGGTTTAATGGGCACGTGGATTTTTACAGAAAGGTCCCAGGGCCCCAGATTTGACAGGGTAATACAGGGGTGTCCTGGAATGATATACAGAGCGCAAGTTAAAAACCAACAGAATAAAAACAGACACTAGGAGCGCTCTTGCACACAAGACTGTGGTGCTCGTGTGCGATGGGATGCCAACTGGGTGATTTTCGGTCAATAGGTCATTTTGCAAACTATAATGGGTAATTGGACAAATAGTGGTTTCGTGGATGTGGGGTGGGGTGGGGCGGTCTGCGGTAATGGTCAGCAGGGGTCAATAGGTCATTTGCAAAATATAATGGGTAATTGGACAAATAGTGGATTCGTGGATGGGGAATGGTCCGAATGGTAAATTAAAAACTAGGCATTTGGACTCCCAATTCACGCTGCGATCCCTTGCGCCCATTATGCGCCCAATGGCAATCGATTAACATGGGAAAAATCCACGAACCCACTAAATGTACTGTTGCGGCAAAAATAACGTTAACCCCGTTGCATTTGAATAATAGACAAACCTTAGCCAATTGTGTCTTTATAAAGATTTAATTCTTGCAAGGATGGGGGTTTACATTTACATTTTATGAGGTAGATGTAGGTTTGACTGTGTGTGTGTGTGTGTGTGTGTGTGTGTGTGTGTGTGTGTGTGTGTGTGTGTGTGATTTAATAAGTGACATCTAAGGCCGGTAGAGTCCCCAATCTAGGTGTCCCGTGACCCCATGCTAAGAGGTGTTTTTGAATAACAGAGACAGATGTTGATTTCTGTATAACCTTAAACATAAATCTTCTTCTATGATACAAAATGTTCCTCTACAGTACTTACCCTGGTAATTGGTTACTTTTATAGTTGTCACATGCCTGTCACATGCCTGTCCTGTCTCGTGTTGCACATGTGGTGTTTTGTTATTTTGGGCCATGTGCTCGTGTCTCTGTCTAGATCCCACCCCCTTGTTATCTCGTTATTGGTTTCATTTGCCCCACCTGTGTTCCCTCATTCCCATCTTGATTTCTCCCCTTTATAGACTCCTTGTGTTTGTCAGTCTTTGTCGGATATCTGTCTTTGCATGTGAAATGATGGCCATTGTTGTTGTGTTTGCATTGCAGTGGGTAGAGGAGGTCAGGCCAGAGAGAGTGGTGATAGCATCAGATTCATGTGCAGTATTAATGAGTTTAAAATTTTGCAATTCCAGGAGTAGAGAGGATTTATTGTATGAAATATTATAATCATTATTTAGAATCCAACAAATGCATTTGTTTGTTAGTTTTGTGTGGGTCCCTGCACATGTTGGAGTTCTTGGGAATGAAAAGGCAGATAAAGCAGCAAAACGGGCTATGAGGAGTGGGAATGAGAGCATAAATGTAAATATTAGTAAGTCAGAAGCTAAAGTGGTGATTAAAGGACAAATAAAAAAGTTGTGGCAAAATCAATGGAACAATGAAAATAAAGGAAGATATTTGTTCAAAAATAATCCATTAGTTGGGTGTACAGGGTCTCGAGGACTGAAATAGAAAATAGGAGAAAGGTTATTACAAGAATAAGGAATGGACATACTGGGTTAAACAATTCTCTCTGCATGACTGGAAAACATTGATGGGAATATTGGAGAGCAAGAAACAGTGGCTCATGTTTTATTATATTGTCAGAAGTATAAATCAGAGAGAGAAGTTTTAAAGTATGCACTAAGAGAAAATGGAGAGGAAAATATCAGTAATATTCTTGCAGGTGACAAGGGTTAGAAACTTCTTCTAGAGTATTTAGGATCAACAAGATTAATGAATAGAATTTGATCATTATAATTGTATTTATTTATATGTGTTTAGGTTTATTTATTATTATTTTATTTATAGGTTTTTGTTTGTTTGTTTTATAGGTTCTCTTTAAAAAATAAAAAATAAATGTTTTCTCTTTGTCCTTATAAATTGGGTGTTTACATAGATTATTAGTCCATACTCCAGATCAGTGGGTGGCGGTAATGCACCTGAAAGTTGTTTGCCAACCGCCAATAAAAACAAAAGAAGAAGTCTTTATTGGATCGTTGTTTTGTCTCGTCTCCCGTTTCCTGTTCCCCAGTTGGTATGTTGATTTTATGTGTAGTTTATGTTTTTCCCCTCGTGGGTTTTGTTTTGTGTTCGTTTTATTTTTCTGTTAATAAATACACCCTTTTCTGCACTTGAGTCCTCGCACTAGTTTTAATTTGTTGAACGTGACAGAGCGATCCGACCTCTGAAAACTAGTGCGAGGACTCAAGTGCAGAAAAGGGTATATTTATTTACAGAAAAATAAAACATAAACATTATAAACATTAATAAATGACACATTAACTAATATAAGTGACAATAAATGACTCGCTGATGATATCCTCCGTTGGGTCAAGTCACACAGTTCTTATTCTTCTAAGGTAAATTCAAGGCCTATTCCTCACAGCATCTTCTATTAAACTTGATGAAAAGGAGAGCAATGATGGCAGAAAGCGCACCCTGGTTTTCTTTATTTGACAAAAGCACAACGGTTTGTTGTTATTGTGAGTGTGCACAAATAAAAGCAGACAATTTGTTAACAATTTTGAAAGATGTATTACTGGTTCCTGTTTGAAAAAAATTACAGAGAATTTTAAGTTGATTTTGCGGCTATATGGAAAAAATCTACCAAAACATGCCGGGCTGTCACATTACCATTAACAACGCAGAACCTTGAACTGAGGAAAACTGAGTGCTTAAATACACATGGAAAGATAATCAACCCCACAGGTGTGCACAATCAGAAACAACAACCAATGAGAACTAAGGCAAAAGGTGACAAAAAAGCAGAATATGACAATGAAACTAAACAGTGTTTGTGGTATGCATCTTCTCCACTGACCTTCACTGACATTCACACAGGTCTCCTTACTGACCATTCCAAGATGGCGGCACTTCTGATGTCCCTGAAGCAGCCGAGCTGGATCTACTGTACATGTTTATGGTTGGCAACCCTGGCTGTGGTGAATGCACAGGTAAGTGCCCTCCCTCAGATTAAATGTGGAAATGTAAACAGATGTATTTCATGAGATTAGGAATAATTTTTTTATAAACTATTCTTTCAAAATAGGAAGTTCTACAACCAGTACCTGGCATAAAATACCCAGGTAAGATTGTAATGTTACAAAATGTGAATATGCTATCAGCAATATCACAGGGACAGATTCAAAATCAGTGAAAAAAAGGACAAATTGTCTCAGGTTACGTATGTAATGTATAAGACACTGCATCATGTAATTGATGCTATGGGAATGCCTGCTGCGGAAACTGTGTCTGAAGCACACGTGCCAAAAACACATAAATTATAAGGTCAGGTTAGATAGTGTGACAAGGGAAAAAGACTTGAAGTACAATCGGATGGCCGGTCATACATTTTCTTGTTCTGGGAGCTCTGGAATTTAATCCTCGGTTGAGAGATCGGAATCTATGAGCTGTTACCTTTCACTGTGGTCTCACACAAGCTTGAGTTTAACATCAGCATAACTACACCGTCACTGCAGCTGCAGATATGTGAGAGCAGGCACACTGGAAGAGTTTGTCCAACCGACTTACCTTCTATGTGGTTGTGATAGGCAGAAATAGTGGCAACAAAAACTATGAGGGTGAGGGTGACAGCCTACACTCCAAACCCTGTTGCAGGAAGGAAAGCACAGGCGCGATCAAACATCTTCAGGGTCTCTCTGACCAATTGATTAACAGGTTCCACTTCGAGGCATAGGCCTGTATGGTAGGCGGTGGTAAGCGAAGTGAAGGGTGTTAACTACCTCTTGGGGTAAGTCACCTAGAACCTCCCCGTCCCATCCAGGGCCCAGACATGAAGTTTCCAGAGGTCTGGGCGACTGCCATAGATTGCCCCTTCTCTGAGTTAGAGGATCCTTCCTCAGAGAAATCAGCCAACGAGGGCCTGTCGAGGAGCATAAGCTCCGGGAACAAAGTACAGTTGGGCCAATACAGGGCCACCAATAGGACTTGCAAGTAGGCTCACTGGGGAAAAAGCATATTTGTGCAGGCCCCAGGGCCAGCTGTGCGCAAGTGCATCCGTGCCAAGTGTGCCCTAACCGGTTGACCTGTGCCAAACTGAACCCAGATCAGATGGACCACCTGGTTCTGGAGCCACCACTCTCCCAGGAGCGCAGTTCGTGACAGCTCGTCAGCCACCCGGTTGCGCTCACCAGGAACATGAATGGCCTGAAGTGACCTCAGACACTTCTGACTCCAAGGAAGGAGATGGCGGACGAGTTGGCACATGTGATGGGAGCGTAGACCACCTTGACGGTTGATGTACACAACGTTTGCAGTGTTGTCTGTACAAACCAATACATCTTTGCCCCTTTGAGGTGGCTCAGTGCATGATGTACTGCTAGCAACTTGAGGCAATTGATGTGCAAATGCAGGTGCGAGCCCGTACATGGCACCCCAAACCATGGTGGAGGCATCTGTGAATAACACAGCGTGCCTGGATATCTTTTCTAGAGGCACTCTGGCCCGAAGAAACAAGGGGTATGACCACGGGCTGAGGTTTCAGCGGCAGGCCGGTGTGATGCTCACCCAGTGAGTGCCGCTCTCGCCCCCCTCTGGCGCTAAACCCCTGTCAGAGCAGACCCCAGTGGACGCATGTCCTTCCCTGGTCTCCTCTGTCAGGACACGGCTGATGACCACGCTACGCCTCCCACGTCTGGGCCGGTCACGCTGCCTCGCTGCCCCACCCGGGATACGTCTGTGATCCGAATGACCCTGCTGATGCAGTTCTTAAGATCCTAGCTAGAGCTTCCCAGATTGTCCGCTGAGTCCTGAGGACCATCAGGCCTCAGCTATGCGATTCAGTTCGCTCAGGCTCCTCCCCGTTTCCGGGGAGTCCGATACACCATGGTGGGGCCCAACGCCCCCTGTCATGCAGTTGCCACCCTGCTGGCGTGTGATCAAGCCTGTCCGTCCAGCCAAGATGAAGTCCGGCTTCCACAGACCCTACTTCATATAATCCATGAAAACTACTGGGTTACTACTGGCCGCGGGGCCTCTGCAAGCCCCAACCCCAGTGCGCACCCCACCCAAGTGAGCCTTCTCGCACAGGTTCTGTGCAAAATCAGGGAGGACAAGGAGCAGGTCCTTTTGGTCTCCTCGTACTGGCCCGGGTGGACCTGGATCTCCAAAATGGTACTCCTTGTGACAGCCACTCCTGGTTGATCCCTCTATAGAAGGACCTCCTTTCTCATGACGGGCACCCTCTGTCACCTACATCCTGATCTCTGGAACATCCACGTGTGGCTCCTGGATTGGCATGGCAGGTTTGAGCACCATACCACCTCAGATGGTGGCTACCATCACTTCCGCTAGGGCTGAGTCTACCAAGGCAAGACAAGGCAAGGCAAGTTTATTTATATAGCACATTTCATACACAATGGCAATTCAAAGTGCTTTACATAAGAAATAAGAATACCATGTGTAAGAATTAAAAATAAAAACAAGGATAATTAAAACAGTGTAAAGAGAATTTAAAAATAAAAAAATGTGGATAAATAGATCCCTATCTGCCTGATTCTCTAAATGCGGTTCTACCATTTGGCAAAACACAGGTGTTTCATATTTGATCTTGCTCTGGGACTTCCCCATCCTGACAGTCTGTCTCTGTGGATTTTCCTAGCGCTAGGTTTTTAGTCTGTCAGGACGTCTCCATTCAGACCCTATCTTTGACCCAAGATGGACGGGGCGGACTACCCCTCTGTAATCCTTTAAGACCGGCTCTCAGCACGGTCCGACCTGGCCTCGCCTGGTCTTTTACTCACAATTTCCTCCAGAAATTGTCTCCCACAGAGTCAGATCTCAGCTATGCTTTGTCCAATACAGATTTTTACAATTCAAGTCCCTTCAAAAATTTTACCACAGAATGAAGCAAAGCACACTGCTCTCCTTTTCCAATCTCCTCCAGTCAGACAGCCCTAACCAACAATGATAATCAACAGATACATAAGAAATAGAAATATACAGTTGTAAAGAGAATTAAAACGAATAGGATTATATATAGATAAAACCAAAGATAAGAACAAAGGTAAACAGTTATAAAAGAATAAAAAGATGATGCATAGATAAGAGCAAATCAGTCGGACGTACAGTGGCACAGTGCTCATTCAGTAAAGGCACAGCTGAACAGATGTGTTTTGAGTCTGGATTTGAATGTGGCACAGTGCCCATTCAGTAAATGCACAGCTGGACAGATGTGTTTTGAGTCTGGACAGTGGCACAGTGCTCATACAGTGAAGGCACAGCTGAACAGATGTGTTTTGAGTCTGGACGTACAGTGGCACAGTGCTCATTCAGTAAAGGCACAGCTGGACAGATGTGTTGAGTCTGGATTTGAATGTGGCTACTGTTGGAGCACATCTGATCTCTTCTGAAGCTGGTTCCAGCTGTTGCTGGCATAATAGCTAAACGCAGACTCTCCTTGCTTTGAGTGAACTCTTGGTATTTCTAACTGACTTGATCCTGATGATCTGAGTGATCTGTTGGGTTTGTATTTAATCAGCATATCTGCAATGTATTGAGGTCCTAGGCTATTAAGTGATTTATATACCAGTAATAATACTTTAAAATTGATCCTAAATGTAACTGGAAGCCAGTGTAAAGACCTGAGGACTGGTGTGATATGGTCATATGTTCTGGTTCTGCTCAGCGTTCTGTATGAGCTGCAGCTGTCTAATGGTCTTTTTGGGAAGGCCGGTGAGAAGACCATTACAATAGTCCACCCTGCTGGTGATGAAAGCGTGAGAGTTTCTCTAAGTCTTGCCTGGAAACAAAGCATCTAATTCTTGCAATATTTTTCAGATGATTGTAAGCTGATTTAGTTATTGCTTTTACCTGAGTACTGAAACTCAGGTCTGACTCAAAATCACACCAAGATTCCTGACTTGATTTTTGTTATTAGACCTTTAGTCTCAAGATATGTTCACCTTGAGAATTTCATCTTTGTTTCCAAATGCCATAATGTTCAGTTTTGTCTTTGTTTAACTGAAAATATTTTGGCTCATCCATCTGTTAACTTCATCAATGCATTTGCACAGGAGTCAATGGGGCTATAGTCATTAGTGATAGTGCTAAGTAGATCTGGGTGTCGTCAGCATAGCTGTGGTAAGCCATTTGGTTCTCTCTCATTATTTGGCTTAGTGGCAGCATGTACAGGTTGAATAGGAGTGGTGCAAGAATTGACCCTTGTGGGACTCCGCATGTCATGGATGTCAATCAGACTTATGGTCACCTATACTCACATAATAACCTCTCCCTTCTAAGTACGACCTGAACCATTTAAGGACCATCCCAGAAAGCCCGACCCAGTTTTCCAGCCTGTCAAGAAGTATGTTATGGTCAACAGTGTCGAATGCAGCACTGAGGTCGAGTAGCACCAGAATTGATGTTTTGCCTGTATCTGTATTGAGGCGAATATCATTTATTATCTTTATAAGTGCTGTTTCTGTGCTGTGATGTGGTCGGAAACCAGATTGAAAATTGTCAAAGTATCCGTTTGAGCTTAAGAATTTGTTCAGCTGACTGAAGACAACTTTTTCAATGATCTTGCCTATGAAGGGAGATTTGAGATTGGTCGATAGTTGCTCAATATGGAGTTATCCAGATTTCTCTTTTCAGAAGAGGCTTAACTACTGCGGTTTTAAGGGAGTTTGGAAAAGTCCCATTGAGAAGTGAGGAGTTTACCACTTCTAGCAGATCTGCTTCTAAACAGTTAAACACACTTTTAAAAAAGGTATACCAGACACGCCTATGCACAGAGTGTATACTTCATGTATACTTAATTTAGCTAAAGTTACAAAGCTGTCCACCCATTTAAAAATGGCAGGACTATCACCGCTGCGACTAAAGATTGCTTTTAAATAATCTTCCTAATCAGTATCATCTCCTCAGCATTCCAGATAGCTTAGAGGAATTTGATGTTGCAACAGAAACTATTGACTCTCTCTTCTCCAGTACTTTAGACACAGTCGCTCCCCTGCGCTTAAAGAAGATTAAAGAAAATAGTCCAACCCGTGATACAACGAGCACACCGGGCCCTTAAAACAGCAGCCAGAAAAATGGAGCGCAGCTGGAAGAAAACAAAACTAGAGGTCTTTCGTAATTCGTGGAAAGAACATACAGAAAGATTGCATACAGAAAGGCAGTAAAAACTGCTAGATCTGCTTATTTCTCGAGTCTCTTAGAAGAAAACCAACACAACCCTAGGTATTTATTCGATACAGTGGCTAAATTAACCAAGAATAAAGCTTCAACTTCTGATGTTTGTAAACAGAACACCAGTAAAGACTTTATTAACTTCTTTATGTGTAAGATTGACAATATTACAACCCCAAATCAGAAAAATCACGGTATGGAAAACACATATAAATAAAAAAAGAAGTGATTTCTAAATTTACTTTGACTTGTATTACATTGCAGACAATATGAACAAAAATATTTCATGTTTTGTCTGGTCAACTTCATGTCATTTGTAAATATGCTCCTAAAGGATTAGACCTTTCTTGGATGCTGCTTTGTACCAAATCATAATTACAATCACCTGTTTCAAATCACATCATTATTTAATCATTTTACCTCATTACTAGCCTAAAATGCTCCTGTCCCAACTTTTTGCTTTTTACTGAATGACAGGAAAGAATGGATATTTAAAAATCAAGTCAAAGTAAATTTAGAAATCACTACTTTCTTTTTTTATTTGCATTTTCCATACTGTCCCAACTTTTTCTGATTTGGGGTTGTAGGAAGAAAATTATAACCATGCAGCCGTCTACTACAGTATCACATCAGACAGAGCATCGTAGAGTCACTGAGGAAAATGACACTCATTCACTGCTATAGGAGAGGAAGAATTGGCTAAACTCTTTAATTCATCTAAATCAACAACATGTATGCTTGACCCTATACCCACTAGGCTATTAAAAGAGATGCTACCAGAGGTCATGGATCCTCTTCTTAATATCATTAATTCATCTTTGTATTTAGGATATGTACCGAAAACTTTTAAGTTGGCGATTATTAAACCACTTATTAAAAACGCAACTTGATCCTGCAGAATTAGTCAATTACAGGACAATCTCAAATCTATCCTTTCTTTCAAAAATACTTGAAAAGGCAGTGTCTTCACAATTATGTTCCTTTTAGAAAGAAATGGTATCTGTGAGGATTTTCAGTCAGGATTTAGACCGTATCATAGTACTGAGACTGCTCTCATCAGAGTTACAAATGATTTAACCTTATCATCCGATCGTGGTTGTATCTCTTTGTTAGTGTTACTCGATCTTAGCGCTGCATTCGACACTATTATCGACCACAACATTCTTTTGAATAGACTCGAAAATTATGTAGGCATTAGTGGACCTGCATTGGCATGGTTTAAATCATACCTATCTGACCGTTATCAATTTGTAGCAGTAAATGAAGAGATGTCACACCGATCACAAGTTCAGTATGGAGTACCGCAGGGCTCAGTGCTAGGACCGTTGCTTTTCACCCTGTACATGCTACCACTGGGAGATATTATTAGGAAGCAAGGCGTCATTGTTATGCTGATGATACTCAGCTCTATATTTCTTCACACCCTGAAGAAACTAACCAATTCACAAGATTAACGGAATGTATAGATGATATAAAAAATTGGATGATCAGTAATTTCCTGCAACTTAATTCAGAAAAACAGAATTTTTAATCATTGGACTAAAAACTCCACCATTAGTAACCTAGAATACTGTCTAACCTCGATGGCTGCTCTGTCAAGTCCTCGTCGTCAGTGGGGAACCTGGGTGTGCTCTTTGATACCAATCTTTCGCTTGAAAGCCATGTTTCTAGCATCTGTAAAACTGCATTCTACCATCTTAAAAATATATCTAAATTACGGCACATGCTCTCAATGCAAAATGCTGAACAGTTAACACATGCGTTCATGAGCTCAAGGCTAGATTATTGTAATGCTCTACTGGGTGGTTGCCCTGCTCGCTTAATAAACAAACTCCAGCTGGTCCAAAATGCAGCAGCTCAAGTTCTTACTAGAACCAGGAAGTATGAACACATTAGCCCGGTTCTGTCAACACTGCACTGGCTCCTTATTAAACATCGCATACATTTTAAAATCTTGCTTATTACTTACAAAGCACTAAATGGTCTAGCTCCCAGTACTTGAGTGAGCTCTTAACACACTAGGAACAGACTTTCTAGCATTGTTCGGGAAGCAGACACACTCTGTCAGTTTAAATCTAGACTAAAATCACATCTCTTTCTATGGCATACACATAAAACACTTTTTCAATTAAATTATAATTAGGCTCCATTATCTAGGTCAGCCGGAACAGGAACACTTCCCATAACACAATGGCATCTAGAGTACTTAAGGAAGATGTATTTTGCTGGCAAAGATGACCCCAAGGCAGAGGAGGATCTTATGTTTAAGCGTCTGTTTGTAAGTAATCTTTACCCCTACTTTAAGTAAACCACTTTTTATTACAAAAGATCTTAAGTTTAGAATCCTAACTTATCTGTTTAGTAACCATGGCAATTTCAGTAAAGACTGCATTTAGAACAAAGGATATTAAAGAATTAAATTTTTTAAATGCATCATCTTATCTTAACTATGGATAGAAAACGGGTATAGCAGAACTCAACAAAAATCCTAAAAGCTGTCTTAACTTTAGGACAACCCCACTGGTGTTCTAACTTAAAACCTTTTGAAATCCAGTGCTAAAAATCAAGAGAGCGTTACATTTATTAATTATTTAAGATGAAGTGCAGCGACATTTTGATGGTGAAGAGACTTTTGGAGGACCCAGAGGATGTGCTGTGTTTAGATGATAAAATGCTTTTAAATAATTAGACTCCCAGGACACATGATTTTGCAGTTAGTTGATGAATTGACCAACATTACAGATCCAACGAGCCGTCACAGAGCATTAAGGCTCGTTCACACGGACGAATATCGGGCGCGTTATTCGCCAGCATTTTCAACGCGCTTTTTGTGTTCACACCCAAGTGAATTTCGCTGACGATGAGCCGAGTGAACATGCAAATTCATTCCCTGATAGCTTTCGCCTGCAGCGAATGTGTGAGAAGCATTACTGGCACGGACACACACCAGCTGTGTGTGCAGTGTCTCGGTGCGCAGCACGCTCAGGCGGCTCTCGAGGGTCCGTCTGCAGCGAATGAGAAGCTGCCGCTCTGAGTGCTGCACTCGCGGCTGGCTGTGTTCACCGCGACCGGCCAGGCTCGCGAGCCCCAAGGGTCGGGTTCCACGTCTGTTGAGGCACCGCGCGGCGGTGATCATGGGGCTCTCAATTGATCTCGCAACGGGAGGCGGGCATGCTGAGGCATCTTCCCACTCCTCGTCCGAGGATTCAGATACTCTCCCACCTCATGCGGAAGCCCGCGAAGTGGCTTCTTCCCGCGAGGCGGATACCCCAGTGCTGATGTTGTCTGATTCTGAGGGGTCAGATCAGTTCAGCCTGGAGGCAGGTGAAGTGCAGGTGGATTCCCCTCTCCACTCTCCCGCTCAGGAAGAGCTGGTGTATGTGCTGACTTGCGCTGTGGCAAAACTGAGTATTGAGTGGCCACAGGAAAGAGTTGAAGTCCAGCCTGTGAGCAAGCTGGATGGACGTTTCTTCAAAAAGCGGGTTCAGCCACCACGGAGGGGCTTGCCGTTTTTCCCAGACTTACACAATGAGTTGTGTAAGTCGTGGAAAACTGCACCGGCGTGCCTATCGAACCCCGGTTTTAGATTTCGGTGTGTCATAGGCGCGCCTGAGGCTGGCTATGGGGCGTTGCCACGCGCCGAGGAGGCACTAGCGAGCCATTTGTCTCCCGGCCGCATCGCCCCTGAAAGCCCCACTCCTGCCCACCAAGCCATGCAGGGATACCTCGCCCTGGTGGGCAGGGCTTAAGCGGCGCGCTGGTAGTTCGGACGATATCACTGAGCCAAGGAAGGCCACCGACTTGTCTCACGCGTCACCAAAGAGACGGCCCGTGCCATCGGCCGCTCTATGGCTTGTGTGATGTGCGTGGAGAGGCACCTCTGGCTAAATCTATCGGGGATGAAGGATAAGGAGAAATCCTTTCTTCTGGATTAATTCGGTTAATTCCATCGTGAGAGATTCCAGGAGGTGAGAAACAGTCGGCGGCCTCGCAATATCTCCCTCGCCGCTCGGGCCTCGGACAGGAGGCCTCGAGTGGGCAGTCCCGGCCGTCCCAAAAGAGAGCGTCGCCTCCCGCGCCTCTCCGAGGAGCTTGGCAACGGAGACGGCGTTCTCGCCAGAAGGCTTCTGAGCCGAAGGGCGATTTGAGGGCCGTCCTTCAGGAGAAGAAGGCTTCTGGCAAACGGTCCCTAGCTGCAGCAGGACCGTTTAGAGCTGGCCCCCAGGGAGTGGACAACCGAGGTCGCTCCGCCTCGCAGCTCTGGGGAAACTGGCGCTGTGCTCCCGCCGTTAACAATGCTTCGGGCCTCATCGGTTTCCTCGCCCCGCACGCGCTCCAGCCGCCTCGAGAACTACCTGTGGCGGGGCAGCGAATGCGTGCAAGACACTGAAAATCCTCCCGACTAAGCTTTGCCAGGTGGCCGCTTCCAGGTCGGGCAGGAGGCTCGGTGGGTACCAGAGATGAGCCCCGAGAGGCTGGTTCCCTAGTAGAATATCTTGGCGCATGGTCATGCCTCCCGAATATTTCTGCTTGGGCCCTCATGCATCGTGGGAAGGGGGTACAGACTGCAGTTCAGAGTTCCACCACCGAAATTCAATGGTGTGGTCTGGACCGTGGTCCCCGGCCCAGAGGCAGGTTATGGAACAGGAGGTACGCTCCCTGCTGGTCAAGGAGGCCATAGAACGTATTCCTCCGCCAGACAGGAGTCAGGCTTTACAGCTGTTACTTCATTGTTCCCAAGAAGGATGGGGTTGTGTCCGATAATAGATCTGAGGTACTTGAATCGGTCTCTGAGGAGGTTCAGGTTCAAGATGCCCACTATTCCAGCCATTGTGAGTCAGATCCAGTTCGAGGACTGGTTCATCACGATAGATCTAAAGGACATGTACTTCCACATCTCCATCCTCCCGCACAGGAGGTTCCTGAGGTTCGCTTAGGGAGCGGCGTACCAACATCGGGTTCTTCCTTTGGCCTAGCTCTTTCTCCTCGCACCTTCACCAAGTGCATGGATGCAGCTCTGGCCCCTATCAGGCTCCAGGGCATCCGTGTACTCAATTACATCGACGACTGGCTCATATTGGCCCAGTCTCGAGAGATGGCAGTCGGCATCGAGATGTCGTTCTGTCCCATCTGAGGTGCTTGGGGCTGAGACTGAACACGAAGAAGAGTGTGTTGACGCCGCCCCAGAGGACCACGTTCCTTGAATCGTATGGGACTCGACTCACGATGCGGGCCCCAATGTCCCCGCCGTGTCGAGTCCATACGGGCGGAAGTCTCAGCTATGAAGCTAGGCCACAGCCGCACTGTGAAGCAGTTTCAGAGACTGCTGGGTCTCATGGCAGCAGCGTCAATGTGGTTCCGTTCGCCTGCTTTACATGAGACCCCTCCAGTGTTGGCTGGGAACCAGGGTTTTCCCGAGGAAATCCTTTTCGTATGATCAGGGTAACGCGCAGATGCCTTCGCCTCGTCATATGGAAAGGTTCCTGGTTCCTGTCCCTGGGGCCAGTGTTGGGAGCGTCATGTTGCAGGAAGAGCCTTTCAACAGACGCCTCCTCACTGGTTGGGGCGCGGTCATGCAAGGCCGGTTTGCGAGAGGTCTGTGGGGCCCCAGCATTATTCTTGGCACATCAATTGTCTGGAAATGCTGGCGGTTTACAAAGTTCTGAGGAGCTTCCTCCCGGACCTCCACGGCCACCCTGTCCTGATACGATCCGACAATATGTCGGTGGTATCGATCTGAACCATCAGTGGGTCTGAGGTCACGCACTCTATGCAAGTTGGTTCACCAGATCCTCCTGTGGTCCCAGGGAAACTGTCGTCTCTCAGAGCGTTGTACCAGAACCACGGAGCAGACGCCCTGTCGAGGCAGGCGCTGAGGCCCGGGAGTGGCGACTCCACCCCGAGGTGGTGGAGGCCATGTGCGATAGGTTTGGCCCAGTGGAAGTGGATTTGTTCGCGTCTCGAGAGACGCCCCACTGTCCACTGTTGTTCTCCCTCAGATATCCGGCCCGCTGGGGCTGGATGCCATGACGCAGACGTAGCCGAGGCTACGTCTGTACGCATTTCCCCTATCGCTCTGCTCCCGGGAGTTTTAGAGCGGTCCGCCGAGGGCATCAGCCTTCTCTTAGTAGCACCACGGTGGCTGACCCGGGTTTGGTTCTCCGACATCGTGTCACTCCTAGACGGCCTTCCATGGCAGGTCCCTCTGAGGAGGGATCAGCTGTCTCAGGCAGGGGCCACAATTTTTCCCCCCAGGCCGGAGCTGTGGGACCTCTGGATCTGGCCCTGGGGGAGGTTCAGTACCTAGAGGATGGTCTGTCAGCCGGTGTCGTTGAGACCATTCTCAGCTCTAGGACTCTCCGAGGAAAATGTACAGCCATAAATGGAATGTCTTTTCCATCTGGTGTCGAGAACGGGACGTGGACCCAGTGAACTGCGCTGTGGCTTCAGTGCTGGAGTTCCTTCAGGATCGTTTCTCCGATGTATGTGGCTGCCATTGGTGCTTTCCACTGCCATAGACTCTGGACCTCTGGGTAGGCGCCACTTGGTTGTACAGTTCCTCCGTGGGGCAAGGAGGTTGAGGCCTGCGGCTCATTCCAGGGTCCCAGCCTGGGGTCCAGCTTCACACTAGGACGAGCGTCATTCGGTGTGGCATAGTGGGTATTCGTTCCCCAAAGTGTTGTCACGACGATGCAGTGTGAGTTCCCTCAAAAGGGAACGTCTCAGGTTATGACTATAACCCTTATTCCCTAAGAAGGAACGAGACACTGCGCTCGCCGCCACACCTATCACAGGCAGAGCGCCCGCTTCATCGCAAAGCTATCTTTACTATGTGCGGCCCACTTATAGCTTCCGCATATGCCGTCACATACTACGTCATGACGTAGCACCAATCAGATTGGTGACAGATTACATTCATGCTTCAGACGCCTCACGCTGGGGCTTTCCCAAAGTGTCTTCATGATGACGCAGTGTCTCGTTCCCTTCTCAGGGAACAAGCGTTACAGTAATAACCCAAGACGTTTTCTGTGTTTTCACTGTTGTACTGTAGTGGGTGCTATTACATATCTCCTGAAAGAGTATTTAATCTCCTGATCAACACACAGATAAAGAAGAAGCAGACAAGCGATATTGTATGTAATCACGTGCATATGTAAAATAACACAATCTTCAACATTAACAAAATATAAATAAAAACTGCCTAATGTTACTCAATGAAATGTCAACCCAGGACGAGCTATATGTGTCGGGGTGTTGATGGACTCCATCTGTTCCATCTCTGCTTTGACCATTTTTCTGAATCCCATCTGGATATAGTCTTTGTCAAAAACATGTTTTTCTCAGCTTTATTTGCTCAAAATGTGTATTTTTTGTTTTATTTTACCCAACTTTGTATTTTTTTACTAGAATAAAACTTCTTTTAGAATGGGGTCCATTCATTTTCTTTTTTGATATATTGCATTTTCAATTATTCATACAACAAAATATGAACTTTTGCATAAATGATCAGAAATGCTGGTGGTGGCTGGCAGCTTTTAAAAAAATATTGATGGGAAAGAGTTAAACATTATTCATTATCACCAGATGTAATTTTGTTTATATATATATATATATATGTATGTATAATATGTATGTGACCTTTTATTTGTTATTTATTGCAGCCTTGTCATCAAAGCCCATTGAAGTGGCAGCTCTAGGAAGACCTCTGTTTCCTGGTATGCTGTATGACTGCCGCACGGATACCTTCATTCCAGGTGCTTTACCAACATAAAATAAATAAATGAAAGTTTATTTCCTATCAGGGAACTCGAGCTGCGTCGAAACGCTGTGAGAACACCTCTGCGTGATCGCGTCGTGAAGCGCGTGTAGAACCAATCCAATCAGGAGATAGAACGTCATCGGCGGGTGACGCCATCGATCGGAAACTATAAAGCATCCGTGAAAACAAACAGGAACTAGCTTCTGTGCCTTCAGTAAGCGATCTGTGTGAACCTGTCTGTCTATTTGGTGTTTTTGTCTGTCTATGAGAGAGAATTTTCCACCTTTTGTTAAATATATTACAAAAAAGAGAAAAAGGAGAATAATGGCGAGTGAACAGTTCACGAGGTGTGTTCATCCCTGCCCTCGCTTTATCACGGCTGGGGATACACACTCTCTGTGTGTGATCTGTTTGGGAGCGCAGCATGCCCAGGCAGCCCTTGAGGGGCTGCTTGCGAGCGTGCGAGCAGCTTCCGCTGAGAACGCTGCGCTCCGCCAGGCACTCTTTGAGGAGGGTGCCTCGGCGCGTGTTCCCAGCGGCTCGGTCCCGCTGCTGCCGAGGCAGAGCGGCGGCTTCAGTCGTGGGGTTCACAAATGGACCTTGCAGAGGGGTGTGAGACGGGCCCAGCCTTATCTCAGCCCTCACCTGCATCGTCCAGCGCCTCGTCTCGGGTTTGGAAGCCCGTCCTGCGGTTTCTTCCCCCCCGGGCGGGGCGCCGGTGCTCCAACTATCCAGCTCTGAGGAGGTGGACGTTGAGAGCATCGCGACTGAAGACTCGCCACTTCAGTCACCAGCAGGCGAGGAGCTAGTTGAGGTGCTCAGAGCGGTGGCCAGATTAAATATCGACTGGCCAACCGAGAGATCAGAATCCCATCGTACCAGACAGAGTAAATTAGATTAGCGATTCCTGCCCTCTCGTGCAGCAGAGCCTCAACGCCGGGCCTGCCGTTCTTCCTGACCTGCACACTGAGGTGTCTAGGTCCTGGAGGAAACCGGCATCATTCAGATTTTCAGCCCTCAAACATCTACGATAGTAACATCATAGGGCTAAAACAGTATGGTTATGGGGCGATGCCGAAGGTCGAAGAGACGCTATGACCCATCTCTCGCCTTCATCGGCATCGCCCTAAAGGCCTTCGACTTTACCCACCAAGCCGTTAAAGACAACATCGGCGTTGGTGGGTTAAGCGACTCGGGCGGCAGGTCAGGCCGCTGCATGCCTGCACACAATGGCAATCATGCAGGCATACCAGGCTGACCTGCTTAGGGACTTGGATGGCAGAGAGGAGGTGGGCGGAGATATCATCACTGAGCTCAGACAATCTGCCGATCTCGCCTCCGGGCCACCAAGGAGACTGCCACGGAATGGCATTTGTGGCTAAACCCCACTGAGATCAAGAAGAGTGAGAAGAGCTTTCTGCTCGATGCGCCGCTGTCCCCTGCGGGGCCTCTTCGGTGACGCTGTACAATCGGTCACCGAGAGGTTCCAGGAGTCAAAAGAGCAGGCGGGCGGTTAAACAGTTTCTCCTCTCCGAGTTCAAGTCCCTGGGGCTGCTGCACAGAGACAGCAGCCCAAAGAAAGAAAGCCGAGACGAGCTCCTCGCACAGGGCGCAACAAAAGCAGAGCGTCGCACCCGCACTCCTCCGCAAAGAGATTGGGAGGCGGGCGGCGCCTCAGACGAGGCCTCGAGTGGTAGGGCTGATCTGAGGACAGTCCTCATCGCCAAGAAGGCCTCGTCAAAGCGTTCCTGACGCCAGAAGCGTCAGGACGCTGAGGGTTGTCCCCTCCGCAGGAAGACGGTGCTTACCTCAGCACACGGTACCCGCCTCCTGCAGTGCCCTCTGGGGCCACGCTGCCAACCCCGCCGCAACGCCGGGGCGCAGATGGTCCTCGCGGGCCACCCGAGGGTGGTCCGCTTCCTCCTCGGGAGGTTCCCGAGCAGTCAAGTCAGGCGTTCCCTGCCGGTTCGCCGTTTCAGGGCACTGCACTTGTTGCTCAAAGTACACCAGAGGCCAGCCTCGAGAGGCTGGTTCCTTAGTAGAGTTTCTAGGCGAGTGGAAACGCATCGAATATATCTCGTTGGGTCCTGCAGATAATAGAGAGGGTATGCGATTCAGTTCAAAAGGCGGCCACCTCCTTTCAGCGGTGTCCTACCCACAGAGGTGGGCCCGGAGCAGGCTCTGGTAATGGCACAGGAAGTAGAGACACTCCTGCGAAAGGGGGCTATAGAAAGGGTTCCTCCTCCCAGCAGGGAGTCAGGCTTTTACAGCCGTTACTTTATCGTGCCAAAGAAGGATGGGGGGCTGCGCCCGATATTAGACCTGCGTCTACTAAATCGCTCTGTGGCCAAGCTCAGATTCAAGATGCTTACACTCAGACAGATCGTGTCCCAGATCAGATCCAAGGATTGGTTTGTGACCATAGACCTCAAAGACATACTTTCATGTCTCCATCCTTCCACATCACAGGAAGTTTCTGAGGTTTGCCTTCGGGGAGAGGCATACCAATACCGAGTACTTCCTTCGGTCTAGCACTGTCACCCCGCACCTTCACCAAGTGTGTGGATGCAGCTCTGGCGCCGATGCGTCTGCAGGGCATCCGCATACTCAATTATATCGACGATTGGTTGATCTTAGCTCAATCCGAGCAGATGGCGGTTCAGCATCGAGATGCTGTTCTCGCGCACATGTCAAGGTAGGGGTTGAGACTGAACGCAAAGAAAAGTGTGCTTTCTCCGGCTCAGAGGACCACCTTTCTAGGCGTGAAGTGGGATTCGATAATTATGCGGGCGCAATTATCGCGACACGCATAGCATCGATCCTCATAGCAGTAATAGAACTGAAGCTAGACCGTGCTATCACTGTAAAGCAGTTTCAGAAACTGTTAGGCCTCATGGCAGCTGCGTCCAACGTGATACCTTTGGCCTGCTGAACATGAGGCCGTTACAGTGGTGGCTCAGAACAAGAGGGTTCTCGAGGGGAAATCCACTCCGACGATCAAAGTCACGCGGCGATGCCTTCGTGCTTTTGTCATGTGGAAAGATCCCGGTTTCTGGCCCAGGGACCGGTTTTGGGGCTCAGGTTGCCGCGTAACGCTAACGACAGATGCTTCCCTCACGGGGTGGGGCGATCATGAGTGGTCGTCATCCCAGGGTCTATGGCAGGAACATCAGCGGCTATGGCACATAAATCGGCTAGAGATGCTGGCTGTGTTTCTTGCATTGAAACAGTTCCTGCCCGACCTCAGGGGCCACCAAGTGTTAGTCAGGACAGACAACACATCGGTGGTCGCCTATATAAATCATCAGGGGTCTGAGGTCTCGCCTTATACAAGCTGGCACGTCAGATCCTCCTGTGGGCCCAAGGAAACTGCGTTCCATCAGGGCAGTTTACATCCCGGGTCTTGAATCAGGAAGCAGACATCCTGTCGAGGCAGGGGCCGAGGTTCGGGAATGGAGACTTCACCCGAGGCGGTGGAGCTCCTATGGCAAAAGTTCGAGAGAGCAGAAGTAGATCCCGCTGGGGCTGGGCGCCATGGTACAGGAGTGGCCGAGGCTGCCCCTGTACACATTTCCCCCGATTGCTCTGCTTCCAGGAATTCTGGAGAGGGTGCGCTGGGACGGAGTCCGTGTGCTACTAGTGGCTCCGTGCTGGCCGACCAGGATCTGGTTTCGGACCTGATATCTCTCCTGGAAGGCTCTCCCATGGAGATTCCGACCAGGAGGGACCTCCTTTCCCAAGCGGGCGGGAGATTCCTTCATCCCCGCCCGGAGTTGTGGAAACTGTGGGCCTGGCCTCTGAGGGGGCTAGGCTCCTAGAAGAGGGTCTCTCGACTGAGGTCGTGGAGACCATCCTTCACTCCAGAGCTCCGTCCACGAGGAAACTGTACGCACTGAAATGGAGATTGTTCTCAGTATGGTGCAGAGAACGCCAGTTGGACCCAGTTAACTGCCCGGTTGGTACAGTGCTGGAGTTCCTGCAGGCGAGATTCTCAGCAGGGTTGACCCCCTCCACAATAAAGGTGTACGTGGCGGCCTTAGCTGCTTTCCACACTCCTTTGGGTGGAGTGTCTTTGGGAAGACACCCTTTAGTTACACGTTTCCTCCGTGGCACTTTGAGGTTGAGGCCGGTGGTACATTCGAGGGTCCCGACCTGGGATTTGGCCATTGTTCTGCAGGGCCTGTCTGAGGCTCCCTTTGAACCCTTGGAAGAAGTGCCAGATAAATTTCTGACACTTAAGACCATCTTTTTATTGGCCATTTCGTCCCTTAAAAGAGTAGGGGACATGCAGTCCCTGTCGGTAGGGCCCTCATGTCTAGAGTTTGCGCCTGGCATGGTGAAGGCTTTTCTTCACTCCAGACCAGGATATATCCCCAAGGTTCAGACGAGCCCGAGGGGTCCTATTACTCTGCAAGCCTTCTGTCCTCCTCCTTTCGTGACGTCAGACCAGGAAAAATTAAATCTGCTTTGCCCGGTTAGGGCGCTTGATGCTTATGTCCACAGAGCTGCCCTGTGGAGAAAGACGGATCAATTGTTCGTCTGTTTCGGAGCCCCTAAGAAAGGGGCGCCAGTGTCTAAGCAGAGAATGAGCAAGTGGTTGGTCGAGGCCATCTCTCTTGCCTATGAAGCGGTCGGACAGCCGTCTCCTCTGGCGGTCCGGGCGCATTCTACTAGGGGTATGGCTGCTTCTAAAGCACTTCTGTCGGGGGCTTCCCTCCAAGACATCTGTAATGCGGCGGGTTGGTCCTCGCCGCTGACCTTCGTAAGATTCTACGAACTTGATGTAGCATCTACAGTTGGGGCGCAGGTGTTGTCGTAGTCGTGTGCGCTACGGTTTCACACATACGAGCACTTGGTCCTATGGCGATGTGGGTATAAGCGTTCTCACAGCGTTTCGACGCAGCTCGAGTTCCCTGATAGGGAACGCGTCGGTTACGTATGTAACCCTAGTTCCCTGAGGGGAACGAGGCGCTGCGTCGCCCGCCATACTCGGCATGCCCGTGATCACTTACTTCAGGCTTTTGCAGAAGCTAGTTCCTGTTTGTTTTCACGGATGCTTTATAGTTTCCGGTCGATGACGTCCCCCCGCCGATGACGTTCTATCTCCTGATTGGATTGGTTCTACACACGCTTCACGACGCGATCACGCAGAGTCGTTCTCACAGCGTTCGTTCCCCTCAGGGAACTAGGTTACATACGTAACCGACGTTTATCAAATGTTGCATCACTAGTACTTGTGTAGCAACACGACAAAACCTGCATGTTTCTTCAACAGTGCATTGTGTCCTCATATGTGACTGTTAAAGCCATTTCTCATTTTAGGTGTTACTCTGTGGGATAGGAAGTCACTGAGTGAAGATTTGGACACCCGTGAACAGCACAAGACAGATTTTAAGTTCAGTAGCTCAGACTCTTTCTCTAGTAAGGCCAATCTCCTGGATGTAAGTGCTTCCCTGAAGGCCAGCTTCTTAGGAGGGCTGGTGGAGGTAGGAGGATCTGCCAAGTTTCTGCGTGACACCAAATCCTCAAACCAACAGTCCAGAGTAACAATGTCTTACAGTGAAACCACCAGATTCGAACAGCTCACTATGAGCCATCTGGGAAAGATCACCTACCCTCAGGTGTTTGACCAGAAAACTGCAACTCATGTGGTCACGGCTGTATTGTATGGAGGTCAGGCCTTCATGGTGTTTGATCAGAGATTTTCAGAAGAGGAAAACAAGCAGGAGATTGAGGAGAACTGAATGTCATGGTCAATAAGATTCCTCTATTTTCTATTGAGGACATGGAGCTGTAAAATGACAGATGGTGATAAGAAAAAGGCTGAGAATATTGCTTGCACATTTCATGGTGACTTCCACCTTGAGCAGAACCCCACCACTTTCACGGAGGCCGTAGAGGTGTACAAGAAGCTCCCCAATATCCTGAAGGAGAATCCACAGAATGCAGTTCCAATCAAAGTCTGGCTCTATCCTCTTTCTCTACTGCATACAAAAGCTGCTCGGTTGGAACGAGAAATCACCACACGTCTGGTTTCCAGCATTGAAGATATAATGGAGGAGCTGGCTGAAGTAGAGAGGACATACAACGACCTGTCCAGAATAACACTGGTGAATGTTTTCAATGACATCAAAGAGAGGCTTCATTTTTTTAAGAACTCATTTAGCATTTACAAGACAATGCTCCTGAAAGAAGTGGCCAGGGTTTTGCCTGGTATACGAGGAGGAGAGATGGAGGAGAAGTCACTGGAAGACCTTCAGAAGATCCACTTCAGATCCCCTTTTACAGCTGACAGGCTTAACCAGTGGTTAAATGGTGCAAAGGCTGAACTTGACCTCTTGAGTTCTCACACCAAGATGCTGCAGGGAATCAAAACTGAAGACTCAGGCCATCTCAGCAACATCCTCTTTAATCTTAATATTGATGTTGTGGTGTGCTTGACCTTCACATCTCTGAAGTATGAAGACCAGTATCTTTCAACCCTGAAGGAATATCTGAAATCTGACAAGTTTAAAGAGCTAGATGGGGAACACAACATGGTTTCTGTGGCATCTGTCGGAAAGTGGTTCAACGATCATGCTGTCGTCTCTAAGATGAGAGACACATTAACTCTTTTCAAAAAATTTTCAGAGGCTAATAAAGATGAAAAGAGACACCTATTCATTATGTCTGCCATCCCGATCCATCCAGGCCAGGCTCCTCCATCCGTCTGTATGAAAAAGGGCAGCTGACAGACGCACAGTTCAAGCCCATGTCGAAGCCTCCTCCAGAAGTGAAGGATGTCCAGAAGCGCAGTGTGTCCCTGAAACTGCAGAAGTCCCCGACTGGAGAAACTGTGCAGTACAGAGTGGAGTACCGGCAGGTGAACGAGGAACAGTGGCATGTCATAAACACACCTGATGAAGACTTTACTCTGACTGGATTGAAGTTTGGAAGGCAGTACTTGATCCGCAGCAGGATAGTGGGTAAAGTGGGAGTGAGTGAAGCCAGTGACAGCATTGGCCCCATAACGTCTTCACGTAAGCACACATTTCTTTGTATTAATCTTTATCTATAAATAAATTAACCTTTAACCCCTTAACTACGCACCTTTTGGATCACTGGGATGGGGAGTGGGGTTTGATGGAAGTGGCCATGTTTGTACTGTTATTTACTTTAGTTTTATACAAAAATTCAATCAACTATCACAAATTATGCATCATTTGAAAGCTATAAACACTCAAGATTTATGTTCTTATCTTATTTTTGCAATACTTACACCAGAGAGGAAATGGTTAAATTTATGCTATTTAAACATTAGCATAATGAACGCAGTACTCATCTTTCATCTCGTATGGTGCAGATCAGATCAGACGAATCCAAGAAACAACAGCATACATGTCACTTTAAGGGTCCACTCTTCAAAATGCATCCCACTATTTAATCCAAAACAACAAAAATAGAAGAAAAAAAGAATCCTCCTTTATTGCGTTTTGAGTTAGAGTAATCAACCATATCCATTTTCATTGAAATATCGATTCTAATCATTTTCTGATGATCTTCCATGTACTTTGGATCTTCCGCTCATATTAAACCCTCCCAGGTATCTCTCCTTCAATCACAGGCTTTCTGATGAGTCATTATATAGAGTTAGCGCAATACTGGCTCCACGATCTGTCAGTCAAAGCGCTGTAATGAGGTTCGTTGGTGGAAGGAAGGAAGAAGGCGGGTCGGCTTGACTGGGACTTACACACTTTTATTTTTACACACACAATCAGACGCTCTCTGGCGTATACACTCAAAATCCACGATATGGGTCACCCCGTTTCACACGGCACACCTTAGTGGCTCGTTCACTCAAGTTCCACGATATGGGTCGCCGGTTCAGTTCTCAGCAATAGCAGTTTCTCTTGTTCGCTCCCCGCAGCGTGCGTGTAGTCCCAGTCCAAGTCTCTCTCTCTCACTCTCTCCGGCAGCGGTTTATAAGCGCTCTCTCACGCCAATTACTGCAATCAGAGACAGGTGTTTATCATCTGCTTGACCTACTTACCGACCGCTCTGCTCCGCTCTGCTCCGCTCTCTTTCTCCCGCTGCAGCTTTGAGAACCCCCCTCCGCCACAAGCGCCTATGGTTTTCATTGGATAAAGCAGTTTATTGCAGTTCTTTGAAGGAAAAACAACTCTTGAAAATTTCAAATGTTCTGAAATAAAGGGCCTTTATGAAAGGACGCCTAGGCTTTCTTAACATAAAAGCTTACAGAAACTACATATCTGAGAGTATCATGCAAAATTTCACATGATCAGACATTCAGTTTTATATTCAGGTTAATTTCAGGGCCTCAAAATTAAAATCTCATACAGTTCTCCCAAAAAAAAAAAAAAAAAAAAAAAAATATATATATATATATATATATATATATATATATATATATATATATATATATATATATATATATATATATATATATATATATATAACCCAAATCAGAAAAAGTTGGGACAGTATGGAAAAACCAAAAAAAGAAAAAAAAGAAAGTGATTTCTAAATTTACTTTGACTTGAATATTTCATGTTTTGTCTGGTCAACTTCATGTCATTTGTAAATATGCATCCTTTCCTGTCATTCAGACCTGCAACACATTTAAAAAAAGTTGGGACAGTAAAGCATTTACCACTTTGTAATGTTGCCATTCCTTTTCACAACACTTAAAAGACGTTTAGGGACTGAAGACACCAAGTGATGAAGTGTTTCAGGTGTAATTTTGTCCCATTCTTCCTGCAAACAAGTCTTAAGGTGGGCAACAGTATGGGGTCTTCGTTGTCGCATTTTGTGTTTCAATACCATGCCATACCATGACAGACCCTGGCTTTTGGACTTGCTGCTGGTTACAGTCTGGATGATCCTTTTCTTCTTTGGTCCGGAGCACACAGCGTCCATTCCTCCCAAAAATACCTGAAATACTGATTCATCTGACCACAGTACACGTTTTCACTGTGTGATGGCCCATCCCAGATGCCTCGACGGGCGCTTCTGGACACTGCTAACATAGGCATAGTACAGTTTTACCTGGCATTTGTGGATGTAACTACGTATTGTGATACTTGACAAAGGTTTGCCAAAGTAGTCCTGAGCCCATGTGGTGATATCGCTTATAGATGAATGACGATTCTTGATGCAGTGCCGCCTGAGGATCGGAGATCACAGTTGTTCAGCTTAGCTTTGCGCCCTTGTCCTTTACGCACTGAAATTCCTCCAGATTCCTTGAATCTTTTAATTATGTTATGCACTGTTGAATGTGAAATATCCAAATCTCTTCCTATCTTTCTTTGAGGAACATTGTTTTTAAACATTTCAATAATTTTCTCACGTATTTGTTGGCAAACTGCCGATATTTTACTAGCCACATTATGAAGAGGTGTAATTTGCACCAATTCCTCTTTAATGATAAGGCCACTTTTGATTACTTGGTTTACAAGTTTTTGTTGTTTAAAAAAAAACGACTACTGCTCTATTCATTCTAGAGGCAGAGGAAATATTCTCATACCTTCTCTCCTACCTTCCTACCTTCTCTCCTACCGCAAACTTTAACATCCTCCACCGCCACTCCATCCTCCGGCATACACCTGAAACCATTGCGCATAGAAACGGATGGCGTCTCCACGTGGAACGTCATCCTCCTCTTACACGACTCCCACTTTCCCCACTATAATTAGCTGACTAACTTACCAAGCCATGCAAAAGTAGAAGATAAAAAAATAAAGATTGAAAAACAGGTGAACTTTCACAGCTTCACTCTCGCCCAGTACTCTCACCCACAACCTCCCAGCATGCACCACAGTGAGAGAGAGAGAGAATTTTGAATTTGAATTTCTCAGAAAAAGACAAATTTTCATCAATAACAGTACATATTTTTCCATCAAAACTCCAAATCTTTTTAAAACCTTCTATATTATCCATACAACTATAATATTTGTATTCTAAAAAAACTAGCTCTGACAATACATTTAAAAAAACTCCAGAGTGTCAATATAATTGTTATTTTCATGTTTCCTGGTTTGTGTTGCATAATTGACATTTTAGCTTGACTCAAAAGAAAATTCAAAATTTTACAAATATTTTTCCTGTTTTTCCCAAACTTCACTCCAAAGATAAAAGAAACATTTGAAAACTCTTCAAAAGAATCAAACACTTCCTTAAAAATAAAACAAAGGAATGAATCGTTCACATCTGAGAAAACAATGAAAAATGGTCTCTTTACAATTACAAAAAGGACATTTATCTGTAACTTCAGTATTCAAAATAGACACAAAAGCATTAACAGCAATAATACCATTCAATATTCTCCATTGAATATCTCCAACCCCTTTGGTCAATGGTGGATTATGAATTACTTCCCATTCTGGTATTTCTTCATCTTTTACTCCTAAATATTTTCTACAAGGTGTATCCATCCTATTTTTAAGTTTTTCTTTATTCAACATTTTAACACAAAACATATACACAGTTATTCCTCCAACAGAATTAAAAATAGGAAAACAAACATCATCTTTAAGAATCCAAGAAAACACTTGAAAGTCTTCTTCATCAATTTTCGGTCTCACACACATGCAATTCTTCTTCTTCCGTTAATGAATCTCGAAAACTTCGTAAAATCTGTCCGACTTTCCGAACTGAACGAATACCAAGTCTTCTCGCCACAACATCCACATTGTCCAGTTCTGGGCCTGCTAATAATTCCATGTGTTTCACTGTAACAACTTTAGCTTTGATGAAGACATTGTCCATTCCTGGGGCTTCATTTCTCTTAAAGTCCCTTCTTGACCCATAAAAAATTGGCTCTTCTAATAGCCAATATAACAAGGATTTCTGTGTGTGAACATTTTTATACATTCTAAAATGTCCCAAGCTTTAAAACACTATAATAAAAAGGAATAATTTCTCTCACATTCAATACATTACTGTCAAAAAAAGACAGTAGTTTAATCTCATATATTAAAGTTTTAATCCTATATTTCCAACTTGTTTTAGAATTCGCCCAGTTAATACTCGCCATGAAGTTTCTAAATTACCATACAAAATCTTTTGCAAAAATTGTATTCTAAATGCAGCTTTTTTACTGGCCAAATGAGTCAACCCTTGATCTCCAAACTCTTTTGATAAAAATAAAACACTCTGTGGTATCCAGTGCATCTTGTACCAAAAAATCGACAACCATTCTTTGCACTTTCATCAATATACCAACTGGAGGTTCTAAAACTGCTAATTTATGCCATAATGTACAAACTATCCAATTATTGACAATTAATATTCTACCTCTGTAAGACATACAAGGACGGAGCCATCTCCATTTTTTTATCTTTCTTCTATTAATTATAAAATACCCTAATTTTTCTTTTCCAGAAAATAATTTCCTAAGTAAACACCTACATACTTAAAACCTCCACTACAACAACTTAGACCACCTGGTAATTGGGGCTTTTCTTCCTCCATTCTCCTACTAATAAACCAGAACTCTTTTTCCAATTGACTTTAGCAGATGATACATTACCAAAATAATGTACTATTGAGATTATTTTGTTTACATCATCTTGATTTTTAGTAATAGCCACAACATCATCTGCATACATGTAACCACAGATGCAAACTCGTCATCAATGTTAAGACCCATAAATTCATTGCGAAATCTGTTCAGTAAGGGTTCAATAGCTATTGTATACAACATGATAATGAGCAGCCTTGTCTTATCCCCCTTTTCACCTTAAAAGATGCACTTAAGTAACTATTGACCTTTAAAACAGTCTCAATACCTCCATAAAGAATTTTAACCATATTCAAAAAACCCAAAGAAAAATTAAAAGCCTCCATTGTACTCCATAAATATTTGTGCTCCACACGATCAAAAGCCTTTTCTTGATCCATCGAAGTCAAGCCCAATTTAAAACCCAAACAAATTAGAAGTATGAATTAAATCCCTTATAAAAGATATATTATCAAAAATAGATCAACCGGGAATACAATAGGACTGATCATTATGTATCACATACTCCATTGCCTTCTTTAACCTATTTGCCAAAGCTTTAGAGAGAGCCTTGTAATCAGCGCATAACAGAGCCACAGGTCTGTTATGCGCTGATAGCATAACAGACTGTTATGTCTGATAGTCTGTTAGCTATATCTCACAAATCCCTTTTTGGTAGCAACGTCAGAACTGCCCTTCTGCAGCTTAATGGGAGTTGCTATTTAGCAAAGCTTTCATTAAAGACTGCTAACAGATCTGACCGCATTATGCTCCAAAAAGATTTAAATAACTCTATGGGGATTCCATCGATTCCTGGAGCTTTACCATTGGCCATACTCATCACTGCTGAGTATAGTTCAGACAATAACAACGGTTGCTCAAGTTTTGCATTTATTTCAGTTGGTACCTTTGGAAGACCTTCAAAAAACTCCTGTGCAACGTTCAAATCTTCTTAATATTCATTTTGAATAAAAATCAACAGCTCTCTTACGAATCTCAGAAGGCTCTACCACATCATTCCCATTATCATCCCGTAAGGAATGAATTAATCTATTTTGGCCATTCTTTTGTTCAAGACCAAAAAAGAAACTGGTTGGTGCATCCATCTCATTTAAATTCTGAAAATGAGATCTCACTAATGCTATTTGCCCTTTGAATCTCAACAGATCTGTCTTATTTTTTTCTTTTAATAGATTGAAAAAGACTTTGATCTTGAGTGGAATCACTTAAACTGAAGTTCAATTATTTCAGATTCAAGGTCGTCAAATAATTTAACAATACCCCCAGAGGCATTAAGAGTGTATTGCTCAAAGAATTGTTGAATCTGAACCTTTCCCACATCCCACCATTTTTGAGTTGATTCAAATTGTTGTAAATTCATCTTCCATTGTTCCCCAAAAAACATGAAACCCTTCTTGAAACGAGTATCATTCAACAACGAAACTTTAAAATGCCACTCTTTGCTTTGACAGAATAAATAAAATCAACTCCACAACCAAACCATGATCTGAAAAACTAACTGGAGTTATAGTAAAGGATTTAAAAATATGAATGATGTTTATAACAATATTTTCAATCAATTCTTGCCATGGAAATAGACCTCGATCTATTTCTAGATCTCGATAATGTGCCCACAAATTTTGTCTAAAATCTCCACTTCACACATCTGTTAAATCAAAGGCTTTCACGATACTTGCAAACTTGTTTCTCAAGCCATATGTGGCTCAACATTTCGATCAAAATTTTTGATCGTATAATTAAAATCTCCAGCTAAAAAGAAAATCAGCAGACTCACATCCTGTCAGTGTATCAGACACTCACCTAAAGGATTATTAGGAACACATACTGTGTTTGACCCCTTTGCCTTCAGAACTGGCTAGTCTGGCTTAATTCTATGTGGCATTGATTCAACAAGGTGCTGAAAGCATTCTTTAGAAATGTTGGCCCATATTGATAGGATAGCATCTTGCAGTTGATGGAGATTTGTGGGATGCACATCCAGGGACGAAGCTCCCATTCCACCACATCCCAAAGATGCTCTGTTGGGTTGAGATCTGGTGACTGTAGGGGCCATTTTAGTTCAGTGAACTCATTGTCATGTTCAAGAAACCAATTTGAAATGATTGGAGCTTTGTGCCATGGTGCATTATCCTGCTGGAAGTAGCCATCAGAGGATGGGAACATGGTGGTCAATAACATCACTGACTTAATACAAATTGCCAGTGATACATCTCTCTTTTATACAATATGATTGGTCTTTGTGTACAATACTATGCAATACTTTGTTTAACCTAGTAGCCAAACATTTTGATATTAGTTTATATTCAGAACATAAAAGTGCCACTGGTCTCCAATTCTTAATTAAGGTGAGAGCACCTTTTTTTGGAAGTAATGTTAAAACTGCTCTTTGGCAACATTTAGACATCAAACCCACATGTAAAACTTATTTTAGTACTTCATACTATTCGGAAGATGAAGAGACAGGACTTCACTTCTGCATCTGTTTCGACACATGCGGTGGTGTGTGTAGTGTTCACTTTACACCGCGATCATCCCGGCGATATGATGGAGTTCAACATTGCAATACTCATGTATTGTTAAAAGATAATATTAAATGATTAAACATCCACACGCGATGCTTCTTTGTTGTTGTTTTTACGTGAATCAGTTTCAACATTGATAAATACAAAGTATGTAGGCTACATAAACACAAATGCATAGTGTGGAATTATGTGCTGATAATGGAAAGATTTTATTCATGCCATGTATGTATATGTGCTTGAAGAAAACGTGAACTGTGGACCGTAACACGGCGGGTGTACACCGTGCAGTCACACAAGCTATCACGTTAAACAGAGACTGGAGCTTTCAAAGTTGCTACTATAGCTTCAGATAGAAAAATAAGGAAAAATGATTTGTGTGCAAATGATTTGTTGAAAAGCAGAGAACAATCATAAACAACAGCGCATATGCACGCTGTATTGTTGCAGCCACTGAGATATAGCTTAATAATACTCGTAGATGTAGCCTATGTGACTTGGTTGTGCATGATTTGCAATAGGGGACAGCCATACGCTGGTGCAAATCGGGCTGACTCGAATTTCTTTAAACATGTTATATCGTGAGGTCGGGAAGCGTTCGTGCTCGACTCGCCTCGTATTTTCTCTCTCACGCTGCGAGCCACAACCATATGACAATGTCCACCCGAGAGGAAAAAACGTCTGTGAGCTCGTATGACAGCAAAAATCACTCCGTACGCCCGGCTTTAATGTTTAGAGTGGACGGATATTAACGAGTGTGACAAATGCCAGATGGTCAAAGCTTATGATTAGTTTCTGTTATTGGTATTTATCAATCCTCCTAGATGACCAATACCAGCTTTACTATTGCCTGATACATGATAATAATCGGTACAATATTGTAATCTGAGCACAGTGTTCATATGCTAGCGTATATAACGTTATATCATTAGCTAACACTGGTCTCTCACCTGCCTTGTTCTCCTCACACAACAACTCAATATATCTCCTCTAATCGTTGATCCGTAATCCTGGCCTGTCGCTTATTGTGTGTCATAATTGTATGGCTGTGGTCTGCCATATGAGTATTAATAAACATCTATAATTTCCTCAGCGTCCGGAACGGTCATTGCGATCAATTGTCTTCCTATCGTTGAAATTCACCGCACTCCTCCCGTTAAGTCACTTTCGGTTTGCCATTTTTAGATGCAGAAGTAAAATTTTCTCAAAACGACTCAAAAAGCCTTATTAGCGTATTTATAAGTATATTTCAAAGAAAATCTAGGTCCTATATTATTTTTCTATACATTGAATCATTGTAGTCTCTAACCTGTGATATGCTCTTCAAGCCCACAGCAGAAAACACCCTCTCAAGCCTTGTTTATACTTTCATCTGTCTCCGCAGCGCCAGCCTCCGTTGTGCTGTTCTTTAAACGACAAACACCAGCATACAGAGCAGATAAGAGTATTTTTCTGTCTGTGTAAAGTCTGTGTTCATGGAAAGATATTATATAGTTTGCAATTTTTGTTTCCGTTTGAGCAGTTCAAACCTGTAAGGTTACCATTTCTCAAAGAGGAACTTTGAGTCCTATTCCTTCTCCAATCCAAACTGTGATCCAAGCCAAATCAAATATGGTGACAATAGTGTCAAACCCTCAATAGTGCTTGTGTCAGGATTTGGGCTCTGGAAGCAGCAGGAACATTTCTTTATTTGTGTTGGAGGATTTCTGCATGTGTTAGCAATGGATGCAGGATCATTTTCTTGACATGATAATCACACTCTTCATGTCTGTTGATTTCACAGTCGCTGTTCCCGAGACCAGAGATGACTTCCTCCAATGTAAGTCACTGAGAACACGAGCAGAAAAACTCATGAGTGTGTTCATGTTCTTCCTGGAGAAGAGGAAGAAAACATGACAGAAGAGTTTTAGAGTTGATCCTGTGAATGATGATTAAACTGAGACACTGCTGATATATTGAGAATGAAGAGTTCAGCTACATTAACAGATCAGATTCATAATTCCTGATGCTGATCTGTTTTCTCTCCATCAGATTCACTTCCGCTCACTCTGGATATGAACACAGCACATAAACTTCTGTCTGGGTGGAACAGAGTGATTGCTCGCACTAACACAGAGCCAGTTCCTTATCATCATGACAGATTTGATAGACCGTGGCAGTTGTTGTGTAAAGAGAGTGTGACTGGACGCTCTACTGGGAGGTTGAGATTGGTGGGTTTGGTGGTGTGCATATAGGAGTGTCATATAAGGGCATCTGCAGGAAGGGAGAGGGTGAAGAGTGTTTCCTTGGACATAACGATCAGTCCTGGAGTTTGAACTGCCAATTTCCTTATGGGTCAACTGTTTTGCTCATTCAAACATAATAACAAAGTGAGTTCTATCACTCTAAACCCCACCAGCACTATAGTAGGAGTGTATGTGGATCACAGTGCAGGAACTCTGTCCTTCTACAGCATCTCTGGAGACACAACGAGCCTCATCCACGAGTCCAGACCAGATTCACTCAGCCGCTCTATCCTGGGTTTGGGCTTCAGTCTGCTTCAGCAACAATTAAACTGTTATCATGAATTAATCAAATGTAGAGAGATTCTACCCATAATGCTGTGAGCTCATGATAAACAGTGACAGTGAGATGTTATAGAGTCTCTTCATTACATTAATATTACAGCTGAACTTCTGTCACTGAAACAACATGTGTGTGTGTGTGTGTAATAAATGCTCATACAGACAATAAGATCAGTGTGTGTGTGATGGTGTGTGTCTGTGCTTTTCTCAAGCTCTCTTTGTGTTGATGGAGATCCGCTTCATTTAGACTTATTGTAGTGTCAAACATATCCTTCATAATTTGAAAAATTGATATTTGTTAAAGTCCAGTCAACTTCATTTATATAGTGCTTTTACAATGATATAGTTGATACAGTTCATTTAGTAATTCATTTTGCTGAAAGTTGCGGCTTCACTTCATACAAACCGGCTGGTCTTTTCCGCACACACCCACACAATTCCCTCAGCACATTCCTCACTCCCCATTCATTTACATTTACATTTAGTCATTTAGCAGACGCTTTATCCAAAGCGACTTACAAATGAGAGTAATAGAAGCAACCAACACCAGTCAAGGGCAACAATATGCAAGCGCTGTAAGAAGTCTCACAAACAGGACAGTTTTTTTTTTTTTTTTTAAATAACAAACAGAAACGAATAGAGTGATAAGTGCTATTCTTTATTGGTCAAGTGCTGCTGGAAAAGAAGTGTCTTGAGATGTTTTTTGAAAATGGCTACAGACTCGGCTGCTCGAACTGAGACAGGCAGGTCATTCCACCAGGAAAGGTCCTAGTGAGGGATTTCATGCCTCTTTGAGATGGCACCACTAGGCGCTGCTCACTTGCAGAACGCAAGCTTCTGGAGGGTGTGTAAGTCTGAGCAAGTGAGTTTAGGTATACTGGTGCAGAGCCTGCGGTTGCTTTGTAGGCGAGCACCAGAGCCTTGAATTTGATTCGCGCAGCTATCGGCAGCCAGTGAAGACTGATGAAGAGAGGCGTGGCGTGTGCTCTCTTCGGCTCGTTGAAGACCACTCGCCGCTGTGTTCTGGATCAGCTGCAAGGGTTTAACAGTGGATGCTGGAAGGCCCGCTAGAAGAGAATTACAGCAGTCCAGTCTGGAGAGTACAAGAGCTTGGACCAGGAGTTGAGTGGCCTGCTCTGATAGGAAGGGTCTAATCTTCCTAATGTTGTATAGTGCAAATCTGCAGGACCGGGTTGTTGCAGTAATGTGGTCAGTGAATTTAGCTGATCATCAATCACAACTCCAAGGTTCCTGGCAGTCCCGGACGGAGTTATGGTTGATGAACCGAGCTGAATGGAGAGAGTAGTCAAAGTGCTGGGTTGGCTGAGACCACAAGCAGTTCTGTCTTTGCCAGATTGAGTTGAAGGTGTTGTTCCTTCATCCAGGCAGAAATGTCTGTCAGGCAGGCAGCGATCCGAACCCCAACTGTGGGATCATCTGGTTGAAATGAGAAGTAGAGTTGAGTGTCATCAGCATAGCAGTGATAGGAAAAGCCATGTTTCTGGATGACAGATCCTAGAGATGACATGTAGATGGAGAAGAGAAGTGGTCCAAGCACTGAGCCCTGAGGAACTCCAGTAGCTATATGATGTGACTTAGACACTTCACCTCTATGACACCCTGAAGGACCTACCTGAGAGGTAAGACTTGAACCACTGGAGAGCAGTTCCTGAGATCCCCATCTTCATGAGTGTTGACAGGAGGATTTGGTGGTTAACTGTGTCAAAAGCAGCAGACAGATCCAGCAGGATAAGTACTGAGGATTTGGAAGCTGCTTTTGCCTGTCTCAGTGCTTCAGTAACCGAGAGCAGGGCAGTCTCAGTTGAGTGGCCGCTTGAATCCAGATTGGTTGTTGTCCAGGAGGTTGTTCTGTGCAAGAAACATAGAGAGTTGGTTGAACACAACTCTCTCAAGTGTCTTAGCAATAAAAGGTAGAATGGACACCGGTCTGTAGTTTTCTAAAAGTGCTGGGTTCAGAGAGGGTTTCTTAAGCAGTGGGGTTACCCGAGCCTGCTTAAATGCTGGGAAAGTCCCGGTGTGAAGAGAGGTGTTGTGATGTGGGCGAGTGCAGGAGTAATTGTGAAGTAATGGCCTGAAGCAGGTGAGTGGGGATAGGATCAAGCGGACAAGTAGTGGGGTGTTTGGAAAGGATGAGTTTGGAGACTTCTGCTTCAGAGAGCAGAGAGGAGGGTAGCGTGTGTGACGGTTGATGAGATGTGTATGTCAGTTTGTGGTGTGAGAATTGGCTGCTAATGGAGGAGGTTTTGTTTGTGAAGAAAGATGCAAAGTCGTCAGCTGTAAGAGTTGATGACGGAGGGGGGGGAGGAGGGCAAAGAAGAGAGGAGAATGTTCTGAAAAGTGCACGAGAGTCAGAGCAGTTGTTGATTTTGTTGTGATAGTATGTAGTTTTTGCAGTGGAGACATGTGCAGAGAAGGAAACAAGAAGAGACTGATACAAGGTAAGATCAGTAGAGTTCTTAGATTTGCGCCACTTTCTCTCTGCCACCCTGAGGCCAGAGCGATGTTGGCGGAGAACATCAGACAGCCAGGGGCAGAGGGGTCAGGGTATATTCTGGCAAACCGTTTGCCAATCACGGGTGGCAATAGGCAAAGCAAACTGTTGTGCACGCCCGTTTACGAACAAATGCTGGATAGCTCGCAAAGCAAATCATTCGTTTCCCTTTTCCCACCGCGATTTTAGACGAAAGGACTTGGCTAAAGGATTGGAGAATGAAGAGGCGGGCACCAGTTGAACAATTTCAAAGTTAAAGTTCCTGCGCTTTACTAGAAATAGAGAATATGTGTCGTGTAAAAATATACTGAATAATACCCCAAAACAATATTATGTTTATGATGCATGTTTACAATATTTCAGAGTAACAGGTCTAATCAATAGGATTTCGCTTTTCTCCTATCCATAATGAATCAGTTCACACTTCAGTCCAAAAGGTGGCGGAAATGCGCCTTTAAGTGAAAGATTTGGTAATTTGTTGTGTCTTAATTAACTGCAATGGCGGTTTATTTCAATATGAAGAAATTATTACACTTATGTACGAAAATGGTCATACTGATGCAGAAATATCACATCGTTTATCCGAGCTTGGAATGCAGAGGAAATTCAGAGCGAAGTATCACGGAAATTCCGCTCTGAAAGGGGTCTGAAAAGAACAAGTATCTCTAATGAGGAACTAGAATTGGCGGTTACACAAGCTATAGTAGAGGTGAGCTGAGCTTATTGTATTATCTAACCGTAACTGTTCAAGTAATTTTTCTTGCTCCAAGTATTGACTTGCTGAATGGCTGCCATGATTGCCTCGTCAAGGGCAATACTCTGCACTGCACTAGCCTACTGTTTTGTGCTTCCTCCTAACACAGTACATAAACATTTGAACAGGGTACATAGGACATGCACATTGTTTTCTGACTAGTTTTATATTTCCTCACAAAGGCAGATTTAATTAAGCTAGTTAACTTAAACAGATACTCCAGCCAAAATGACAATTCTCTCAATGTACTTTTCATGCAGTCCCAGATGAATATGCCATTCTTTTTAAATGTGTAATAAAACTATTAATACTCTTACAAAAACATCTTTGTGATGCAAGTGAATTTTGAAACTTGAAAAGTGATGTGGTTATGTGCTAAAAACTATTTGTATTTTTCTAACACACCTATTGTTTCACTTCATCAACTAGGCTCATATTGATTACTGCTGAGCTCACTTTGTGTGGTTTTTGAAGCATCAACCTTGGGGGTCCCATACACTTGCAATCACAGAGATGGATAATATTTTTCTAAAAATCTTAAAAGTGTAGTTAACAAAAAAATGTAATTCTGTAATTTACTCGCCTCATGTCATTCCATATATATTCTTCTTTTGAACAGAAAAAGATATTCTGATAACTGTCTATTTTTTTTCATCCATACATTTGAATTCAATATGTACCAAAACCAACATTCTTCAGAATACCTTCAGAATCTTTTATATTCAACAGAAGAAAGAAACTCTTACAGGATTGAAACAACATGGATTAACTAACACTTTTTATTATTGGATTATTGAAAGTCATTTTATCGGGAGATGTATCACTCAGCAATCTCAAGAACATGAACTAAAGTAAATTCAAGTTCATTTATTATTATTTGACAAGTAATCTTTTACTGTGTGAAAATAAGCAGTGATGATGACACAATATCTGGCACTTTTCTACATCTGTAAATTTGGAACACTATAGCCTATAACACTAAACAAACTGATAACAAAACATAAACAAATCTGCTATATAATCATACAGATGGGCCTACAAATCAGATTAATTCATCTTTAATATTACCGTGCTTGCTCAATTAATACAAGCAAACTAAACCATTTATTTTACATGCTATTTTGTTGCCTACATCTGTTCTTTAATAGCAGACACTTTGCAAAGTTTGCAAAGTCATTTTTAAGTTGTTAAAAACAAACATCTTTAATCGCCTACTGTAATGCAACACCTGTCACAGACAGGTTATTTTCATGAACTTCCTATTTATATTCATCAGTCACATGTTCTCCTTTGTTCCAGTTACCCGCTCCTCATTTGTAGCTATTGTTTCTTTCTGATTAACTAGCACCTGTTCATCATTTCATTACAGTCAACCTGCATATTTATGTTGCTCCTTTTCCTTCAGTTGTTGTCTGGTATTTTTGTGTTTGTGAGGAGACACGTTGTTATGGTGCACTCTTGCCTTTGGCTTCTCAGCTATCGCATTATCTGTAGCTGAAGATGTAAAACACTTGATCTGTGATAGTTATGGGTTGTTCATCAATGGTTCATTCATTGTGCTGCTCATAATTCATCTTTGGCTGCATTATAATGACTTCTAATGTTGGAATATGATCAAAGATTGCATTTGGGGACATGTTCTGTAGTTTTCTATAAACATAGAAAATGCAGAGTAAATATACATGATGATAACATTATATGTTCTAACAGAAATACACATGATGAATATTCAGTAAAATACAGAATTAAAGGTGTAATGATTGGAAGAAACAAGCTCTTCATACACATTAGATTAAACGGTAAATAGCTTAATTTGTTCTATATTGTATCAGCGGGCTCTGTCTGGACATGTTCTGCACGCATGTGCATTAAGTTGTTTACAACTTTAGAATAACTCCATAACGGGCACTTACAAATTAAATTACACCGAAATACAAATGGATAACATCAACATAAGAAATTACAAATAAAGGTAAAATCTATACAGCACAGCATCATGTTAAAAAAATAATTATCTCCTATCATTGGATAAACTATAATAAACTAACGTGTAATAATCAATCTCGGCAAACAGAGAGAGATTTAATCAGAAGGCATATTATTCCTATGACTATAATGGCCGTTTTTACACATTCTATTAACATTCCTAGAAAAACATTTGTTCATAAATATAGCTGCAAGCAACCATTCAGGGCCAAGCACAAAGAAGGCACAATAAGTCATGCCTGCATGGCTGGGAGCATCAGACCAACTGCAACAACAAACAATAAAAAGACATTTAAAATGATTTTAGGCAAAATGGCTGAAATACAGTAGTTCATATTTAATGGTTTATCATTTTGTCCAATAGACGGCACTGTGAACACATTGATGTGTTGTGGTCACAGTAAGGTGACAATGACACATACAAAGTTTATCAATATGCCAAAGCATTACATAGATCAAGCCTTAGAATCATTTTTGGCATCATAATGTTTTGCCGGCATAGTCTGAAGATGATATGATTCGATTTTGGAGAAATTGGACCAACCATCTAGGAGGAGTTTTGAAAGGAAATCAAGATGGTGGACAAAAACTTCGGCCGACTATTGCAAAATGAGTTCTTGGCATGACCCAGTGAATCTATTAATACCGTAACGATATGCTAATGCATTCATAAAATATAACATTGTACAACAAAATTCAAAATATCAGATATGGGAAAATTGGGAATTGAATGACTCACCATGCTGCACCATATCTAAGACGTCTGTTTTGTGATTTTTTGGCCAAATAGTTCAGAATAATCATAAGTAGTGTTGTTTTTGGCGGCATGTTTTAATTTTAGTTTTAGTCTTGTCTTTGTGTTAAACTATTATTTTGGTTTTTATTAGTTTTAGTCACGTTCATACTCTTTTTAGTCTAGTCAAGTTTTAGTCGACTAAAAGTCTGAGCATTTTAGTCTTATTTTAGTCAGAATTATCCATGACTATTTTTGTCTAGTTTTAGTTGACGAAAACTAATGACATTTTAGTCTAGTTTTAGTCAATGAAAATTGTATTTAAGACTACTTTTGGTAATGCAATTCTATTTAAGCCAGTCAATATAGTATAAGTAGTACAGACAAAACGAAAATCTTCTTTTAGCCAAACCCATTTCAAACAAGGTTATCTTATATTTTTGTTACCGTTATAGTCTCAAGAATACATCCATTCCAGAAACGGAAGATGATCTGTTTTGAATTTACAACACATTTATTTTACCAACCAAACATGTTAGAAGTACACACACACACACACTTAAATTAAATAAATAAAAGCATTGAGATGTCTCTTAAGGTTCGTGGTGTTTTTTTCAAGGGATTTAGTGGCCGCATTTCTCCCCATCTTTTTCCTCAACACATTTGCTTTTATTTTCCACTTCAATGTAATCAAAGTTTTTCCAAATGGCATAATAAGAATAAATGCATATTTAATTTAATAATTATTATGAATTAATTATTATTTAAATCTGTTTGAAAGTAGACCCACATTATAGTTAAATGGTTTTCTGTCTTGTATTTACCTCAAAATAAAGGATGTAATTTTATTCCACATGGAACTGAGCAGAAATAAGTGAATACAGACTGATATTCGCTTATGAGGTAAACATAATCCAGCTGTTATTTTAACACACATCATTTCTGACGTTATAACGGCACATTACAAATGTTTACGTGATTTTCTATTTTTGAGCGCTGATGAAATATTTTTCTCTTGTAAATACTTGCCAGCATTTCAGTGATTCAAGTTTAACGTTAATAGCAAAGCGCAACCGTACGGTGCTCTGCAGGGGTCAAACAGCGAATTCTGAAGTGATATATTATTGAAAACTCAGAGATTTGAGAGGTGTCAGACGGCACCACACGACCTTAGTGTTTGTCAAACAGTAGGTAATTCAGCTGGGGATTTTTACACGGGCGGTGGGAGAAAAACACAGATATTCTGGATTAAGACGACAATAAAATCCTTGACTAGCCCCTGTCAATGATGAAAACACCTTACAACCCCAGGAGAAACAATAACCATCCGAATAGAGCTTATGAACCCCGACTGGCCGGCCATCGGTCCCTTTCTCTGTCAGACTTAACTTTCTTTGTTGTCATTAACTCACCGCAGCTGCATCTTGAATCTAAATAATGCAGCAAGTGGGGCTTGAAGAGAGTGCCCACATGAAAAAATACTATAGTATATTACAGTAAAACTACTCTAGTAAATACTATAGTGTTTTTTGACCATACTATAGTAAATATTATAAAATACTACAATATACTACAATTTACTGTAGTATCTTTACTATAGTATGGTTCAAAAACACTATAGTATTTACTAGAGTAATTTTACTATAATATACTATAGTATTTTTTCATGTGGGTGACGTTGCCTGCATCGGCGCAGTGTGACCTGATGCAGCCCCTGAATGAGACGCACAGAAATACTGCAAAATATTTATAATAACGCGACAAAATAACGTTATAAAATTTCTTCAACAAAAATAAGGAGACATTTTAGCATAGTTTTTATTTTGTGAACCACATTTAGTCTCGTTTTTATTCGTCATCGTCACATGACCAGCATTTACGTTGCGTCTTGTCTCGTTTTCGTCATGTGATAAAGGTTCGTTGATGACGATAATTCATCATACTTTTAATTGACGAAAGCAACACTAGTTATAAGCAAAAAAAAATAATTTATTCATATCTCCCGACGACTAGTTGGCACTGAGTTGAAACTGTGGAGGTCATGGTTGTCATAACACACACCAAGTTAGGTCAGAATACACTAAAGCCTTGCAGAGATATAGCCTCATGTTCATTTCGCCGTTCTCTTCGTCAGTTTCTTTCATGTGTTATTCGAGAATGGTTTGTTGAATCATCTTGATTAACTTTTTGTCTGTATAGTCCAACTTTCATGAAAATTGGAGCAATGGCCTTGGAAGAGTTTGAAAAAGTACAATTCAAGAAAATTCAAAATGGAGGGAAATGACGTCATAGGGTACAATTGAATCATCTTGAGCCAAGGAATCAGACGAATTTTGTAAGGGCTAGAAACCCTTACTGGAAATCAAGTTATTAGCATAAACATAAAGGACACTTTGGACAGTTGGTGGCACTAGAGGGACTGAGTATGAGACTCTAAATTTGCTATGGTGTCAGTTTAGAGTTCAGATGGTCCTCTACCTGTGTGCCAAATTTCATAACTTTACTGCAAGCATTTTTATGGGCTGCCATTGACTTCCAGAGCATAAGAATAATAATAGGAAAACTAATTATTACAATACGCACCTTCGGTGCCTGATCCCTCACTATGAGAGATACTTGACAGAACGTTAGTCGAAGTTATGAGAACGTTTCCTGTTAATTGGGAATTGGATCATCTACTACTCGTCTTAATTTATCCTCATGTTATCTTTATTCTTTCATGCTTTCCAGACCCTCTGCCTGTTCCTGTCATCTTCATTTACTGTCCTCAAACTCAATCATCATCAGTGTCCAAATGTTCATCGCTGTGTTCAGTGTTGAATGTGAGTCATGTGACACTCTCCTGGTACAAAGGAAACAGTTTATTCTCCAGCATCAGTGTGTCTGATCTCAGCATCAGTCTCTCTCTCTGCCTCTGGAGGTGGAATATCAGGATAACAACACCTACAGCTGTGTGCTGAACAATCCCATCAGCAAGCAGACTCAACATCTGGACATCACTCAACTCCGTCACACATGTTCAGGTACGCCAGCACGGCTGATATTACTGATATTAGCATTTGTTAACTGAGCTGATCTCCATTTCATGCTTTTACTCCTCAGACTCTGTCCGTGGTTGTGATGCTGTTGAAGCTGTGATCCGATTGGTTGTCACTGTTCTGGTGGGCGTGGCTGCTGTGGTTGCTATTGTTGTTCTGGTTTATGACATCAGATTCAGAAGAGCTAAATGGGATCCAGCTCAAATTCCAACATCAGTATCCTAATGATGCAATTTCTGATTATAATTTTTTGTCATTGCTGAATCTTAATTTATTTTTAATGGCTTTATATATTCATCTGCTGGTATCGATGTTGCTTTATCAGCAGCCCATTTTCACCCTTGAAGATGATTTGAGAACAAAAAGCAACACATTCTCACATTAATGCTCAAACAATAAAATGCGAGTGTTTGTCATGATAAATACTGACTGATAATATCCCAGATAGCAGACAAACACTGAATCAATGTTGAACCAATGTTAATGCATCAACTAAAATATAATTGAATCAATGTTGAAATTTAACATTGATTTTTCATCAGTTTTGCACCCTGAAATAATGTTATTTCAACGATGAAAAATAGATCAAGATGGGCATAAAATCACTATTTTTTCAACTATAATTAAATCATTTATTTAACACTGAATCAACATTGAATCAATGTTGATGCATTGATCAAATTATCATTGAAAAAATGTTGAAATCTAACATTGATTTTTCATCAGGTTTGCACCCTGAAATAATGTTATTTCAATTATGAAAAATAGATCAAGATGGGCATAAAATCAATATTTTTTCGACTTATATTAAATCGCTTATTTAACATTGAATCAACCTAGAAACGCTTTAATATCAATCTTGTTTTATGTACAGCAGGATTCTATGCCAGTTAATTGTCTCTTTATTTTATTCCTTTCAATCAGAGACCATGTATGGCTGCAATTGATATGATTTTGTATCAAAAAGTCACTCAAAGTAAACAACATCCTTCAGTTCACATGCAAATGTATTTATTTATGCCCCACAATTACAACAGGAAATCCCACATTGTCTTAAAACAATTACATCTGAATTTATAACACAAATGCCAGGAGAAGAGCCTGGAAAAACATGACAACCTGCATCTGCAAAATGGAAGTAATACAAATGGAAACTTGCCAATAAAGACAGAAATGGGACAGTACTACTGAAAGAAAAAAGGTAGAAGAAAGAATTAAATACTCTAAACTCAGGGTTTCCACCATGAGCAATGCCCCAAGCCTTTCAGGGGCGTAATGGAGACATTTCTGCACCATCCCAGCAAAGAGAAACTCCGAGGCCTCCTTTTATCAGCATTCACTTGTAAGGCATCTGAAACAACAAGTTAGTACATATTTGGAAGTGTGGTTAATTAAACATTATAAATGTACTAAAAAAATTAAGTGAAACTTTTGAAAATTAAGTGAAATTTTATCAAAATCTTTACATCCCAGTTAAAACTCACTGAATTTAAATTAAAAGGCTATTTAATGAATTTTAGTATATACTTTTCCCTTTAAAGCACCTGCAGACTCACAGGAGGAATGAATGGAAAAGCAAAGTGAAATCCGATGTTTTATCTTATAGTATTATTATATTTAATAGTAAATAATAGTAAAGAAATAAATAAAAGTGTGAAAGTGAAACAAGTAAATTAATGATCAAGTAGCTAAATTAATAAAAGAGGAGCTGGATAAACTACACAGTGGTTTGGAAGAGATTATCCATTTACAACACGAACTGGAGGCGCAACAGTTTGTTAAATTTCTGCAGTTTGATATAGCTGCCTACAGTACTTAAGATCTCACTCTTGCTGCATTAAAGATGAAATTGGAATGATGTGATTGTGTTCGCCACTCGTGAGGGTATCGCACCGCTGAAGCAGAGCTCCCAACTGATTGTCCTATTTCCCCTCACCGTGCCGATAGGTCAATCAGTCCGTAGCTCTGCTTCAGCTGTGCGAGTGGTGACCAGAATTACTGCCATGACAGAAATTCATCTAGCCGTCCGATCGCCTTTGTTTCTACACTGGACGAATATGGGATGACCGAGTATGAATGGTACAATGAATGCATGTGCGGCACCATTTCCACAAATACACATCTTATTTGTTGCACGCACAAATCATTTTGATACTAAAATCATCCCATAGACGAACACCTCACAACAAACGACAAAGTAAAAAATTGGCCCGAGCCAAATAAGAGTTGCACGAGTCAGAATTCGGTTCGAAACCGTACAAAAATCACAGTATATGGCAATCTTAAGAAATAAAGATGAATAAAAATTTGATAGGGTTTGGTGAAAAACAAACTGAAACTCAATGTATTAAGATTATCCTGGCCACTGGTTGTGTACCAGGGCGGTCCCGATGCTCAACAAAACTCAACATGCTTTTCGTTCTCTCTTGAAAAATTACACGCATGCTCAGTCATTATCAGCTCATCGGTTCTCAAATCGGACATGTCTGAAATAAACAGTTCTCGGTTCAGTGTACTGGTGATTCGATAACCGTTGCAACCGAGTCTTGACTCGAGAACGAGAACTGTGACAGGCCGTGTGCGTCCGTTCGTGTGTGCATGCATGCTCAGTATCATCAGCTTCTGCTCGCTGACGTGCTCATCATCATCAGTTCTCTCTCTTACAGTAGTTAAGTCAGTGTATTGTTGGAGTAACTGAATAACTCTGGGATGTTGGTTTGTTTCAAGTCAGAGGGACAGTCAGACAGGTTAAAAAGTGAGTAACTTTATAAATGTGTGGATTAGTGCTGCGAACTGTTTTGAACAATTCAGTCCGATTTGGTGAACTGGTTCGACCGGTTCACTAAAAACAACCGGTTCAAAAGAACGATTCGTTCGCGAACCGGACATCACTATTTCATGTTTGCGCGAATCACTTCTCACCAGACTGCTTTATAAACGAGGGTCCTATAAAGCAGGTTTTGCTAAGAAGCTGCTCCTGACAAAAAGGATCGGTACTGATGAGAATAAAATATTTGTTTGTGCATTATTGCTAACAACGCTTGTAGAAATTAATCATTAACAATAGTACATTTGAGATAATGTTAGTTTATGAAATGATTTTGCATTAAGACTATATGTACTTTCTGTTGGGCATAAGAGCCAGAGGGTGTTGGTATTTATAACAGATCCATATGAGAAAGTGTTTTGCTATGCATTTTGCTGTGCTCTTAGAGTGCTTGTGTATGTGTTAACAAAGAAGCAGTCTTTTGTCCAGGAAATTGGAGGGGTGATGTTGTGAACGAAGCACAGCTGACCAGAAAATCATCTGACTCCCAAAGAAAGACAGCTTATATACATTTTTGTGAATAAATATTGGGTCAGGGAAAGGCAAGTTTGTCGCAGACTGCCTGGACAAACCTTGCATAGGATTGTGTAAATCAGGGACAGTTCTGACCCAGAGCTCTGTATGCTATCTTCATCTGACTTACTTAATCATTAAAAGAGTTAAACTATATTTTGTTCCTGCTCTCCTCATTCAACGAACACGTGGACTCAAGGAAATTGATGCCAAGTCCAACAGTATCAACTATTCGTGTTCCTGCTGCACCTCCAGAAGAAAGTGAGTTTAACGTTTCATTAACCTTTAAATTAATCTTTGCAAATCGCATGCACACTTCACGATGAATGTGGCTAAAGTTTACAGGTTATTACATTACGGCACGCTTTCTATGTATGACGTTCTCAATGTAACATAATTCATAATCTCACATTTATAATGAACAACGCGTTATGGTTATTGTGTTACTGCAAACTGTGTACGCTGGTGATAATGACCATTAGCTGTAAAATCAATCTGTCAATGAACTAACGTATACATCTGTAAACACACAGCATTCGGATCTCACTGCTACCCTGCCAGTACATGCAACGATAGATCAAAGTGACACCAACCATTCAGAAACCTCCTGTTCGAGCCTTAATTTTCTAACTTTGTTGCGGCCGTGGTCTTGCTCCAGGTCTGACTCGGTTCAAACTGATACGGTTGCACAGATGTGTCCTCAGAGACTCCCGTTGCCATTCTTTCTCCAAAATATACCCTCAGCTGTTGTCAAGGCAACATAAAGGCCCACAGAACAGAGGCACAGGGTGAGCAACGCTCATTATCATTTAAAGACACATGCACTAAAAATAGTTTTCTCACAATACTAATATTACTTTAATTTAATTAAAGTATATAACAAACTTTTCGTTTAGACACTAAAGAATCATATTAACTTGTACAAAAATGGCATTATATGACCCCTTTAAAGTGGAGTGGCACGCAGCACTTGTCTAAACTATATCTATAATATGGGTGGTAACTTAAAAATAATGCTTTATGTTTCTGTTGATGGATACACATGCTGGCTCCTCAGTGATACAATACAACAGGGGACATCAACTATATTTGTCCAAGGGCCAGAATTTTTCTCTGCTGACACTGTAAGGGCCAGACACTCATAATATAAAATAAAATTCGAATTGTTTGTAGCGCCCCCTACCCTTGACTTTAAAAGGGTGGAGCACGGGGTTCTGACAGATGTCTCCCGACTATATTTGAATATTCCTCCTATTACCTGTTGGACTCGGCATCAATGCTCCTCGAAGTCCGTGTTAAACAGTGTGAAAATGAGGAGAGCAGGAACAAAATATAGTTTAACTCTTTTAATGATTAAGTAAGTCAGATGAAGATAGCATTCAGAGCTCTGGGTCAGAACTGTCCCTGATTTACACAATCCTATGCAAGGTTTGTCCAGGCAGTCTGCGACAAACTTGCCTTTCCCTGACCCAATATTTATTCACAAAAATGTATATAAGCTGTCTTTCTTTGGGAGTCAGATGATTTTCTGGTCAGCTGTGCTTCGTTCACAACATCACCCCTCCAATTTCCTGGACAAAAGACTGCTTCTTTGTTAACACATACACAAGCACTCTAAGAGCACAGCAAAATGCATAGCAAAACACTTTCTCATATGGATCTGTTCTACCTACCACAACCCTCTGGCTGTTGCACTGGTGACTCTTATGCCTAACAGAAAGTACATTGAGTCTTAATGCAAAATCATTTCATAAGTTAACATTATCTTAAATTTACTATTGTTAACAATTAATTTCTACAAGCGTTGTTAGCAATAATGCACAAACAAATATTTTATTCTCAACATACCCTATATGATACGGTAACCCAGATTAAATAGATTTATGCTCCTGAAGCAATATTCTTAAACAGTGTGAAAATTTACCCAGCCCTGAATAACCTCAAGCAAGGCAAAAGGTAAGATTAAAAAAATAACAAAATAAAGAAATATAAGGAAAATAAAAAATAAAATAATTATATGATTCAATAAAAGGGGATGAAATATCCAAACGACTATTGTGTATTTACCTCATTCCCGCTTGAATAAGGCGCGACACACTGGCTGCTGCGTGGCTGTCCGCTTTTATTTCGCTCCCATATTTAACAGGTTGAGTTTGCACACTGAGACAGGCGCGCTCTCACGCATTTGTCAGTGCGTTTGAATGGCTTAAGCGGATACACAACAGTTTCACTATACAGATGTTTGCAGCAAGTTTTGGTGAACAGTACAGCATAGTGTGCATTGATTATTAAGTCAACCATATTTACAGGATCGTTTTATTATGGAGAGTGATAGAGTCTATCACTCTCTATAATAAAACGATCCTGTAAATGGTTGACGAGATGCAACATTGATAACATTAATGTTATTATTATTTAGCCCTTAGGTATTCCTTACTAACTGGTCACACTCACTGATGGTCAAATGTGACCATACACCGTAACTATTTTTCCATTAAATACATGTTCTATATTTTAGTTCAATAATATTTAAGTTCTAAATTAAATTAATGACCACTTAAAATATTTTTCTTCTAATATTTTTATTATTTATATTCCAATTAGTAGTAATTAAGGTTAAAATAGAGAATTCCAATTCAAAGAGGCAAATTATATACTACATATGATACTGACCCCCCATTGATACTGAGTATTTTACATTTGATTACTTTATTCAATTTCTGTACCTTTCTGCAGGCCATTAGGCCTGTACATTATTATTTAATGTACACATGAGTGAGGTAATGACTTGTTCATCATAAAAAAGCCATTTTTATTTTACTATAGGCCTATATTTATATTTATATATATATATATATATATATATATATATATATATATATATATATATATATATATAGTACTTAAACTATAAGTTTGTTATTTATTATTTATATTAGTGTTGTTGTTGTTCTTGTTGTTGATTAGTTGTTCTTCCGAGTTTTAAAGGTCCTGTTCTTCGTTATCCCATTTTTCAAACTTTAGTTAGTGTGTAATGTTGCTGTAAGAGCATAAATAATACCTGTAAAATTATAAAGCACAAAGTTCAATGCCAAGCGAGATATTTTATTGAACAGAAGTTCCCTTTCAAAGCCTACAGCTACACCCCTGTACTTCCTGCTTTAATGACATCACTAGAACAGTTTGTTGACTAGCCTCCGCCCACAAGAATATGCAAAAAAAGGGGGCGTGGTCTTGTTGCTCTCCCATGTGGAGAAGAGGAAGTGTCTACAATAACATTGAGCACATGCGTCTCCCCATTATGGTAAGAGGCGTGACCTTTCCTGGCAACGTGCGCTAAGCTGCTGTCCAATCACAACACGGGAACCGCTGGCCCAATCAGAACTCATTACGTATTTCTGAAGGAGGGACTTCATAGAACAAGGAAATCATCATGCCGTTTTTAGGACAGAGAAAACAGATAAGAACAGATAACAATGTACTTATACAGATAAGTAGATTGTGTGAAAAATACTGTGTTTTTTTACACGCAAAACATGAACACATGTTATATTGCACACTGTAAACACAATCAAAGCTTCAAAAACACAGGAAAAACAGGACCTTTAATAAATGTGTGTTATCAGAATCACCTTCATTCTTTCATTTGATTTGACATCATGGCCAAATGTTTGAATTTGAATGGTGGTAACTCACAGTTTTCTTTTGTTATTTTACCACTTTGTTATTTTGGCTCTGATTTTTGGTTGTTGGAAATATGAACTGAATTTAGAAATGCTTTTAAAAAATAAAAACTTTTCGTTTAATAAACAATACATTTTTAAAAAAAAAAGACGGTGCTTGGAGTGGGGTGCATGCACAATAATATGTTCCCTGAATCCACAGCCTAATAGGCTAGGAAAGGTAGACACATATTGGTCATACAAATAAGAGTATTTTTCATTCTAGTTTTACATTGACTATCATTACATTTAAAGGATTTGTAGTGGAAATATATACCCACATCGCAAGCGGGAGATGAAGTGAATCCACAGGGCGCTGGTTTAAGGTTCAAACATATACGTCATTCATGCTTACTGACGATCAAATATAAGCAAGCTTAATGCTAAGCTTTTCTTTTGTGTGATAAGACTTTTTCTTTGTGTGCTCAGTATTCGTTTCAGTTTCAGAAATATTTTTATTTATTTTACAAAAGCACAATGTTTTGTTGTTATTGTGAGTGTACACAAATAAAAGTAGACAATTTATAGTTTAGAATTATGTCTGGCACTTATCTGAATACCCCTAAAAATGACGTAAAAAGTATTATGAGTTGTTTACACTGTGCAGGAAAAAAACCCATCAGAACCACTGAATGATCTATCCTAGATCAGTGTTCAGAATGCTTTACATGTTTATTATGAAAACTTTTAATTAAAAGAATTATGCAGACATAATTTTGACCACTTCATTGAGTTCTGTTTTGTAGAAAGTCTTTCTTTAAAGTGAATTTCATTTGTATAAATTATATTTTAATTTTGATCAATGTTTCGTTAACTAATTGTCTGTATATTTAATAAATAATAAGCAAACCAAGAACATTGGAATGGATTGACCCAACTGAGTAAGGCTGAAACTGTAGCATCTTTCTGTTCTTAATACATTTCTTGAATGGATGTCTTAATTACAGTAAGCCTATAGATAGTTATCATATTTGTGGTACATGTTAGCTAGCAACATAGGATTCCATTCATTATGCTAAGCTAAGCTAACGGCGACCCTGCCAAACTACAACAATGCATGCACTGAGACAAAAATGCATTTGCCCACATCTAAATGTAGGAAAGATGTTAAAAAAAGCCCTATTTCTAAAAACGGTGGAGTGTTCCTTTACGGAATTATCTAGAGGAAGTCTATGTCATTTATTATTTTAAATTAAAGTTTTTCATTTTAGGAGAGTTGGAAAGGTAAGATAATTATCGGTATCAGTCGTATTGTAAAGCGGCAACGTATGTATCAGGTGTCTTATAAGGCGACGTACATGGAAACTACGTATATATCAGACGTCTTGTAAGGTGACGTACATATAATGGATATATTTCTCACATACGCCGTCGCCACAGGTATTTATTCCTACAATGATGTCGGCGTGGCGTCATCGCCGGTCTATAACTGTCTCTATAAATCCAGTTAAAAAATTGACACAGACTAATGACGACGGAAGGGTAGACTGCTCCTTCTCCTTCTTCAGGGTAGTATGAGAAATGGCACTCTCCACTCGTCAAACACCTCCGCTTGAAGTGACGAGCGATGCGCGCTTGCCGTTTGCAGTGCATTAAGCCTAGTTTACTCTCGCCTGGCTCCGCAGGCGTTTGGACGAGGCGTTTTGGGGGCGACTCGGAGTAATTGTTCTATAAACCATCAGGAAAAAGCGGCTAATGTACACCCTGTGATGTACACAGGTGGTGATCAACATTTAGTTAAATTTTTAAGTGCCATTGTTTAAAAAAAAAAATGATTGGCTGAAATTTCCAAGACATTCATTTATGTTATGCCATCTATGTATCTTCCTGACAAACCTTTTTTTAATTTATCATTTTTGAATAGCGGTTTATGATATTTAATATCCTTTGATATAGAAAATAAATATTGAATATGCAACATAATTTATATGCGACTGAACCGGGCCTTTAAAATTAAGGTTACTAAAGAAGTTTATTAAGAATGAGAATACAGAAGGATATTGAGATATATTTAATACTTTTAGAGATACAGGCACAATATGGAAAGACTAGTACTGATGGCACTCAGACAGGAATGATCAATTGTGTTGATAGAAAAAAAAAAAAAAAAACGAGATGCAGTTCTAGTTTCAACATTGTTGTTTAGAAAATATGTGAATATTGAAAATGTGAACCAAATTACTCATGGAGCCACATTGAGATCCCCATATCTCTGGAAGTTATTGGGCCTTAAAAATTAAGAAACCAAAGTAAACTTTTTTTTTTAAGAATTAGAATCTAAAAGGATAATAAAGGTATCTTCAAAATGAATTACAGGCATACACACTTAAATAAATAAAAACACATTAAGTGCTTTTTCCCTTTTTTTACTGCTGCTGTTGGCATATAATGCAAAAATTAGATAAATTCAGCAGATTTACCTAATAGACCTGCCAATCTCTGTGTAAAAATAAATAAAATAAAATTATGCTGTCATTTTTCTAAAGCCAAAATCCTAATTTTGACCCCCACACACACACACACACTGCAAAATATTGATTACTCAGTAAATATACTTCCATTACATTTAATATTGTCTTATTTCTTCATTTATATTTGTCTTTCTTCAAAAACAAAATGAACAAAATAAAAAATTTGAGCTGGGAAAGTTTTTGAAATTTGGTTGATTTTGACATGGAATGACCCAAATGTGTGTCTGAGAACCTTTTATGCACACACTTAACAGAAGATACTGAAATGACATACAATGTGTGGTACAGTACACACATTTTGAGTGACCCTTAATCTGTCCCTTATTTTCCTATAAAGAACCACGATTGTCCTATTTTCAAGCCGCATCCACACTTCATTATAGAAATTTATTGTTTGCATATTGTGGTGTATACAAACAATATAATAGATTATGGGTAGGGACAAAACCAGTCCGCGCAGTCGTCTCTCCATAGTTGTGTTGTCTCCGTGTTGTTTGCTAGCTTTTCCTCTTCTGTTGGAATTTTCTGTCTATGTAATTTTCCTGCATGTAAATTTTGACCAATCGAAAAGCAGTTTAGGAACTACGCCATGGCCAATAAGTGATGTGGATGTTGTGCATTTTGGTTCGTTTCAACTGGTTTGAACTTGGACCACAGCAATCAGTGTGGTGTGAAAAGGAACCAAAAAAGCTGAAAAATGCTACAATGTATAATTGTTTGCCATTGGTTCTGACCAAATGAACCGAACTAACGATGTGAAAGCACTCTAAGCAATCGTGTCGACCTTGGCGTGAGCACAAACCGTGACCAACAACATGTTTTAAAAAGCGTTACACTTTTGTCACCCACATATTTGCCTGAGAAGTGATATGGCAATTAAAAATGTATCTGTTGTATTCCTGAATAAGAGACAAACCTTAACCAATTGTCTTTATAAAGATTTAATTTCTTGCAAGAAATGAATCCACGGTTGGAGCAACCATACTGTGGTTGCAAGAGTGAACTGAGGCCAGAAGGAACCCAACAAGCTTTATACTCCCAATGTTTGAGCAACTCTCCAGTAATTTTCCACAGAGTAAAGGGCAGAAACACAATATGTAAATGGTCCCTTCCCTGTCTTGGCGCTTGTATAATTTAAATGATCCGACACCCTTGGTTGGGAAAGCTCTCACTTTAGATGTCCCACCATTTTTCCTCAACAGAAGCTATGTGGACGTGACAAATGCACGCATTGTCTTAATTTTGCACAAAAATCACATTTTTTTAAAATTGAAAATAACCAATCAATGTTCGAAGTTGATGTGATTACAGTAAGCTTTGTGCATTAACAATTAGCCTAATGAGGAGGACTGGTGGATAGTGTTTTATGCCAGTTAATCCCTGTAAATTCCAAAAACAAGTATATTTATTTACAAAATGTAATATAGTAGGATTGTAATACTGGAATGCGAAAGAGTTAGCATAAATTACTTAATTCAGCTTGTTAGAAAAAGGTGTTATGCGACTAAAACTATTTTATTCCTCTCGTGATAAGTCATTCCAAAAATGATGCCATGTATGTTGTTAGGCTTATGTATATCCCAGCCACCGCACGCCATTATTTTTAATGGAAGGAGAAGTGTGTGTTATTCAAGCATTGATGGCAAGGAAAGCCCCCTTGAGCGGCACACATGAGGTGTTCTAATGTTTATCCCTCAGATCTGCTTCAAGGTTTTGATAAATAGTGTCATTTTCTATTCTTTTGTCTTTTATGAAATTAATATAGAACTCTGTTTTGACTTCTGTCCAAACATACCATCATCTGTAAAGAATGATCGACTTTTACATACACCAGGTTATTCTGATGCATTGCCACATATAGAGACGAGTGAAATGTTTGAATTTGCATGGTGGCAACTCAAATGTTTTTTGTTTTTTTACCACTTAGTTATTTCAGCTTGGAATTTCGTTTGTTGGAAATATAAACTGAATTTAGAAATGCTTTTGAAATGAAAAACTTTCATTTTGTGCAAAATAATCTGTTCCCAGAATCCACGGTCTTTGTTGTTATTGTGAGTGTATTGTGAGTTGTTATTGTGAGTGAGGCTGTTTAAATATTATTATTTTAATTTTATATGTTGATTATGAAAAGTGAGCAGCATAATCATCATCATATCGTACATAATCAGATGCGCATAGGGAAATCGTTTTGAGCATTTAATTTAATTTTGTTTTCTAGAAAGTCTTTCTTTAAAAATTAATTTAGTTTTGTTTAAATTTTATCTTAAATTTAGTCAATGTTTCATAAAACAATTGGCTGGATTTAATAAACAGTTAGGAAATACAGCAGTCAATATAATCGTGATATGGAGGCACCGACGCCATTAATAGCATTGCATGTGAAATGCCTTTAAAACGCTTTAACGGATTACATTTACTTGAGTACAGTACTTTAGGACAATTTTGAGGATCTGTTCTTTACTTGAGTATCATTTTGGGGAGTACTCATGACTTCACTCAAGTACATTTGAGAGGCAAATATTGTACTCTTTACTCCGCTACATTTCTATCCATAACCGTAAGTACCCGTTACTTAAAAAAAAAAAAAAAATAAAAATCTTGGAAACCCTCAATTTGTTGTTTTCCTCTCAAACGTGATTGTATTGTGCAGGCGCCACTGACTGGGACAGCCTATCAGCAATCACCTTCAGATTTCGCTAAAGTCAACTCCATGGTCAGATTTAGATAAGAGACGATGTTCTTGAGTATGTGGTGAAAAAATAAAATAAATAAAAAAGAGGAAACTAATGTTATTTTACAGGTGGAGCTAAACAAACAGAAATTTTAATCTTTAGGATAAACCCATCGAGATGAATCATCTCGTTTTCAAGGGGGTCCTAAGATTTTCAGTAGGTTTAATGGGAGTCATACAAATTAAACAAACAAAAAAAAATCGGGAAGGATATTGCTGTAAAACTAACTATAAGCAGGGTCATTAAAATCAGGAAGGAGGTCAGGAAGAACTGGCATTATCATCACGTTAGGTTCGTCTTGCATCTAGTAGTAATATTGATCATAACTCAAACTAAACTGCTTCAGCATCCGGTCCGGGTCCTTTTCACCTTGTCCTAACAACAGGCAGGTGACTGACTCCTGAATAAATAACAGAATTAACTATTGCACATTTACAAAGAACTATATTATCACACTAAATGACAGGACCTTGTGTTGATATGTTGTGAGTCAACTGTAATACCCAATGTGACCAGCAGAGGGAACTATCAGGTGAGGTTTGGGTGATGTTCATTCCTACATTAAAGTTTGAGCACAATCTCATTGTGAAATAAAACCAAGTCTCATGTTTAAGACTCAAATAACAGAGACCTCAGTTTAGTACACATCCTGTTTTTCTAAAGAGCCCAGATGATGTCAATTTTAAGAAATGCTCTGTTTTTAAAAGGAGGAAAATCATGTCAGAAGTAACAGGTTTGAGTGAAACATGCAGGACACAGCTAATACTAATAACAAACTATTACAAACTTTCATAACAAATAATAATCATTGTAGAATGTAAAAATATACAGTCTACTCCACTTTACTGCAACTGATGTACTGAAAATTTAATTAAACAGTTGTTTTCTCATTTCAGATGTGATGGAAGAGAGAAGAAGAGAGAAGAAACCTTTGAGTCGCTCAAAGACTAAAAAGAAATGTATAAAGAAAACAATAGCCAAAAAATCTACAATCTGCACTCTGTGTGGAAAGAATTTCACAACCAAACATCATCTGGAGCGTCACACTAGAGTTCACACTGGAGAGAAGCTGTTCACATGTGATCAGTGTGGGAAGAGTTTCTCAACCAAACGATGTCTGGAGCGTCACACGAGAGTTCACACTGGTGAGAAGCCGTTCACATGTGATCGGTGTGGGAAGAGTTTCTCAAACAAACAATGTCTGGAGCGTCACACGAGAGTTCACACTGGTGAGAAGCCGTTCACATGTGATCAGTGCGGGAAGAGTTTCTCACGGTCAGCACACCTTAAGAGACACATGAAGATCCACACTGGAGAGAAACCACACACATGTGATCAATGTGGAAAGAGTTTCTCACGATCAGCACACCTTAAAGTTCACATGAGGATCCACACTGGAGAGAAGCCGTTCACATGTGATCAATGCAGGAAAACATTTATTAGTGCATCAGACCTGAAGAAACACCTGAGAGTTCATACGAAGGAGAAGCCACATTTGTGTTCTGTGTGTGGAAAGAGTTTTTCACTGCTGTATAGTTTAGATAGACATCAGAAAATACACACTGGTGTGAGAGAGTACATGTGCTTTGAGTGTGAGAAGACTTTTACTACGAGTGATTTAAAACTGCACCAGAGGATTCACACTGGAGAAAAACCTTACAAGTGTTCACACTGTGACAAGAGATTCAATCAGTTAGGACATCTGAAAAGACATGAGAGGATCCACACTGGAGAAAAACCTTACAAGTGTTCACACTGTGACAAGAGATTCAGTCAGTTAGGAAGTCTGAAATCACATGAGAAGATCCACAGTAGAGAGAAGCCGCACACGTGTGATCAGTGCGGAAAGAGTTTCTCTATTAAAAGTCACCTGAAGAAATGCATGAAGATCCATGCAGAAATGAAGGTATTCGCTGATACTGATATTAATGGCGAGACACAGCAGGCAGTCGATCAGAACTGAATGAGATGCATTCTTAATCGAAGAGATGCTCTCATCAGAATGTAGATGTTCCTTATTACTGAAGACTTCTGTAACATTGATATATACATACAAATGTTCCACGAACATCATACTAATACTGTGTTTGACCCCCCTTTCGCCTTCAGAACTGCCTTAATTCTACATGGCATTGATTCAACAAGGTCCTGAAAGCATTCTTTAGAAATGTTGGCCCATATTGATAGGATAGCATCTTGCAGTTGCAGTTGATGGAGATTTGTGGGATGCACATCCAGGGCACGAAGCTCCCGTTCCACCACATCCCAAAGATGGTCAATCGGGTTGAGTTCTGGTGACTGTAGGGGCCATTTGATCACAGTGAACTCGTTGTCATGTTCAAGAAACCAATTTGAAATGATTGGAGCTTTGTGACATGGTGCATTATCCTGCTGGAAGTAGCCATCAGAGGATGGGTATATGGTGGTCATAAAGGGATGGACATGGTCAGACACAATGCTCAGGTAGGCCATGGCATTTAAACAATGCCCAATTGGCACTAAGGGGTCTAAAGTGTGCCAAGAAAACATCTCACACCATTACACCACCACCACCACCAGCCTGCATATTGGTAACAAGGCATGATGGATCCATCTGACTCTACCATCTGAATGTCTCAACAGAAATCGAGACTCATTTCTATTTGATCATTACCTGGGAAATGAGACCGTACATGTACCACGAAAGCATGGAAATGCCAAAAAGGAGAGAGTGTTTATTCCTCCAAAAACAGGTTCTCTCTGGCATACTCCTAAATAACCATGGTCAAGCCCCTTCAAACTAGGGCTGTGCGATACTGAAGAAAAATGCGATATGCGATACCTTGTTAAATAATGCGATATTCAATATGCAATACGAAATTGCTATTAGAGTGTAAAATCGATAATAAAAATAAAAAAATGTTATGCAAAAACTGAGTGATACCATTTATGTGTTTCACATTCTTTCTAGCAAAAGAAAGCATCGCTACAACTTCTGAAAGTGACCAGCAGTGTTTTAAAAACTTATGTCACAAATAGACCTAATGCACGGATCCTATTGACACACTTTTGGTTTCTTTCCCATAACTGAACTTAAAGCATAACTGAATGATAGATTTTGTGTTGTCTCAGCATAGAAGAAAAAATGGACATAGGTATTTTTGTTCTTTGTGAGGCTGCAGTCCATGTTTTAACATATGGTTTTCATTATGGAAGCACTCCTGCCTATAGAAACAGGTTCTGCTGGGATCGACTGGAGAATGTTTTTCTGTTAAACGTATGAAAAGTCTTGCAGGGCCTCTAGGACAAATGGATAGCTGACCAGATGGCAACCATATTAGCCTTGTTATTGTATAGATCTCATATTCCTTTACCATGAGCTAGATGATGTATTCTCTCTGTGATTGGTTGAAACTTTTCTACCCCCCTTTACATCCTATGTATATATTCTGCATGCCTAGTCTTAATAAGAGAGATTCTTTGAGATATTCTCCCTCAGCGCTGAGACTTGTTTATTCAACTGCCAATTCAGGATTGGGATAAGGCATTATATTAAGGATTAAGAACCTAACACTGACTGTGTCTACATGAATACTCGTCATGACAGCCATTTTGCCTTAACTGTGTGTATTTGACAGTCCGAGTCTGTAACCAGGCATGAAACAGAATTGAAGTGATCACGCTTTCAGAGAGGCGGCTTGTGCGAGGTTTGGTGTGTGTGTCAGACAGCGTGAGACTGCAAGGACTTGTTTTTCGCAAGTTATTGTGTTTAATAACTCTTTTTACGTCACACAAGTCACATAAGTAACAGTCGTGTGCCCAGTCTATTCTCTGCTATATGTGTCGACCTAAAACATACACTTTTTCAAAATGTTGAAGTAGCCTATTAAAATCATTCAGATATTGCGTGCCGTTCACGATATGTACATTTGCGGCATTTCAATATATTGCGCAGCCCTATTTCAAACATCTACAAAACCGTCCTGGCTAAAATATGCTGTGGTAATCAGGAGCACATGCCAGTAAATACCCCACGAAACCGCAAACAAGTCCAGAAAACAGTAAATGCACAACGATGCAACCAAAGAATCTCACAAGATGAACTGTTCAGTTTGCACACATTTGCATATCAACTACCTGGTTTTATATGGCATACTTACTACATTCCCGGATCTAATTGTTTATCCAGGCATGACAGACATTGTTGATTTGGCATGTGCAAACTTAGAGGAGTCAGAACTTTTCAACTCCAGTGATTCCGCAGATGTTGGGTGAGATGTCGCCAATTATTTCCAGGATAACGGTTGGATATGGGATAGGCTCAGTTAACTTAACAGAGAGCTTACGAGCTTACGACTGTTGTCAGTGTATTTTCTTGATAACTGCATATGATTTACATATCATTTTTATCAGATGTTTGACAAATGGTTAATTGTTGTTAAAATTAGACATCAGGTAATACATATCAAATAACTTCATGCCACACATAAATCGCTTTTATTTACAGGATTTTCAGTACTCCATATATCTTCACAAAGCGCTATATAAATAAAGTTGACTTGACCTTGATGGTGAATTGTATTACCTTCGGAACAAAGGCACAAAACAACAGAACAAAACAAAAGTTGTGTGTGGGGCTGAACAGGCAAACAAAAATTTTGAGGAGTTCCATGCAAGCAGCCTCGAAGCTCACACTGGCCAAAAAAAAAAATGTAATGCTATATCTAAGATTTTACTGTCTTGGCATGTCATAGGACATTCAAATATGGGTAACTGCAGCTTGGAGCAATGGGCGTGCCGGACAGTAGGGGCGTTTTTCATTGGTCGCGAAAGCTGCCTGTTCTTATACTCAAAAGGAATTACGCAGATTTATGACGTCATCATTATGGCGTAGATTACTGAAGTCATCAAAGCAAGTTTAGGTCGAAGTTCATCAACCATCAAAAATAATGATGAAAACATTATTCTTTGTTGACGTTGAATTCATCGTACTAATACACATTAAAATCATTTACTGAACATGAACAGCTGTATTTTATTACCAACAACGACAAGGCAAGTTTATTTATATTATTTATAGCACATATAGAGCATTAATCTCATATATATAAAAGTATGAATATCTATGACAAATTAAATCACATCTTACCACCGCCATCTTCTCTCAGGAAATTACGTCAATGTATGGTTACCACTGATTGGCCAACACGGTTGTCAGAAAGAAACTCCTTTCACCAATCACCGTTCAGGACGGCCATTACTCCAAGCTGCAGTTACCCGTCTCAGGACATTGACACCTGGGTAATAACATGTATAAAATTGCTAGTTTTACAATGTGATAAAATGCCAATCATTTCCAACATTAAACTGTTTTGATCACAGGTGGCACAGTGTGGACCATGTTAGGCCAGCAGATCATCAGTGAAGGAGCAAAATGAATGCATTCCAATAGTGGTATGCCTTTCCATATCACATTTATTATTTTTTAGAATTAAATTAGAAATAACAATTAAGTTATAGAATTGAAGTTTGATCAGTCTCAAAAAGACTTGGTTTATACAAAACTTAAAATACATTATACATTATTTTGTTTCTATTTAATGACCTTCATGTTAAACAGCCATTCAAACTTGTGGAGATGGATCTGATTAGCATTGACAGACAATGGCAACCAATACATATGTGTCATCATTAACTATATGACCAAGTGGACCCAGTATCCCTTCAATTCAAAGGCTGCGAGGAGATTGCAGATTGCCTGTTTAAATTTGTGCAATTGGCATCAGGCACCTAAGAGAGTCCTCACAGACCAGGGAAGAGTGTTTGTAAACTCAGCAAAGTCATACATGTTCACACAATTTTGGCAGAACTGCCGAATTCTTATAATACAAAAAAAGTCAACCTTCAAAAAATTATGTTCAGTTATGCACTCAATACTTGGTGGGGAATCCTTTTGCAGAAATGACTGCTTCAATGCGGCGTGGCATGGAGGCAATCAGCCTGTGGCACTGCTGAGGTGTTATGGAGGCCCAGGATGCTTCGATAGCGGCCTTAAGCTCATCCAGAGTGTTGGGTCTTGCGTCTCTCAACTTTCTCTTCACAATATCCACAGATTCTCTATGGGGTTCAGGTCAGGAGAGTTGGCAGGCCAATTGAGCACAGTAATACCATGGTCAGTAAACCATTTACCAGTGGTTTTGGCACTGTGAGCAGGTGCCAGGTCGTGCTGAAAAACGAAATCTTCATCTCCATAAAGCTATTCAGCAGATGGAAGCATGAAGTGCTCCAAAATCTCCTGATAGCTATCTGCATTGACCCTGCCCTTGATAAAACACAGTGGACCAACACCAGCAGCTGACATGGCACCCCAGACCATCACTGACTGTGGGTTCTTGACACTGGACTTCAGGCATTTTGGCATTTCCTTCTCCCCAGTCTTCCTCCAGACTCTGGCACCTTGATTTCCGAATGACATGCAAAATTTGCTTTCATCCGAAAAAGTACTTTGGACCACTGAGCAACAGTCCAGTGCTGCTTCTCTGTAGCCCAGGTCAGGCTTGACCTGGGGAATGCGGCACCTGTAGCCCATTTCCTGCACACGCCTGTGCACGGTGGCTCTGGATGTTTCTACTCCAGACTCAGTCCACTTCTTTCGCAGTTCCCGCAAGGTTTGGAATCGGTCCTTCTCCACAATCTTCCTTTGGCTCCGGTCACCTCTTCTCGTTGTGCAGCGTTTTTAACCTTTATCACAATATGCTAATTTTTTACAAGGACCTGTATGTTCAGAAATAGTGTTTTTAGTAGTGTTTTGTTGGTTTTATGTGATACTAGGTTTTGTATTTAATTATTTTTGTATTTTTCCCTTAGGTTGGAGTGATAGAGGCGAAGGTACACCATGTTGAAGTGGCAACAGAGATGGTGGAGATAGGGGGCACCAACGTGGAGACCCAAACCTGCCATGTAGAAGATGTGTCTGGACGTATCAAACTCCAGTTGTGGGCGGGGCACATAGGGATGGTGTGGTGTGGTCATTCATATCAGATCCACAATTTTCTGTACACGTGAGTACTTAGTGTTTCTGACCACAACACAGAACACTGAGATTCTGGAAATCAAAGAAGTGGCTGGAGCAAGTGCATTCGGACCATTTCAGGTGGAGGAAGAGGAGGTCAGCACTTTCATTTGGACCATCAGTCGAGCTGAGATTGCCGTGTCTAAAGGTGCACAAAGTGCCAGCCGTGGCAGCTGGACTTCAATTCCACTGTGCAGTTTCATTGATGTCAACAGTGCAGATTTCTTCAGAAGACAGGAAATTATCAATGTACAGCCAGTGGGAGTGGCGCTTTACAAGCAGGAAACTAAATGGATTTGACTGTGCCAAGTAATATGGCATTACCTGGAAAAGAAGCTATCCTACATTTGCAGATGTAATTGAGGTACACAAGCAGTAATTGCTTGTAAGATTAAAAAAATTGAATTATGAGGCTTGAATGCGTGTTTATTTAAAAGTAGTGAAAAATTTTTTTTTATGTAAGAGCACCAAATGCAGACATTGCTTGTTGTTTATTTAAAGGACTAATGTGATTTTATTGTAAATATTTTCATGCATCAAGTGGTGAAACAGTTGTAAGACCAGAAATTTTATTTTATTGTATTTTGTTTAGTTAGTTGTTTCTGGGCGATTTGTAAAGACTTGGCAACAACATAGTTTGAAGTATGCTTTAAACAGATGTATGTATATAGCAATATTTTTCAAGGGCATTTGTATTTTACATTATATTTAGGTATTTTTTATTTAATGTTTTTATTATAGTTCATCTGGCAACATGGCAGCTATTTAAAAGGCATTAGTAAATGTGTAACTGTTAACACTGAAAGTGGACAAGGTTTGTTTGAATTTTTTCAGACAACGGTGATAGTATCACAATTTATTCAACAATTATTCAAAAGAATATCATGAAATACAACACTCTTTGATATAAATTCCAAATCCATGGGGGAAAAACAAAGATTGTGTCAGTACCTAAAATATCCAATGCCAAGCGATTAAAAGATTTTACACTGATAGCTCTAGCATCCATACTGAGTAAATGAACGGAACAAGTTTTAACAAGGCATATTTGGAACAACGTGGTTAAAGATTTGGACCCCCTTCAATTTGCCTACAGGGGAAAGAGGGGCACCGATGATGCCGTTATAACCTTATGTGATTATAACGTATTCTGAATTAATTTATTGATTTAGAAGTAAATGGTGATTTTATTTGGTTGGATTAAAGACGTTTTTTTAAATCATCCTCAAAGAGTAGTTGTCAATGATATGGTGTCAAAAACAATTGTAAGGGAACTATTTTATCACTGTATACAAATTTATTTAAAATCAAAAATTCATATTTTAATTTAGTTAAATACGGTGATGAGTAAAGCTGGAACAGAAAGAGTTGCACTGTATTATAATTACATAAATTTGCTTCAAAACTGGTGTAAACTGAGCTCACTGGAGACAAATATTAGTAAAACAAAATAATGCCTTATTAGTAGGAATAGAGTAGATGTTACTGAAAGTTTAGAACCTTTGATACTTGATGGATATCAAATAAAGACGGTTGGAAGTTTGAAATGATTATTTACTTATTGATAGTAAATTGACATTTGCTGGAAATGTTGAGTATGTCCTTAAAAGAGCAATGCAGAGATTATATCTTCTTAGAAGGTAACAACACTTTGGTGTGAGTCAATATATTTTAGAGGTGGTTTATAAGAATCTTATCGAGAATGTTGTATGCGTTTCAATATGACTGTGGTATGGACTAAGCAAAACCTGCAGAGTAGTTAAAATTGGTAGTGAAATTGAAGGACAACCACAAAGACAATTAATAAAATTTATCAAACTAGAGTCAAACAAAAAGCATAGGTTATTTTTTGAAGATTGTTCTCAACCAATGAATATAAATTTTCTGCTTTTACCATCAAAAAGACAGTTTAGGCAACCTCAAGCAAGGACAAGGGTGTATCAAAGGTCATTTGTGCCACTGCAGTCAGAACTTTAAATACCGGGATCTGAGTGTGAGGGGGATTGTGTTACTTGTTGTCTTTTTGTGATTTGTGTGATGATATTGAATGTGTTTCTTTGTGGTGAAGCCAAAGACACATTTCTACTTAAGACAATAAAGTGACTAACTACAGTTCACAATGAATTGAATAAACCACAACCATTGCATCGAACCCTCAGCCAGCTGCTCTGAATGGAGAAACCTTGTCAAAGAGATGGAAATACAGTCAGAGGCTGTTGAATGAATTTTGGACTCGTTGGCGCAGGGACTACTTGATGAATTTACGGTCTGCTCACCATTGTGTGAATACCACAACAGAGGTCCTGAAGGTGGGAGAGGACAAGATACCACGACAGATGTGGAAGACAGGAAAGATCGAAGATGTTTTCCTGGGGAGAGATGGATTACACGCATGTTCTATGCACACTTCCTTTGAAACAGTGTTGAGAAGACCAGTTCAGTTACTGTATTCTTTGGGAATTAATTATATGTAGTGATGAGTATGTGATGAACTATACAGTAGTTTATTGGGGGGTGTTGCAATTTATTATTTGCAGTTTCTCATCAAACTTTGATCAGTAACATTCCCACAAAGATGACATGTTTCCAGTCTCATTCACTCCATTCTAAATCAGGTTTCTCTGCAGCATGAATTCTCAAGTGTTTTTTAAGATGTCCTTTCAGATTGAAACTCTTTCCACACTGAGGGCATGTGTGGGTTTCTCTCCTGAGTGAATTGACAAGTGGTCTTCAAAGTTTCCTTTAAAACTGAAACTCTTTCCACACTGACGGCATGTGTAGGGGCCCGCTCCAGAGTGGATTCTCATGTGGTTTTTAAGATGTTCTTTCTGATCGAAACTCTTTCCACACTGAGGGCATATGTGGGAGTGATTTGCCAAGTGGTTTTAAAATCTCCTTTCTGATTGAAACTCTTTCCACACTGTTGGCAGGTGTAAGGCTTCTCTCCAGAGTGGATTCTCATGTGGACTTTAAGGTTTCCTTTTCTATTGAAACCTGTTCCACACTGTTGGCAGATGTAAGGCTTCTCTCCAGAGTGTATACTCATGTGAGCTTTAAGATGCCCTTCTTGAGTGAAACTCTTTCCACACTGAGGGCATGTGTGGGGTTTCTTTCCAAAGTGATTTGCCAAGTGGTCTTTAAAATGTCCTTTATGATTGAAACTCTTTCCACACTGACGGCAGAGTAAGGCTTCTCTCCAGAGTGAACTTTCATGTGACTGATAAGGTATCCTTTACAAGTGAAGCTCTTTGCACACTTTTGGCATTTATAAGGCTTTTCTCCAGTGTGAATTAACATGTGAGTGATAAGGCTTCCTTACGAGTGAAACTCTTTCCACACTGTTGGCAGATCACACTGTTGGTCATTTGAGCTATTTTTGTGAAGAAGTGTTTTCAGTCTGTGAGTGACTAAAGTTCTTTCTCCATTAATGAAATCATGATTGTTGTATTGATCTTTCCTTCATTCAACACTTCACTCTCCTCTTTCAGTGCTCTCAGGTCTAAGGAAAAAAGAAAAATAAGTTACAACCAATTTAGTAGCACAAAGCAACAGACATCCAAACATACATGTTAAGCCAACATGCAAGCAAAAGAGCACAACAGAACAAAAGAAAAGAAAACAATGATATATTAAAAAAGTTGTAATAAATAAAAAGTTTGAATTATCATTCATGTTTAATTTTCTGTTTAATGTGGTTTTGAAAACATTTTCTCACACAACTCCATTAACAAAATAAACAATTCACAATCACATTTACAGACTTAATTTGCAACATATTAACACAGTTTAAAAATACATCCTATAATAGTCAACAAGGTTTATTTTGCTATACAAATTCACTTCCACTTGGATCAAATTTGGCAGACATGGGAACTGCAGGAATATCAGTAATGCACTGATATCTAATCTGCATCTGCTGTTAGTTGAGCAGGTGTTGACCAAGTCCAGAGCAACAGAAAGAGAGAGAATCATTCCTTCACAAAAACTGATTTACAGAAAAGGAACAAGCAGAGTGTTACCATTATCAGGTGCAGTTGCCTATATACCGTATTCTCTGGACTAGAAGTCACACTTTTTTCCCCATAGTTTGGCTGGTCCTGCGACTTTTATATCAAAATGAATTCATACTGACTGACAAGAATAAACATTTAGCTCCGTCTACAGCCACGAGAGGGCGCTCTATGCTGCTCCTGTAGCCTACAGTACAGTTTGGAGTAAAGGGTCCTGCACACTGTGAGATTATTCAAAATCCTTTGCGAATGATGCTTGTCAGACTCTACAAACATGATCCTCTGTAAGCCATGTCACACTGTAAGATCTAAGTTGTCAAATGTAAGACCGTATGATAGTTGATGCGCACTAAAACGGATGCATGCATGAAAATCGTCCAGAGTTTAATATCATCAATGAATGGCGCGTTCGGTGACGGTGAGCTGCATTACACGCGGGATTTCAGTGGTGGCTACAGAGAAATCTCTAGCGCTCATTTTGGTCATGGTTTGTCTTGTGTTGTGGCAAAAATACGTTAACTCCGTTGCATTTCTGAATAAGAGACAAACCTTAGCCAATTGTGTCTTTATAAAGATTTAATTCCTTGCAAGAAATGCATCCACAGTTGAAGCAACCATACTCGGGTTACCACAAGTGTGAACTAACTAGAACAAAGTAAAAGTCAAGCTCTTATACCCCCAATGTTTAAGCAACCCCCCAGTATTTTTCCACAGAGTAAAGGGCAGAAACACAATATGTCTTGGAGCTAATTCTATGTAAATGATCCGACACCCTTGGTTGGGAAAGCTCCCACTTTAGATGTCCCACTGTGACCCCCCTGGGCTTCAGCAGAAGCTGTGTCTGAACAGCTGAAAAGGGTTTTTTACAAACAGATATTGACTTCTGAATGAACTCAAACATAAATCTTTTTCTATGATTACATTTTTCCTCTACTCTTGAAAAACGAAGATAATATGACGGTCGTTGTAGGAGAAGGATTGTGTGCCAAATCTACAGATCAAAGACTTCAGATTTTAGCCTAGGATCAGAGGAATCTTTTAGGATTTGCAAAATGTGTCTCAGACGCCCAAATCGTGGCCAAAAATCGCACAGTGTGTACCCGGCGAACTTTAATGAAGAAAACAAAGGAAGCTAATCGCAGACTGAAAGCAAGATGGCCAGAGCTGGAGGAACGAGTCCACAGATGGGTACTTGAGAAACGTTATTGTCCGGTATAATGCGACTTAAAGTCCAGTGCGACTTATATATGTTTTTCATGACACTTTTTTTGACTGATGCAACTTATACTCTGGAGCGACTTATAGTCCGGAAAATACGGTATCAGGAAAGCTGAATGAGAGACAAAAGCTGCATTTCCATTTAATTGAGAGCAAGCAGCTTTTCTACCACAAAGCAGAAAATGTTATTCTCCCGCACTGATGTACAGAACAAACATTATATGTGACCTATAGTGCTCCCTGTTGCTTTGTTTTTTTAAAGGGTTTTAAAGGGGTCATGTAATTTTCTTTTTTTTACAATATGATTATTTAGTGTCTAAATGAAAAGTTTGTAATATACTTTAATAAAACAGTTGATGGGGAAAGAATGAACGGCGGGAGTCTCTGAGGACACATCTGTGTAATCATATCAGTTTGAACCGGAGTCGGACCCGGAACAAGATCACGGCCGCAACAAAGTTCGACAATTAAGGCTCGAACAGGACGTTTCTGAATGGTTGGTGAACGTTATGTCACTTTTATCTATCGTTGTATACTGGCAGGGTAGCAGTGAGATACAAATGCTGTGTGTTTACAGATGTATACGTTAGTTCATTGACAGATTGTTAGCGTACACAGTTTGTAATAATACAATAACCATAACGCGTTGTTCATTATAAACGCGAGTTATATTGAGAACATCATACATAGAAAGCATGCCATAATGTAACATTCTCTGTAAACTTTAGCCGCATTCATCGTGAAGTGTGCAAGCGATTTGCAAAAATGGTTACTCGCCTGGCCCGAAGTTAACTTCCGGTCTGTGTTTGTTTATCGGTCTGGCTAGTGGGTAGTATGGTGCACTACTCATTAGAAACAGGATAACATGATATAAATATTACCAAGCAGAGAGCATATGACCAAAAATGTGTGCAAACCTGCCTTATACGGACCCTCGTTTATAAAGCAGTCTGCTGAGAAATGATCCGCGTAAACATGAAAGGATTGACGTTGATCGGGGGGAATATTCCCTTCGAAAAAACAAAACTCAGCCACTGCGTCTTCAGCGGTTGGGATTTAGGAACATCAGAATGACTTCTGTGTTTGTTATTACAGCCAAGAACAGAACAGCACAATCGCCGCTCAGGGCGGGTCTGTGTTGAAACGCTGCTGTCAATCAACAATCGTTAATGTGATATGGAAAGGCATACCACTATTGGAATGCATTCATTTTGCTCCTTCACTGATGATCTGCTGGCCTAACATGGTCACACTGTGCCACCTGTGATCAAAACAGTTTAATGTTGGAAATGATTGGCATTTTATCACATTGTAAAACTGTGATAATATAGTTCTTTGTAAATGTGCAATAGTTAATTCTGTTATTTATTCAGGAGTCAGTCACCTGCCTGTTGTTAGGACAAGGTGAAAAGGACCCGGACCGGATGCTGAAGCAGTTTAGTTTGAGTTATGATCAATATTACTACTAGATGCAAGACGACCTAACGTGATGATAATGCCAGTTCTTCCTGACCTCCTTCCTGATTTTAATGACCCTGCTTATAGATGGTTTTACAGCAATATCCTTCCCGATTTTTTTTTGTTTGTTTAATTTGTATGACTCCCATTAAACCTACTGAAAATCTTAGGACCCCCTTGAAAACGAGATGATTCATCTCGATGGGTTTATCCTAAAGATTAAAATTTCTGTTTGTTTAGCTCCACCTGTAAAATAACATTAGTTTCCTCTTTTTTATTTATTTTATTTTTTTCACCACATACTCAAGAACATCGTCTCTTATCTAAATCTGACCATGGAGTTGACTTTAGCGGAAATCTGAAGGTGATTGCTGATAGGCTGTCCCAGTCAGTGGCGCCTGCACAATACAATCACGTTTGAGAGGAAAACAACAAATTGAGGGTTTCCAAGATTTTTCTTTTTCTTTTTTTTTTAAGTAACGGGTACTTACGGTTATGGATAGAAATGTAGCGGAGTAAAGAGTACAATATTTGCCTCTCAAATGTACTTGAGTGAAGTCATGAGTACTCCCCAAAAATGATACTCAAGTAAAGAACAGATCCCTCAAAATTGTCCTAAAGTACTGTACTCAAGTAAATGTAATCCGTTAAAGCGTTTTTAAAGACATTTCACATGCAATGCTATTAATGGCGTCGGTGCCTCCATATCACGATTATATTGACTGCTGTATTTCCTAACTGTTTATTAAATCCAGCCAATTGTTTTATGAAACATTGACTAAATTTAAGATAAAATTTAAACAAAACTAAATTAATTTTTAAAGAAAGACTTTCTAGAAAACAAAATTAAATTAAATGCTCAAAAACGATTTCCCTATGCGCATCTGATTATATGCGATATGATGATGATTATGCTGCTCACTTTTCATAATCAACATATAAAATTAAAATAATAATATTTAAACAGCCTCACTCACAATAACAACTCACAATACACTCACAATAACAACAAAGACCGTGGATTCTGGGAACAGATTATTTTGCACAAAATGAAAGTTTTTCATTTCAAAAGCATTTCTAAATTCAGTTTATATTTCCAACAAACGAAATTCCAAGCTGAAATAACTAAGTGGTAAAAACAAAAAACATTTGAGTTGCCACCATGCAAATTCAAACATTTCACTGCGTCTCTATATGTGGCAATGCATCAGAATAACCTGGTGTATGTAAAAGTCGATCATTCTTTACAGATGATGGTATGTTTGGACAGAAGTCAAAACAGAGTTCTATATTCTGACTATTTTTGGATTCTGACTGTACTTCTGCTGAGGACTTTATGGCTAAACTACCCTACCAAGGCAAAGTGCAGTAACTATGCAAACACTGACACTGAGAATTTTTTTACATCAGCCAGTCAAACATGTTGTGGGTAAATTAGTGGTAATGCATACAGACACACACACACACACACACACACACACACACACACACACACACACACACATATATACAATATAAAATAAAATAGGAAAATGTGGGTCCTATCCGGTCATGTGATCCCAACACTTCTGACCCGTCCCATGTCAAATAAAAGCACTTTAATTCTGATTCTTCAAAAATTAGTAATCATTTCTGTAGACCTGGAGGTTTTAATAAAAATCAAAAGACGGAGTTCAGCTTTCAGAATGAAACCAACCTGTTTGTTCCTCAGTTTCTTCAATCTTCACGTTTTCATTCTCCTCTTTCTCTGTTTGTTCCTCAGTTTCTTCATGTTTCAAACTGAACACATGTTCAATCTTCAGGTCTTCACTCTCCTCTTTAATAAACGCCATCTTTATAACAGTGTCACGTGGATCTCAGTCTCTTCATCAGGACTTTTTCTGTGTGTTTGTCCTGTTTAAGATGAGAATAATTAACAGAAAGAAAAAAATATCCTGAAACTAAATCAGAGTCTCAATCAGCTCTAGTTAATAAAGGCCCTCTGAAGCTAATCAATGCGTTTGTGTAAGAAAAATATCCATATTTAAAACTTTATAAAGTAGATTATCTTCTGGTGAGTCGCCTTCTGTATTAAACTTACAGCAGGACAAATGCCTGAAAGAAGAATGCCATACACACCTAGGATGGCTTGAGAGTGAGCGAATCATCATTTTCATTTTTGAGTGAACTAACCCTTTAATGGATTACAGATACATATTACTTTATACATCATGGCATTTTATATTTTCATGAAAACATTAGCAGTTAGTTAAAGTTGTCATAACACATATGACACAGTGTTTGTTGTTTTCGTTCACTCACAGTTTGAGCAGCTCGAGTCGCGAATCGAATAACTGAGTCATTTCGCAAAGTATTTGATTCAATTGACTCGAGAGTCAAAAGCTCAGTTTCTCCATCTCTTCTCACCAGAGACTGAACTCGTGTTTATGATGAACTGATTCACGATAGAGGAGAGAAATGAGACACAGCTTTTCTATTACTGGTGTGGATGCGCTTTACTCACACAAAATATACTTAATTAAAGTTAGATAAAGCACTACAATGTTATATTCAATAGTGAATAAACTATTTTCACGTTGCATGTAAAAACTTTTAATCATTGAACGGGTTATATAGATTTAAACAGATTAATTTCTTAAAACACAAACCTTTCTCCAGCTGAAGCTCAACAGATGCAGGAGCGCGGCGCAGCCTAATGACGTCACATCACCGCACCAAAATAAAAGTCCCGTTTACACTCTTCTGTCCCGTTCACACTCTGCTGTCTACAATCACAGAGCTGCTGAGAAATGTCTGCCTACTATTTATTTACAGATAATCCTTATATTAAACTTCAAACAATAAATGTGCTAAAACCGAACATGTTAAAAAGAGTGTGAGTTAATAAAGCAGAGTTTATACATGTGTCCGAGTTTAAACAGAGTCAGTGTGTTTTGACAATATTAAAATTATGGACCAATATAGGTTAATTTGAGTCTAAAAATATGTGCAAAAAGAAGAATCGTATAAGTAAAAGAAGCTATAAAATGTTATACATGTAGAGGTAATCTCTTAAATACCAACTATTATTGTTAAAAGGTTCAGTGCAAATACAAAATGTAATATTTCACAGATTTTTTATGAAATCAAAAGTAAATCTTTAAAGTCAAGGGTCATTTGTGTGAGTTGCTGCCTATTTAGTGATTGAAATCGTTCACTAATGAGTGAAGACAGACCCAATTCACACCTAATATCTTGAAAGTTCATATCTAGATATAGATACGATAACGATATATCGTTCAGCCCTAAACTTGACAACGTGTTTTATTCACATCAGACACACATTATAGTGGCTATATAGTTTACTCTATTCTTTTCCAGTTCAGCAGCGCTCATTTACTTTCATGTGTTTCGTGAGACGAAGATAAAAAGATAAACTTGTGATGTAACGTAGACTCACTGTATTCCGGACATTTTGCACAGTAAAAAGTCCCGTAAGATATCAATCCGCAGAAAGCTAAACCTGATTGGTTCGTCTGTCTCTGGGGACATGCCTTCCACACGTTTCAAAGTTTGATTGACACCTTTTGGACGAACCGTTTTAGAGAAATCTTGAAAAAACTGCCAGGAGACGCAGTGTCCGGATTACCGTTAGGACTCACGGTGTTCCGGACGGCTGAAAATTTCAACTCACTGTGTTTGGACAGGTAAGGAGGAGTCATTTCTAATATAAAACACATTCATTTTAACAACTAGTTAATACTGGCTTCAAGTGTTTTTAAAGCATTAATGTTTTTCTTTTTAACAGGCGAGGAGAGAGGCCAGGACACACCAGGGAAAGGGGGAAACCTGACCTTAAATGTATATAGTTTTTTGTTATTAAAAGGTTCTTTTTTAAAAAATGGTCTAGATTCATTTTTATTGGGTCCTCAAATAACTTTTTATAGAAATTACATTATAATTAATGTTATTAACATTACTTTTATGGCTTAAGTTATAAGTAACGTTATGTTAACTTAATGGCTTGATATGTTGTTAAATTGCATGTTATTATTAGTGTGTGCTGTCCTAACGTTAACCAGATAACGTGAAATTATGCAGATGTGTTGAAATGACCTTTAAAACTGCATTTAACATGAACGTTAATTTAACTTGAGGTGTTTTAATGAGGGTGCAGTGATACGCGGCTGCCACTCAAATTCATGTCGCACAAAGTGCCTCATTTAACGTGTATATGCCTTTAAAAAGGACAAATATTTGCAAATTGTAACTCATTATTATTTTATAAGACCATAAGAATGTTTTTTTGTGTTATTTTCTGGTGGGTGACCATGGGTAATGTGACGGTTCTCTGAGTTGTTTATTCCTGAGTTACAGGTTATTGGCTGAAGGAGGGTGTGGTTTCGCACCTGAACCTAATCAGGTTCCTTTAAGATGGACTGGAGTAAACAGAACGGGGAGCGAGTGTTTGAGCGCGTGCTATTGTCTGCCGCGTTGGAGTGCCTGAGATCTGAGGTTATGTGGGAGCTGGAGGAGACAACCGCCCCATCGGAGTTCACGTGGAGTACCTTCACTGTAGTGATTTGGATTTTCCTTTTGGTTATGTTTGGTTGGACTGACTACAATTGCATTTCCTACTTACATTTACATGCTGACACGCTGACTAACATTTAAACTGAACACGTGACACTTCATGTTTTATGTTATTTAAATAAATCATGTTACTAATGCAGCGGTTTCGGCGTCTCCCTTTCGTTTGTTGCGATCTAATAACTTAAATCGTAACAGTAAACATGTTTTAAGAGCCGTGGTATTCTCCCCTCTTCATTTTGTCCTGCGGAAAACCCTCCCCCCGCCATTTTCTGAACAGTCATTGGTGTACGTTAGAAACTCACGTTGATTTCTTTGAAATGACTGGCTCTGTGAACACAAGGTTGGTCGGAGTCGAAAGAGGAGGAGGCAAAGATCACACGGATATATATAGATGCCGTGACCAGGAAATGTTTATTTATAGAATTTGCGGAAAAGTTCAAGTGTCCGGAATACCGTGATGTCCGAATACAGTGAGTCTCGTTAAATCTGACAGATCAGATTCTCTGAGGCGCCATCGAGCAGTATCGATCAACTAACACACATTTACTCACACATATTTGAAAATCAGAATAGTTAGTCAGATAGTTCATGACATAGTTAGCAAGTTTGTGAATATTTTGAATAAAAAAGAAAAAACTAAATAAACCCGATACAGCTGAGCTGTCATACAGCGCTGGTGCGGCTGCGGTGTGTCACGTGAGAAGCGTGACGCGTCTCCATGGAAACAATAAGGCGATGCGTTCTGAAATATTCAGCCAGAGATTATGGTCATATTTCTGCAGAATAAAGCTGAAGCCCAGAATACAGACGACTGCTGTTATCACTGTAACTGTTATTTAGAGTTAAATCAGGCCTGTTGTAGTCGAGTTAGGTCACTTTAGTTTTACTGTGAATTTGTTAAGTAAATTGTGTTTTGTATTTAATTATATATTTCAGTATACTTTAAACTTGTAAGAAATTGTTCAATTTAAATAATTAAATAAAAAGCCATTCTTTAATCTCATCCACCTCATGTTGTGGCTCTTTTTTTTAAAGTAGCGGTTTGGCACAGGTATCGGAAAAAAACAAATGATACCCAACCCTATTTGATCTGTTTTTATCTTCTAATCTTGTTTTAATTGTTCAGGTTTCCATGTTTCATCAAGGCGGTGTGTGAAGAGACCATGGTCTGAGGAGGAGACACAAGCTGTGATGAAACACATGAGGCCTTTTATTGAAAACGGTGTCACTGTCACCAGTGAGCAGTGCCTGAAGTGCAAGGAAAAGGAACAACCCATCTTAGAGACGAGATCCATTCAAAACATTCGAGATTTTGTATGCGCAACAGAGGCGTGGCCTTTAAAAGGCATTCAAATGCTATAAACTAAATGCACTTTTGGACAGCCGGAGCCTTTACCTTTCTAGGCATGTTCAAAAAGTTGGTGTCCTGTGTTCAGAAATGGTTTAGGCACTTCATTTATTTTGCTCACAGGCAGTTTGTTTTGCTATGTGGTTAGCCTGGCCCTTTTAATGGCAGGATTAATTTTTATTTTCCTTAAAAAATTTTGGAATGATATCCATTGTTAAGGAATTGATTCTTGAGGTGACTATATCAAATATAGTTCAGTGATTCAACAAATGTTGTGTTGTGTTTGTGTTTATAATGACAAACTCAGATTATCAATTTTCAACATTTTTTGCTTAAATGCAGATGAGTTAAGTTTAGTAGTCAAACACACTGAAATCAACTAATGAGCTAAATATATTGGTAACACTTTACAAAACGGGTGCACTAATATGCATTAATTCATGCTTAACTAATGCACAGACAATCATGAGTTAATGTGTTATTAATGGTTAACTAACCCATTTATTAATGATTACTGCATCAGCAACTAATGAAGATTCGACATGATTAATAGATTAAGTAATCATTTTGTTATTAGTTAAATGTGTCATAATGTTTTAATTCCTTAATAACATATTATATTAACTAATAATGTAAATTAACGTGTTAATTACAGCAACGGGTCAAAGCCATGCAATTCAGCTTCCAGTTGTCTGCTATAATTAATCATTAGCTAATGATTTACTAGTGTGTCATTATGTTATGACTTTACTTGTTGGGGCACATGACTATTAACTAGCTGATAAAGTAATATGTAATTGTGGTTATGGGTTTTGAATTAGTTAATAGTCATGTGATACCAATATACTTGGTAAGACCTCAGAAAGTTTGAGATCCTATTCGCAATCTCCACAAAACAACAAAAGAGCAAGCATAAATCCAGCATATAGCGTCAGTTCTGGCAGGTAACGTTAGTGAAGCTCGCATCAGCTGACTGTCAGCTGCTCACATCTACATGGGAAAACGACGTCTATCACAGCATACATATATATAAGCTCCTTCAGTATTATCAGCAGCCTTCGCGCCCAGCGCGTCGATATAGTGACGCCTAGGAGTGCCTTTAGCGTCTTTATTGTGACGCGGAAAGCACTTGACCATGCTTCGGATTTTGACGCCTTGGGAGTGAGAACGGGTTGTAACAACAGACCCTCACTTAGTGTAATTTGTGACTATCCCAAAATAGATGAATATATGATTTAAGAGTGGGCTGGTAAGGAGCAAGTGTAGTTAGTTATATTTGGAGAAATGAGATTCCATTATGCATGTGGTTGATGTTAAAAGTTCAGGTCACTTCTAAAGGTAGATTTTATGGGCTATGGGCCAGCTAAATGTATTGTGTTTGATCAGAAAGTGAGAGAAGTGATTCAACTTAAACATTTAAACTGTGATTAAACAGTGTGGATGTGAAACATGATTGCAGTTTGGCAGTTGATTCAGGACATGGAAAAACTCCATTAATACTAGGGAGCAATGATGCAATGATATGTGCAAGAGGGGTTGAGTTCGTCCTAGTGGATGCAACACTGTTTTTGTGTTATGCTCCTAGTTGATTTAATGACTCTTGGCCCACCTTTAGGTAGACCCCATCAGATAAGAGCCGTGGTGTTTTCTGTACACTTGTGTAGCTTGACAGAATTTGATTGTAGGTGCTTATGTTTTCTAGAGGAAGAAGTGTAGAATGGAGTGATTGTCCTCCTTATGTACATTATCTGCAAAGTATCCCGATGAGTTAGTTCCAACTTATGTGCCAAATTGTAATGCACAACAGAAGTCAAAAGAGAAAACAAAAAATGACCTCCTAATATATTCCATATAATAATAATAATGGTGTGCCTCAGTCACTTTGGTCTTATAATCCATGTGTCCTGTCAAAGCAGGTTATACCAGGTGTGTGTGTGTATGATGACATCACTGACCTTGTACACCACACTGTCCTTATAGACTGTGCTACAGAAAAGTCTTTACAAACCACCAGGAAGTCTGAAAAAAGCCTTTTTTTTATCTCAGTTGTGCTAAGAAAATCTTTTAATTTTAAGACGTGTATAGGTTCGCTGATTTTTTTCATGATTTTTGATATGTTTTGTAGCTTTAGCACCACTGGAACCCAGTGTCCCCACAGCCCTGTGCCCAGTCTGATTTGCTCAAAATTTCAAATATTGTCCTCTAGCCCGACAAACGGGTATGTGTGTGTGTGTGTGTGTGTGTGTGTGTGTGTGTGTGTGTGTGTGTGTGTGTGTGATGGAGAGCTGGTGCTAATGAAGGAATGCTGCCAAAGGCTTTGAGTCAGTCCTTGTGGGGACATTTTTTTGGTCCCCATGAGGAAAACATCTTATAAATCACACTAAGTGATGTTTTTGATGAAGTAAAAATGCAGCATGTCTCCTGTGATGGGTAGGTTTAGGGGCAGGGGCAGTGTAGGGGGATAGAAAATACGGTTTGTACAGTATAAAATGCATTACGCCTATGGAATGTCCCCATAAAACATGGAAACACAACATGTGTGTGTGTGTGTGTGTGTGTGTGTGTATCTGATGGAGAGCGGCTAATGAAGGAATGCTGCCAAAGGCTTTGAGTCAGTATACCACACAAATGAATAAAACATCTCTTTAAATCGTAAGTTGTCATTTATTGTAATTTCAAACAGAGTTATTTCAGCACTTTTCTGATTCGTGATGTCTGTGCATTTGCTGTAGAGCTTCTGTGGTGGAGCAGGGCCTGAAGACACGGGGATGGTCTGCATTTGTGGAGGAAAATGGGAAAACCTGAAACAAAAATATAAATGAAGATAATTTTGTTACTTATAATCCATTAATCAAATGGTATTGTGCTGTTAAAATGACTGCTTTTGTATTGTTTGTGCATTTTTCTGTAGGATCTGAAACCGGCAGGCTGGTGTGAGCACTGAGGATCCTGGGAATGTTTTAGTGCCATCATGAGACCCTCCATCACTCCACCTGCCCTTATTGCCTCATCTGGCCCAGATGTTGCTGTGGTCTCTTCATCCCCACTGAGCCCAGAGTCAGCGAGTCACTCCTTGGTGACATCTCCGGCAAGTCAACAAACGAGGTAGTAAGCTTTTATTATTTTTGGTTAGGGCTGTCTGACTGGAAGAGATTGGGTATGGGGAGCGGGAGAGCTTCATTTCGATAGGATTGGGGAGTTATTATACTAAGTGTTTTTTAATGGGAAAAGCATAAGGGTATAAGAAGTCGCTGGTAGCACGCCACGTTACTACGGGTAACGTTTAACACGTAACAGACGGTGCAAGATACGTGTCTAATACAGGGGGAGCCCATTGGGGGACATTGGTGTATCATCACCTCTGTAAAGGCACGTCTCTCTGGGACGTGATCTGTGTGAGACGGGTCCAGAGAACACTGCAAACCTGCTCTATCTCTTCCATCTCAGACAGGGGATCCCCGAATTTAGAAGAATCAGGAATTAAGTTATTAGTCAAACAAAATAAAATTAGATACAGGGTTGTTTGCCAGAGATACACCTGGAATGATCCCGAGGAAAATAAAAAAACGGACCCTAATTGGCATGGACCAGTATATGTGACTTTTTCTTACAAGTGTCCTTTGCAGTTTCATCACCCAGAAGCCACGGCTGTGTTGGTTAAATATCGCTGCCTCTATCTCTGCTGGTATAACTTCAGGTGAGTATGAACCTCGACTAAAATATGGCTGAACAATTGAGTAACATGATCAGTAACTTCATAAGTCTGGATTGTAAAGTTAAACAGCAACTTGAATGGTTACAAACAAAGAGAACCAGACATGTTTTAATTTCTAGGTGATAGAAAAATCCTAGAAGTAACTGAGGGATGGTATATTCTGATTGCCAAAATGTAAAGGGCTTGAGGTTGTTTTTGGAAAAATAAAAAATGCCAAGATGTGTGAGCGGCCAGTCTTATCTGCCCCCTCCCCTCTCACGCTTTCTTCTCAGACTGTCCAAGCAGCTGCTGATACACTGACTGAGAATCAGACTTAGGGATACAATTTGATACCCAAATGTTTTTGAAAAACCATAAAGAGCTATGAATTGCAAGCCATTGTGTTTTATTGGATCACAAGCTCTGTTCAAAGACTGTCGAAGTTGACGCTTTAAGCACAGACCCAGAGACTGAGAACCAGACTGAAAGTAGAGAAGATTGCTAAAGCAGATGACAGAGAGTGTTTTAACTATGGTCAGCAGGGCCATTTTGCCCGTAACTGTAACCTCTCACATATAATGTGTAGGGGAAAAAAAGCCACCAGACTAACATTCTGTAAACAAACCAAAGTAAAAAGAAACAGAAGTGACTTACACTCTAAGAAGTTTGAATAATAACAAATTGAAGTCTTAAGAAGGAAAATCTATAATAATTTTAATACAGGTTGATATAAATTACAGACAATGACTGCAAACACATGAGAGGCAAGAAAATAAATAGTGATGTAGAAGGGTTTAAGTGACAAACTTAAGAGAAAGTTGTTCCTGTTCCTCTATTGAAAATTCTGTTTAGTTGACTGAATGTTGGTAAAAACACTGTAGGAGGATTGGTGTTAAAATGTTGAAAACCCTAGAAACTGATGTTTTGGTTTCAAAAGATAAGCTCATGCTGAGCTGTAATAAAACTATTCGCTTATCTGAATCTGGCCCACCATGTCATTTCTGGTGTGGTGGCTAAAATTGGAAGAGTAACTCAGACTCAATTTTGATGTTGAATTTTAAATGTATTGTATGGGCAAAAGACAAAAATGACAACTATGGTTATTTGAAAACACCATTTCTGGCAAAGGATGGAGTTAAAAGGATAATGTCTGATGTTTATTGGAAAACAAATGTAATCTCTAGCCAAGTCTTATGCTGTGTTAGAGTGAGAAGTTAAAAGTGTATGAAAATGCAGTACCAGTCCTGAATCTCTAGGAGTCTCTCTCTCTTTAAACGAGCTCAAAGCTGATATCTGAGCCTGTGATAAGATATTGATAAGTAAAAGCACAGGGCATCACTTGAAAATATTAAGATATGTTTTAGTGGTTAAAGAGGTATAAGATGATTTTACACACAGACTTTAAATGAAAGATTTTGTTAATTAATGTTTTACATATGACCAGTAACTTCTGTCTGATCTTAGCCTCCACCATGTACAGAAAATGGCTTTGTTCATAGAGATAGTCAAACTCTAAATTCAATGGACCGTTGTTATGGCTAAATTCACTGAGTGTAATCACGCACTGTTAGATTGCGTCTTTGAAGAGGTATGATGGATTATAGTGATTAAGTTGTGTTATAATTAACCTGTCTCCATGTTTTTACTAATTTGAAAGCAGACCTAGATGGCTCTGGTGACTCTTGAATGGACTCCAAAAAGGGTCCAGAAAATATTGAATCCTGTTGAGGGTCAAAGATCTCAAGCAAGACCAAGTGGGCACAATGTTTTTTCCAAGAAGGGTAAGACTTCCTATGGCCTGACAGGAGCATCCCAATCCAATATTTAATTAACTTCTCTATATCTTGCACGCATTTTTGGCCATATCATTTTCTCATTTGAAAAAATACCAGTGTATAATTTTCAGCTAGCTTCTTTGGGATTTTCCATACTGGCAGTCTGTTTCTGTGGCTGTTCGCATGCATGCTATTAATCTGTCGGACTTCTTCGTACAGATCTGATCCTTAATCCAGGACAGACAGTTTGGACACTTACTCAAGCACCCTTTATGTGATTTCAATTGTCCCAGAATTTCTTAAATCGCATTGACCACAGAACCAGACTCCCCCTATGGTTTAACCCATAGTTTCCCAAATCTTAATTTAACTAAATTCACATTAAAAATTCCCAGAATTTTGGATTTGTCTCTTACCAGAAGCGTCCCGTTGCAATCTCGGGTTCGTTTTCTCTGAATCCAGTGGTCGGACCCTCCAGAGCCCCAGAGCGGTTGGCCCTTCTCCCTTAATCTGTCGAGTGTAAGGCTGTGACTCTAGAGTCCAGATTGATCAGTCACCATCCGCTCTCTGGGTCCAAAAGGCACATCCAAGGAATCCATTACAGAAAACGTTCTGCATTTTTACATGTTAAAAAAACCACTTTTCCTCACAGAGACCAAAACATGTCCCCAGAATAGGGTTGGGAACCGAGAACCGGTTCTTATGCAGAAACGATACTTATTTTTGAAAAATACCGGAATCGCGCAAAAAAACGGTTCTGGTGCAATGTGTGTGCGAAGCGCTGGGAGCTTATCCTTTAATAGCGGGCGACAGCTAACCTCATCATGAATATTAATTACGTTGCCTGCCGCTTCCAGAAGTGCAAACAATTAACTAGTGGTGGGCCGTTTAAGCGTTAACGTGCTGCGTTAACGTGAGACTCTAATCGGGCGATAAAAACATATCGCCCGTTAATCTATTCTCAAAGTTGGGTTGGGAGCTGGGTCTATACTACGCAAGCTATGATGACTTTCACCGTGATATTTTAGCGCGGATGTATAGCTACCTAGCCGAATTGCACTGTAGGGAGCGAACGAGTCTTCAACCTGCGTGTATGCTGTGAAATGACCACATCAAGCGTGAATGCTGTCTTCCGAACTCGGCGCGCGCACCGAACCGTACTCGAGTCCTGACGAGCGTGACTGACGTACTGTAAACAGAGAGCTGTAAATCTCATTTCTGCTCGTCGTCAGCGTTCTTTAGAGTATTTGCAGTACATCCGTGGCAGATAGACACAAGTGCCATTACGTACTGAAGCTTTGGTAACAAAACTAACGGTTCAAAAACAAAAATATAAACGTCAGGTGAACAACGCTATTCATTCTGCCACCTCCTCGCTCGACGTCGTTACCAAGTAACGGGGTAAACAGCTGCTGCTTTGACGCAAACGCACCTCGGTTTCGGACCCGAAAATATAATATTAACACGGTCTAGGGAGCAATCGAGCTCGGGTTCGGTCCAGGCAATCGAACCAAGTGTGAAAGCACCAGTCATTATTTGGGTAGCACACATATTCTGAATGCCTTCGGCAGAATTCAAATGAGCCATTTTAATCTAGATTAATGCTGAATTACCATTTATTATTTACAAGTTCACTGAATTTCTATTAAATTAATATACAAATAACTAATAAATATAACTAATATATATATATATATATATATATATATATATATATATATATATATATATATATATATATATATTAGTTATATTTATTAGTGGTAAAGGAAAAAGGCATAATACGCAACTCAAACAATCCTTTTGTGTTTATTACATGATCTCTGATTCATTTACAGGATGGCAATGTCAAAAGTCCTGTACTGTACATATATTACAGTATTAAAAGAATTCTTGCAAAAATATTATATCTGAACACTGGTTCAGATCGCAAACAAATATGTGCATTACCGCCACCTATAGCTGAAATGGACCAGTGACACCTCCTATACCCAACCTAAATTCCTCTTATTTACCCGCATGGAGACATCATCGAATTTCATCCGGCGCTGCGTGTTCAGCTCCTCCGTCCACTCTCAGCCCCCATGACAGGAAAAAAAAAAAAATATATATATATATATATATAGATAAATAGAAAATAAATTAATTAAATAAAAACCCACTCTAAATACGCTTATTTAACCCAGTGCTTAACAAATACTCTACCAATAAATGTATTATGCTCCTATCTGATTTTAATAAATTTTGAACACTCAACTTTACTCCTATTTTATTTAATTCCTCCTTCAACTCTTTCCTTTCAACCTTATATCTCCTACAGTGCATTATTACATGTTCAACTGTTTCACTAACTTCACATACCTCACATAAACCTGTTGGATGCTTACTTATTAAGTGCAATGTACCATTCAATCTTGTATGTCCCAATCTCAGTCTTGTAATCATATTCTCTTCATTCCTACTCCTACCTGATATTCTTCCCTTACCCACTGTTGACTGTATTTGATGCATATGTCTACCTTTTAGTTCATTGTCCCAATACTGCTGCCATAATTTCAAAATATGGTTTTTAATAATTGATTTAATTTCTGACCTGCTAAATAAAATCTGTATATCTACTATTTCTCGTTCTATTGCCTTTTTTGCTAATGCATCCGCCTCCTCGTTACCTCTCAACCCAATGTGAGCTGGAACCCAAAAAACTGTACCTCTAAATTAGCTTGTTTAATTGAATATAATTCTTGAACTATCTCTATTACCATATCTTGTCTTGTTTCTGACTTTATCTCCTTCAAACTTATTAGAGCTGAACTACAATCTGAACATATTACTGCCTTGGATATTTTAACTTCCCTAATCCACCTTATTGCCATAATTAATGCAAACATCTCTCCAGTATACACCGATAAACAATCTGATATCCTTTATACACTTTAACCTTTGGAATAATGAATGCAGAACCCACATGACCAGTTTTGAATCTTTTGAAGCATCTGTAAAATGTGCATATACTCCCCATATCTTGACCCAATATACTCCCTTACATTATATACTTCTGTTTCATATGAACCTCCTTTTGCCTTTTTCTAATAAACTTAAATCTACTTCTGGTTGGCATGACCCATAATGGTACTGGAGATAAAGGAATTATTGGAGCATATCCAACCTCCTCCAATCTCATATCACTAACCAATTTCCTCACACTCCATCCAAAGCTATTACACTCTCTCTTCTCATATTCCCAACTAGGACTCATTACTTTCCTTGTCGGGTGAACTCACTCTGACCTTTTAAATTTGCCCAATAAGATGCCATTAATTGCTGTCTTCTTATCTGCAAAGGCATGTCCATCCCTTTGACCACCATGTACCCATCCTCTGATGGCTACTTCCAGCAGGATAATGCACCATGTCACAAAGCTCAAATCATTTCAAATTGGTTTCTTGAACATGACAAGGAGTTCACTGTACTAAAATGGCCCCTACAGTCACCAGATCTCAACCCAATAGAGCATCTTTGGGATGTGGTGGAACGGGAGCTTCGTGCCCTGGATGTGCATCCCACAAATCTCCATCAACTGCAAGATGCTATCCTATCAATATGGGCCAACATTTCTAAAGAATGCTTTCAGCACCTTGTTGAATCAATGCCACGTAGAATTAAGGCAGTTCTGAAGGCGAAAGGGGTCAAACACAGTATTAGTATGGTGTTCCTAATAATCCTTTAGGTGAGTGTATATGTATGTGTGTGTGTGTGTGTGTATATAGGTATGTATCTTTTTTCCCCCATCTTTTATTTCTTCTACAACATCCCCATTATGATCATTATTGCTGCTTCCCCATAAAGTGCTAAGTGCATTCAAATCTCCACACCAAATTATTTTATGATTTCCTGATCCAATAACATTTTCTAATTCTTTAGTTAATCTACTTCAAGGATTATAATAATTTATTATTCTAATATTTTGTTTCTCTGCACATATATATATATATATATATATATATATATATATATATATATATATATATATATATATATATATATATATATATATATTATATCTATAACCATAATTTCATATTCTTCTGTCATCAATGATTCTGTATTCTAATTCATTTTTAATAAAAGTGGCCACCCCACCTCCATTACCTGCCCTTCTATCTTTCCTTACAACGTTATATCCTTGCAATACAAAATTTAATTGAGGTTTTAACCATGTTTCTTGGACACAAATTTAATTTTGTTTATTATCCTGCTGATCTATAAAATGCTTGAACTCTAAACCATTTGCAACAAGACTTCTGGCATTCCATTGTAGAATCGTTAAAACCATTGTTATTATTATGTACTTCCACATGTTGTTTGAGTACTTATTTGAGTCTTTAGCATGCCATTTATTTTTTCCAAGGTTACATATATTCATATATTCTCACGTATTTTCACTGCATGCTTGTGAACAGTGCATCCCCCAAATCCAGCACTATGCTCACCTCCGCAATTGCAACATTTTTGCCTTCGCTCCTTCTCCACGTTTACCATATTCATGGTCACCCCCACACCTCGCACAACGTTGGTTTCATCTACAAACCCCACTAACATGTCCGTACTTCTGGCACTTGAAACACCTTAGTGGAGGAGGTATGAATGGTCTTACTGGGTAACTTACAAAGCCTATTTTTACCCTCTGGCATTCTTTCTTCAACAAACTGAAGCATAACCGATAGACTATCCATCCTTTCTTTATTTTTCACATACTGAAGCCGCTTTGCTCCAATCACCTTTCCATCTTCTATGCAATTTTTCTTTTTTCAGCAGTGACATCAGTAGGAATTCCAGTTATTACACCTCTAACCCAAGGCTTCCGATTCATCAATGTGCATGAGACTGGGTATCAATCATCGATTCTATACACCTTATTTTGTTTTAATCTTTACACATTATAATCAAGTTACCATATTTGAGTCTTTGCACTATTTATTTCTCCTAATGCTTTATTCAGAGATTTAGTCAGTTGAATTGGGTTTATCGCCATTTCTGGTTCAGCAAATTTCAACATTACTTTATATTCTTCTGTATTTTTCCTACTCACGTGATCCCCCTCTCCACTATCCATAAATGATCCTTGACTATTGTTTTTTTTCCTTTTCCAATTAAAGGATTAGTTCACTTTTAAATAAACTTTTGCTAATAATTTACTCACCCCCATGTCATCCAAGATGTCCATGTCCTTCTTTCTTCAGTCGAAAACAAATATGATGAAAACATTCCAGGTTTTTCTCCTTATAATGGACTCAATGGAGCCCAAACGGTTCAAGGTCCGAATGTTTCAGTGCAGCTTCAGAGGGCTTTAAACCACACCAGACAATGAATAAGGTTCTTATCTAACGAAACGATCTGTCATTTAAAAAAAAAATTCAAAAGTTTCAGTTTTATAAGCACAAATGATCGCCTTGCTCCGTTCTGTGATATGTGTACGTGACGTCACGTATTACGCTGTTACGTTGAAAAGATCACGCTTTCCGTAGGTGGAAGTACTGAGTCAGTGTTGAACGTGCACATACTGCACATACACATACAAAAAGGAGTTAAAGGTAAAACAATGATGTCGGACGATTGTGAATCCTCCTTCCGCACATTTGAAAACACTGACTCGGTACTTCCGCCTACGACAAGTGTGACCTTTTCAACGTAACTGCGTATTACATGACATCATTACAGAATGGAGCAAGGTGAACATTTTGTGCTTAAACTTAAAAAACAAATGTAAATGACCGATCGTTTCGTTAGATAAGACCCTTATTCATGGTCTGGTGATTAAGTCCTGTTCACACTCTGCTGTCTTATAATCACAGAAGTGCAGATAAATGTATCTCTCTAGTATTTGTACCAGATAATCCCTGTATTAAACTTAAAACAGTGACAACTGTGATAAAAACAAACATGTTAAAAAGAGTGTATGTTCATAAAGCAGAGTTCATACATGTGTCCGAATTGAAACACTCGTTCAACAAGACATTCAGGATCATCAGCAGAATTTAGATACATTTTCTAATAACTACTTTCATTTTATTGCAAAACAAATGAGATATTTATAGTAAAATTATATAATTTATGATTTATAAATCATATAATGTTAACACTGTTAAGTAAATATTAGATTATTTGATCTGCCAAAAGAGAAAAAAGGTTTAAGTAAATTAACCAAGGCAAATGATATCAAACTTTTTAGGAGCTGATGTAGCCACATCATTGTGGAAATTATGGTTGAAATCTATTTTGCCTTCTCTTAGAATCACTTTAGTAACTGGAGTTGAGTTCTACTAAACGAAATAGGCTACTGTAAACATACAAATCTTTTTATTATTAATATTTTGTTCTGTTTATTATTATTTATTTATGGTTATTAAAAGGTACAAACATAACATACACATTTACACTTTCAACAAGATAACATGCTTAACTAAAAAGTTTTACCTTGTATAACGAAAAAACCCAATAAAAATTAAATAAATACATAAGAAAGACAGCATACTCCACTTCCATTTTCAAGTAATTTTGACTCTTTGGCGAATAAAAATGTATTTTTTTTGTTATCAATACATTTCAGAGACTCGATATTAAAATGAAAATCAATCATAAAGACCTTCAAACAGGGTTTAGAATTATTCAAGTTACTTTTATGAATATGAATATTACCAAATAAAATCATGAGATTCATTATAACATTAACAGATGGCTTTTGTGCTTCAAAATATAAAATAACATCTTTTGATGTTAATTCACAATTATAACCAGACTTGGAAAATATATAGATATTAATATTATGAAGTACTTTCAGATGTAAGTTTATTACATATATAAAACCGAAAGGGAAGCAGCCAAGCTTTTTTTCAAGTAACCTCTGGAAAACAACTGTTCCAGAAAGAAAACAACACCTCTTTTCATAAAATAAATTCCTAATACATTTATTTGTGCATTTTTACTGTTAATGTCCACACCATTTAAATGAAGAACGGGTCCAATCCTACAAATGTTGTAAATAATGTCTGTCAGACACTATATAGGGTTCAGATGATGGGGTTAAAGGTATCTCTCTGCTGGGTACCAGCTCATGTTGGAGTGAAAGGAAATGAGTTGGCTGATGAATGGAAGCTGTTAAAATCAGATGTGGAAGTAAATAATAGTACGACTGAGATGAAGTTTTTAATTAAACAGCAGGTGAGAAATAGATGGCAAAAACAGTGGGAAGAGGAGACAACAGGAAGATGTTTTTATAATTTTCAAAAAATCAAATGTTGGTAAAGGTAGAAGGAGAAGAAGTAGAGAGGAAGAATCAAATCTATCATATGGACATACAGCACCTTGAACAAAACAGGGAACCATCAGGAGTATGTGAATACTGTAATCAAAAAGAAACTAGAACATGTTATAATGAAGTCTCAGTGCAGAAATTAAAGAAGAATATTGTTTTTTATTTTGAACAGAATTCAGATGAAGCTTGATTTGGTAAATATATTGCAAAAGAGTTTTTTTAATGATATTTAAAAATGACTCATTTCGATAAAATGAAAAAGGAAGTATGTTGCGATCTTGAGCCACACTCCTAGTCAGCAGGTGGCGGTGATGCACCTTGAAGTTATATGCCAACCGCCAAAAAAAATCAAACGAAGAAGAAGCAGCTCGCGGTATTTCTCCTCATATTTACACACCATCACACACACTTTATGCAGTTTGATGAAGCGACAGGCTCATTTCTGTATTCTCATCGGGCTCAGCGCTACTTGAGTCTCTTTTCTGGCGTCTTCCTCCTGAAATAAACATTAAGTGCAGCAGCAGCAGAGCATGAGAGGAACATGTGTTGAGTTCAGTGTGTGTGTGTGTGTGTGTGTGTGTGTGTGTGTGCGACGTTTGAGTGTGAACTGTTACTGAAGGCCAAGAGGCAAAGTTTGAGATCTGTGATGGGAATCCATATCTGCTGCATATAATTTAATATTTACCTTTATTTGTTTTTGACATATATTTATGAATATTTCACAGATATTTTACTTCAAGTGGTAATAAGGAACAAAATAATGTGAAATCTTTACATAAATGTGAATATAGACAAATATGAATTAAGTTTGACACTGGAAACATTCAATATTACTGGAGATTTGTTGTATGATCATTGTCAGTTTCTGGACATATAAAACTGTAACTAATAATTTGCAGGGTTTCTGCTGGTCTTAAAAGGTCTTAAATTTAACTTGAAACCTGCAGAAACCCTGGATTTCATAACTTTATTGCAATTAATGTAGTTATTAGAAAGTCCAACTATAATGGTGATGTAGGTAGGAAGTTTCTGATCACTATTATAGTGACCTAATTTATCACGATTATCAATATTATCATGTTTTTTCCTAATGATATGAAAGTGTTCAAAAGAACTGATGCACACACTGAAAGCAGTTTTAATGATAATTATATTTTAAACAATATTACTAATCGTCAGTACATTTTATTGTTGTTAGTAATGAAACCGGTAATTGTTCCATCCGTAATTGCAGGATAGATTTACCTGAGTGTCATTATAGTGTTTTTGGATTATTGATAGGGATGCTCATTTGGTTAATTTTCCCGACCGACAACCGATGCTCATTAATCCATTATTAACCGTTAACTGATAAGATTATAATATTGAATTTGACATCAAATAAAAATACAATTGACAAGTGTCTGTGACCCGTTAAAAATACTTTATTCACGGGTTTATTTTACTGTGCAAACACAACAGATCAACAACAGAGCCTGGATTCACACATTATCACATGTTCACACACCTGCAGCTTTTCTAACAGAGAAAAACGGAATAAAATCATATACATAAAAAGCTTAAAATAAAAGGCCTACGCTATTTTTTAAAATTTTTATTAAATAATTACCAAATTAAGATAACTAAACGAAAATACACTGAATCCGTTTGAAGCTTTGAAGAACCAAATAGTTTTCCGTCAAATCAAAATAGCAGGCCTACCTCAATCCACAGCTTGACTGGTTTTTAACGTTCTTATTAGGTTATAATAAGCGTTATTTAAAACGTTATAAGAGCGTTCAATTCTCTTGTTATATAAGCGTTGTATTAACATTCTTATTAGGTTATAATAAGCGTTATTTAAAAGCGTTAGAAGAACGTTCAATTCTTGTTATATAAGCGTTGTATTAACGTTCTTATTAGGTTATAATAACGTTATTTAAAACATAAGAACGTTCAATTCTTGTTATATAAACGTTGTATTAACGTTCTTATTAGGTTATAATAACGTTATTTAAAACATAAGAAGCGTTCAATTCTCTTGTTATATAAAGCGTTGTATTAACGTTCCTATTAGGTTATAATAACGTTATTTAAAACGTTAGAAGCGTTCAATTCTCTTATATAAACGTTGTATTAACGTTCTTATTAGGTTATAATAACGTTATTTAAAACATAAGAACGTTCAATTCTTGTTATATAAAGCGTTGTATTAACGTTCTTATTAGGTTATAATAACATTATTTAAAACATAAGAACGTTCAATTCTTGTTATATAAGCGTTGTATTAACGTTCTTATTAGGTTATAATAGCGTTATTTAAAACATAAGAACGTTCAATTCTTGTTATATAAAGCGTTGTATTAACGTTCTTATTAGGTTATAATAACGTTATTTAAAACGTTATAAGAGCGTTCAATTCTTGTTATATAAGCGTTGTATTAACGTTCTTATTAGGTTATAATAGCGTTATTTAAAACATAAGAACGTTCAATTCTTGTTATATAAAGCGTTGTATTAACGTTCTTATTAGTTATAATAACATTATTTAAAACATAAGAACGTTCAATTCTTGTTATATAAACGTTGTATTGACGTTCTTATTAGGTTATAATAACGTTATTTAAAACAAGAACGTTCAATTCTTGTTATATAAGCGTTGTATTAAGCGTTCTTATTAGGTTATAATAACGTTATTTAAAACGTTATTAGAATGTTAAATTCTCTCCTTATATAAACGTTGTATTAACGTTCTTATTAGGTTATAATAACGTTATTTAAAACATTATAAGAACGTTCAATTCTTGTTATGTAAGCGTTGTATTAAGCGTTCTTATTAGGTTATAATAACGTTATTTAAAACATAAGAACGTTCAATTCTCTTGTTATATAAACGTTGTATTAACGTTCTTATTAGGTTATAATAACGTTATTTAAAAACGTTATAAGAACGTTCAATTCTCTTGTTATATAAACGTTGTATTAACGTTCTTATTAGGTTATAATAGCGTTATTTAAAACATAAGAACGCGTTCAATTCTTGTTATATAAAGCGTTGTATTAACGTTCTTATTAGGTTATAATAACATTATTTAAAACATAAGAGCGTTCAATTCTTGTTATATAAACGTTGTATTAACGTTCTTATTAGGTTATAATAACGTTATTTAAAACATAAGAACGTTCAATTCTTGTTATATAAACGTTGTATTAACGTTCTTATTAGGTTATAATAACGTTATTTAAAATCGTTATAAGAACGTTCAATTCTCTTGTTATATAAACGTTGTATTAACGTTCTTATTAGGTTATAATAACGTTATTTAAAACATAAGAACGTTCAATTCTTGTTATATAAAGCGTTGTATTAACGTTCTTATTAGGTTATAATAACATTATTTAAAACATAAGAACGTTCAATTCTTGTTATATAAACGTTGTATTAACGTTCTTATTAGGTTATAATAACGTTATTTAAAACATAAGAAGCGTTCAATTCTTGTTATATAAGCGTTGTATTAGCGTTCTTATTAGGTTATAATAACGTTATTTAAAAGCGTTATTAGAATGTTAAATTCTCTCCTTATATAAAGCGTTGTATTAATGTTCTTATTAGGTTATAATAATGTTATTTAAAACATTATAAGAACGTTCAATTCTTGTTATATAAAGCGTTGTATTAAGCGTTCTTATTAGGTTATAATAACGTTATTTAAAAGCGTTATTAGAATGTTAAATTCTCTCCTTATATAAGCGTTGTATTAATGTTCTTATTAGGTTATAATAACGTTATTTAAAACATTATAAGAACGTTCAATTCTTGTTATATAAGCGTTGTATTAAGCGTTTTTATTAGGTTATAATAACGTTATTTAAAAAGCGTTATTAGAATGTTAAATTCTCTCCTTATATAAGCGTATTAATGTTCTTATTAGGTTATAATAACGTTATTTAAAACATTATCAGAAGCGTTCAATTCTTGTTATGTAAACGTTGTATTAGCGTTCTTATTAGGTTATAATAACGTTATTTAAAACGTTATTAGAATGTTAAATTCTCTCCTTATATAAACGTTGTATTAACGTTCTTATTAGGTTATAATAACGTTATTTAAAACATTATAAGAACGTTTAATTCTTGTTATGTAAACGTTGTATTAGCGTTTTTATTAGGTTATAATAACGTTATTTAAAACGTTATTAGAATGTTAAATTCTCTCCTTATATAAACATTCTTGTATATAATGACACTCATTTTATGAAAGCACCTTACTAAAACAAGAACCAATTAAGAATGTTCACATTGAATGAAATGAAGACATTAAGAGAATAAAAAGATCTAGAAATATATATATTTTAAAAAAGCCCCATGAATCTTGTCTATAATGTATGTGTAGTCCACTGAAGGAGAGTTGAAGTGAATCCAAGAAAAGTTTATTTCAAACATGAAAAAAAGCACATGACAAACAGGAATCTAACTTTATAAACTTAAGAAAAAAAACATGAAACAATTTTAAACACGACAATATGAACATTTTAAGTGATGATGTCCACGTCAGCTTCACATGCTTGCCCATCGGCCTGGGCTGAACCCTGAGAGGATCTCTGGAGAAACTGCAGGGATGAAAGAAGAGTTGTTTAAAGTGTGCTGAGATTCAGTATCTCAGTAACTCGCTCATACTGAGGATCTCATTTGATCTTCTCACCATTTACAAACGGTTTCATTTGCTTTGGAATACTGGGAGAAGAAATGGGACATGAAGATGAGACGAGAAATGTGTTCGGCCCTGCTCTTGTCCCAAAGACCTCCCAAAGCTTAGAGCTTAATGTATGATTAAATTTGTGGGGAACATAATAAAACGTGACTACTGAAATTCTATTGCTTTCCATGCTCAAGGACTTGCACTCTTAAAGTTTCCATTAATGAGCCGTGCTGCATCCCAAAACTCCAACGATAACCTTGCTTAATCAACTAGCAGTCATGCATTTAAGCCATTAGTCGACTAAATCGCATGTTTATATTAATCACTTAAATATACACTATCTGTCCATCACTGACTGCATGACTTCGCCATTTACAGTGAGAAGTTATTTTCAGTGACAAACTGATTAATTCAAATTTGGTTGACTAATGTTTGCATCTCTAATAACAATCATCAACAATACATAAAACTGCAAACAGCAAACCTGTGATGAAATTGATCACTGACCTCATCATGTCGGTGTGGGGCAAATTTAAGTGTATCCGCTAGGAGATTCCCTTCTCCAAAATCTGTGTATGCGTGCGACGACAGGCATCTAAAAAAAGTCACACATGCAAACATGGTAAACTGAAACTACATTGATTACATTTTATCCATCCTTTCCTGAGCTAACAATATGCACTATTCCTAGGGCAGACAGGTTTAATTAAATATAACTAATATATGGGCTAATATAGTGCATATATTTAGCAGAATGCTCTTCTCTAGGGACACTGACATTACATAACACTGTCTTCCAAGATATGCAACAAACATTTCAGTTAACATCCCAAAAAATGTAGTTTAGTGTTTTACAACCCTTTAAAGCAGTGGTTTTCAACAGATGTTGTCAATCATCACTTATTAAACAAAATCAAACTGCAGCCTCTGTAAAACCCTATATGTCTTGCTCCAGGTCTGCAGCCTCCCCTTCTCGTAAAACCCGCGCGATTTACATTCCAGAAGAAATTCCACATTTCACAGGTGAGAATGTGTTTGGGTTTTTATAGCCTATATGTTTTAACTCAATTTTACAGGGTTTTATCTACGTTTAGGTTACTTTTTAATGTAGTGTTAGCTAACGTGTTCTTTGTGTATTGTGTTGGTTTAACAATTATAATGTTTGGACCTACACAAAACACGTTTGTGGCGTCACGGTTCTTTTGAATGCACGTTCACGAATGGCGGACGGCTAACGACAGTGGCCCATAGAAACAGTCGCTAATGAGGCATCTATGTGTGTGTATATATATATATATATATATATATATATATATATATATATATATATATATATATATATATATATATATATATATATATGGTATTGTCAATTATAGTTGTGAAACAGGCAAGATTTAAATTCTCAAGAATTGGGATAACCTTTCACATGTGAGAGGTTTGTGTTTTTATATGTATTGACTCAATGTTTTTACTATGGTATTTTTTATGTTTTATTTTACAGTGGTTACTTTTATGTCAGCTGACGCTTTTGTCTTTTTGTATTGTGTTAGTTTAGCAAAGCAGCCCTAATGAAGAATCTACATACACAAATCTATATGTTGTCGCTCTGTTTGTTTGATTGATGGGTGATATATTCTTTCACGCTGGGATGTATGATCAGGCATTCCGTGTTTTCTCCTGTACATTATATATATATATATAGCCTCTAAGTTTATTTTCCTAGGCTAGTTTAAATATTGCACGATTAATTATACAATATTATAAGCTATTGTGATTTTTGTTGTTGTTGTTGTTTATTGACATATTATTTTATTTACTTATTTTAAAGGTAAAACAACATGTATAATTTACATTTATATTACATTTATATTGAATACATAATTATTTTATAATCTGGGATTTTTTTTCTGACATTATAAATATTTTAACCAAATATAGCATTTGTGCATTATGTCATTAGTTGTGTCACTGGATATACAAATGATGTATCTGAAGTTTTGCAGAAGAAAAACACTGTGTGACTAATTTGTAATGACTAATAATAGTTTTAATGTAGTAACGTTTTTAAAACGTTCCACTAACACTGTAAGGATAACGTTTTAAAGCTAACATTTTTAGAACGTTTATCAATAGTATATAACGTTGACACGTTCTAATAACGTTACTGCAAGAACGTTTTTTTGAGAACTTTCAGAGAACGTTAGCCAATGTTCTGAGAACGTTCCCTGTTAGCTGGGGAGCAGGGAACGCAAATGTTATTGTTTTAAATGGCATTTGGATAAGGGTGTAATACAATCTTCAGAACAGCAGGAGGCGCTGTCTCGAAAACGAGGGTCCTGAGAATGCGGGACTGTATATATATCATATTTAAACACTTTATAAAGTTTGAGGAAGCGACAGGCTCATTTTTCTGGTGTTGAGTTCATTCAGTCCTGAGCGAGTGTGTGTGTGTGTGTGTGTGTGTGTGTGTGATTGTTTTGCTGTTTGAGTGAGAAGTGTTACGGAATGTCAAGTCAAAAGTCAAAGTTTGAGATCTGTGAGGGGAAATGATAGGAATCCATATTAAGTTTTGAGCTCACATTTTATTTATTTTCGCATCTTTGACTGATCAGACTGGCTAGTTACTTTAAAATGTTAAAGTACACAGATACTGCTAAATACTTTACACTGAGCCTATAATGAGCCACATTTTTAATCATTATGTAAATGTTAATATATAGATGAACATGCTGCTCTTCCTTTTAATTTTCTACATTTTGATCTAGTCTCATTTCTGCAATTGGAAAATCAAACAATATTTCGGTTTGCTGCTGTATTAATCTGCTGTGGTTAATGAAGATGAGTGTCATTAATGTTTGTGTTGATGTTTTGTCCATGTCATACTGTGAGAAATTACAGGATTGTCTTTCAGTAGAGCAGTTTATTAGTCTTTTGTCATATATCCTGACTGGAATAATGTGTTTGTAAAATGCCAGAGGGAACAGATATGACCTTAAACGACCCTTAAAGACATTTAAAGTCAACATCCAGTGGTAGATTATTCCACAGTCGTGGCCCAGCGCCAGACAAAGCACAATCTCCCTTCAATATGAGATGTGCATGAGGAGAATTAACAATCGACTATTGATTAATCATTAATATTTTTATAATAAAATTAAATGCAATAAATACAAAAATACAGCGTGTTTTTCCTCGATGAGACCTTTATTACTCGATCAACGTGTGGCAGACAGTTAAACTGCGCTCAGTTAGGCAAACCCAACATATATTTTCATGTATGCGTTAATGTTATGTTTCCATGACTGCGTAGGTAATTTTTAATTGCGAACCTATTATTTATTTTGTAAATAAAGCATTTGTTTCACTCCTGTCATAATATTCACGTAAAACAGCATTCACATACAAAAAAATATTCTTCGGCCTGGACATGTTCTGGTTTAAGCAGGGGAACCTTCCGTGCCATGCATGATTTCAAACCATGACGTCTTAGTGTATTACCAACAGAAACCTTGGAAACGGTGGTCCCAGCTCTTTTCAGGTCATTGACCAGCTCCTCCCGTGTAGTTCTGGGCTGATTTCTCACCTTTCTTAGGATCATTGAGACCCCACGAGGTGAGATCTTGCATGGAGCCCCAGTCGGAGGGAGACTGACAGTCATGTTTAGCTTCTTCCATTTTCTAATGATTGCTCCATCAGTGGACCTTTTTTCACCAAGCTGCTTGGCAATTTCCCCGTAGCCCTTTCCAGCCTTGTGGAGGTGTACAGGTTTGTCTCTCGTGTCTTTGGACAGCTCTTTGGTCTTGGCCATGTTAGTAGTTGGATTCTTACTGATTGTATGGGGTGGACAGGTGTCTTTATGCAGCTAATGACCTCAAACAGGTGCATCTAATTTAGGATAATAAATGGAGTGGAGGTGGACATTTTAAAGGCAGACTAACAGGTCTTTGAGGGTCAGAATACTAGCTGATAGGCAGGTGTTCAAATACTTATTTGCAGCTGTATCATACAAATAAATAGTTAAAAAAATCATATATTGTGATTTCTGGATTTTTTAAATTTAGATTATGTCTCTCACAGTGGACATGCACCTACGATGACAATTTCAGACCCCTCCATGATTTCTAAGTGGGAGAACTTGCAAAATAGCAGGGTGTTCAAATACTTATTTTCCTCACTGTGTGTATATATATATATATATATGCATGCTATTTACACCAAGTGCAAATAGCAATAGATGCTATTTACTAAGTTAAATAGTATACTAAATTGATATATTGGATATAAGTTCTATTCAACACCATATAAAAGTAGCAGTTCTTTGCAATATGTTTAAATAGTAATTACATGTAATTTATACTTTTGACAGATACATACTATTTACACCTCAGTGTTGTTGTACATTAAAAGGACGCAATAATAACTTTGAGTTTAAATGATTATATTCATTAAAATTATTAAATGGATTCTGCCTGAATGGGACAATAAAAGCCCTCCCTACACCTACCTAACCCTACCCAATAAAGGCTTTATTATTATTAAACACTTCATTAGGCACTTTATTTCCACATTTAGAAACTTTTCTTAATTTTTATTGAAAGTAAATGCATTTCTGGTGTGATTTGTGATGAAAAAGATAAGAACAAACTCTGCCCTAGGCTGATTCGAGCCCAGTCAATCACGCTCAAAATCAAGATGCTTTCACTGTGCACGCTTTACTGATTGATAACCACAACCGAGGTATGCAGCAAAGCATTTGTGAAGCCACAACACGCACAAACCTTGAGGCGGATGGGCTACAACAGCAGAAGACCCCACCGGTACCACTCATCTCCACTACAAATAGAAAAAGAGGCTTCAAATTGCACAAGCTCATCAAAATTGGACAGTTGAAGACTGGAAATATGTTGCCTGGTCTGATGAGTCTCGATTTCTGTTGAGACATTCAGATGGCAGAGTCAGAATTTGGCGTAAACAGAATGAGAACATGGATCCATCATGCCTTGTTACCACTGTGCAGGCTGGTGGCGGTGGTGTAATGGTGTGGGGGGTGTTTTCTTGGCACACTTTAGGCCCCTTAGTGCCAATTGGGCATCATTTAAATGCCACGGCCTACCTGAGCATTGTTTCTGACCATGTCCATCCCTTTATGACCACCCTGTGCCCATCCTCTGATAGCTACTTCCAGCAGGATAATGCACCATCACAAAGCTCTAATCATTTCAAATTGGTTTCTTGAACATGACAATGAGTTCACTGACTAAAATGGCCCCCACAGTCACCAGATCTCAACCCAATAGAGCATCTTTGGGATGTGGTGGACAGGCGCAGAGCTGTGGGCCAGCTGTCAATGAGGGCTTAAATAAATACACATGGGATAATGACAAGACAAGGGACACCTGTGAACAATGATTAACAATAAACCAATGACAACGGCTGCGTTCCAAACCTGTAAAATGCTGCCTTCGGAGGACACATTTCAAGGCAGGAAGGAATCAAGGCATGTCCAAATCTAATGTTAGCTTCACTTCCTGTCTCCTGAAATTCCTTCTTCTGATCCATTTTTGAAGGCAGCATACATGTATCCTTCACTGCCTTTGATATCCCACAATCCTGTGCTTTCCATTCAGTGACAGTTGAGCTGGGAAAAAGATGGTGTCCAAAGTTGCTTTTATGGGTCAGTTTTGTGTGTAAATGTACGTTTTTTCCCCAACATTTTCCACTTCTGATGTGATTTCTTGTGAGAAATTACTAATGTAGTAATTAAATTAGTGGTGGGCATAGATTATTTTTTTAAAATCTAGATTAATCTCACTGTGATTTTGAAATTCATCAATTTACAAAGACAACGTCAGCAGTATATTGACCTTACATATTTATGGAATTGACGGCAAAATAGGCTACAGAATTTTCGTTCTTTATTGGCATGTATTGAAAATCGATAATTATTATTATTTATTTAAATGACAGTTATATCTGCATTCATGTCAAAACCTAGAGACTTTCAAACATCAAAATGTAATTTATTAATTATGTATTTGTGTCAAAATGACATAAACATCTTTTTCTATTCTATTTTGCCTGAACGCTTCCAACACGCTTGCGTGTTGCGTGAAAAAATAGGCGCCGGTTCCATCCTCAATGTCCTGACTGTCCATGGTGCTTATGTCGTTTTCTTTTTGATAAAGTTTGTCAGAAGTGAATTGGTTATGGATAGAGATACTTCTTCATTTTTTGATCAATTGTAACAAATCCACTACATTTTGTTACATAGCTGGTACCTTTACGCAGTATTTTGCAGGTAGTGCAACGATGGAAAGTGTCGTTTTTTGACAAGGACATGTTGGGGGGTATGACACTTGGGGCATTGTTTTTTCATTGTGACTGATGCACCGGTGAGGTCTGCTGTTATTGGGTGGAGTTGTTTGGGTGTCATCATCAGTAGTAGTAGTAGGCATTGCAATTTTTTGTGTGAATTGGTGTTATGGTTTTTGAACGTGTAGTGGTGAGTGTGATCTTGTCATTGAAGTTTCTGGTGGATAAATTGGTAAAGTTGTAAGACTTGTTGACGTCATCAAGATTTATTTGTGCATCCCATAAGAACAGTGAGATAGTGCCAGTCGTGTCTGCCAGGCAGCAGGTCTTTAGTTCACAGTCATGTTCTCTTATAGTGACTGTTGTGTTGGAAATAGCAATTTGAGTAGACCAATGCGTAATGAATAAAATGTTAATAATTGTTATTATTAATAAATGAACATGATGTACAGTTTAAGTAATACAGGGAAAAAAAACATTTGGAAAAGCAAAGTTATTGGGAGGTTTATATAATATTTTTATTTAATTTAAATATTCATATATTTAATAGAGTAACTGAGATAGTAGATATGTAGTGGTGTTTGGTAATGTGATAAATCGTGGTAATTAATATCCACAATATTGTTATTGCATGCACGTCAAAATATTTTGAAAAATATATTTTAGATTAGATTTTTCCAATTGTGCATTATTTTCCATCAATATATATATATATATATATATATATATATATATATATATATATATATACAGGTCCTTCTCAAAAATTAGCATATTGTGATAAAAGTTCATTATTTTCCATAATGTAATGATAAAATTAAACTTTCATATATTTTAGATTCATTGCACACCAACTGAAATATTAAAATTTACATTTAGTCATTTAGCAGACGCTTTTATCCAAAGCGACTTACAAATGAGAGTAACGCCGCATTCACACGGGGCGTCGGCGTCAACGCTTCTCGTTTACTTTGAATGGGTGACGTCATGCATTGCCGAACTGAATTGTGGGTTCCGTCGCGGCGCTTCACTCGCGCTGCAAGCGCCAAAAGTTGAAGATTTCTCAACTTTTCAAGCGCCAACGCAGGCGTCATCCAATCAGATCACCCTATGCAAATATCCTAGTGCAGACGCTAGCCAATAGCGTTCGTTTAAAACACCGGTGAATGAAAAGTGTGAATGACGAGGAACGATCTAAAATGGAGGAAAAACGAATTATTGCGGTTGGTAATCACCCGGTCCTTTACGACCAATCTTTGTTTACATACCGGGACACAAACCGGAGAGACCAGGCCTGGAAGGAGGTGGCAGAGACGGTTGGAGAATCTGGTATGTATCATGCTTGTATTCTATTTATCATTGAAAGACAGGCAGCATATCATATCATGTGTGGTTCAAATAGGCGCTATCCCCCAGCCAAATGAGGTATAATATATTAAAGTGATCAGTTTTCATACACAAAATAATGAATTACATTTGAGTGGAAGGTGAATTTGACGTTTATCTGTCAGTTGGCTGGTAGATGATAAAAACAAAATACATATATTATGAACTGTATTATGAACCTTGCATAATAGAAATCTATACCAGAACCTGTTTTGTTTGGCATGTTTAATTCAGTTTCTTATTTTAATAAATAAACAAGTTTAAACACTTGAGCAACACTTGTTGTATTTTAATTAATTGTTTATTTACATTTTTGCATGTCAGAGGATACATGTAGGACCCGTTGAAGTCATTGAGGGACAGATTTAGGAAGGAGAAGAGAAAAGAAAGGGAAATGACAAGGAGTGTGGCAGGGTCATCTGGGACCCAACCTGGCGTTTCATGGTTTTAACTTTTTTACTACACATACTGATCTACATTTTACTTTTACACTCACAACTGCACACACACACATACAGCACTAAAATAAACATATTCAAATAATCGTATGGCTGTATTGTTTTCTCATGTTCATATAGAATAATACAGTATTTTAAATTTGTCGTATCATACAGCGCTGTCGACGCAATACAATCACTTAAAGGGATAGTTCTCCCAAAAAATTTAATTCTGTCATCATTTACTCACCCTCAAGTTGTTCCAAACCTGTATGAGTTTCTTTGTTCTGTTAAGGCTTTTGTATTTTCTCTCCAGTGAAAATCTGCTCAAATCATGAATGTATTAGTTGAAAACAGGGCTGAAAGGGCAAAGGCTATGTACATTATGACATGGTAATGAAATATAAAACAAACATGTTATTGTAATGTAAAAAATAATTTTTATGACACTTGGAATCTGCGCTTTTAAGAAAAATATTGGTAGTTCTTAAAAGAGCTTTTGGGTTTTGTGGCTCTGAAAAGAGCCTTTGGCGTACTCTATGAACTCGGCTGCCATGGCACTGCACCCTCCTGGTTGAAGTAGGCACAGTACGTCTCTCGGAGTTGGATAGCTCTACGGGTGGCATTGTTGGAGCCCATCCTTGGTGCATCTCGCAGGGCCTCAGGAGCTGAAGATGGCTCAATGGTGGGTTCAGCTCTGTGTGCGCATCTTCTCCCCCTTTCCACTGTCTTCATGCGCAGGAAGTTGTGCAACACACATGTGGCCTTCACACACACCTCTGCAACCTCTGGACTGGTTGCAATGACGCGGTACATCCGCCACCGAGCTGAGAGGATGCCAAAGGCGCACTCAACTACCAACCTAGCCCGGCTGGGGCGGTAATTGAACACCCTTTTCTCTGGTGGGATGTGATGTCCAGGGTATGGCCGCAAGAGGTTGGTCATCAGCGGAAGCCCTCATCCCCCACAAACACATATGGGAGAGGCCCATGCTGCTCTGCTCCTGGGATAGCAGCATCTGGTGGTAAACCGAGTGTGCCATCTCTGAGGCCTTCTCCAAATGCCGAGTTGTGGAGAGTTCCACTGTCACTGGTCTTGCCATAGCCCCCAACATCCAGAACCCTAAAAAGGTAGTTGGCATCAACAACGGCCAGAAGAACCAGCGAGTAAGTTGACTTGTAATTAAAAAAGAGGGACCCAGAATTTGAAGGCGCTTGTAGAACTACATGTTTCCCATCGATGGCACCAAGACAATTTGAAAAATTCCAACGCACAGAGAACTGGTCAGCAATGGCCCTCCAGTCATCCATGTTGGGAACTGGCATAGTCTCCTCCACCAGGGCCATCCAGATGGCACTGGCCACCTCCCTCACAATGCCTGAGACGGTAGAGTGCCCAACACGGTAACTGAAGGCAATTGTTCGGAAGGAATCTCCAGTGGGCAGGTATCTGGTGAAAAAAAAGAATGAACAAAATTCATAAAACTTAAAGTGTATGTATGTACTGTGTATTTTACTATGAGCATGTGATAATCAGATTGTCTATGGTCATCATATCTAATCTCCTTTTACTGGTTACCATACAGGCTAGAAAAACAAACGGGTCATGTGTACAGTATGTATGTGTAGTGTAAATATAGCATTACATAATTTTTCACAAGCTCAAACAAGCTGTTAATGAGTTAATGCTTGTAGTAAAAACACTGCTTCTAACTAAATAAAAAAGTATGAATTTTAAAAAACTTAACCACAGAAGTATTATGTTCTATAAATATAGATAAAAAAATAGGGACTGAAGAGGTGTGGGGGGAGGGTTTTCTTATATTCTCTTATTATATTAGTGGAGTGGTTGTGGTGATGGTAATGAAGATGGTAATAAATAATAAATTGTTACTTTGCTTATGCATTCACCCATCCACACACACCTATACATTTACACACTTTTATTTCACTTATGGAATTATGGAATAACTAGATAGTTCGTACTGCAAAATTTTGGTCTGTATGTCTGTCTATTAAATAAAACAAATAATAATAATACAAAAAAAAAGATCCTTACCGTAGGCAGATAGCGAGTCGCTCGGCAGGTCCAATTGCCAACCGCATCACTGTGTAAGCCTTCGTGATGAGCGGACCCACCTTGCCGAGCAACGCGTCAAAGGTGTCCCGGGACATCCTGAAGTACTGCTCAAACAGTGAACCATCCAGCCGCAGCTCCCGGACCAGAACGTGATATTCTCCCGCTGTCGGCGCTTTTTCAGAATTGGGTGCACCCAACAGCTTCGAGCGCCACGTCGCCTGAGCCTATGCAGTGCATAGATAAGAACTACACGGGCAATCGATTCGCACGCATAACCAAACCGCATCCATTTCGTCTCACACAGACTAGCTGTCAAAAAAGGCGCTTTTTTTTGTGTTGTGTTGTGGTCCAAGCGGCAAGTAATGTGATTGGTTGTTGTCACTATGACGGTCGCGTCAGCACCAAGCTTCAGCCACGCCCTTCGTCAAGCGTTGACGCCGAAGCCCCGTGTGAATGCGGCGTAATAGACGCAACCAAGAACAGTCATGGGCAACAATATGCAAGTGCTGTAACAAGTCTCATGTAATCTAGCACAAAACACATAGGACAGTTTTTAAAAAAATGTTTTTATAAATAACAAACAGAAACGAATAGAGTGATAAGTGCTATTCTTTATTGGTCAAGTGCTGCTGGAAAAGAAGTGTCTTGAGATGTTTTTTGAAAATGGCTACAGACTCGGCTGCTCGAACTGAGACAGGCAGGTCATTCCACCAGGTGGGAACGGTCCAGGAAAAGGTCCTAGTGAGGGATTTCATGACTCTTTGGGATGGCACCACTAAGCGTTGTTCACTTGCAGAACGCAAGCTTCTGGAAGGTGTGTAAGTCTGAGCAAGTGAGTTTAGGTATACTGGTGCAGAGCCTGCGGTTGCTTTGTAGGCGAGCACCAGAGCCTTGACCTTGATTCGCGCGGCTATCGGCAGCCAGTGCAGACTGATGAAGAGAGGTGTGACGTGAGCTCTCTTCGACTCGTAGAAGACCACTCTCGCCGCTGCATTCTGGATCAGCTGCAAGGGTTTAACAGTGGATGCTGGAAGGCCCGCTAGAAGAGAATTACAGTAGTCCAGTCTGGAGAGTACAAGAGCTTGGACCAGGAGTTGAGTGGCCTGCTCTGATAGGAAGGGTCTAATCTTCCTAATGTTGTATAGCGCAAATCTGCAGGACCGGTTGTTGCAGTGATGTGGTCAGTGAATTTTAGATGATCATCAATCACAACTCCAAGGTTCCTGGCTGTCCCGGACGGAGTTATGGTTGATGAACCGAGCTGAATGGAGAGAGTATGTTGAAGTGCTGGGTTGGCTGAGACCACAAGCAGTTCTGTCTTTGCCAGATTGAGTTGAAGGTGTTGTTCCTTCATCCAGGCAGAAATGTCTGTCAGGCAGGCAGCGATCCGAACCCCAACTGTGGGATCATCTGGTTGAAATGAGAAGTAGAGTTGAGTGTCATCAGCATAGCAGTGATAGGAAAAGCCAAGTTTCTGGATGACAGATCCTAGAGATGACATGTAGATGGAGAAGAGAAGTGGTCCAAGCACTGAGCCCTGAGGAACTCCAGTAGCTATATGATGTGACTTAGACACTTCACCTCTCCATGACACCCTGAAGGACCTACCTGAGAGGTAAGACTTGAACCACTGGAGAGCAGTTCCTGAGATGCCCATCTTCATGAGGGTTGACAGGAGGATTTGGTGTTTGACTGTGTCAAAAGCAGCAGACAGATCTAGCAGGATAAGTACTGAGGATTTGGAAGCTGCTTTTGCCTGTCTCAGTGCTTTAATAACCGAGAGCAGGGCAGTCTCAGTTGAGTGGCCACTTGCGGATTGGTTGTTGTCCAGGAGGTTGTTCTGTGCAATAAACATAGAGAGTTGGTTGAACACTACTCTCTCAAGTGTCTTAGCAATAAAAGGCAGAAGGGATACCGGTCGGTAGTTTTCTAAAAGTGCTGGGTTCAGAGAGGGTTTCTTAAGCAGTGGGGTTACCCGAGCCTGCTTAAATGCTGTGGGAAAAGTCCCGGTGTGAAGAGAGGTGTTGACGATGTGGGTGAGTGCAGGAGTAATTGACGAAGTAATGGCCTGAAGCAGGTGAGTGGGGGTAGGATCAAGCGGACAAGTAGTGGGGTGTTTGGAAAGGATGAGAGGAGAATGTTCTGAAAAGTGTGCGAGAGTCAGAGCAGTTGTTGATTTTGTTGTGATAGTATGCAGTTTTTGCAGTGGAGTCATGTGCAGAGAAGGAAAAAAGAAGAGACTGATACAAGGTAAGGTCAGTAGAGTTCCTAGAATTGCGCCACTTCCTCTCTGCCACCCTGAGTCCAGAGCGATGTTCGGAGAACATCAGACAGCCAGGGGCAGAGGGTGTGGTGCGGGCTTGTCTAGATGAAAGGGAGCAAAAGCTGTCTAAACAAGATGTTAGAGTGGAGCAAAGAGTGTCAGTAGCACTGTTAGTGTCCAGAGCTGAGAACTGAGTAGGTGGAGGAAGTGAGGATGAAACCATAGTGGATAAACGAGAGGGAGAGAGAGAGAGCGTAGATTGCGCGTAAAGGTGATCTGTGGATTAGTATGAGTTGTATCAGGAGTGAGTATGAGGTTAAGAGTGACGAGGAAGTGGTCGGAGGTGTGCAATGGAGTCACTAAAGTGTTGTTGTCTGTAGAGCAGTAGCGTGTGTAGATAAGGTCCAAATGATTACCTGATTTGTGAGTAGCCGTGGTAGATACTCGCTTAAGGTTAAAGGAGGTCAGTAGAGAGATGAAGTCTGCAGCCTGGGGTTTATCAAGGTGGATGTTGAAGTCACCGAGCAGCACCAGAGGAGTGCCATCTTCAGGAAAGTTGAGAGTAACATATCCAACTCCTCCAAGAAGTTACCCAGTTGACCTGGGGGGCGATAAACAACTACAACATGGATTTTAGCAGGGTGAGTGATAGTGATTGAGTGTGATTCAAATGAGCTGTGGCCAGAGAGATATGGTATGGGTTCAAATTTCCAATCCTTTGAGATGAGCAAACCAGTACCTCCACCTCTCCCAATTGGACGAGGTGAGTGCGAAAAGGAGAAATTAGTTGAGAGGGCCGCAGGAGTGGCAGCGTCCTATTTCAGGTCTTCTATTGTTTTAATACTGATGATTTTGGCATACAGCTCATGAAAACCCAAAATTACTATCTCAAAAGCAGTGGACTGAGTCTGGAGGAAGCAGAGGAAGCAGTGGACTGAGTCTGGAGTAGAAACATCCAGAGCCACCGTGCACAGGCGTGTGCAGGAAATGGGCTACAGGTGCCGCATTCCTAGGTCAAGCCACTTTTGAACCAGAAACAGCGGCAGAAGCGCCTGACCTGGGCTACAGAGAAGCAGCACTGGACTGTCGCTCAAATTTTGCATGTCATGGGAAATCAAGGTGCCAAAGTCTGGAGGAAGACTGGGGAGAAGGAAATGCCAAAATGCCTGAAGTCCAGTGTCAAGTACCCACAGTCAGTGATGGTCTGGGGTGCCATGTCAGCTGCTGATGTTGGTCCACTGTGTTTTATCAAGGGCAGGGTCAATGCAGCTAGCTATCAGGAGATTTTGGAGCACTTCATGCTTCCATCTGCTGAAAAGCTTTATGGAGATGAAGATTTCGTTTTCAGCACGGCCTGGCACCTGCTCACAGTGCCACAACCACTGGTAAATGGTTTACTGACCATGGTATTACTGTGCTCAATTGGCCTGCCAACTCTCCTGACCTGAACCCCATAGAGAATATGTGGATATTGTGAAGAGAAAGTTGAGAAACGCAAGATTTTTTAGATATTTGAGAAAAGACCTGAAATATTTCAGTTGGTGTGCAATGAATCTAAAATATATGAAATTTTTATTTTATCATTACATTATGGAAAATAATGAACTTTTATCACAATATGCAATTTTTTGAAGGACCTGTGTATCTATATCACACAACATATGTCTGAATGTATAGGCTATTACATCCTAAAAATTATATTCATTGAATTTTAGATGCAACCCCAACTCCAAACGTTCTTGACAGCAGATCAAGACAAAATATTAAAATATAATTCAAAGTGGTCAGTATTTACAACAACATTTTCTTATTTTTGTGAACATTTTATCATAAAACTTGTTTGTCAAGTCAAGTCAATTTTATTTATATAGCGCTTTTAACAATGCAGATTGTTTCAAAGCAGCTTCACAGTGTTAAACAGAAAAATAATGCAACAGAATATATTTTGATTATCATACAGTAACAATGTGGGCTTTAGATCAGTAATTAGATAAGTAATTTGGTCTATATGGTTAATTTAGTTTAATAATTAGATTTATTTTGAAATATATTTGAAAAATATTTTTTCCCCAACTGAGCAAGCCAATCCAGAGGCGACAGTGGCAAGAAACCAAACCCCATCAGGAGACCTAATGGAGAAAAATAAACCTTGGGAGAAACCAGGCTCAGTTGGGGTGCCAGTTCTCCTCTGGCCAATTAACAAACAGCGTATTATTATTATTAAAATTATTATTTTAAAGGTCAGAGGTCATAATCGATCTGAATATTCGAAAGATCTGAGGCAACACGCCGGAGACGGGTTTATTGAGGATGATGTATCGATTAAATAATTATTAAAAATAAATAATTTGAAATATCGGAGTCATTACGCGGAGACAGGTTTTTATTGAGGATGCCGTATTGATTAAACAATTACTAAAGTGTAATATTGAAAGATCGCGGCAAGATTCAAGATTCAAGAGTTTTATTTGTCACATACACAGTTATATACAGAATATACAACTGGCAGTGAAATGTAAACAGGTCCGCTCTAAAGACAGTGCAAATAACAGTTACAAGAAAACACAAGGAGGAAATTAAAATAGAAATAGAATAAAAATAGAATAAAAAAGTACTAAACATATGTAGAGTTATAAATAATCAAGTAGGAGATAAAAATATATATATAAAGTATAATGTGCAAACAATAGGTATAATGTAATGTGCAAACAGAAGTATAATGTGCAAACAGGTTTATAACAGGCTGTTACACAGTAACAATAGAACATAAAGTGCAGTGCAATGACAGTATGTGGATGTTAATGTTAAACTGGATGTTTATGTGTGTGCGGGGGTGAAGTGGAGTCACGTGACTGAGTTCAGGAGTCTGATGGCCTGGGGAAAGAAACTCCTCCTGAGTCTTTCAGTTTTTGCCATCAGGCTCCGAAAGCGTTACCAGATGGCAGTGGGGTGAAATGGGATTTTGCAGGGTGGTTAATGTCTTTGATGATATTAGCAGCTCTACCTCTGCAGCGTTTGGTGTAAATGTCCTGCAGAGGCGGGAGAGCTGACCCTGAGATGCGCTCGGATAAGCGCACAACTCTTTGCAGGGCTTTGCAGTCATGACTGGTGCTGTTCCGTACCACGCTGTGATGCACTGAGTCAGGACACTTTCTATCGCCCCTCGATAGAAAGTTTTCAGGATAGCTGGTGAGACCCTGAATTTCCTCAGCTGGCGCAGGTGGTACAGTCTTTGCCTGGCTTTTTCACCTGAGCCTGGATGTGTGCAGTCCAGGTCAGGTCCTCGGAGATGTTCACACCCAGGTACTTGAAGCTGTTCACTCTCTCTACCGGTGTCCCGCTGATCATGAGAGGGGAGTATGACCGCTTGCTGTCTCTTCCTGAAGTCCACAATCAGTTCTTTGGTCTTGCTAACATTCAGAGAGAGACAGTTGTCCTGGCACCATGATGTCAGTTGCTCCACCTCGTCCAAGTATGCCGCCTCATTGTTGTTGGAAATGAGACCCAGGACAACAGTATCATCAGCAAACTTGATGATAGTGGTGGAGCTGTGTGTGGACAAACAGTCATGGGTGTAGAGAGAGTAGAGCAGGGGACTCAGCACACAGCCCTGTGGAGCTCCCACACTCAGGGTGATGGAGGTGGAGGTGAACTGGCCTACTCTCACCGCCTGGGGTCTGCCAGTGAGGAAATCTTCAATCCAGAGGCAGAGAGAAGAATTCAGGCCGAGATCCAGGAGTTTGTGTGTTAGCTTAATGGGAACTATGGTGTTAAAGGCTGAGCTATAGTCAATAAATAGCAGCCTGACATAGTTCCCACTTTTGCTGTCGATGTGAGTAAGGCAGGAGTGAAGGACGTGAGAGATGGCATCTTCAGTCGATCTATTGGGACGATAGGCAAACTGAAGAGGGTCCAAAGTGTCAGGAATGGAGGAGCAAATGTTGTTTTTGATGAGTCTCTCAAAGACCTTCATGACTATAGATGTGAGAGCCACTGGACGATAGTCATTTAGGCAAGAGGGTTTACTGTTCTTAGGTACAGGGATGATGGTGGATTTTGAAGGAGGTGGGGACAACAGATGTAGCAAGGGACTCATTAAATATGGATGTAAAGAGCCCAGCGAGCTGATCAGCACAGGACCGTAGAACACGACCTGAAATACCATCTGGCCCAGGAGCTTTCCTGACATCCACACGCTTGAGTGCCCTCCGAACCTCGTCCTCCGAGACAGAGATCACGTGACTGTTGCTGCTCTGAGGGACTCTCTCTGACGCGTCACTGGCGGAGTCGCGCTGCCGCGATTACAATCAAAGCGGCGTAGAAAGAGTTTAACTCGCTCACAAGCAACGGATCAGCTCTCACCTCTGCAGAGGATTTAGTTCCAAAAGCACAGATGGTCCTAAGTCCCTGCCACATCCGCCGAGAGTCGTTGAGTTGGAAATGAGATTCCACTCGGTCTTTATAACGGAGCTTTGCGGCTTTGACGGCGCGCCGGAGGGCGTAACATGATGCTTTGTACTCCTCATATCCCCTGTTAGGAGACCGGCATTATAGGCTGCAGTGCGTGTTTACTGCAGCGGGATTGAACTGTCCACCCACGGTTTCTGATTAGGAAGGACGTTACAGTTATTGTTTGTGTGGCTTGCTCTGTCAGTGTGTTGATAAAGCAGAGCGCCACATCCGTGAACTCGCTGACGCCATCAGAACTCGCGTGAAACATGTCCCAGTCGACGCCATCAAGAGCTGCCTGTAGCGCGAACTCTGAATGGGATGACCAGCGTTTAACATCCCTCCTCACCGGGGTTCTTGAACGAGCCTCTGTTTATATTCCGTGTGAGGAAAATGGCGGCATGGTCCGATTTGCCAAAAGCTGGCTGTGAACGAGCTTTGTAGGCGTTCTTAAACGGAGAGTAGCAATGATCCAGTGTGTTTGCTCCTCGGTGGGGCAGGAGACATGCTGGTGAAAGTTTGGCAATACTTTCTTTAAGTTTGCTTTGTTAAAATCACCCGCGACGATGAAAGCAGCGCCGGGTGTTTGTTTATAAAGCCGCTGGTCACATCATGGAGGCCAGATAATGCCAGCCCCGTGTCTGCCTGTGGTGGAATATAAAGCGGCAGTGGCGATGACCGAGGAAAACTCCTCGCAGATAGAATGGACGGCAAATTATTGTTAAATGTTCCAAGTGAGGCGAGCAGGATCGCGAAAGAATGGAGATGTTCCTAGGATCGCACCATTTCTTGTTGATCATGAAACACACTCCACCGCCTTTGGATTTACCGGTATCGGCTGTTCTGTCCATCCAAAAACAGAGAAGTTCTCGGACGGCGCCACGGCTGTATCCGGGACCGCGAAGTGAGCCATGTTTCTGACAAACAATAGATGTTACAGTCTCTCATGTCCCGTTGAAAACTTATCCTGGCTCTAAGATCGTCCATCTTATTCTCCAAGGATTGGACATTTGCGAGCAGAATGCTCGGGAGAGGAGGACTGAATGCTCTTTTTCTCAGTCTGTTGCGGATCCCAGCGCTTTCGCGGTGTTTTGAATCTTCGCCGACGACTCGAGTGGCCATTGTTCAACTCGGCATCCCGGCGAATCTCAGATGGAAGATTGGAGAAAGTGTCCTGAAACAGGTCAGTGTAGCGGTAACCAATTTCCAGAAGTGTTTCGCTGTCGTAACAGATCAAAGCAGATGATCCGTTGGAAAAATAGAGAATAAAAGAGAGTAGAATAATAAATAAAAGCAAAGTCTTAGCGGAGCGACCTGAACGGGCGTCCGAACACGGCGGCGCCATTTTGGAAATCAAATGGCAAAATGACATGGTCTCTGCAGACACTTCAGGGTCATGGGTTGGTCACATCTGGGTGCAGGTCCACCGTCTGATCTGGATACAGCCTGGATCCGGCTGACTGCAGTAGACCTCGGATAAAACAGAGAGACACTAACATTAGCGTAGATGCCATTCTTCTGATGATGTAACGAGTACATCAGGTGTTATGGGAAGTGTTCCCGGTTCCGGCTGACCTAGATAATGCAGCCTAATAATCATTTAATTGAAAAAGTGTTTTATGTATGCCATAGAAAAGAGATGTGTTTTTAGTCTAGATTTAAACTGACAGAGTGTGTCTGCTTCCCGAACAATGCTAGGAAGACTGTTCCAGAGTTTAGGTGCTAAATAGGAAAAGGATCGACCACCTGCAGTTGATTTTGATATTCTAGGTGTTATCAGCTGGTCAGAGTTTAGAGACCGCAGTAGACATGATGGAGTATAATGTGTTAAGAGCTCACTCAAGTACTGGGGAGATAAACCATTTAGTGCTTTGTAAGTAATAAGCAAGATTTTAAAATGTATGCGATGTTTAATAGGGAGCCAGTGCAGTGTTGACAGAACCGGGCTAATGTGTTCATACTTCCTGGTTCTAGTAATGCATTGCACACATACCCAGTGTCACTTGCTTAGAGGAGCCAGCACCAGGGTCAGATTGCACAGCATCTGTGTGCAGGAAACAGAAAAAAGTGTGACCTCCGTAAAACTGGGGGAGGGCCATCTCCTCCTGAATACACAGTGGCGGAGGAGTTGGCTCTGAGTAACAATAAGGGGAGGCCGATTATGGATGGCATTACAGATGCTGTGCAATCTGACCCTGGTACTGGCTCCTCTAAGCAAGTGACACTGGGTATGTGTGCAATGCATTACTATTTTTTATTTTATTACTCTAACTTCAAATTGTTCTGCCTCTGTTCTACAGTAGAGGGAAATGCAGTGTCCTTGTCGAAGCCAGCACACATGCGCAGTCTCCCACCCAGATGTCAGTATGCAACAGACAGAACACCATGAACATAACCTGCTTTATAACAGTTATGCTTTACATTGGCCTACTTTTATTTATTAGGGTGACGCAAATGATGAAGACACTCTGTCTGTGTGTTCTGATACAGCTGCTGAGGTGAATGCACTGGGCTTTTATTATGGCACACATTTGAATGTGTTTGGAGGCTCCAAATAAATAAAAATTTAATTGGAGATCAAACAGCTGGAAAAACAGTATGTTCAGTACGTGAACTTATTTAACCAAGTAACACATTAATATGAACATTAAACATTTATTAATTTAACTTTCTCTTGCTCTTTCTTCCTCCTAGCCACATGACCAATAAAACCGGTTGAGACCAGTCTGCAGTGTCAATGTGCTTTAATTAAGTAAAATATTGTGTTGTGATTGCATCTCTGACAGCTGCCCCAGCTGGGTGGTCAAGTGTGATGGGGTCAATTTCATCTGAGAGAAGCTGGTTTTGTGGTGGTACTCGCTCCTTTCTGATAGTGGCTATATTGTGCAGAATGGCACATGGTTTTACTGAGGGCCACATTGAAGCGGTTTTGTGGCCCTGTCTGAGGGTCAGGATAGGGAGTTAGCAAAACCTCTGGCATGCATAACCCCTGTCTCCTACCAACAGACCAATAGCTGATTGGTCAAACTTAAATCTCAGATCTCGAATCCAGAACATAACCTTCCCGAGCAGGTTAGCCGTGCAGCGTAAGATACCATGGCAACTAACACTGATTAAAGCCGAGCTACTATCATAGTACCTAAAACCCAGGATTGGCACAAACTAAGCTTAAACATATCTGGCTAGCTAGCTAAACCGGCTTCATGGTATAGGCCCCTGGTCCCTTAACGCTGCATTCACACGGAGCTTCAGCGTTAACGCTTGACGGAGGGCGTGGCTGAAGCTTGGCCGTTATAGTGACAACTGCCAATCACGCCTGCTCTAGGATTGCATGAACGCACCGGCTAGCGCCTGCTCTAGGGTATTTGCATAGGGCGATCTGATTGGATGACGCCTCCGTTGGCGCTTGAAAAGTTGAGAAATCTTCAACTTCTGCCGCTTAACGCGAGTGAAGCGACGCGACGGAACCCACAATTCAGTTCGGCAACGGATGATGTCACCCATTCAAAGTAAATGAGAAGCGTTGACGCCTCGCCCGTGTGAATGGGGCGTGGCGATCGTCAGCCGTCAATGGTTGAGCAATGCTGAGCAGCGATCAGCCAATGGTTGAGCAATGCTGAGCAGAGCTGAGCGCTCAACAGACCAATCACTGAACGAGGATCGGAAAACGCGTCATCTTGCTGTGTAGTTGTGTAGCGGCGTTATTGATGACAGGTAGGACTGTTTTTTACTCACAGGTAAGTTTGGTATAAATATGTGCCAAGTAATGAATGAAACTCGATATATATTTGGATCATTTGCCTGATAATCAAGGTTTTACATGATAATATCTCGTTAGCGCCGTACTGACAAGCACCGCTTGTTTATTAAAATAGCTAGGTTTGATCTCTCTGAAATGAGTTTGTGATCCCTGGAAATTCCTCAAAACGTGATCAGACACTCTATAGCACTTTTTAAAACCATAGAGATGGTGTTACAACAGTGTGGAGTTGAAATTCGATGTGTAAATATGCTTTAGAAGTGTAAACATGTCATCGGCGTTATTAATGACCGCTTGGACGGTTGTTTTGTTTTTTCTCTCAGGTACTTTTGATATAGTTATGTGCTAAGTAATGAATGAAACTCGACATAAGTTATAGATGGTGTTACAACAGTGTGGAGTTGAAATTCGTGTGTAAATATGCTTTAGAAGTGTAAACATGTCAATCGCGATTTGCATGCTAATAACAGTGATGAATGAACTGCAAAAATGCTTTTCTTAGATTTTTGTCTCGTTTCCAGTCCAAATATCTAAATTCGTAAAACAAGAAGCATTTACTAGACAAGCAACACTTATTGTCTTGTTTTAAGGAAAATAACACAAAAGTAAGCAAGTTTTTGCCTAAAATAAGCAAAATAATTTGCCAACGCACTGGCTTGCTTTTACATTAAATTACTTGAAAAGTGTCATGGACAGACAGAAAAACGCTTTATACTTTAATGCGGGCGGAGAAGGTAACATCCGTCCCGCGCAGGTCTCTATATTTGGGAACAACACAGTGGAGCAGTGCTCACGCTGAATGGCACGAATTGTTGGCTTTACTGACTATTTGAACTGAGCTGTGTAACTTTATATATTAGGTTAACTATTTTATTTTGATGATGAACTGACTGACTGCGATGTCAAGTTTTCAATGCTGGAATGTTTGTTTGCGCATGAGGCGCCGCACGAACGAGCAGAGGAAACATAAATAAAATACTCCGTCATTTTGGTCGCATAAATAATAAGAGAAGGACATCGTTAAAAATTGCAAAGTGTTTACTTACATTGTGCTATTGTAAAATAAAGAAAACAAGATGTGCTTTCTGTCGTCTGGGTTTCCATTCCGTGAACTTGTTCAAGGAGCACTCCACAAACAATAAACCAAACTCAGCAGCAACTGTCACACATTTCTTTCTTTCTTTTGTTTGATCTGTTAATTATTTAAATCAATTATATTTCGCATATTTATTCCTTTTATATAGGCCTATAGACTGATTTTATGAAAAATATTTATTTTTTATTTTTAGTGTAACTCCATTTTCCTTAAATTGTCCTGGCGACAAATGTTTTAATTTCATGACCCAGGGTTTGAAAACCACTGGTCTACATCAACTTGTATTCCTTGTACATAACAATGAATGTGTCGGAGGGTAAGGGATATTTGAATTATTTATGAATAAACTAGTGTATTCTAAATCAGTGACGCAAGATCCTTAATAGAAATCTCCACTTTGACGCGAGAAATGCATCTTTACAGATATAATGAAAGAGTTTTTGGTTTGATTTGTTTTATTTCGTTAAGCAATCATTTAAATCTCTCCATCTATGTATTTGATGTCAGTAAGGCATGTATTGTTTTGAGGATAATTCGTTTCCACTGGATAAAAAAGTGCAAGTGACGGCTCTGGCGCCTCTGTATCGCATTGTGCAAGCTTCCACTCTCCGCACAAACCAATGGATATGCGCCTATACCTTATTTATATCTGACGAATAAAAAATCTTCCCATTACAACTTAATTAATAAAAACAGAAACGAAATCACTTTGACATACATACAAACGGAAATTTTTTAATAGCTGAAACTATGTCTAACAGCACATAGTCTCTTCCGTGCTTTTAAAAACAGACATCAAATAAACATTAGACAATCTTTTATTATTATTATTTTTATTTTTTAACATGGCACTAAAACGCCGTAGACCAATATAACAAGAACCTAATTTTTTTTTTTCAGCAGCCACAGTAGCCTCACGCCGGAAATCCGCGTGGTGCCGAACGCTATCACCCCTGCATGAAAGAACTCATGGACTGAGATTTGTGTGCCCGCCATCTGAAGCACGACACGCTTATTGCAGACAGCACACAGATATCAATTATCTTTGAAGTCTTGTGCTTCAGCGGACAAATTCATACAAACAATTGTCAACATGCCCGCCTTGGCGAGTATCCTAGCAAACATAGTTGGTCATGTCTTAAGTGAAAGTATATTAGTTGTAGGGCTAGGCGACATATCACATGCGATTGTCATGCGCATTTCTTCATTAGTTGTAGGGCGAGAACCATGAGGGAATGGCGCGAGGCTGGTGGTGCGAAGTTAACGAGCTCCACCTGGGAGGCGCATAAAAGCATAAAGGAGGAGCGACGACAGTGGTGAATCCAGGCCTGGTCCTCTCTCGTTCTCCACTGTCGTCGCTCCTTTTTTTTTTGCTTCCGGAGCTCCTCCGTGAGGGACTCAAGGCCGGTGCGCCTCCCAGCTTTATTTTATTTGAATATTTGCTCTATTGTATGTATTTGTGATGTTTCTTGTAGTTTGGTTATTTGTTCTTGTTTTTCTTTTTTCTTATTTGACAGTAGTCCTATTTTCCCTGAACATAGCACATACTGTACCGAAACCGTGACCCTAAAACCATGATACGAACCAAACCAATTGAGCAATTTGAACCGTTGCACCCCTAGAACACAGTGATTTTGTTTCCTAGATTTACATAGTTCATAAAGAGATTGTAAAATTAACCCATATGAGTGGTTTATTTCAAATCTTCTGAAGAGCCATGAGCGCTTTATATTATGAACAGATTTTTTTTGTTTGTATGCATATGTCCCTTTAAGATTTTGAACCCTCTTGTATTAACTCTTTATACAAATTTTGAATTAAACCTTTATTGGATTGCCTGTGAACATACAGAATGTGACCGATCTGGAGTTTGTCGTCATCAAAGTGGATAGTCCGATCCAGCTGACAATTGCTGCAGTGGACAGGCCACCGCAGTACGGATTTGAAGACTTCTTAAAGAACGTGACGAGTCTGCTGGATTATTTGGACATAGCGGAAAAACATCCCGTCATTGTCTGTGGCGACTTCACGAGGACCTCCTAGGCACAGGGAAAAAAGCTGTTCTGGGATTATTTCAGTCAAGACGATACACGCAACTGATCACCACAGCAACGACTAGAAAGCACACTCTTCTGGATCACTTCTACATTTCTCATCCGGATTTGTGCCTTCAGGCGGGTGTCTTACATAGTTATCATAATCCGGTGTACTGTATTTTGCGTAGATGAGTTTTCGTGATAGATGGGTATTATTGGTTACCGAAACACACAAGATACGTAACCATAGGCCACTGAATCTGCATTAACGACAACATGTGGGGCTAAAACAGCCTTAGTCCTATGGGTTGGCTCGTATGATTGTGTTGTTTTAGGAACCATGGGGGTTGTGTCGCGTTAGATGGTTGGCACGTAGGGTCGTTGCGGTCAGATAGTTGTCGCGTACAGTTATGTCGTCTTATGAAACTGAGCAACCAAGTAGGCAGAGCAGCAGCCTCAGCAGCAGGAAGGACGTAAGCAGCTCTGGACAGTGAAGGCAGCAGCAGACGCAGTGAGGAGTAGTGTGGCAGGCAGGACATAGACAGTGAGAGCAACAGTGGCAGTAAGAACAGGTAAAGGTAGAGCGAGACGTAGTAAGAAACTGATGTACTGTATTTGTTTTTGACCTTATAATATACGTTTTGAGTTGAATTTATGTTCAATCTGTACTGGATGTGTATTATGCAGTCCACTTTTATTCTATTGTTGATATGTGCAGGAAGAATTTGGAGACGATAGCAGTGCTGTCTGCGACCGGATACGAGTGTGCAATATACCATCTAAAGCTAAGTATTTAAAGATCTCGGTTCAGTCACTGTACTACTGCACACCATAACCACATTTGGAGGAAAAGGTAAAATCTTTCTCTAATTTTGATTTTGATGTTTTTCAGAAACCGGACAATTGAAGTCAGAATGTCTAAGAAGAAGATGACAAGCTGGACACCAGCATGTGTGCTCATTTCTTTCTGTAAGGTTTAGTTGTGCGTGTACTTGTATTTGTCTTTTAGTGTATTAGAACTTGTGTTTTTAGTAATCCCAATATTCACTTATCAATTCCATGCCCAGAGGACGGACCAATGTGTATGGCATTGAGGACAATGCTGAAGAGGAAGAAGCAGAGGTAGAAGCACAGGGGTAAAGTATGTCAATACTACTGGTAAGGTCTAATGTTTTATTTTTTCATTTTACCATACAAAATTTACAGTGACTGGCATGTTTTGTTAATTTATGGTTTGTATAATTATTATTAGTTAATGTGTAATACTAAACTCTTTTTGTCTTCTTGTGTGCATGTGAGTTTGTATGTGTTAGTTATATACTGTGTATGTGTGTTTGTTTTGTGTGTGAGTGAGAGAGTGAGTGTGTTAGTTAAAGAATGAATGGAGAGTGAATGTCCTTTCTGAGGATTGCCACCTTGCCGTTGGTGGAAAGGCTTGTGCGTTCCAGTGATCCCTAACAGCCGTTCCACATTGCAAGACACACATGGAGCAGAGAGACACACACACACGCACACACACACACACACACACACACTCGGAGGAGAGAACGCAACACACACAGGGTACAGAGCGCACAGAACAGAGAGCGCGACTCACACACGGAGCAGAGAGCATGACACACACGGAGCAGAGAACGCTACACACACACACACAAGTAAATTATGACAGAATTTTCATTTTCGGGTGAACTATCCGTTTAATTGAGCATCAGCAGCGCAGCTGAAATAGACTTGGTGCCGAAACACCTGCTCACTGCTGCTTAACACTCACGCACTGCTCTTGCTCCCGGTGTGAATGCACTCATTGCTTAACATGTTTGCCCAAAATAAAAATGCGCTGCTCACGTGCCACTCACGCTTGCAGTGTGAAACGGCTGTAAGAGTAAGCCACTCTGCTTTGGCTTTCTTAGGTGAGGAGCCAGACTAAGAGCAATCCAAATGGTCATTAATTAAATAAAAATACATTTGAAATATAATTACTTGGTTTTGTCTTTTGTGGCTGTTACATGCAAAATAATCAATTAAATTATAAATTTCCGACAGGCATACTTGTACATTCCATCAGCGCCTATGACATAAAGCATTTCTCATAAACTGGCAAAAGACCAGCCATGGTAATGAAATTGAAATTGTTACTTATTTTACTGAAGTCATGAAGTTTAATGTTTATCATCCTTAGATCAGCTATAATACATTCCTGTGATTCTTCCTGTAAATATATGCTTTCCAAATGGGATGGTAGGAAAAATATATATGTTCAGGGTTCTGGGTTTGAATCAACTGCTGTATAGTATATTTGCCAACCTTAATTGCAGATTATCTTTAAGAATACATTGTGAACTTCTGAGATCCAGGTATATTGACAGATGGCACTGTAAAATAGCTTTTATATACTTCTCCATATGTACATATAGACCACATGTACTACATGTCTGCCTTTGGGAAATTGCTGTTTTGTTTTGCACTGGCAGTCACAGGGTTAACAAACGAAGTTCAGAGGAGCGGGAACCAAGTGCGATAGAGTTTTAGACGGAGCGCTTGTGTAAAAGTGTGTTCATCTTCTTTCCGATTAAAGTTCAGAAACAGAGCCTCCCTTGTCTGTCATTTATCAGACATTACAATATCAATTACATTTCCATAATTGTTTGTGTAATCTGCTTCTCTAAAGAATACGTCGTTCTCAGTGGCGCAATCACTAAAGGGTAAGTCTCGAGGCATTTCATTTTGACACTATCGCGGTTCGAATCCACCTTTGTCGACCTCGCTTTTCCCGCTTTTTCATCACATATCACATTGGAGAGGCCTGTACTTTCAAATAAAATTAAAGAAAATGTTCTAAAGGTGGAAATAATGTATTTTAATCATTTTAAGAAATGAAATCATTTACAGTTATTATTACATCCTGTTGATGTACAACACCAAGGTGCAACTCTGCCGAAATAAAGTATATGTGGCATTTAATTACTATTTACATATATTGCAAATAAATGCTACTTTTATATGGTGTAAATATATTACTATGTAGTGAAAATGTAATTTGAAATAAACTCTAAATTTGGTAGTTTAAAGGTTTCTATATAGCTTTTATTATTTTTATTTTTTTACAGTGTTAGCCTACTTCTTTTAGAAGCCAAGAGATTAAATAAAATGTTTATATGTAAATTTTTATTCAGTTAACGCTTATTTACTTTTGGCCGTGCCTGTAGAATGTGCAACAGGCAATGACACGTGACAATGACACTTCATTATAAATACTGGAGGTAAATCGCTGCACCTCACTCGAGATGGCTGGACACGGTGACCCTCACATTTGGATAGTCAGCAGCTCCATCATCCGCAGGCTGCAGTCTCACATGAGTGAGAAGGGCCTGGACAGGAACCTTGGTCTTAGCGCCAAGGTAACTTGGGAAGGCAGAGGAGGCAGACGCTGGGAGCACCTGCTTCAGTTCTGCGCTCTCTCTGGGCCGAGGCTCCTGCTCCAGACGTCCTTGTTATCCACCTCGGCGGGAACAGTATGTGCCGGGAGGGCCTTAACCGTCAGGGCTTCCTTCGGGAAATAAAGTCTGACCTGGTGGCAGTCTTCAGACTGTTTCCCAAAACCAAGATCCTGTTTTCGGCCATTCTGCCCCGCCTGAACTGGAGAGGTCAGACTGGCAGGACAGCATACGGGTCGAGGGAGCCGCCGGTGGCTGAACAGTGCCATATCTTCCTTCTTTGCAGGGAGGCAGATGCGCTCGTCCGCCACAGAAACATCGGTGTCTCAGATCTGTGCAGGGATGGAGTCCACCTGAGCCAGGAGGGCAACGAGCTTCTGCACAGGAACATAACCGAAGCTCTGCGGGTGGAGCTCCGAGGATGAAGCCACCAAAGCCAGCAACAACGGCTCTTTTAAGAGCCACCCAGTCATTCAAATAAAGAGCATTTTTCCAGGTGTGTGAAATTATGTGTGTTCTAGATATACTTTAAAACAGCTTCACGCTAGTTTGGAATAAAGCTGCATAATAAACATATGATTACGACAGATTCCTTTTATTTTTATTTTTATGTACATTAGTGTAGTGAATGTTGTACAGTGTGCAGTACAGGTTTGCGCGGGACAGTTTTTTTCCCGCTCCCGCTTAAAAGTAACTCGTCCTGTGTTTACCCGCTTTCCAAATAATTTTATTCCTCATTTCCTAATGTAAATTTCCTCTAAATAAAGAGTGACTGGGATAACAAATATAAAATGTTGGTTATAGAATAATTGTATTTGTTATTTTTGTCTTACACTCTTAACACTGTAAAAATGTCAATTCCGTCACTCAAAATTATAAGATACACATAAATAAATCTCAAGGACGAGATGCAAACATAGATTATCTGGGAACTATATGAACGTAGGACGTTTTGTTCACTTCAAGTTCAAGCGCAGATACGCTGTCGAGGTATGTTGGGAGCTTCCGCTATCGTCTTTGATTCGGAAATTTACTCGCTACCGCAAGAAAACTGATCTGATTGCAGAACTGTAGAGTAAAGTTAATTTCCATAAGACGTGACTGAATATGCATGTTAAGAAAATAAATAAATAACACATTTTGAATTATAATTAATATAACATTTGTGATCATACTGTCTGCCTACAACAGTTAACAACCTTTAGGCCCGCGAGCGCTTTTGTTTAATACCTATTAGTGGCTTAATAATACCCAATGTATCCAGTGGCGTAACCAGTAAAATGCTAGATACGTGGGTCTCGTTTTTTACGAGAATAATGGTTCGAATCCGCCTTTGGCATAGTTCGCTCTTTTTCCATCACAGATCACATTGGAAAGGTATTTAATATCAATTAAAAAAATTATGACAATTAACACAAATGGAAATAAAGTGCCTAAACTGATGGACTCACTGTTCACATCTGATAACTGTACGTTATGTGCATGCATTTTGGGGTATATGACAGAGCAGGTGTTGTGATTGGCTGCTGTAATGTTGCTGAAATGTGTCATTGGAAAAATATCAGTTTACATTTCCAAACATTCCTTTTGCCATTAATTGTAATAATCTAGCAAGATAAATTGTATAGATTATGTCATGCAGCGATGTTATGTATTTTTTTTAAATACCCACTGGTGCCATTATAAATGATATGTTTTCAGTGGTGTAGTCAGTAACCCGTTAGACTTCAATAGATGATGTTTTGACATTATTGACCCGGTTCGAATCCCTCTTTTGCAGATCGCACTTTTCACCCTTTTCTCATCACATATTTCATTGGAAAGGTATATACTTTCAATAAAATGATGACAATGACAATTAACACGTATTACAATTTTCTAAAAGTGTAATGAAAGTACTTAAAGTGAAAAGTTTATCCATAAACTTCCATTGAAAATACTACAATATAGTAGAAACACAGAGTTGGGCTTTTATGACAGACTGGTGTTGTGATTACTATTTACTTTTTCAAAAAAAAATTTGCACGCTACTCCTCCGGCACCGTTAGTCGCAGACCCACCAATGAGGTGTCGAATCGACCGGCTTATTGAGGAGAGGTGCTATGTCTTTGTAAGCAATCGGACAAACGGTTTTCGTTTGGCGGAAAAAATCTTCTGGAAAAAGCCCCATAGACTTAACATTGGCATTAAGTGTGAGATCATATATTCGGATCAGAAGGTCATAGAGACTTGAGGCAGGGCTCTTTCGACTCGGCCTATCAAGCAGACAATAAGTAGTGACATCACATCTTCCTAGACATGCCATAGCAACCAGTTACAGCACCCTAACAACCGTTTATCAGCACCAGAGCGTTGTACACATACAGAGTTGGGCTCTTTTGACTCAGACTGGCAAATAGTCTTTACATATCACCTGTTAAACTGTATAGCCACACCCTAGCAACCCTTTAGACCACACTAGCAACCGTACAAACACATGAATAAGCCATATCTCAGCTCCAAAACATCGTACAGACATGGGGGTGGGATTTTTTCAGTCACTTGCATAACCGGGCCCCGAGTTTTGCCATGGCAAGCACCACTCACATTTTATTCAGGAAATGTACATTGTAGTGTTGTGAATTTAGCTTTTTTTTTTGGCCACCCCGTTTGGAGGGAGTGCCCCAGCAAAAAATTGTATTTGTTGAGAAGACTTCATTCTTTATGAAAATCTCTATTTAGAATTGTTTTATTAAATTCTGAATGTGGACAGTATGAGGTTTAACTGAATTACACAATCAAAGCCTAGAAACATCCATTGTAAAGTCATGTAAAGTTCTTTGCTTTCGTCTTTTATTGTTTTGAATGTGTGATATTTGAGGTGCGAAACCTTCCATCATCGCTCCATGACCTTGTATTAACTTCACAAAGCCTAGAAATAAAAGAGTCTCTTTCTTTAATCACGATGCAAGGTCCCGTGATAGGTCAGTTCCCCTGTACAAAAAGACACAACAGTGGGACAATAATCCACAGAGACGGCAATCACCGTTTTTTCCCACAAGAGGGAGCTAGAGACTCAGGCCACTTCCCATTAGATAAGGTCAGATCAATGGGAAGACAAAATAAGCTTCAGACAACACCCAATACTGCGTTTACAACGGCACCACCTCAACTCACAAACACGATGAAACTGTTTAATGATGTGATCAGGCTGGTACACCACCTCAGTGACGTCACCACTAAGGTACCAAACAATCTGCCCGTCACATCCAGTTACTCACACAAACCATCAAGCCAGCCTCTCCGAACGAACGTACCCATGTCATTGAGTTACACGACTGGTATCTCATGGAAGATCATCTTAATTATGGAATATGATCATCGCTCCATGACCTTGTATGATTTCACCAAAGAAAAGGAAGATCGCCTGACTGAAGAAGTAGTGAAACGCATTGATGCACTAAAAATGAGGATGAATAATAACATCAAAAGGATCTGTTACAAAACAGCCATATTCATTATCAATAGAGCAAGTCTGCTATCGTCATTTATCAATAGTTAAAATTACCAACAGTTCAACCATTCTTAGTGGTACACTAAACTGAGATTTTCTTTTTAGAGGAATATCTATTGGGCACAAGGCAGTTTGAACACAAATGTTGAGCAAGAAACCTCACATGTTGAGGACTCTGATGGGAATAGAGGAGAAGTCATTCCCTCAGGTATTTATAATAAATGGGATTATAATAGAATTGGATTAATACATTAGTTATAATAAATAAAGTTCTTCCGTGCTTGATAATGAAAGGTAATATTGTTTAGTTGCAGAGGAAGAACTCTTGCCCAGTCAGCACAGATGGGCAACACAGACTCAAAGTGTCCGAATGCATATAAAAGCCCATATCTGTGCTCTCTATGAATGTTTATTTGGCTTTCCAGTGTCATGAGAACAGTGAATTCATTCTGCTGTGTCCATAACACTAAATAAGGGGTTTAAATATCAGCAAGGATAAGATTATTAAAGGAGAATAAAGTATTCAAAACAGAAACATGACTGCATTTGTAACCATTTCTAAACTATATCTGAAATGTTTATTTTCACTATTCACTCTAACAGTTTTGTCTAATATGTTTACATTTAGTCCTTTTTATGTTGATAGCGCTGTTTCTATCATTAATAAACATAAAGACAAACACTTTAATACTTTATTTACATCAGTGTTCATCTAAAACTCATTTATATAATTTAAACAAATCTCTGAATATCTAATACACATTTAATCACAAACCTTGCAGTTCAGCTTTTCACTTCATTGTCAAATTATTTATTTCCAATAAATATATCAAAATATATGCAGTGCATCACACTTATTCAACTCATATAGTGTACTTCCTCATTTACAGTATGTGATATATAAGGGTCAATGACATGATGAGCACATCTGTGTGTTCAGGTGCAGTATTTCCTTTAAAATAATATGATAAATCCATGACATATAACTTTACAGACGGAGAAATGACATCTTAATGACATCTACTTGAAATGACATCTTAATAAAAATAAATAAATACTATGGGCTAATTATAGGTGTAAAAACTTTACTATAAACACATTTAGCAGCAAATATAAGTCGTTATAATGAATTACAAAACTAATTGTTGTCTCAAAAGAATGAGCACTTTGAAATGTTATTGAACAGTTTAAACACATTGATCATGACTCAAACATTACATCAGTTTTGAACACACGACGAACAAATCACAAAAACACACAATCATGCCTGCAGGAGTGGTGAACATGCAGTTATTAATCAGTGTATTATGAATGTGTCAAACACTGAAGCACAGGAGAGAAATTCATCTTCACAGGAGAACCCTCACACAAACCTGCACACTCAGTTAAAATCACACTTCTGCTGATAAAACACCTTTAAACTCGACTCTGAGGAAAGGTAACACACTCATGCAGCTCATGTACACATTTGAACAAAACAGATCAATAAAAAAGGGAAAAGGGTTTCACATTTCTTTATTATAGTGTCCGCATTATGCCCACATATAAAACAACACATAAAACAGAAAGCATGAAGCACTTGAAAATAGTATTTTATATCACAGGATATTTATGATTTGTATTTGAAGAAATCCACTGTTTGCACTGCGTGATATATTTCTGTGGAGGGTTTCTCACAGGAAAATTACCTCAAATCAAGTTACAGTAATGATTGTTTTAAAAATTAGGGAAATTTCAATGTAATATAATACTAAGCATTAAATACATCTCCATTTTAATCAGTAAATGAATAGATAAATAGGTGCTATGTTTATATAGGAGTCACATATATGAGGTCAAAATAACATACAGTCATATATTTAACAATACATTAAACTGTTAAAACTGTGTTTCGTGACACAACAACAGTAGTGTTTTTAAAAGGGAGTGATACAAACGGTGAGGTTAAGAGGTTAAACTGAATGTGCTTCCAAAGAAGACTACACAACAGTTTAAGGCCTTATGGGCCTTTCACACAGGACGCGTAACGGCACCGCTGCGCTAAGAAATCCATTCATTTCAATGGCTTGCGCGCGCAAGGGCGGTTTGTTGCTGCGCCGAGCAAAGCGCACGCGCAGCAGAGCGCACCTTTGACGAAGCTTGCGCACACGCCGCGTCAAAGTTCAAAATATTTTAACTTTTGCCGCTGCGCTCTGTGACGATTACACGCGCGGCCAATAGAAACAGTACATCGAAACAAGTACGGAAAGCAAAATGGATGAACATCTTGTACTGTGCGTATCGGAATTTCCAGAAAATTTTTAATACAAGTTTGCGGTCATATAGGGACATCGGGAGAAGAGCTGTGTCATGGAGATACATCTCAGTTCAAGTTGGCATGTCAGGTGTGTTTTAAGGTAGCTTGTAGGTAGAATAAGGTTTTTAAAGGTGTAAAAAAGAATAAAAAAGATCAATATAATTAATTTTGAAACCATTTTTAGCTTTACTGAGTGTTAACAATGAGATTATTATGAGGAATTGTGTTCAGTATTGTTCTAGATCTAGTCATGATCAATGTTTTACCTAAAAATTTAATTAACCTTTTGATACACAAATTCACATTGTACTACCTTACGTACTTTGGATGTCATATCTTTTTTTAAATCTTTTTTTGGGATAAAAAATGGCCCGCTACATCTCTGACCTGTAAACATAGTTTAGGTTTTGATATGTGTTCTCCCAAAATAGCTCAACTTTTTTTAATTCACACATTTGTATCCACTTATTTAGAGGATGAGTGTAAAGGCGATGGAAAAATCTCAGGGACAGGTATATCAAGGAGAGAAAGGCCATGAGGAGAAGAAGAGTGGTGCAGGGGCAGAACAGAAGAACACATGGAGGTATTTCTCCATTATGAGTTTCTTGGAGCCTCATGTCAGAGAGAGGACCACTTCCTCCAATATGTCCCCATCCCTAGAAGAGAGATCTTCTAGCCCCAGGTTACCTCATCACCACCTGGCACCCCAGCACCTGATACCCCAACTGAAACCGTTACCCTTTACATGACTAATGTATCTCCCAGCTCCCTGTATACTCCAGTTCAGGCCGTGGAGTCTTCTGAGACTCTGTCTGAACCTCCTGTGTCCTGGGAGCACCCATGTACCCAATGTCCATGCAGCACCCAGCACTCCACGGGCTATGCCAGCACCACAGAAGAACAAAACAAGGTAGAGGCAGAATGATGAGTTTGAGAATCAATTGATGAATGTGCTCAACCAGTCTGCAGATGCGGAGGAGCTTTTTCTTTTAAGTCTGGCCCCACATCTCAGAAACCTGTCACGTGAAAAAGAAGTGAGGTAGAAATCGAGTTCTTGAATGCTTTACACAGGGCTGAGTTTACCTGAGAAAACATTCTATTCTTTGTTCCTTGCTATCAGCTGTAATGCTCAAGTTCGATAATGTTTTATTCTTAAAACACACACACACACACACATTCTGAAACATACTTTAAATGTTCCTCTATACATAAAGGTTATGACAAACATTCAAGCAAACTAGTTATTTTGTAACAATTAAATTTGTGTTTTGATTCATATGTTACAGTCATGAATCATTGTTCAGTGTATGCACTGCAGTTTACAATTTTTGCCAAACAAATAAAAGACATGTCAAATGTATAAATGTTATGTGTATGTTTAATCATGAATTACTAGAGATAGTTAATAGTTCCAGAGTAAGTCAGAAAAAATCTAAATATAACAATTTATTAACAGTCAGGTAAAAGTATAACGTCAATTGTATAATAAATAATTGATAAAGATAATCCATACATAACATCAAATACATAAAAATAAAATATGGATACCTGACTTCTGAAAATTACATAACGCTGAGTGTCTGCAGACATTCAACATTACGTGCTGACCCATGGCCCTGATCTCTTTGCATCATTTCAAGACATGAGTGGGCACATCAGGCTATATTGTGTTGGCACCAGCGGCAAAGTTAAAGTAGCTGTTAAAGGACTCTCGTACAGCTACAGCCTCTTGGGTGAAGTTGTTGGTGCCCACTTTCCTTGCTCGTGTAAGTGCAGGGATGTGATGTTCCTCCTGTGGAACAGGAGATTCTACTGTAGAGTTCCACCTCTGGAAGTTATGAAGGGCCACTGTTGCTTTCACAACGGCATCTACATTTGCAGGGCTCACTCCAATCACTCGGTGGTAGATTCTCCATTGTGCAGCAAGAATCCCAAAGGCATTCTCAACTACTCTTCTGGCTCGTGAAAGGCGGTAGTTGAAGATCCTCTTGGGTTGGGAGAGGTTTCTTCCAGGATAGGGCCTCACCTGAGAGGAAAAGCTTCATCTCCCACAAAGACATGAGGCATGGGCCCTAGGTGATCAGCGCCTGGGAGAAGAGCATCTTCTGGGAGATGCAGCTTCTCTTCTCGCAAGGCTTGTCCAAAGGCGGAGGCAGCAAGGGTCCCTCCATCACTGTTCCGACCAAAAGCTCCAACATCCACCACTCTAAAAAGATACCTTGCATCCACAACCGCTAGAATAACAACAGAGTATGTTCCCTTATAATTAAAATACTGGGAACCGGAATTATGTGGTGCCTGGATCACCACTTGCTTCCCATCTATTGCACCCACACAGTTGGGGAAGTTCCATCTCTCCTTGAAGCCAAGGCGATCTCCTCCCAGTCTTTGGAACAGGCAGAAAGTCATCCACCAAGCTGTCCCAAATGACCTTGCACACATCTGGCACAATGCCTGCCACAGTGGATATGCCCACTCTATAGCTAGAAGCAATGGTAGTATACGAGTCACCAGTTGCCTGGTATCTGAAACGAATGACATTATAATGTATAAGTTATAATGTATAAAGTCAAATCTAACTATCATTTTATTTCGATATAAATCACCCACCTCAGACAAATTGCCAGACGCTCCGTTGACGAAATTGGCTCTCGATAATTTGTATGGATCCGTAAGATTCTACAGGAGTGCAGAATTATTAGGCAAGTTGTATTTTTGAGGATTAATTTTATTATTGAACAACAACCATGTTCTCAATGAACACAAAAACTCATTAATATCAAAGCTGAATATTTTTGTAGTTTATTAGGAAGTAGTTTTTAGTTTTAGCTATTTTAGGGGGATATCTGTGTGTGCAGGTGACTATTACTGTGCATAATTATTAGGCAACTTAACAAAAACAAATTTATACCCATTTCAATTATTTAGTTTTACCAGTGAAACCAATATAACATCTCAACATCCACAAATATACATTTCTGACATTCAAAACCAAACAAAAAAACAAATCAGTGACCAATATAGCCACCTTTCTTTGCAAGGACACTCAAAAGCCTGCCATCCATGGATTCTGTCAGTGTTTTGATCTGTTCACCATCAACATTGCGTGCAGCAGCAACCACAGCCTCCCAGACACTGTTCAGAGAGGTGTACTGTTTTCCCTCCTTGTAAATTCGCACATTTGATGATGGACCACAGGTTCTCAATGGGGTTCAGATCAGGTGAACAAGGAGGCCATATCATTAGATTTGCTTCTTTTATACCCTTTCTTGCCAGCCACGCTGTGGAGTACTTGGACGCGTGTGATGGAGCATTGTCCTGCATGAAAATCATGTTTTTCTTGAAGGATGCAGACTTCTTCCTGTACCACTGCTTGAAGAAGGTGTCTTCCAGAAACTGGCAGTAGGACTGGGAGTTGAGCTTGACTCCATCCTCAACCCGAAAAGGCCCCACAAGCTCATCTTTGATGATACCAGCCCAAACCAGTACTCCACCTCCACCTTGCTGGTGTCTGAGTCGGACTGGAGCTCTCTGCCCTTTACCAATCCAGCCACGGCCCATCCATCTGGCCCATCAAGACTCACTCTCATTTCATCAGTCCATAAAACCTTAGAAAAATCAGTCTTTATGCACACCTGATATAGGGTGTTGATGTCATTAGACCACACCCTTCTCATTACAGAGATGCACATCACCTAATATGCTTAATTGGTAGTAGGCTTTCCAGCCTATACAGCTTGGAGTAAGACAACATGCATAACGAGGATGATGTGGTCAAAATACTCATTTGCCTAATAATTCTGCACTCTCTGTATGCTGTGGTTCACATTAATGGGGGCGCTAGTGAGTTGCAGCTGCACGAATTACATGACCAGCAACATATTTCTGCTTCAAATATTGTGCGTAGTTAACAGTGAGTGGTGGTTTCAGACATTATTTATTGAAGTACATTTGTCAGTGCCGCACTTACTGGCTCTTATTCTGCCTGACAGACAGAAAAGCTCGTACTGAAGGCGGAGCAATTTGACCAATCAGAGGAAAGGGGCGTTTCAGCGCCGCCTCTCGTGCGAATGAAATATCGAACCCATAAACCGATTTCTAAACCACACACGAAAAATTAAATGGAAATGGAATTTTTTGTTTTTAAACTAAACCAAAAATGAATAAACGAGGCGATTTATCTTATCTCGCCATTCCATTCCAAACAGGAAATGAAATGATCAAAACGCACGGACCCTCTCTAGCCCGTGGAAAGGCAATCCGGTTCTTAGAAGGCCCATCAGTCGAACCCACTCTGAACTGGCACTAGCACTGGCTCTGAACTCGCACCCGGTTCATTCTGCTGGAGAAGGGGTAACTGTGACAGGAGTCCTTCTTCAATCTGTGGGTCAGCTGTTAAAAGCATTGATAAGCCCACAGGTCAAATCATTGATAGTGCTCTAATTTTGTCTGGAAAATAAATGTCATTATATGAAAAAGTGTCATGCTAAACACCTACAACTAAGGTGACTTCAATCTTACTGATTTCAGTTCCCTTCGAGAGTACTCTCGTATGCTTGCTAACGCCACGGGAATTCCTTTCCTCGAGATATTGAAGCAAAATTTTTATCCTAAAAATTACCATATAACACGCAGTGCAGCTGCACAGCTCTCAGCAGGAAGCTGCTGCGCTGATTGGCTGTGCCGCTGCAACTGCAGCAACCTATGGCAAGACCGCTGGGCGGGACGGACCAATCGGGTCCCTCTAAATTCCCGCCACAAGGGGCAACAGAATTTGCATAGCCAAGGGTACATAACTCCCTGTCTCGCCAGGTTAGTCAGATTAATTCTTCTTCAGCGACTCACCTCGCTGAGCTCTGGATCAAGCCTGCCGCCGACACGCACCCAGCAGAACTCTGCAGCCTGAGGACGTCGGATTCTCCGCCTTCAGCCTGCCTTCCAGCTGCGCCATCCGGCATATATCCTTTTATTACCATTGTACTATGTTTCGTTCTTGCGCCTCGTGCAGAGGCTTTATCGCGACGAGGACACATCATCTGCGCATCACGCGCAGGCTGCACTCAACCAGGGCGGCTGCCCGGAGTGCGACGAACTAGCGCTGCAGACCCTTCGGGCTCGGCTCGCCAGTTTCGACCCGAATCCCGTCCCTTGCTCTCAGCCTCTCGAGCCACGGAAAAGAAACGTCGCGACCAGAGGCCTCCGAGCGCTCTGGCGAGCACACGCGGCCATTTTCCCGCGTGCCTCGCCATCACCTGTCATGTTCGTCGAGGAACAGCACAGCTCCCCTCGTTTGGCGGCTGCTGTTTCCTTCGGCGGACCGGAGGAGGAGGAGGAGGATGACAGTCTTTCTCTTGCTGCATCCGAGCGGGTGGTCGGATACCGTCCTCGAGCACGCCACTTCGACGCGGACTGCCAGCGGCGGCAAAACCTCAGTGGACGCTGAGCTTATACGCCTGCTCACCAAGGCCGTGGACGACCTCGGCATTGACTGGTCTCAACCCGAGGAGCCCACGAGAAGTAGACTTGACGAGTGGTTTTTCAAAACCGCCGCCAACCGACCGCTTAAATAACCCGCTCCTTCTTCCCACAAGTCCACGAGGAACTAACCAAGTCGTGGAAGGCGCCATTTTCTTCTCGCGCCAATTCCTCCTTTTCTTCAGCGCTCTCGGTGTTCGATGGCGCTCAGAAAAAGGATACCAAGCCCTTCCTCCTCGAGGAATCCGTCGCGCACACCTTTGCCCGCCCTCCGCCAGAGGATGGCAGTCTAAGGCTGTTCACCCTCGCCGGTCGAGCATACGCCTCCGCCGGCCAGGCGGCTTCAGCGCTTCACTCAATGGCGGTGCTTCAAGTCTTCCAGGCCAAACTCCTCCGTTCCTTGGATGAGTCTGTCCCGGATAACGAGGCTCTGAGGGATCTGCGCGGCGCCACTGACTTGGCCCTGCGTGCCACCAAGGCCAACGCCCAGGCGATCGGCAGATGTATGGCCAACTTGACGGTATTGGAGCGCCATTTGTGGCTTAACCTAACCGAGATGAAAGACTCGGACAAGACTGCTTCCTGGACGCGCCCATGTCGCTTTCAGGACTATTCGGTCCTCCGTGGTTGGATTCACGGAACACTTCACTGAGGCACAAAAGGCTTCACAGTCAATGCGACATTTCCTGCCCAAGCGTTCCAGCTCCTCTACTAGCCGCCACGCTAAAGCTGGACCAGCCCAGCCCACCGGCGGCGCAGCCAGCTCAACAGCCTCGCGCGGCTTCAAGCCCGGACAGCGCCCCGCCCACGAGCCGCAGCAAACCTCCGGAGCGCCGAGGTCCCCGACCCAGCAATGTGTCGAAACCTGAGCCGCCGGGCCGCCCCTAGCCAGAGGCACGAAGAGAGGTTTGATAATACCCGCCCGGCCGGTTTATCACCTCGCTCTCTTCGAAACGTTCCCTAGCTCCCTTCAATCAGGTGGCTGGGAACATCACATACACAGTCAACGAGCCCGCAAGCAAACGCGCCGCCTGTACACAAACGCTGCTTTACGGCGACCCACATGGGTCACTTAAAAGAGTTTTTCTCTGTAGGCAGTGTGCCAGCAATAAAGCATGTACCCCTACACTCAATCACTCCCCCATGTTCCCCAGCTCCCTGCACTCAGGTGGCTGGAAACACTATCCTCACAGACAACGAGCCCGTGCTCAAACGCGCTCGCCTGTACACAAGCACCTATATTCTATGTCCCCCAGCCCCTGTGCTCAGGCGGCGGGAAACAATTCCCTCATAAGTGCCACTCTAACACAACATTATCGGGCCACTGAGTCCCTGTTACTCAGCGACTCGACCCACAAATTAATTCAGCCCCTGGCTTCGAAGGCCGAGGCCTGGCAGGCCATCCCCGGCATTTCAAAATGGGTGTTGAACATAATAAAACAAGGTTACTCGCTACAGTTTGTTTCAAGAGACCACCGGCGCTTCGCGCGTGGAAGAGACAACGGTGAGAAGCGACACAAGTCACGTGCTTGAACCGAGATATCAAAACTGTTAATAAAGGGGCGGTGGAAGCCATGTACCCCTCACAGAGCGAGTCGGGCTTTTACAGTCGCTACTTCCTTGTACCAAAAAAGGACGGTGGTCTCAGACCCATCCTAGACCTCAGACATCTGAACAAAGCCCTTATGAAGCGCCCGTCCAGAATGTTTTGAACAAAACAAATCCTCGCGCACGTTCGCCCGGGAGATTGGTTTTTCACTGTGGATCTAGAGGATGCCTATTTCCACATACAGATAGCCCCTCATCACAGGCCATTCTTGAGATTCGCCGAGGAAAGTATACCAATACAGGGTGCTACCCTTTGGTCTATCTCTGGCTCCCGCACGCTGAAGTGCATGGAAGCGGCGCTAACCCCGCTGAGGCTTCGGGAATGAGAATTCACAACTATCTCGACGACTGGCTCATAATAGCTCAGTCAGAGATACAGTTATTAAACCACAGATCTTGGCTTCTCAACCATTTGAAATGCTTGGGCCTCAGAATCAACGTGGCAAAGAGCTCATTGTCTCCCACACAGAACATTTCGTTTCTGGGAACAGTATTGGACTCACTGCAGATGAACGCACGACTGACGCCACAGCGCGCTCTCTGTTCGAACCGAGTGGTTTCCCTCAGGTCCGGTGCACTCACCCTCTCAAACACTTTCAGAGGATGTTGGGTCTCATGGCCTCGGCGGCCCAAGTTCTCAGACTTGGTCTGTTACACATGCGCCCATTACAGCGCTGGCTGAATCGCTGCCCAGCTCACGCATGGCTCTCGGGCCGATTACGAATCAAGGTAGATCACAGCTGTGTTTTGGCTCTGACTCCTTGGAAAAATCATGTCTGGTATCAGACGGGAGTGAGCTTGGCACTGTTACGTGGAAGGTTATCTCGACAGATGCATCCAACCTAGGTTGGGGAGCCCTTCACGGGGCAGGCCAGTCTCCGGTCTCTGGTCAGACTCGGAAAAGAGCCTTCACATAAACTGTCTAGAGATGAAAGCGGTCACGTTATCGCTAAGAGCTTTCCTTCCAGACATAAAACACCACCACGCCCCTAGTCCGAACGGACAGCAGGTCGGTGGTAGCTTATATAAATCGCCAGGGCGGTCTAAGATCTCTCAATCTGCACGCAATGGCGGAAAACTCCTAATATGGGCAGAGCGCAACCTGAGTTCGCTGAGGGCGACTCATGTGCCAGGCATTCTGAATTTGGGTCCGGACATGCTGTCCAGGGACAAAGTGTCCCCAGCAGAGTGGTCTCTTCACCCACACACAATTCAGACAATTTGGGGCAGGTTTGGAGAGGCAAAAGTGGATCTTTTCGCCTCACAAGACAATGCTCAATGCCTAACATATTTCTCCAAGCACAAGGATGCATTGGCCCAGAAAGGCCCAACCTTCCTCTTTATGCTTTTCCCCCAGTCTCAATGTTACCTCAGGTTATAGAGAGGATCAGGGAGAGCAACTGCGCTGTGCTTTTAATAGCCCCGCTTTGGAGAAATCAACCATGGTTCTCACTGCTAAGCCAGATGTCAGATACTGCTCCGTGGCGATTCCGCTGAGGAGAGAGCTCCTCATGCAGGCGAAACGGCAGATCTGGCATCCCGTTCCGATCTATGGGCGCTTCATGTCTGGCCCATCAACGGGTACATGAGAACCTCTCTGAAAATGTATTAAACACTATTGCTGAAGCTAGAGCCCCCGCGACCAGGCGGCTCTATTCAGGCAAATGGGCAGTCTTTTCAGACTGGTGTAAAACACGGATCCTGACCCCACACAATTGTGAAGTGTCAGAGGTGCTCATTTTTACAAGAGCTGCTGGACGCGGGTCGTTCCCTCTCCACGCTCAAAGTTTATGTGGCCGCTATAGCAGCGCACACATTCAAGTGAACGGACTGTCACTGGTAAAGAACGATCTTATCGCGGCGCTTCCTTAAAGGGGGTAGAAGGCTTCACCCACCTCGCCCCCCTTCAGTTCCGATATGGGACTTGTCTACAGTCCTGGATGCCATGAAAGGTTCTACATTCAAGCCTTTGCATTCGGTGAGCTTAAAGCTTCTGTCACTAAAGACCGCTTTTCTGCTGGCGATTGCATCAGTTAAGCGGGTGGGTGATCTGCACGCGCTCTCTGTGAGCGCCTCTTGTCTGGAATTTGGGCCAAACGATTCTAAAGTCGTCCTCAAACCAAGGCATGGATACGTACCTAAAGTGCTTTCAACTCCGTTCAGAGCACAGGTCATTTCACTTTCAGCACTTTCATCATCGTTAGATGAAGAGGATGCTAATTTGCTCTGTCCTGTCAGAGCACTGAGAATATACATAGAGCGTTCTGCTGTTTTCAGGCACACTGAACAGCTCTTTGTGTGCTTTGGCGGCCGCACCCGCGGGTGCGCGGTTTCAAAGCAGACCTTGTCACGTTGGATAGTGGATGCTATCTCACTGGCTTATGAGTCTAAAAATCTCAGCTGCCCTATAGGCGTCAAAGCCCATTCGACTAGAGGCATGGCCTCTTCGTGGGCTTGGTCTACTGGCATTTCTCTGAATGATATCTGTGCGGCGGCAGGCTGGGCCTCACCGTCCACTTTTATCAGGTTTTATAATTTAGAGGTTCCTGCCCTACAGGCTGGGCTTCTTGCTGTGTAAATACATCTGACCCATTAAGGCTCGATATTCTGGCCTGGGTAAAGTATTTGTATAAGTCATAAGCACTCCTTATATGACTCAGTTATCTGGTCATTCACTATTCATGGCCTGACTGCGTCTGGTCTACTCATATATATGTATATATATATATATATATTGTATCTTATGTGTTATTTCATTAGATGGCCCGACTCAGGTCTGGCTTATATATTGGGACTTCATGATACCATGTTACGCCCACTTAGGTCGGCTTGGGTATGGTGTCTCCGGGCTTCAGAGCCGTTAAGCAAGCACGGCGTTTTGCATTGGTTCCCGTAGCGTTAGCAAACGCATCTGAGAGTACTCGAAAGGGAACGCCGGTTACTAATGTAACCTCGGTTCCCTGAGAAGAGGGAGCGAGTATTGCGTTGCTTGCCGTGCCGCTTTCTCAGGAATCGCTTCAGTCGATTAACCTGACTAACCTGGCGAGACAGGGAGTTATGTACCCTTGGCTATGCAAATTCTGTTGCCCCTTGTGGCGGGAATTTAGAGGACCCGATTGGTCCATCCGCCCAGCGGTCTCGCCATAGGTTGCTGCAGTTGCAGCGGCACAGCCAATCAGCACGCAGCAGTTTCCTGCTGAGAGTGCAGCTGCACTGCGTGTTATATGGTAATTTTTAGGATAAAAATTTTGCTTCAATATCTCGAGGAAAGGAATTCCCGTGGCGTTAGCAAACGCAATACTCGTTCCTCTTCTCAGGGAACCGAGGTTACGTTAGTAACCGAAGCGTTCTTTATATTATACTATTGCAATAAATTGGCTTCATCAGTATTTGACAAGTCAGCTTTCCACCTGGGATATTTTTCCACTGCAAGCTTCCTCATATATTGGAGGATTGAATTCCATGTTGATGTGCAGCAGAAATTCCCCCATAAATGTTTTATTTGGAACTATCAAAATATTTTATACAAAAGCAGAATGTTATTTTTGACCAGTGGTTTGCCTTAAGTAAATCAGTTATTTAATAATCAAGTTTTATTGATGTCCTATACTGAATTTCGTTCAGAATATAACTTCCCAGTTACCCCTAAAGAATGTGCCATAGTTATGGTAGCGATGCCATCAGGAATTGGCATGCTCTTACAAAAATAGCAATCGCTTTCCTCTTTCGACTATTACTATTCCTGAACCAGTAGAAACCCTACAGGTAAAATATGTTTTTCTGGAATTATAAAGTTAGATTAATTTGTCTTGAAAATATCATCTCTGTAAATCTCCTGCAATCTCTTATTGAAATAATTAGTTTACACATTTAAAATACTTTCTCACTAATAAAGTAAAAGAAGTGTGTTTCAAAATAATACATTCATTTTACCCTGTTAAGCATTGTTTATCATTTATTTTGGTCATGTTATTATACTGTGAAGTTTCTTTAGTTCAGCAGTCGTTGTATTTTATTTCTACACAAGTTTGTTAAGGTGTTGAGTCCTCTGAGAGATGATGATGTTACAAAATATTGAGGTTTTATCAATGATGATATCCATAAAAGATATTATTTTGTGACTCTATTCAAAACAATGCTTACTTTGTTATAAATGTAATGTATTTTATATCCACAAATGTTAATTCACCAAACAAAAAAACTATATTTTGTGTCTTTTTGAAAGAATATCATATATGCAGTGGAAATTTCTTTAAGACTGCAAGGAAGCTATAATGTCACAAAATTAATGGTCAAATTATGTACTATTGTATTAACATTTTACTGACTAAAAATGCGTTAGAAAATGTTCATCTCAAAGACGAGTTCGTTCAGAATCAGTTACATATAGCAGGTCGGCTGACTCGATTTCCTTCTCATACATTCCCGCAGCGTCACAGTGCATATCCCTATTGAAGCCCAGCGTCCATTGACATCAATGGGGCTGCTTTGAACGTTTTTTCACGCTTGAAACTAGGCGGTCATTGGATAACGCTGCGATTATGTCCCGCCCACGGACGCTCAGCGTCTCTGGGGGTGAATGGGGAGTGGGTTGGCCCGGACTCCGAGCTTCTGCGTGATGATTGGCGGGTGTGTCGAAAGACTGCATCTCCTTTTGACTGACAGCGATTCTGTACTATAAGGAATCACTGAAGCTATTCGCGCTCAGTCCCATCGCGGATTTCTCAAGTTCAGTCGAAATAAAAACTGCTGCAACCTATTTCTTTGATATTTGCTTGAAATTGCTTGATTTTCATCATACATTTCACACATTTATACACCACATTCCTTGTTTCAGTTTTACAGAGTTTATTTTTTTTTTAGATCGTTCATTCATTCATTCATTCATTCATTCATTCATTCATATAACGTTAGTAGGCTAGGCTAGCGTCGTGGGTGAAACTGCACGATGGCAGACGGTACTAATTTACTTTTAAATAAATATACAATTTTATGATGTAGGCGAAAATGAGCTTCCCTCTCTGACAGACCAGTAGCCACCACTGCATATATCATAATACTATTTCATATCTTAATAATATTTCATCCTCTAAAAATAAGAAAGCAAGTAAAACGACTTTAATTTGTTATGACTTTAATTTGTATACCCTAATTGATGTATAAAAATCATTCCATATGTTCTTCTTCTCTATCTTCACTTCTTTTTACTTTTATCTTTAACCACATATTGGTAATTCTTTTCTCGCCTTTATATTCTGATGACATTGAACATTTTATTGAAACATTTTATCTACTGTATTACAAACTTGCATAATATAAACATGTCATCTCTGTATCTTTTGCATTAATAAAATAAAAATAAATGCATTTTTATCCTCCTTGTTAGTACGCACATTATTCAGTTTTCCACCCCATTAATCTAATATAAGGAAAAGAAATCAGAGCGGACATAATCACAATTAATTTGGCACTACTCGTAACATATTGCAAAATGTTAGTTTTTGTTTGTTGCATATTTTTTGTTTAATGGCCCTAAAAAGGTTTACACTGACAAACGTTTTTTTTTTTTTGCTCTTTAGAAAAATTGCAACAATGACTAACACAGGTTTAAATGTGTATTTTCAACAAGAATTCAACTGATATGTGTTTTATTGTTTGAATGTGTATGTCTACACACATCTGTGACTTGAGCATGTGTTCAGGACTTTTATTTTGGAGTGATGTTGTGACGTCATAAGGCTGCGCCGCGCTCGTGCATCTGTTGTGATTCTGGTGAAGAAAGGTTTGTGTTTTAAGCTTTTAAAGTGTTTAAATCAATGCAAACGTTTCGGGAAATGTTATCGTTTTAACAAGAATTGTTAAATTACTGTTGGCTGTTGAACTTAAAATTATAGTTCGTTATCTAACATTATTTGATGTTAATCTGTGTGAGTAAAGCCGAATCCATACACGAGTAACAGAAAAGATGATCGTAAATCAGATTATCATAAACATGAATTCGGTCACTGGCAAGCAGAGATGAGAGAGACATATGCTTTTGAAACTCAACTGAATCAATCGCCACACAGAATGATTCACTGAGTCGATTCACCTCAAACACGGACGACTCCTGATGCTCAGTGTAAATGTTTTCATGGAAATGTAGTTTCTTTAATCTAATCTACAAATCATAAATGTATATTGAGACTCTTAGAGATTTAGTTTGGATGTGTTTCTATTTCTGTTAATTATTCTCACCTTAAACAGGAACTCTGGCTGAAGCGACTCAGATCCACCTGACACACTATTATAAAGATGGAGTTTATTAAAGAGGAGATTGAAGACATGAAGTTTGAAGAAACATTGAGAGTGAAAGATGAAGAAACTGAGGAACAAACAAAGATGGATTTTATTAAAGAAGAGAGTGAAGATGTGAAGATTGAAGAAACACTGAGAGTGAAACATGAACAAACAGCGAAAGAGGAGAGTGAAGACGTGAAGATTGAAGAAACATTGAGAGTGAAACATGAAGAGACTGAGGAACAAACAGGTTGGTTTCATTCTCAAAGCTGAACTCAGTCATGTAAATATCATGACCAGATGAATACTCATTATACTATGAACACGCATTAAATTACGAAAAGTATTACAAAAGAGGCCTATTTTTTTATTTATTGATAATCCAATATCTACTTTTTTGTAAAGATACATACAAGTGTGACACATGCACTGAGAGTATCAGCACATTCAATGAACATGAAAGGAACCATCAGATCAGATTCTCACAAAACTGTATTTTATGCAAGCTTTTTTAAAGGTAAATTCAGGATTCTTTCCAAACATATTGGACATTATAAAACAACACCAAACAACCAAATGATATAAGGAGTCCATATAATTCATAAATATATGCTCACCAAAGCACACACAAAGAAATACATTTATAGTATGTGATTATGAATGTGAATTCACAGTAAGAACGTATCAACTGCAAATATATTTTAGTCAAGTTGAGGAGAAGCCTAAAACTGGCCCAAAGCCCGGTCCACATGTGAGGTATACAGCCACGACCACAAATAAAATAAAAAGACAATTTTTATGTAGAAAATATCACTCAGAAACACACACAAAAACAGATGTATTTGGTTCTAACTGAACTGAAATGTCTGAATTTCTATCCTGACCTGTATTTTTAGGTAAGCAGAACTGAAATACCGGTGTAAATCCGTGCGCCTCTTAACATTTTTAACAACCACAACATCAACAAAAAACATTTTGTACTTATTTGGCGTTTTGGTGCACTGAAAAAATGCTGCGACTCTCTCGCTCGGCTTGAGTATTCTGTGCTGTATTGAGCTGACACGTTCAGTTTTTATCAGTTTTATTAGGCTACTATAAAAATTACGTGGGGACGGAGCTGTGGTGATGGGCAAGTGATGTAACCGGTATTTTGCCTGAACACCGGTAACACCGACTACCGCAGCAAGCCTGATCTGTATTAACCCATTCAGACCCTGCGTCCATTACAGTGGACATCACATGTCATTAAGGGACAGTGGGTTCAAAATGTCCAGTAATGCTGATTTAAATTTTTTATATATAAAAAAATCTGTCACAGTACTAATACATTTTGAAGCTATTTAATATACAGAATATACAGTTCTTGAAGTGCTTGAACATATAGCTGATGGAAATATCTCAAATGTTGACTTTATGTGGAGTGATGAGGAAGATGAAGATGGAAATTCAAATGATGCTAGATCTCCAACAATTGGTGAGTGTAGAATGAAAATTAGGGATAGTTAGTTAAGACTTTTCATTCAATTAGATATCCCTACATGTATTTAATATTGTTTAATTGGATGTACAGTTTCATTTCTTTCCTGTAAAAATAAATTAAAATATAAAACTTGTATGAAGTTGTTTTATAAGGGACAGTTTTTGCTAACAATTTCAGGGGAGGACAGAGATGAGCCACTAGGGTAAGAAATTGAGATTGAGGCAGAGGAAAGACAGGATCTAGAAGACAGAAGATTATGAGCATGAGGCAGATGTAGAACCAGTTCTTGGTGATAATCCTTTTACAAATATCACAAAAAAAGAGTGATATTCAGTGGTGTCACACCCACTTTACCCCAGTAGAAACAACATGGGAAAGTCCCACCACTGACCCCCCTGAGCCACTTACACCATACAGCTACTTCAAGCAGTATGTCCCAAGTCAGATGTTTGAGCTGAGTAGCACAATTACCAATATATATGCAGAACAAAATGGAGTTAGGGGGTATAAACATCCCTATCCCCCATGATTTAACACCCTGAAATTTATCCATATTTAAAACTTTATAAAGTAAAGTTCCAGCCGATCGTCTTCCGTGGAAAAGTGTTGAAAATGCCTTCTTGCCGTTCAAGATGTTTACGCCAATGTCTGACGCAGAGCCGGACAGTAACGGAGTTAATTTACTTGAGTACAGTACTTAAAGACCCCCTGAAATCAAAATAGAATTTTTTTAGCTTTTAGTATGAATATGTTAGCCTTAAGGTTATGAATGCGCTGGTGTTTTCCAAAACAATGACAAAATTTGCATTCAGGAGATATAAGCATTCAAAACTTACAGTCTCTCACTTCCGTTAAAGGGGTGATGAATTGAGAAACCAACTGTAATGAAGTTCAATCGTAACAAGTAAGGAAGAAGGCAGGGTCGGCTTGCTGGAGACTTGGGTTACTTTTATTATACTCTTTTTGTCACTGAACATAAGTCCCGCCCACTGGCGTTACAAACTTAAAGGTTTCTCAATGCTCAGTCCAACAACTCTCCAGAGCTGTGTCAGTCTCCTCGTGTGGTTACCAAGCCTCCAGACAGTCTCTCTCCCCGAACACCTCTTCCTGGTGGTTTATATGGTCTCCCCACGCCCATTACTGGAACAAGACACAGGTGTTCATCATTTGCACTTGACCCACTTACTGCGCACCTGTCTCCCGACTCTCTCTCCTGTCACAGACCTCACTAAACCACGCCCCCCCCTCCGGCACATACCCCCACCGCCCGACTCAGGCCGGGGAGTCGTCTGGCCTGCAGCCCCTCCCCTCCCCTGGAGAGGAAGTCGGCTACCACCATCGCCTGTGGATCACCTTGAACTTAAAAGGCTGTAAAGCTAGATACCAACGGGTGATCCGCGCGTTGGTATCCTTCATGCGGTGGAGCCACTGCAGAGGAGCGTGGTCCGAACAGAGGGTGAATTTCCGTCCCAGGAGATAATACCGGAGGGTGAGGACGGCCCACCTAATTGCTAGACACTCTTTTTCAATGGTGCTGTATTTAGTCTCCCTCTTAGAGAGTTTTCGACTAATGTACAGCACCGGCCGATCCTCTCTCCTCATCTCCTGGGACAGGACCGCTCCCAGCCCCCTGTTTGACGCGTCAGTCTGCAACAAAAACCTTCTATAATATCCCGCTAGCCCCAGGAACTGTCTCACCTCCTTTTTGGTCTTGGGTCTCGGGCAGGTTGCAACTGCTGCCGTCTTATCAATTTGGGGACGCACCTGCCCGTGACCCAAGTGGAAGCCCAGATACCTGACCTCCACACGCACAACTGCACACTTCTTTGGGTTGGCCAATAGCCCAGCCACCCTCAGCGCTCTCAGAACAGCCCTGACATGCTCCATATGTCGCTGCCAGTCATTACTATAAATGACAATGTCATCCAGATAGGCAGTGGCATATGCAGCATGGGGCCGTAAAATACGGTCCATGAGATGCTGAAATGTGGCGGGCCCCAACAACCCAAAAGGAAGCATAACAAATTGGTGCAATCAAGCGGCGTTGTGAAAGTTGTTTTTCTTTGGATAAAGGTGATAAGGGGATCTGCCAGTATCCTTTTGTCAAATCCAGTGTCGAATAAAAACGAGCGGTGCCTAGCAGATCAAGCAATTCGTCAATCCTAGGAATTGGATACGCGTCGAATTTCGACACAGCATTCACCTTGCGGTAATCCACACAGAAACGCACCGAGCCGTCGGTTTTAGGTACTAAAACTATTGTGCTGGCCCAGTCACTGTGGGATTCTTCTATTACCCCCATATCAAGCATTGCCTTTTACAACTCTTTCTGAACCACTTTTTTTTTGTGTTCTGGAAGACGATACGGCTGGCTGCGAACTCCCACGCCCGGCTTGGTCTCAATATGGTGCTGAATGAGATTCGTTCACCCGGGAAGGGGTGAGAACACATCCGCAAAATCTGCTTGCAACCTAGCCACATCAGTGAGCTGAGACGGTGAAAGGTGATCTCCCCCAGGGGCCATAGCGATAGATTTAACATTTGTATTCACTTCTGGCCCGAGATCTTCCTCCGTCCCAATTTCCGTCATCAGCATCACTGATTCCGCCTCACTCCATTTTTTAAGGAGGTTAAGGTGGTAAATTTGACGTGCTCCTCCCCTATCCGTGCGCACCACCTCATAATTGAGACGCCCGACTCACTGTGTAACCTCAAAGGGTCCTTGCCACTTTGCCAGTAATTTAGAGCTTGATGTGGGCAGTAATACAAGGACTTTCTCTCCCGGTGTAAATTCTCGCAGTTTAGTACCTCTGTTATACAGTCGGGTCTGTCTGTCCTGGGCCTGTAACAAATTCTCCATTGAGAGCCGCCCCAAAGTGTGGAGTTTTCTTCTCAGGTCCAGGACATACTGAATTTCGTTTTGACTCTCCGAAGGACCCTCCTCCCAAGTTTCCTTTAGGACGTCTAACACCCCACGGGGTTGACGTCCCTAAAGTAGCTTGAAGGGGAAAAACCCCGTGGAGGCTTGCGGGACTTCGCGGACAGCGAACAACAGAGGTTCTAACCATCTATCCCAATTTTTTGGGCGCTTCACGTGGGACGAACTTACTAATCATGGTTTTCAAAGTGCGATTAAATCGGTCCACCAGCCCACCAATTAGATATTTTCCCCAATTGCAAAGCCCTATATTCCAAACCACTTCAAAAACAACTGTGGCAATGTCCTGAACACATAGTATCAACACATGATGAAAAGAGTTTGTACATTTTCCTAAAGAAATGTAACCCCTCTTTCTGTAGCTTACTGGGTATAGGTTGTAGCATACATGTTTCTTGTTTTGATGCCTCAACTGTTTTAATGTCTGTTGTTTTGTGCCATTAAACTGGGATTAACTTGTTTTTTGTCTCTTCTAGATCTGATGGCACTAAAAGTGGAGAGTCAAGAACTAAATAACATGGAACAGAAAGAACTGTATGGGCAACATCATGATTTCATAGATGGAGAACAATCTTTTAATTGCTCACAGACTGAAAATATTTCCTCACAAAAAATCACTCAAAAGCCTGAATGGAGTTTAATTGAAAAACAACACCTTAAAGTCAACAGGAAAATTAACACTGGAGAGAAGCCTCACACCTGCCAACAGTGTGGAAAGAGTTTCACTCAAAAAGGAAAGTTTGAGGAACACATGAGAATTCACACTGGAGAAAAACCTTACACCTGCCCACAATGTGGAAAGAGTTTCACTCAAAAACAACACCTTAAAGGCCACGTGAGAATTCACACTGGAGAGAAGCCTTACATCTGCCAACAGTGTGGAAAGAGCTTCACTCATAAAAAAACTCTTGGGGAACACATTAGAATTCACTCTAGAGAGAAGCCTTACACCTGCCCACAATGTGGAAAGAGTTTCACTCAAAAACAACACCTTAAAGGCCACATGACAATTCACACTGGAGAGAAGCCTTACACCTGCCAACAGTGTGGAAAGAGCTTCACTCATAAAAACAATCTTGGGGAACACATTAGAATTCACACTGGAGAGAAGCCTTACACCTGCCAACAGTGTAGAAAAGGTTTCAACCGAAAAGTAAGGCTTGATCGTCACATGAGAATTCACACTGGAGAGAAACCTTACACCTGCCCACAATGTGAAAAGAGTTTCAATTATAAAGGACTCTTTGAGAAACACATTCAAATTCACACTGGAGAGAAGCCTCACACCTGCCAAGAGCTAATGACCCCGTCCTCTTCCAACATGACTGCACACAAAGCACAAAGCAATGTCCATAAAGACATCTATGAGCGAGTTGGTTGTTGAGGAACTTGACTGGCCTGCACAGAGTCCTGAACTCACATTTGGGATGAATTAGAGCGGAGACTGCGAGCCAGGCCTTCTCTTCCAACATCAGTGCCTACCCTCACAAATGTGCTTCTAGATTCACCAGAAGAGTTGAAGCTGTTTTAGCTGCAAAGGGTGGGCCAACTCCATATTAAACCCTACGGATTAAGAATGGGATGTCATTAAAGTTCATATGCATGTACAGGAAGACGTCCCAAAACTTTTGGCAATATAGTGTATTTTTACTCTGAATGCTTGAGAGTTTTACTCTTGTGTCCTTGGTAGTTTGGACTTGCCAAGTTTTACATTCAGCAGAACAAACTCCCGAGGATTGGATGACATGGCCCAGTAATTCTGCAAATGGGACAGCATTCTTGAGTCACTTTGATCACTCTGGTTACTTAGGTTAGCTGTTTGTATATTTTAGACAACAATTAAACAAAATATGTTTTAAATCATCACTCTGCCTCTTTGTTTTCATTTGAAGAATTTTTATAAAAGTTTAAGTAAAAGGTATAGAAAGCTATCCAATAAGAAATAAAGCAAACCATTCAGTACAAAGTACAGTCAGCACTTAAGTAGGCTACGGTGGTAAAGTTAAATATGCAGGGCAAGTTTATTTATTCATCACATTTCATAGACAATGGTAAATCAAAATGCTGATTTCCATAGAAAAGTTAATAAAATATTGATACTCACGAATTAATAAAAATATCATGTATGGGAAAGCAAATAACTAAAGATAAAATTTAAATTAAAACCATTATAAAAAAATTATGCATAGATAAGATAAAGTGCAATCAGTCGGACACAGTCTGTTAAGGGGTAGCAGTTTAGACCCAAGACGAGTTGTGAAAAATGAAGACCAACAGTCAGGAGTGCAATCAATTAAAGTGAATTTTACTGAAGAATAGTTTGTAGTTTCATCAGCAGAAGCCAGCTTCCAGTCTCACAAGGAAATCGTGCTCCCTCTCTACCAGTCTACCGTACCTATAATTTCTCAGCAGTTACACTGTTTTCAAGGTCTAGCCATGTCATTACTGCAAAGTGCATGATTCTGATTGGCTCAGCGAAAATGAACAGTAAATTTCAACACATTGTCAGTTAATCAGGTGCACGAGTCCATAGATCACTTGTTGACGCTTTCACCCCGGAATTAGGCATGTGGTGACCTTCCATGTCTGGAGCAGGTGTCAGCCTTCCCAGAACAACAAGTCCACTCATCTCTTAGGATGCCCATAATCCACCTCCAATACTGATCTGTAACACAGAATAATGCACACATACACAGTCTATCCAAGGTTGTAGTTGATTAAGCCTTGGTCCTAACCAGAAAGTTTCCCAAAACATACTGATAACATGTGCTTTCTCTCAGTGAGAGGTACAGACAATAGTACAGGCAATATTCATCTTGATTATTTAGTATTTCAGTAAAAGGAAATATAAAATGAATAAAAAAAGTAAATAAAATGAAAGACAAATCCATATTTCATATCTGGAAGCTGGGCTAAGTGAGTAAGCACGGTAACACTTTATTTTAGGGTTCAGTTATCAACTATTAACTAGTTGCGTATTAGAATGCATATTACTAGAATATTGGCTGTTTATTAGTACTTATAAAGCACATATTAATGCCTTATTCTTCATGACCTTATTCTACAACCCTTAATCCTACCCAATACCTAAACTTAAATGCTACAAAAACTACCGTACTAACTATTAATAAGCAGTAAATTAGGAGTTTATTGAGGCAAAATCGTAGTTAATAGTAAATATGTGTCCCCCATACTAAAGTGTTACCGTAAGCACTTTCTGCACTCCTGGCCTGTTAGGGGTGTGTGATGCCTCCAATCTCCAAACACAAAACAACAAGTTCTGCTATCAACTATTTAGCAACACAGCACACAGATCCTCAGTCACTCCTTAGAGACCAAATACAAACATTGGAAAACATAAAAAACAAACAATTAGTGGTTCTGTTGATTAAGTAATATCATAACTGCAAAGATATAGGAGGATAAATATTAAGGCTTTGTTTATAAATTGAATTAGGATATATGCAGGTATATTGAAGGCAGTGGAGTTCAAGAATACACCTTTCAAGTAGCACAGTGCTTATTCAGTAAATGTACAGCTAAACAGATCCTGAAACTTGATCCTGATGATCTGAGTGATCTGTTGGGTTTTTATTTAGTCAGCATATCTGCAATGTATTGAGGTCCTAGATCATTGAGTGATTTATAAACAAGTAATAGTACTTTAAAATCTATCCTAAATGTAACTGGAAGCCAGTGTAAAGACCTGAGGACTGGTGTGATATGGTCATATTTTCTGGTTCTGCTCAGAATTCTGGCCACAGCGTTCTGTATGAGCTGCAGCTGTCTAATGTTTTTTTTGGGAAGGCCGGTGAGAAGACCATTACAATAGTCCACCCTGCTGGTGAAAGCATGAAGTCTTGCCTGGAAACAAATCATCTTATTCTTGGGATATTTTTCTGATGATAGCTGATTTAGAAAACTGTGGCTCCCATCCGGTCTCCGACTTTTTTTTTTTTTTTTTTTTAGATCTTTAGCCTCAAGATATGTGTTGAGAATATAAAAACCTTGAGAGTTTCATCTTTATTTTCAAATGTAGTGATTTCAGTTTGCCTTTGTTTAACTTCATATAGTTTTGGCATATCCAGTTCTTGACTTCATCAATGCATTTGGAAGGGAATATCTGTAAGCGAAAATCATTTATTATCTTTTCGAGCGCCGTCTCTGTTCTGTGATGGGGTCGGAAACCAGACTGAAAATTGTCAAAAGCCCCGTTTCCTCAAAATTACCCGGAGCAATTTGTACCAGGAACTTTTTTTACAGGAACTCCCCCTTTGACCGTGAGATGGCTCAGACGAACACGTGCCGAGCTGAACACAGAACGAACCTCATAAAAAGAGTTTTTGAAATAAAATGCTGCGTGAGCTCATCCAATCAGCATGTTCAGTGCCCATTCTGAGGAGATCTATCCAAACAAGTCAATGCCCACATCAACTCGGTAAAACACATCAAGTTTATTGAGATTAAAGTACTTTACATCGTTTTGAGATGCGGTAAGGAATAATCCTGGGATAATTTTCCTCAGAAGAGTTGGTTTCATTTCGAGGAACAACGTATCTAGTTGAGTAAGATTGTGACAGTTAAATGTATTCTGTTATTCTAATCGCGATATAGACTTGTGTCTGTTAATATTAAACTTCAAAAAGACATTTAAATATGAATTCTGTATATTCTGCGTGTCTATGTGAATGAATATAACTGACGTGCACTTAGAGTGATATGAGTGAAACCAAGTGTAATCGACCGAAATAAAATGTTTTAGCAAATGTATTAAACTGCAGCTGAACATTTATAGGCTCTATAATATAACAAATATAGCGTATTTCTTTGTATCATAAAATGTCATAGATTTGTCAGACTGTTTAAACAAGATTTATTTGGCCTGTTTTGGACTGATTATGAATTGTAAACTGTAAAGTCGGCTAGTGTCACATCAATATACTGCGAAAATCACCCCCCGTTCCCTTGGCCAGGCGATGTCCACCTTGGTGGTCCAGGAGCGGCATCTCTGGCTCAACCTGGCCGACATGAGGGAGACCAATAAGTATTGGTTCCTGAACTCCCACGTCTCTTCGGCATGGCCCAGCAGGCCTCGGCCGCCTAAAAGCAGATGGAAACCATTAAATACATACTGCCCCGGCGGTCTGCTGCTGCCTCCACCCCGCTGCCGGCTGTAGCACCTCCACCTGCTCGTCGAAGTGGACGTCCACCTGCTCCCGCCTCCGCCCCAGCAGCAGCCTCCACGTGGACATCGCCAAGCCAGGTGGCAAGCGCCATTGTCAGAGACCCTGAGACGGGCCACCCAGAGATGGAGACTGCTCTTCGGGAGATGGCTGCAGCACCACTTCCTACCCCGGAGCAGGACCGGGGAAGAATCTTTATTTGTCCGTTTTCTGTTTCTGTCCTCACGGTCAGCGAAACACAAATTTTCAAAAAAAGAGCAGTTTCAAAATCTCTGGGTGCCAAGAGAGTGCGCTTGGCAGTGTTCAAGCACCTCTCCCATCGCCAGCGGGAGGTGCCCGGGACACACACAAGCTGCCTCCCCGCATTCATGCTCCCCAGCGGACGCAGACCCCACAATGGGCCACTCCCATGCCATCCGAGTCGGGTCCCTGCACGCTGCGGGTACATCTGTGGTGCCATTGATCCCTCTTGCATTGTCGCTGGGAGCCTGGCTAGCGCTTCCCAGCCTGTCTCACTGGCTCATCCTTACCATCAGATGGATATGCGATTCAGTTTGCCCGGCATCCCTCCAAGTTCAGGGGCGTCCACTTCACCTCCGTCTCGAAGGAGAGTGCCCCTGTGCTTCAGATCGCAGTCCTACTGACGCGGTAGAGCTGGTCCCTCCAGCCGATATGAAGACTGGTTTCTACAGCACGTACTTCATTGTACCCAAGAAAGTCAGCGGGTTACGGCTGGTCTTGGATCTGTGATTTCTGAAATGGTCCCTTCACAGGCTGCCGTTCAGAATGCTAACGCAGAAACGCATCTTCAGGTGCATCCGTCCCCAAGATTGGTTTGCAGCGATCGACCTGAAGAATGCGTACTTTCATGTCTCGATTCTCCTCTCGCTATGCTCGTTCGTCAAATGCAAAGTCCTACTCTTCGGGCTGGCCCTGACGCCCCGTGTCTTCACGAAAGTCACGGAGAGAGCATGGTGTTCGCATTCCTCAACTATCTCTAGGACTGGTTGATCCTTGTCGTGAGAGCAGTTGTGCAAGCAAAGGGACCAGGTGCTCAGTCACCTCAGCCAGTTGGGACTTCGGGTCAACTGGGAGAAGAGCAAACTCTGCCTCTCTTTTCTCAGGATGGAGCTGGATTTGGTCGCTCTGACAGCTGCCCCTCACAGAGGAGAGCATCCAGTCAGTGTTGAACTGCCTGAATTCATTCAGGGCAGGACAGCAGCTCCACTGAAACATTTTCAGAGGCTCTTGGGGCATATGGCATCTGCAGTAATGCCGCGGGGATTGCTTTATATGAGGCCGCTTCAATGCTGGCTACATGTTCGAGTCCCGAGATGGGCATGGCACAGCGGGTCCCTCCGCATCTCAGTGACGTTGAGATAGAACAAGTAAGACAAAGTAAGTGACTTACCCATTTACAGCTGAGAGAGTCGTATCGATACAAGCAGGAGAAAGAGAGCCTGCATCGTCGTCGAATCGCCAAAAATCACACCTAGAAAGGTAGTTCTCGCCATCTTCTCAGATTGAGGTAAAATAAACCAATTGTTGATATAATTGAGCACACAAATGCCATGTAGTAGTAGTGGAGCCAGAACTGCAACCTCACACTTTGTGAATGTACGGGGTGATAAAGCTAGACCAAATGGAAGACCCCACTATTGGTTCACTTCACCCCCGAAAGCTAATCTCAGGAACTTCCTGTGTTGTGGTAGGATGGAAAAATATGCATCCTTTTGATCTATCATGACAAACCAGTCCTCGACCCCTCGCACTTGATTTGTGACACAATTTGTTTTAGCGTGAGCATCTTGAATTTGAGATTGTTCACAGTCGCAGATTAAAAATCTTATGTAACCCTTTCTATGGCCCCTTTGTCCAGCTGAGCTTTTACTTCTTGTTCCATAACCAGAGCCTGTCCGGGGTCCACCACTGTGGGTGTAACCCCGTTGAATCTGGATGGGCGAGACCTGAACTGAATTTTGTAACCCCTTTTCTATTGTCTGCAGGACCCATTGGGATATTATTTATAGTGATTATATATTTGACAGTAGTTACCACACTACCAGAAATTCTACTGAGGGTACCAGTCTCTCGAGTGGTAACAGCATTGCCGAACAGGCCAGGAGACGAAAGTGGGGTGTCCAAAATGACCTTTTTATTCCTGACAGATTTAGTCATAGATCTTATATGGTAGTTACATAGCCCCTAGACCTGAGTTATCATGGGGGAAAAAATCAGTTTTGACAAAATGGGACTTTTAAAAGTTTGTCATTCATCTAATTTGGGTTTTGTAGTCTTTGATCAGCCAAAGAGAACCATCATCACACCCAACCTGATCTCGCCTCACTGTCTCCCAGTTGCAGACAGAATTAAATTTAAGATTAGCCGCTGGCTTTCAAGAAACTGGAACACCACCTCCAGACATCAACTCAAGTATATGTTCCCTCCCACCAGCTGTGGCCACTGAATGAGTGACGCTCAGTTCTGTGAACTCTATTAGATAAAAGTTCTACTAAATGAATAAATATAAATGCTAATAATGAACCATCTACACTAATCATCCACCCGCACCCATGATTTTCTGTGATTTAGGGATCCACACCAATCGCCACACAATTATTCAAATTTAAGATGATATATGGTAACATATAATTCTGAAGTAGGCAGCTTTTAATGAACGTTTATTTAAAGCAAAAGTTCCTTTTCTTCAATAGTTTCACTTTGTTGGCGAAATGACATTTTCCGAATAGCATATGATAGATTAAATGAATCCAATCACAGTCAATGTCTGGTATCATATTCCTTTTAGATTTTCCTTTTTTCAAAAACACTGATGATGCATTAATAATAACAGTATGAAATTATAAAATTGCTTTATTATCTTCATGGCGGGCTTACAACCTCCCTCTCCCCTAAATGACAGAAATGCCCGAAATGCCCATTCCTACAACGGCTGTAATGTTCTTACATTACATTAAAATAATGTTAATGTGATTATTTTAATGTTTGCTACTGATTTAATACAGAAATACAGAAAAAAAGCTGTAATATTGTGAAATATGATTCAAATATAAAATAACTATATTCAAATAAAAATCATTTTAAAATGTAATTTATTCCTGTGACGCAAAGCTGAATTTTGAGCATCATTCCTCCAGTCTTCAGTGTCACATGATCCTTCAGAAATCATTCTAATTGACAATTTACTGCTCAAGAAACATTTATGATTGTTATCAATGTTTTTTTTTAGGATTCTTTGAATAGAAAGTTCAAAAGAACAGCATTTATTTAAAATATAAAGCCTTTGCAACATTATAAATGTCTATACTGTCACTTGATCAATTTAATGCATCCCTGCTAAATAAATGTATTAATTTCTTTAAGTTTTTTTTTTTTTTACGACCACTGCTTGCTCGAATCATGCCCTCAATTCTTTATGTGTTTATATACCTAATGCTAGAAAAGTCACCAAGTTTCATATCATTCCAATGAAGCTGTGCTTGTGTGTGCGAGGGATGTGTCAATATCACACTCAATGTTTTTGAACATCACCCCTTTACTGCTGTGTATTTTTTTTTGTACACACAAATGTTTGTGTTTTTTCCCATTTCCCATTCAGTCATTTATGACCGGAGACAATGAACGCTACTATTTTTTTTAGAACCAATTAGCATGCTCGAATCATGACCCCAATTTTTTTGTGTTTGAATACCTAATGCTAGAAAAGTCACCAAGTTTCAAAACAGAAATGACTGAAGAGCACCATAGGGTTAACACACAATACTGCAACAGTTCTCATGAAAAGTCCAAGGACCTCGCAAACGAGGCAGGAAACAGCAGGCAGAGCAGACAGCGAATCGCAGATCAAAAAGCCGCAGTCACAGGCAACACAAGCAGGCAGGCAGAGCTGAAGGCCAGTGACGCAGGGATGCAGTGGGAACACGGCCAGAGATCCTCCAGGAACCGGAACGGAACACCAAGAAGCCACGAGAAACACAGACACCCGGGAACACCACCAGGAACTGCCTGAAATGATCTGACAATGAGTGAAGGTGAGAGACGCGTTGATAAAGGCTGGTTGATGAGTGCAGCAGGCAGGTGGAGACGATGAGCTCCACAATCAGTGACCACGCCTCCAGCAACACTACACAACACAACGAGAAGGAGACAATGAATTGATGAACCAATGTTTGTTTACCTACTCCTAACCGATAAACACTTATTATTAAACACGTTAGATCCAGCGTATAGCGTTAGTTCTGGCAGGGCACGTTATCAAGCTCGCATCAGTGATGTCAGCTGACCTCGTCTACCTATAGGAATACGGTGCCTATCACAGCATGCATATTTAAGCTCCTTCAGTATTGGAGGACCCTTCAGGTTGTACATTTTAATATTGACATTAATGCTATCTGCAATACATCATTGCTTCTGTTCTGTTTACCCAGGGGGGTTATCACTGCTCTTCCTGCTCTTATCCGTGCTAGGCTGCATGGATGCGCAGGGAGTTCTTGCCCAGAACAGAACCATACCGCCAATCTAAAATATGCTAATTGTCTATCACTTGATCCTGACAGAAATGCTTTTTCACTTTTCTAACATTTTCTTAATTTTTATTGAAAATAAATGCCTTTCCGATCTGATATGTGATGGGAAAAGGGAGTAGAGCGAGTTCAACGAAAGGCGAATTGGAACCTCTGGGGCCAATTTCAGTCAAAACTTGATGCCATGTCATGCGACCCAGTGTTAATTTCGTTAACGAATAATTTTTCATAATTTTCACAACGACCTTTTTCACTGACAAAACTAGCGATAACTAAATAAAAACGAGTGGTGGATGACAAAAAAATATGACGAAAATCTACTGTCATTTTCATCAACGAATAAAAACGAGACGAAAATGTCATGGAGGGACGATTAGGGAAGAGATCCAGTCAGAACTGATGTCCTGTGTAACAGATGCGCACATTTGTGTTGTAACCTTATACAGTCTATGGTTGTAACGTGCGGATCTAACGGAAAACACAGCGCTGTTGAGCTTCTCCAGGCTCACGCATCTCCAATGCCCGCTTCAAAGCGGCTCAATCAATCAATAACACACATTTATAACAGGCAATTGTTTATGAATTAATGCTGATGAACAAGGACAATGTTTACTTTACGATGTTTATATAGTAATATGTTTCAAATGGTTGTAACAATGCATATTTTATCTCCCTCATCTGAACTTGAAAGAGCAGCTGGAACTGCAATAGTGAGGTGTTTCAAAATAAGAGTCCCGGTGTATTCCGAGCTTGTTTACAGGGAGTGCAGAATTATTAGGCAAATGAGTATTTTGACCACATCATCCTCGTTATGCATGTTGTCTTACTCCAAGCTGTATAGGCTGGAAAGCCTACTACCAATTAAGCATATTAGGTGATGTGCATCTCTGTAATGAGAAGGGGTGTGGTCTAATGACATCAACACCCTATATCAGGTGTGCATAATTATTAGGTTAGTTACACCAGAGTTACCGAACGCTACCGTGTTGTAGTCGGAAATGTAATTCCACGGCGCAAAATATCTGGTCGAGTCCCGCGGTTCACGCGGGAATACAGACCTCTAGTTTCCAGAGCACAAAGTGATTTATTAGGCTAAAGGAAACAAAATATGATTGGGTCCTCTGGGACAGAAAGGCATGTCGTTAGTGTGCACAGTGTTGAAAAGCTTTGAGTAATGAACCATTTTACAATACAGTTGAGGAAGGCTCTCACAAATGAAATTTTCCTATGAAATACCATTGGACAATTTTTACTTTAATTGTATTGTACTGTAAATTTACTGTAAAGTGATGATAGGATGTTCATCTGTTGGTGAACTATCCCTTTAATGCAGATTGAAGAAACAGCAGAACTAATGGATGACTCTGGGACAGTGGATGAACCGGAGAGACACTGGAGCGGATCAATCTCAGGGAAAGGCTAGTGTTGAAGAAACAGCAGAACTAATGGATGACTCTGGGACAGTGGATGAACCAGAGAGACACTGGAGTGGATCAATCTCAGGGAAAGGCTAGTGTCTGAACCACCTGGATGATGGGACAATGAACACAAATACTGTGACTGTAGATGTGAGTCTACATGGAAAAATAAGTATTACAAAGTACATCAAGAAAATTTGTATTTTGTTTTAATTTAAAAAAAATTAACTCTTAATGTGTGTATTATTAATTAGCAATTGTGTTATTAAATGTATTTTACCTATACATTCATCTCTGATTTTTGTCATATTTTAATAGATTTTTTCAAGGTAAAGTTCTATGCACTTTTGTGATTTTAGATAGCAGAATGTGAATGAGACTTTTATTTTGGTATCAACTGTAGATGTGAGTCTACATGGAAAAATAAGTAATACAAAGTACATTAATACATTTTTAATATTGTTTTACTTTTTATAACTCTTAATGTGAACTGTATTATTAATTCACCATTGTGTTATTAAATGTGTTTTACCAATACATTCAACTCAGATTTTTGTCATATTTTTAATAGATTTTTTCAAGGTGAAGTTCTATGCACTTTGTGATTTTAGACAGCAGAAAGTGAATGGGACTTTTATTTTGGTATCCAAATATGACGTCAAAAGGCTGCGCCATGCTCCTGTATTTGTTGTGTCTCCGCTGATGAAAGGTTTGTGTTTTAGGTGTTTAAAGCGACGCATAATGAATTATACATTATTAAATGTAACACTGTATTGATTTATCTAACATTTATCAGTTTTGTGTGAGTAAAGTAACAGAATAAACTCATGAGTAACAGAAGGAGCGTCTCATTTCACTCTTTATCGTGAATCAGTTCAAACATGAGTTCAGTCTCTGGCGAGTGACGAGAGAACCGGAGCTTTAGACTCTCCGAGTCAATTGAACCGATTAGAAACAAATGATTTCTATCTCTATTTATACAGATCATTAAATAACTAAACTGCCTAATATATTAAGGATATATATAATTTGAATTCTTTTATTCATTTGTAGTGCTAGTTTTGAGTGTTTTTAGTCTAATCAGGTCATTTAAGTCCATTAACTCTCTCTGATTCTCTTACCAGTGACTGAACTAGAGCTGATTGAGACTCTCAGAGATTTAGTGTTGAGTGTTTTTCTTTCTGTTAATAATTCTCATCTTAAACAGGACAAACACACAGAAAAACTCCTGGAGAAGCGACTGAGATCCACTTGACACACTATTATAAAGATGGAGTTTATTAAAGAGGAGAGTGAAGACATAAAGATGGAGTTTATTAAAGAGGAGAGTGAAGAAATATTCAGAGAGAAACATGAAGAAACTGAGGAACAAGGTTGGTTTCATACTCAAAGCTGAACTCATCCTTATTAAAATCTCCAGCTCTACAGAAATGAAAGCTATGTTTGAAGATTGTCTTACAAATGTCCTCAGTGGTGAAGAAATAATATCGGCTTTCTTTTGACTCAACACAAAGTTTTATTTTGTAGCCAATAAGCTGTGTGAAGACTAAAATGTATAGTTTCCGCTCAAATAAAAGAAAAATCGTTAAAAGCACACCTTGATTTCATAATGTATGAGGCACAACCTTATCCATACTGTGTGTATCTGCAGATTGGAGTAAACTTGTAGTTCACCTTTCAGTGGAGCTTTAACTTAAAATACTGAGTTCAGGGGTCCGTTCTTCATACCTCTCCTAATACATCTGAGATTATTTGACGAAGGCCAGATCTTTTAATCATGATAACTGATCTCTGGCTAATTTGTTTTTTACACGAATTTGGGGATTGGATATCACAAGCTACTCTACTCTACTTTACATATGTAAATGCAATGTTTTGTTTCTTGGATTTGACAAAAGCTTGAGCTGACAGTAGAGTAGCTTGTGATAGGACACAGATGTAAATGTATAGATATTTAACAATAGCTGTAAAACTTTAATGAATATAATTAATTCCTAGGATGACTTGAGGGTTAGTAAATCATGGTCTAATTTGAAAGGAATTATAGTATTTTAATAGATATATTTATAATTCTATCAAACAGACACAAAGCACAAACATTTGCTTGTCCAGTCTGCAACAGCAGCACATTACAAAATGATTTATTTACCTCAAACTGTCTTTGCAGAACACAATCATTGTTTCCTGAGTCTCCCCAACAATTTCCTCCACTATAATCTTTTTTCTTATTCTCCTTTTTGCTGCAAATCAGCACACAGACTATTTGGATCTCAAGCTTTTGCACTGCAGTTTATATTTTTAATAACAATTCCAGTCTCGACGAGAACTCCAGTCTGACGCACGTGTGATCTTGCGTTGTTTCCTTCTCCAGACTGATCTCATGAAATGGGGTATGTATGAAATGCCAATTCGAATGCCATTTTGCCATGCTATCAAGACGCATAATCGCGCTTAGCGTGTTTAGCCGTTTCGTTCTATCCCCTACCCCTAAACCTACCCCCAAAAAAAGATTTGTACACATAGATTGGAATTGTACTGCATTTCCCAGTCCATTTATGCGGTGTATCTCTATTTCTATAAGTTAGCCATTAGTCTCACTGCTGCTGGACAGAAACTGTTGTAAAAGCGTGTTTTATGTGTTATGATACTGTCCGCTCTTGTATGTCTGAAGCTGTATGGTTTGTGTTTTGGCCTAAGTAGTAGGTGAGCTGGGTGATAAGTGTCACTAAAGCCGAGTTCAGACTGCACGATTTTCAAACTGGTCGGATCACTGCTCTTTTCACACTGCATGACAATCTGGGGTAGCATTCAGTCACTGCTGTGTTCACACTGACCGATGGATCGGCGACAGGGGGTTTCACACCGCATGACTGTAAAAAGAGGAAGAATCGCTGACAACTCTCGTGCAAACTCGCTTGCCAACGCTTCCAACCCCAGACACGCGTAACAAGATCAGCGACTGGGTTCACGACATGATTGTGGATTAAAAGACTGTGTACTCTAGATTTGAAAATGAGAAAATTGTGATTAAAAATGATAAACTGCAGAAAGTTTTCATCATGCAATGTTTTGCATTGTGAGAAGATTTGTTTCTTAAAATACTTATATTCTGGTCTATAATGGAAAATTGCAGAGTGATCTATCATGAGCAATGGCTGCTGCTGCTGCCATTGGTTTGATTTAATGCATACTTATATTCTGTGTTTTCACTGAACCTCCGCTGTAAGCTGCCAATCTCAAATTTGCTGCTTAAAATATCGATTTCTCGGTCTGTATCTTTGATCATTTACACGTGTCCTCGTTGATTCTGCTGAGCATCTGATCTCGTTTGATCATTTACACTGTGATTTTAGGAAATGTATTTTCCATCATCATTTAGGACAAAGGTGCTCCCCAATTGATGTTGTATTTTTTCCATCATCATTCACTAAAGATGGTGCTCCCCAGGTGTTTCGAAAGACACTTCTGGGCTTAGGTCTGTCCCCTTTTTCCCCCATGTGTCATCTGTGTTTTAGTTGTGTGTTGATTTTGATGACATGTCTAAATGATTGTTTTGTGTTTGATTTTGATTAAACTGGTGTTAATTTGCATTTGTTGTGTTCACCTTAGACCTGGATCTGGCTAGAAGGAGAGTGCAAAAAATGAATGGATGAAGTTGCCTGTGAAGAACTTTTGTAATCAATGAAATGAAAGATTTTTGTATTTAGTAATTTTCACATTTTTGATCAAAACCTAAAAAAAATCAAAACTAAGAAGCAGAAAGGGCATCAAAAACAAAAAAAATTAAATAATCTAAAACAAAAATTCTTAGTAAGAATTCACACAGGAGAAAGCCTTTTCATCTGCCAACAGTGTGGAAAGAGTTTTAGTCGTAAAGAAAACCTTAAAGCCCATATGAGAATTCACACAGGAGAGTGCACTTTCATCTGCCAACAGTGTGGAAAGCGATTTGCTTTAAAAGGAGGCCTTAAAAGGCACATGAGAGTTCACACTGGGGTGAAGCCTCACACCTGCCCACAGTGTGGAAAGAGTTTTGCTGAAAAATTAAACCTTAACAGGCACATGCGAATCCACACTGGAGAGAAACCTTACATCTGCCAACAGTGTGGAAGAAGTTTCAACCTAAAGTCAAACCTTAATGTTCACATGATAATTCACACTGGAGATAGCCTTTTCACCTGCCACCTGTGTGGAAAGAGTTTCAACCTAAAGGAAACCTTAACAGACACATGAGACTACACACTGGAGAGAAACCCTACACATGTCCTCAGTGTGGAAAGAGTTTCAATCAAAACGACACTTTGCAGACCACATAAGGATTCACACTGGAGAAGCCGTTTACCTGCCAAGAGTGTGGAAAAGTTTCAACTGTAAAGGAACCCTTAACAGGCACGTGAGAGTTCACACTTGAGAGAGGTCGTTTACATGTGGTCACTGTGGGAAAAGTTTTAGGTATAAAAATGTGCTGGAGTATTCATGTATAAGTAAACTTTTTTATGTCATCAGTGTGGAATGAATCTCACAGACAGGAAACGCCTTGTGTTTGAGAGACTGTATAATATGTTGATTGTTGTTATAGTATTAACTCATCTTAGAGGCCTGAATTCCCAAATAATGTCCAGTGACTATGAGAGGAGTAAAGAAGCCAGAGTCAGAATTAGACAGAATAAGATGTATTGATCAGCTGAATGAAGAATGAACTAGTCACTATTTTACATGTCAAGTCAACTTTATTTATATAGCGCTTTTACAATGATGATTGTTTCAAAGCAGCTTCACATTGTTAAACAGGACAATATTGCAACAAAATTTGATTCAGCAGTACAGTCGTTCTGGAGAAAACGGTGATGTTATCAGCTCATTTCAATTTATCATATAGCGACAAATTTGGCAGGTCAGTATTATAGTTTATTATATTAATTAAGACCTAATTTTATTTGGTATATATAGTTGAATAACTTAGATTGAAATTTTTGTGTCCCCAACTGAGCAAGCCAACCCAAAGGCGACAGTGACAAGGAACGTCTCGGTTACGTATGAAACCCTTGTTCCCTTGGGAATGGAGATGTAACGTCAGTGACTGACGAATGGGGTTTCGCTTAGAAGCCAATCATCTTCGAGAACTTTAGAAAACGCCAATGGCAGTGCCAATGCCATGGGCATGTGGAATTTGCATGCATAACTCCGCCTACCCACATAAATAAATAAGGAAGTACTCTGGCATGATCACATTATGTTTACCTGCTGAGGAGCCAATACTGAACTCCCGGCCATTCCAGCGGTACAGCGGATGTGGGAGAGGGACGTTACGTCTCCGTTCCCTCCTCAGGGAACAAGGGTTACATACGTAACTGAGACGTTCCCTATCAATCAGTCACTCCAAGTAACGTCTGTGACTGACGAATGGGGGTCCCAATGTAATCACGCCACTTGGCTGTCTTCCAGTGCCCTGTGTAAACGCGAGTGCCCTGTCGTAAGACTAGTACGGACGAAGGACTCCCATTTATCACAGGATTACCAAGGTACACTGGGAAGCATATTCCAGGTGGAGATATGCCAAGATGCCTACTCGTAGGGAGGACTTGGAGAGTACACATATGACCTGCTAAGGGTTGCATATGGGAAAATTCTGGGGAACCAGCCTGAAGGTGGATTTTTAACCCCAGGGTGGCAAGCTTGCCAAGGGAAGACACCTGCTCTTACGTTGGAAATACACATGTGGGGTCGCCCGGAGGGGGAACCATGCACATGGAGGCACCTGGCCTGACACTGAGCAAGATAGGGAAGACTTGCAGGTGTCAGCGTCGACAGTGCTGGAAGAGCTCAGGGCTTCCGAAAAGCTCACCTGAGGAAAATATTGCATGTATCCAGTCCGTGGAGTGGAATGGCGAGCAAGCAAAGACACCTGAGCCTGATCCATTACCAGCCAGTAGTTGAGGTGAGTACATAGTTGGAAACAGGCTCCACTCTGAGATTGTAGAATCTTGCGAATGTGTTAGCTGTCACCCAGCCTGCAGCTCTGCAGATGTCTGTCAGAAGCACCATCCGCTAAAGCCCAAGAGGAGGCGACACTCCGAGTGGAGTGAGCCCTAACCCCAAGGGCATGGACGCAGCGTCTGGTTAGCCAAAACAATGGCACCCACTATCCAGAGAGACAACCTTTGCTTTGAGAGAGCCTTCCCTTTCAGCTTCCCACCATAACAAAGAGCTGGTCTGAAGTCCTGTACAACTGCGTCCTGTCTCGTAAGCGCGGAGCGCTTTACTTGACAGAGCAGTGCCAAGGCTGGGTCTGCCTCTTTCCAAAGGCAGCGCTTGCAGGTTCACCAGCTCGTCTCTAAACGGTGTGGTGGGAACCTTGGGCACATATCCCATATATAATTCTAGGCACGCTTTGCTCTCGATATGACGGAGGCAAGTCGAGACAGCATGGCTGTCAGCTCCGGGGCCGACTCGGCAATTCTGGCGAGGGCGGCAGCACAACCAAATAATCATCCTCGGAGGACTGGAGCCCCCCTTGTGACGCCGCGACCTACATCGCGTCATCTTCCGGAGTGCCAAACGAGATATGCGGGGGGGGTGGGGTGCTGGAGTCGAGCCCGTGACCTCAGCCTGGACACTCGCATGTTGCGGCTGAGGCGCGAGCGTCGGGGCTTTGTTCCACCGTCACCCTCAGATCACCCTGGCTACCAGCCAAAGTACCGCTTCCCATAGAGATGGTAGATTGGAGTGTGGCAGAAGGGACTCTCACTTATTTACAAAGATCATTGAGTCTTGAACGTAGCACCGCGATGGTAGTGTTCCCGCAGTGGGAACATGACGCATCCACAAACTTAAGCATGCTGAAAGCCCAAGCATACCAATCAGTGTTTGTGCCCATCAGAAGGCAACAACGACCGGCCGCACCCAGAAGAGCATGGGCAAGACATCCTGAAAAGGACGTGCTACGTGCAGCTCTTTTAGAGAGGACGCCGAAGCACCCAGGGAAGCTAACACCAGCTGTCTAGCAGACCACTGCGCAGATCAGCAGGAAAGAAGTGTGTGCTCGCTGGAACGCGCCGTTTATACCAACGCCACTGGAAAGCTGATCGTCTTGAAGGCTCTCAACTGACTCAGTATCAGGCTTGCAGGAGTGAATAGTAGTTCTTGGCTCTGCAGCATAAACATAATGCGATCATGCCAGTGTACTTCCTTAAATACCCACGTGGGTAGGCGGAGTTAGGCATGCAAATTCTGCATGGCCATGGCATTGGTACTGCCATTGGCGTCTTCTAAAGTTCTCGAAGATGATTGGCTTCTAAGCAAAACCCCCATTCACCAAGTTGCTGACATTACTCAGAGTGACTGAACGAAAGGGAACCAAAACTCCATCAGGGCGTTATGGAGAAAAATAAACCTTGGGAAAACCAGGCTCGTCGAGGTGCCATTTCTCCTCTGGCCAATTAACAAACAGTGTATGATTATTATTCTGGCAATCTTACAGGTCAGAAGTCATATTAGATTGGAATATATTTAAAATTTCTGGGTATCACACAAGAGACCGGTTTATTGAAGATAACGCGTCGATTACACAAGAATATGAATATTTGAAGGATTGGAGTCATCACACCGGAGACAGGTTTATTGAGGATGATGTGTCGGTGAGGCAAATTCAGAGGAGACACCAATAGACACGGGCTCAGCAGACATTCCAGGATGCCCTGGTCATGTCTGCTGCTGAGCAAATATATAAGTTCAGTTTATTAAAGATAACAACAAGGAAAGGCTGCTGCAGAATGATATAAGTCCCGTAGCAGGTCTCTACAGGTTGCGCTGGGAGGAGGTGAGATTATGGGAGTATGTGATAGCGGCTAGGATACAATATAAATAAAGCCACGTAGATGAGGAAGTACCTCTGGTTGGTTTGTGTCGTAAAACTTAAAGAACCATTCAGTGATTAATAGAGTTTCATGACTGAACTTTATATTTCAATCATGACAACTCTCGGAGTGGAATAGATTCAACCGCATTTTATTAGCATAGAGCATGGAATGTATATAGGCTTGATTTTGCCGGACGAGATCTGCTATGCTGATGAGCAAATACATAAGTTCAGCTTTTATTCAAGATAACAACAAGGAAAGGCTGCTGCAGAATGATATAACCCCTCAAAGCAGTGGACCTGCTGGTCCGTGCTGCAAGAAGGAGGCGGCCGAGGTTCTATAGCCTGAAACCCCCCACCTAGCAGATCTGTATGCCAAAATATGTGTACTGCTGCTACTCCTTAGAGCAATAAGCGTGTGTACGGCTATCTATGTGTGCCTGGGCCTGCTTTGCGGAACGGCTTGACACTAATGAACTTACCTGTAAGTGTGCCTCTTACCTATTGGCTAAGATATAGTTATTGATCTGACTCAATACTGAATGACATGCCTATACCATGTTACAAATTATTATTTATATTTTAGTATAATTTATAACACAATTATCATTATTATTTATTTATTTATTTTCTCTTCTCAATAATATGGAAATAAAATTGAAACCCAACCCCGCACCACCTGAATTATATTTTTTTGCTCATTTGCTTTTGATCTTCCATTATGTCTTATGTATTATGTCTAATGTAACCTTCGTATGCTGATGATTTCCAGTGCTCCATCTCTTTAAGGGTAGTGGATGACACTGTCAGAGCGGCTGTCTAGCTGCACCAATTCTGAAGGAGTGAGGGTGTATACTTCTGTTTAATCCCCAAAGATGGCATAGCTGTTTCAGTTTAACGGAGAACCAGGCGCTGGTCAAAGGTTTGACGTCTGCTGTAAGGAACAGCGGGTCTAGGGTCTTGTGCAAAGAGGTATAGTAATAGGTGACCGTTTTTCTTTGGCTCCAGGAGAAGTCTTACGATACCTTTCGATAGCAGTAGAATTGCGGGATGTTTGAAGAGCATGGTGCGGTGGGTCCATGCAATAAAGATGGAACTGAATGCCTGCCAGTGTGGCTTTGATGGAAGGGCGGTTTAATTTGCTGGAATTAACACAGTAGATCATGAAGGCAGCTAGCACCTTAAAACAGGGTGTCCGCGGGGTTGTAAAAGGTAGTAAATGAAATTAGCCAAAATTAAGGGCATTAAAAAGTAATAAACGTCATCTGACGAGGTATTACATTTTCAAGCTAAATTTTTTTTAGATGCATTTTCAATTTGTGTTAATTGGAGGCCTTTCTCCTTAAATTCGCATGGATATATATTGAGAGTAGGACCTGAGCGATATCATGTGAGGTGGTGTTCTTTATGCGAAAAACTGAAACAAACTGGGTACCCGGCTGGCTTGCTACCAAACATGTACGCAAGCTCGCTTCCATTCAGTAATTAAAACATGGGGAAATGCAAGTTTTGGGACCTCTGGCTGGAGGACTCAAGATTTAAAGACTTGTTTAGGCCAGTAGTTGGCAACAGCCGCGAGAGTTTACTATCAGAGTATAGGGTGAATTCAGGTTTATTTGTAAGTCGCAGTTATTTAAATTGCAAAAACCAGAATCAGGCCCGTTGAGGGTGCAAGGCCCTGTACGAACGTGATATGCGAGGCCCAGGGGTATTTTAACGGGGCCAGTTGCTGTAGTGCGAAAAATTTGTTTTTTATGTGAATATTAAAAAAATGTCATAAAAAAATCTTATAGCCTATTCATTTTAATAGCATTGAGTTAAGTTATACTGTAACTGAACTGCACAGTGTGCCCATTTTGAAGCTTAAATTAGCCTATATGTTCTACATTGGGAATGGGTCAAAAGCATTTGCCAAATGACCTGAATCCACTTGAGTTAGTTTGGACTTCTCTCTCAGTAGCCGCGTTTTCATTACATATTTGCTTATGCGTTATTCTAGCCAACTGAATGTCAATAAAAACTACTGCGAAACGTTAACCGATGTTATATGCGACTAAATGTTTTTTTTTCCCCTCGTGATAAGTCATTCCAAAAAGTTTATGCAACGTAAGTTGGTAGGTTTATGTATATCCCAGCCACGCAAATAGCCATTATTTTTATATATTTAATGAAAGGAGACATAGGCGTGATATTCAAGCATTTATTCAAATTAAAAGAGCGAAATGTTTGAATTTGCATGGTGGTAAAGTTTTTAACCATTTCGTTATTTTGGCCTTGCATTTCGTTTGTTAGAATTTTGCGTTTAATAATTAAAATAAAGTTTTGGAATTAAAAGTTTGTAGCACGCAACATAATCTGTTCCCTGAATTAACTGACTTGTTATTGTGAGTGTAGGCCTACAAAAATAAAATTAGACAGTTTATAGTTTATAATTACGTCTTGCACTTTTAGGCATGGCTAAAAATGATGGAGTATTGTGAGTTAAATCCGCCGTCATAAAGAAAAAATGTCAATCAGAAGCACTGGTGACTTCATCGGCCACGTATTTAGTTAGGCTATGTTTTAATATTGGCCTATAATATTACTTTTTAAATGTCATATGTTGATTATGTAAACTGAGCAGCATGTGCAAGATAGGCCTTGGCTAGCCTATACATAAGATGTGCATATGTCTGGAGACATGGAGTGGGGTCGGTCATACATGATTTATTTGTTTCCTTTTTTCAATGAGTGCGGATTTCTAGTGTAGCCTATTTACTTGAACATCTTAGGGAGTCTAATATCTGTAGTTTCAGAGGCAGCTAAAATCAGAATTTAAATGGCCTGAATAAAGCTTTCTCTAAGAGTCTGACGTTCAGTGCCACGCTGAGTGACATATATGCGCTGAATCGCTGTCACATGCAGAAAATATAGTAAGTTAGCCTACTGCATAATAAAATTCTAACAAGCCGAATAATACAGCATAACGGTGCACATTTTAGCTAGCCTGTCTTTTAACTATTATAGTATTTTGAAGGACATAAACTTTAACTAGCTTTTACATCAGTCAGCTGTCACTACTTTGCGCGAGGCCCTGTGCAGTCGCACACTTTGCACAGCCCTTGTGATGGTACTGGTCAGAATCATTTGATTTTGTAAACTAACCGATATACACAATAATCAAATATAGCCTATATCTCAAACTGGCTGTCAAAGTGCAAAATGGCTATACATTTACCATCAGTGCAAAAACAAAATGTATGCAACTTAAATCCTCAGGAGTTGCCGTAAAGAAACGCGCAGCATGGAGTATCATGAGCTGCTCGCGTGAACAGTGCACGCGCTTTGCTTGCCTATTTCTTTTCGTTTTGAATGGTTTTGTTTAAAAGTGGAAATGTCAAGCTCTCTTTACACATACAGTATTGTTCAAAATAATAGCAGTACAATGTGACTAAGCAGAATAATCAAGGTTTTTAGTGTATTTTTTATTGCTACGTGGCAAACAAGTTACCAGTAGGTTCAGTAGATTCTCAGAAAACAAACAAGACCCAGCATTCATGATATGCACGCTCTTAAGGCTTTCAGATTATTTATGAGACGCTTATTTATGAGATTGTTTACCCATTCCATTAAACAGTCACGAACAGACTCAGATTTGCTCTGTGCCTTTTCTTCTACAAAATGTTTCATAAAAATACTGTACCCCAGACAGTTTTCATTTAACTAATTCCCTTTGGCTGCCTGATCATCCATGCAGCCATCTGAACATAATGGTCAAAGAATGTTTGGGGTAAACAAGGCTTGCCATCACCACACCATTTTGAAAAGTGCAGCCACAGTTTCCACAGCTGTTTCTCCGCTGTTGTGGCGAAGGTCTCCGTACTCTGTAAAGAAGTGAAAGCATGTGTGTTTATTTCAAATATCAAAAGACATTATGGTTCCTTTGACTGCTTCTGCCTCGCCTTCGCAATCTCATCTGCCTGTTTAAATAAAATCTTTGTTATTAATGTACGCTGCATTCACAGATATCAACCTGGCCAGTCAAGAAAATTTTGTCTTGAGAAGCCGTGTTTCAGTGAAAGTTAATATAAAATCTGTATTTCAAATCTGGAAGCCTGGCTAAATGAGTAAGCTCTGTTACTGCACTCCTGTCAATTTAAGGGTCTGTGATACCTTTAAAATCCAAACACACGACACCTTTTTGCTTTCAAGTGTTTTAACCCTTTCGCACGTACGTTCTAAATATTCAGACTGGCAGCCTGGCGTGAGTTTTTTAATGCGACCGTTATTATGCAATGACATGCGTTCTAATTTCCATGGTAACACATCAACCTTGACACGTGAGTTTTCGCAGTCACAATGGCGCTCATGGTGGATGACCGCGTGCAGGTGAGCGCTCTATGAATGTTTTGCTTTATTTTTTAATTCAAAACCTCTCAAATTATTTGTTAGCGTGTACACACTATGGTTGACATGTTTATGTTTTCCCCACTGCTTTGAATTTCGCTTGCAGACGGCATTTCGCATCTCCCTCACAACATCCGTGTGACAATTGGTGGTGAGTATATTTTAGTTTTTTTTTGGAGCACATGTAATGATTTACAAGCATGCAATAAATATGAATAAATATGAAAAAATATCTTGTAAAACGAAAAGTACTCAATAATGTGGACGTTCAAATGTCATGTTTGTCGTTTTGCACATTGCAAATATGCTCCGTGCATCCAGTAAAGTTATTAGGGTTCAGTTGACTTGATACGTAACATGAATATGTTATATATTATTTATGTTTTAGTGTTAATATTGTTACTGAGTTTTGTATCTCACTAGCCTCACTTACTATTAGCATGCATAGTTTACATGATGTCAAATACCATGTACCTTTTCTCTGCTTTGCTAGTGAGAAATGTGTTGTACAAGTTTAGCATAATTCAAACGTATGGCATTTGTTAAAAAGAAATTGCAAAATGTACACATTTCATTCATGTTTTATTAAATCAATTTAAGCTAAATGTTTTTTGTTTAAACTATTATACATATATACACTTTCTAATAAAATGAAGAAAAAAAATTATTTATATAATTACAATTAAAAACAAAATAGTAATAAGCAAAAATACAAATACTATTGTAAAAAACATCTTTAAAACAAACTATATATGTTTACACTTACTAATATTATTACAAAACAAATTACAAGTATAATTACAATTAATAAACGCAAATAAATAAATAAACTCTGACTTTTTACAGGATTAATAATTCTTCAGTGTGTGGTACTCCTCGAAACATGGGACAGCACACAAGGGAGTGTTGCACGGCACACACATGTGTCTGGTGAGGCTCCTCTGCTTGCTCTTCCTTGTGCTGGAGAGGCAGACCTTGCAATGCCGCCTGGTCCTGCTGCCCTGGGAAGTGGTCTGAGGGACTTCAGACAGAAAATGCCTGGCTGTAAGGCGAAGAGGAGTGTCTAAGGCTGGTCGCCCTCCTCTGGATGGACACCGCGATGTGCTGTAATCCTCCAGCAGCCCTCTCATCAGGTTCTCATGAATTGCAGGAGGTGATTTATTTTCCTACTCAAAGAATTATTTTCCTACATCAATAGGGGCGTAAGGAAGAGGATAGAATAGTATGTGACAGTGTGGTCTGTTTATTATTGTAAATTTTTTAATAGAGGGTATGCATGTGACATCACCGTCAGCTGGAGTGAACTTGATAAAAATGTGATTAAGCTCATATTCGCATAAACACACGTACGCCAATTTAAATCGCATTAAAAAGGCATGTCAACACCTTAATCACACCTTAATTGCTCTGACCAAAGTGTGCATGTGCGCAGGGGTATACAGATGCTGTGCGAATGCACACGCAAACTTGCATTCATGATGTAGGCGTAACTCCAGCTGTAAAATGGTCCCAAACAGAACACTCCGGCTCACTCGCTTTATTTTTCCTCCTGTGTTTCGCGGTTGCGCCGCACACACACGCATAACCCTACTTAATCGATTATCGATTAAATGTCTTATCGACAATTAAGCGATCATCGATTAATCGTTGACATCCCTAATTGCAATGTTTAGCACCGTGCTGAATAATATCTTGTACGGCCACAAAAAATTTATTTTGAATTTGATGCGAGTAGATTAAAACAATGGCCAGTAACATGCATAATGTATGCCTATCTGAGTGTTATATAACTTATTAGCAAATAATAAAAATTCCATTAAATGATCATTTAAAAAATATATATATATATTAGTTATAATTGAATTAATATAAGGACTGACACAATTTGTTCAGTAAACCACTGTTTAATTAAAAAAAAAAAAAAAAATATATATATATATATGTATTATATTTAGTTTTATCTCCCCTGCTGTAAAGAACTGTGACTTCAAAACCGAGGTGCAAACCAAACCGTCAGTTTTGTTTACCATTACACCTCTAGTATATTGTATTTATTAAAACCATTCACAGGCAAATTTGATTTATGTATTTTAATTGGCATCAAAATCAAGCATGTATAAATGTCAGGAAATGTTCTTGTCAATATCCATGGATCACTGGATCTTTGGCAAGTTGTAAGGACCACTATATTGAGTCTGACCTTTAGTTTAAACTGAAACTTGTTATACTCGTTGTTTTCGCAGTTCCCCCTATTAAATCCAGTCATGCAGCAGCTCTTTTGCCACTCACTCAAGCTGAGAGGGGCATGCTCTGTCAGGAAAGTGACATCCATGCATACCCTTAATAACGCTTATGTTTACATTAATTGAAAATGTAATCACTTTTTATCTTGTTTATATTCTTTGATTTATAGAAATATCTTACCAGTTATTTGCCGGTAGACAATGTGGCTGTTAAGTAAAACAGTGTCAAGTAGGTGAAAGAAGATCTTCTTGTACCACTTGGTAGACTTTCTGGTGCATTCAAGAAAACCAGTCTTCATGTCAGCTTTGTCAACTGCTTCCATCTTTTGTTGTACTCGAGCACACAGACTGGCTTCATCTTTGCTTGCCCAGTGATGTGATCCAGCTTCCCTGTGGCTGCCATACCAGTTGGGTGGACTGTTGTAAGGACATGGACATCTCTCTTATCATGCCATTTGACTGCCAGCTGTGATCCATTTTCCTTGAATTCCACCTCACCCTTTGTCATTTTACAGATGAATGTTGGCATCCCTAACCGGTTTGCACGCACAGTCCCACAAGCTCCAGTGCCAAGAGACAAGAGGTGCTGGAAAAGTGTGGGACTACTGTACCAGTTATCCACATACAGGACATGACCCTTTCTGAGGTAAGGTGCTAGAAGTGTCATTACAACAGACCCAGAAATCCCAAGTCCATGGCAGTGTTGTATGTCACTGGTAGATCCGGAGTAAATGATCATGTCCTGCACATAACCAGTGAGCACATCACACAAAACAAAAAACTTGACCCCAAATCTGTGCCGTTTTGATGGAATGGACTGACGAAAGCCACCCTGCCTTTCCACTTCATCAGCTATTCATCAACACACAGATCCCTGTATGGCACAAAAATGCGACTAAAGGAGGAGGTGAGAGCAGTAAAAATATTTCTGATTTTTTTCAGAGGGTCATTGAAAACCGCTGTTGCATTGTTTGCGAAGTGAAGACAGCGGAGGAGCAGAAGGAAGCGGTCCTGTGAGAACAAAGAGCCGAAAAATGGTGTCAAGAGCATGGGGTCTGCGCTCCAGTAATCCCGAAGTGATGGTTTTTTGATCACCCCCATTAGGAGAAGTCCCACTAAAAATGTATACATTTCAGGGATATTTGTTGGAACCCATTTAACCATTTTTCCCCTCACTTCTTTTTCTTTCAAGTCAGAGGCATAGCGGTTTGTTTCCTCCACAATTTCTCCAACAACTTCTTCAGTGAAGAACAATTTAAAACAATTGACCTCACTGGGGGATTCTGGTGGATTTTGCACACCACACTGGTCGTCAAAATTGCCTGGGCCAGGAGGATAAAAAAGGTTGGTTACCTTCCAGGATAACGAGTTTACCTCAGCTGAAGTAGTTAAAAACTTATCAATTTTATTCAAATTGTGTCTGAAGTTGGTACCAACGCGAGTGTGAGGTAACCGTGGACGTCAACAGTTGACAACTTGTCAGCGGGAGAAAATGCTTGCAATGCATGACTGTTTTTTTCTTAATACAAAATATTTTCAAACATGTTAACTAAATTAAATGCATGCAAGTGAACCCCTTATGGTTTATATACTTATTAAAAATATATATGTTAGTTGATCGCTAAGTTATCACGAGCTGTGGGCGGGCACCGCCATTATGTGTTTACAACAGTGCCAGGAGCTGAAGCCTACTGGATTTACAACACAAGATCACCCACTTCTCCTGATATATGTGACATTACGTGAGGAACAGGGCAGAAAATGATTGTGTTAGTTGATCTGTAAAGTTATCACGGGCTGTGGGGTCTGCGCCGCCATTAACGTTATATGTTTACAACAGTGCCAGGGAGCCGAAGCCTGCTGGATTTGCAACACAAGATCATCCACTTCTCCTGATATATGTGACATTACATGAGGGAACAGCCTAGACTGATCGTACACGTCAAAGGGTAGAAAATGATTGTGTTATTTGATCGGCAATGTTATATCATTACCATTATATGTTTACAACACTGATATCTTGCTATATTAGTATGCAATTACAAACTATATTTAGTTTTTGCTGATATTTTTGTGGTTGTATGATGTAATTTGAAGTGTATGAAACCTAAAATAAACATTAAAAGACACTGAGCTCAGTCAGTCTCACTCATGCAGTCTTTGGCTCAGCGCTGCGCTGCGTTCTAATCACACCCGTGTGTTCGTACACACCAGGGACCAGCCTAGATTGATCACACAGGTTTGATCGTACGTGTCAAAGGGTTAAGGAGATTAAATTAAAAAAGAAACATGACTTACAAAGTTATAAACAGGGTTGTGGTGGTTAAAATAAGAGGTGGGTTAACTATGAATTTGTGATCAGGGTAAGGTGTGCTGCTTAAAAAAAGACATCCAAAATGTTCAAACAATATCACTGGTAAATGGTTCCTTGATCAGAGCACATATTGCATGTGGATAAATCACTGTGGTTTTGTAATGTTCTAAGTTTGTTAGGGTCCTATTCAGGTCCTTCTAAAAAAATGTGCATATTGTGATAAAAGTTCATTATGTATTCATAATGTAATGATAAAAATTTCAACTTTCATATATTTTAGATTCATTGCACACCAACTGAAATATTTCAGGTCTTTTATTGTTTTAATACTGATGATTTTGGCATACAAACGCTGCACAACGAGAAGAGGTGACCGGACCCTGAGGAAGATTGTGGAGAAGGACCGATTCCAGACCTTGGGGGACCTGCGGAAGCAGTGGACTGAGTCTGGAGTAGAAACATCCAGAGCCACCGTGCACAGGCGTGTGCAGGAAATGGGCTACAGGTGCCGCATTCCCCAGGTCAAGCCACTTTTGAACCAGAAACAGCGGCAGAAGCGCCTGACCTGGGCTACAGAGAAGCAGCACTGGACTGTCGCTCAAATTTTGCATGTTATTCGGAAATCAAGGTGCCAGAGTCTGGAGGAAGACTGGGGAGAAGGAAATGCCAAAATGCCTGAGGTCCAGTGTCAAGTACCCACAGTCAGTGATGGTCTGGGGTGCCATGTCAGCTGCTGGTGTTGGTCCACTGTGTTTTATCAAGGGGAGGGTCAATGCAGCTAGCTATCAGGAGATTTTGGAGCACTTCATGCTTCCATCTGCTGAAAAGATTTATGGAGATGATTTAGTTTTTCAGCACGACCTGGCACCTGCTCACAGTGCCAAAACCACTGGTAAATGGTTTACTGACCATGGTATTACTGTGCTCAATTGGCCTGCCAACTCTCCTGACCTGAACCCCATAGAGAATCTGTGGGATACTGTGAAGAGAAAGTTGAGAGACGCAAGACCCAACACTCTGGATGAGCTTAAGGCCGCTATCGAAGCATCCTGGGCCTCCATAACACCTCAGCAGTGCCACAGGCTGATTGCCTCCATGCCACGCCGCATTGAAGCAGTCATTTCTGAAAAAGGATTCCCCACCAAGTATTGAGTGCATAACTGAACATAATTATTTGAAGGTTGACTTTTTGTATTAAAAACCCTTTTCTTTTATTGGTCGGATGAAATATGCAAATTTTTTGAGATAGGAATTTTGGGTTTTCATGAGCTGTATGCCAAAATCATCAGTATTAAAACAATAAAAGACCTGAAATATTTCAGTTGGTGTGCCATGAACTAGGGATGCACTGAAATCAAAATTCTTGGCCGAAACCGAAAAAGAGAAAATCAAGGCCGAAAGACGAAAACCGAAACACTTAAATTAAATTATGCCAATTATTAGTACCATTGCATTTATGGCTATGACTGTAACTTTACTACAAATCAACGCATCGCAAGTGCATAAATTAATATTAAATTTTACAAATTATGCAAATATTTATTTAGCACATTGCAACAATGCACAGTATAAATAAAATTATAATTAAATTTGTTTAACTTGACCTCACTCATGTGTACATTAAATAATAATGTACAGGCCTACTGGCCTGCAGAAAGGTACAGCAATTTAATAAAGTAATCAAACATAAAATAACTGTATATTGAACTGTTTAAATTAAAGATTAATCCTTATTAAACTTACAAAAGCTATTCAATCAAGGGCAGTGAGTGATGTCCTTCAGTTTGCGGTTTCAGTTTGCGCTCATAAGAACATTTCGGCCGTAGTGTTTCGTGATAAAAGTCTTTTAGGCCATTTTGAAAATTTTCAGTGGCCGAATATTCGTGCATCCTACAATGAACTTTTATCACAATATGCTAATTTTTGAGAAGGACATTATATATATATATATATATATATATATATATAAAATAGAATGTCAGACACTTTCTCAATAAACACAAGATGTAGTTTTTTGTGATTGTGTTTCAGAGGAAACAGATAAAACTGAACAGAGATAAATTACATTCCTTAAATGTACAGATTCAGGAATATGAATGATTACCTGATTAATCTCAGAGCAGGAGGTAAGGCACAGGATAGCATCAGGTCCCAGGTCAGGTGATCAGTAATTTCAGCCCTGGTTGGCAACCGCTATTTACACTAACTCTGGCCTGGTTGGGCCACACAAAACTAAGAAAACTTGCAAATATTCCAATGTCTTCAGTGATGTAGTCAGTAGAGCGTAAGGCTCATTGAACTTAGTTTTGACACCGTTGATGCAGGTTCGAATCCACCTTTTGCCAAGCTCGCTCTTCTCGCTTTTTTTCCCATCACATAACAATGGAAAGGAATCTATTTTCAATAAAAATGGAAATAAAGTGCCTAACGAAATGTTTAATAACATTAACGGTTAGAGTCGGTATAGGGAGGGCTTTTAGTGTCCCATTAAGGCGGCATCCATTTCATAATTTTAATATAATCACTTATACTCAATTATTGCATCCTGTTAATGTGCAACAATAATTACGTGCAAATAGTTTCTATCTGCCCAAATTAAGTATAAATAGCATCTAAATACTATTTACACAAAGACAAATATTTTTACATTATGTAAATAGAATTTATCACTATTTTCACCCAGTGCAAATTGCCACTGTCTTTATTCAAACACTTTAATATAAAATAAATGTATAACTTGTATATGTATAATACAAATCAAATCAAACAGAAAAAAACAAGCACACAAAACAAAGGAAGAGAGAAATAATACGGTAGATGCAGCATTGTTTGAAACTGTGCTAGAGAAGTCATGTACGTATGTTAGGGTGTTTCAACACACAAGTGTGTATTCCTGTGTTTTCTCTCTAATGAGGAAGCATCAGTTAAATTCCTGAGGAGTAACAACTACAAATCACTGTTAGTTCAATGTCACTGTCTCCACCCATGTGTGCTGCATGTTTATTATAGTTTTGCATTTTTTATTCGTTTTTATTTTTATTTCGTTTTGACTTTTTGTTTTCAAATTCAGTTTAGTTTTAATTAGTTTTTAAAGTGGATTTGCTAGTTTAGTTTAGTTTTTATTTTTTGAAAATACTTAGTTTTAGTTTAGTTTTTATTAGTTTTAGTCTTTTTTGTAATTTGGGTTATTTGTCAGGGGCAAGATTCAAAAAGGTCAGAAAAAGTATTGTGTAACTCAACTTTAGGAACCGCCATGATGCCATGGAATGTTGGAATTTCTTGTTTGGGGGGAGAGGGGGTGATCAAAATAATACCTTCGTTAATAATTCGTTAACGCACACAGAACGTTATTATATTAAATATGATTCACACCTTCAAAAAATATACACATTTAACACCCTATACAAAATTCACACCCCATTGAAATTCCTTTACCTCTTACAAAATCCACACGCCTTACCAAAAAATCTACACATCTTCTATACATAATTCACACCCTATACAATTTGTACAATTTCCTATACTAAAATTACCCTATATAATAGCCTACTCATCTGGATTGAAGCAGCAAACATTCAGAGTAAATAAATGACATAACATTATTTAAGGCGAGACACTACAGGTGAATAGGGATTTTTTTTTTTAATTACAAGTAGGGCCGGGACTTTAACGCGTTAATTAAGATTAATTAATTGCGTGACTTTAACGCGTTAATTAAGATTAATTACGCAAAAATTGATAACAATTTTAACTTATTTTTGCACCGCGAACGCGTTTTTAATGAATGAGTTTCACGGACCGTTTATACTGGAACACCAACTAGCGTTCTTGACTTCTGAACACAACAAACCACAGTGAACATGAACGAAGAAGATGACGAGACTGCTTTGCTTGGCAAATTTTGTTTTAAAAAACGAAAGGATGGAAGCGTCGACAAGAGCATGGTTGTGTGGAAGCTATGCAAAAGGAATTTTGCGACGAGCCTCAAATATCACCTCAACGCAAAACGCTGGACATAAATAAATAAACAAAATTTTGTTGATTAAGCTTATGTATTCAGTCATTATTCAATGGTATACTAAAAGTCCATGTGAAAAAAATTACTTCTCACTGTTCTCAGGTCAAATATTTATATGCAATTAAAATGCGATTAATTTCGATTAATTAATTACAAAGCCTCTAATTAATTAGATTAATTTTTTTAATGGCCCTAATTACAAGATATCACTGTGAAACTTCTCCAGTTTATTACTGGCATAAACATAAGAAAAAAAAGTGTATTACAAGTTTTGTGTAAATTAATGTTTTAATATGCAAATGAGCCCTTATATACTTAAATATATGCTCATTTGCATATATTTCCAAAAACAAAATCTGGAAATTGGAAAGGACCATGTTTAAAATTATTGGTTATATTTGTTGACATATTAGAGGAGAGGGCTTTTACAGAGGGGATTCTATATCTAACCGATATAGATATTATACCACAAAGTGATGATGTCACTGACCATTACATGGTAACTTGTATATTGCGTACTGCTGAAATCTGTCATGTTGCGCCACGTTATCGACCAGGCAGAACGATCCTTCCAACCACTATAGATAGATTCTCAAATAGCTTACCTGATCTGTCTCAGCTGCTCAGTGAACCCAAACAAACAGATGAACTAGAGGAAATGACTAGCAGTATGAGCACCATTTTCTCTAGTACATTAGAAAATGTTGCACCAATTAGATTAAAAAAGGTTAGAGAGAAAACTAAAGCACCATGGTACAACAGTGCTACACATGTCATCAAGAGAGAAACTCGTAACTTAGAGCGTAAATGGAAACAAACTAATTTAGAGGTCTTTAGAATCGCGTGGAAAGATAGTACGTCACGTTATAAAAGGCCCTAAAAGCAGCCAGGGCTGAGCATCTCCCATAAACTAATAGAAAATAACCAAAATAATCCAAGGTTTTTATTTAACACCGTGGCTAGATTAACAAATAAACAAGCATCGCTGAGCAAAATATTCCGTTACAGTTTAGTAGTAACGATTTTATGAATTTCTTCACTGAGAAAATAGAAAGCATCAGAAACAGAATTGTAAATGTACAATCTTTAATGATGTCTTATGATTCAACCTCAATTATCGCCCCTCAAGAACTACTACACCGCTTTACAACTATAGGACAGGAAGAGCTAAATAAACTTATCATTGCATCTAAACCAACAACATGTTTATTAGATCCAATACCCACTAAACTACTGAAAGAGCTGTTACCTGTAGTGGAAGAGCCTCTTCTCAATATTATTAACTCGTCTTTATCTTTAGGTCATGTTCCAAGAATATTCAAGTTGGCAGTCATAAAACCTCTCATTAAGAAGCCACAATTAGATCATAATAGCCTAGCAAATTACAGACCCATTTCAAATCTTCCATTTATGTCTAAAATACTAGAAAAGTTGTGTCTGCTCAATTGTGCTCTTTCTTGCAAGAAAATGATATCTATGAAAAATTTCAATCATTCAGACCACACCATAGCACAGAAACTGCGCTCGTTAAAATCACAAATGATTTACTTCTAGCTTCTGACCAAGGCTGTATCTCAATACTAGTTCTACTCGATCTTAGTGCGGCGTTCGATACTATAGATCATAAAATACTCTTAGATCGACTTCAAAATTACACTGGTGTTCAGGGAAAGGCATTAAACTGGTTTAGATCGTACTTATCAGACCGCTACCATTTTGTCTGTCTAAATGGGGAAAAATCAAAGATAACGTCAGTAGACTGTAAGTGCCGCAAGGATCTGTGTTAGGCCCTCTGCTATTCTCAATATATATGCTGCCACTTGGTAATATTATAAGAAAACATGGAATTAATTTCCACTGTTATGCTGATGACACTCAATTATATATTTCATCACGACCAGATGAAAACGCTAAATTATCTAAACTGACAGCGTGTGTTGAAGATATTAAATACTGGATGACGTGTAATTTTCTGCTATTAAATTCAGATAAAACAGAGGTATTACTTATTGGTCCAAAAAACGGCCCACAAAACCTCTCACAACACAACTTTAACTTGGAAGGACGTCCTGTCACTTTATCCACTACAGTAAAAGACCTGGGTCTTATATTAGACCGCAAATTTGTCTTTTCGAAAATCATATTTCATATGTTACAAGAACAGCATTTTTCCACGTTAGAAACATTGCTAAGCTACGTAACATGCTATCTATTTCTGATGCATAAAAGTTAGTTCATGCATTCATGACCTCGAGACTAGATTACTGTAATGCTTTATTAGCTGGTTGTCCTGCATCCTCAATAAACAATCTACAGTTAGTCCAAAACGCAGCTGCTAGAGTTCTTACTAGGTCAAGAAAATATGATCATATAACACCAATTTTATCATCTCTACACTGGTTACCTATTAAGTTCCGTATCAATTACAAAGTATTGCTACTGACCTATAAAGCCCTAAATGGTTTCGCTCCTGTGTATTTAACTGATCTTCTATCGCCCTACAATCCATCGCGCTCTTTAAGATCACTAAACTCGAGGCTTCTGGTCGTTCCTAGGATATCTAACTCCACTAAAGGAGGAGGGCATTTTCACATTTAGCTCCTAAACTCTGGAATAGTCTTCCTGATATTGTTCGAGGTTCAGACTCGCTGTCCCAGTTTAAAACTAGATTAAAGACGCATCTCTATAGCCAAGCATTCACATTATAATTACCTTTTATACTACAGTTAAATCGGATCAAAAGCATTAATATTCTGAACAGCAGCTATGCTAATTATTTCCCATCTGCTTTTCTGTTATTATCTTGGGACACTAATCTCGAGGTAAATAGTTGGTCAGCTCCAGTTTGTATCCAGCCTCTCATGGAGACTTCAGATGCCCTAACACCTGTGATGAGACGACTCAACGCCTGTGAAGAGACGACTCAACGCCAGCGCTGTTATAGCGGCTTAAAATAATACATGATTGATTAATTTTTTCTAACATTTTTCAATGTACATTTATAAAATGCACTTTCTGTAAAGCTGCTTTGAAACAATGTGTATTGTGAAAAGCGCTATACAAATATATTTGAATTGAATTGAATTTGAATTCTGGATATCTTATTTTGTGCTTTAGTAAATTAAAGAAAACTGACAATAGCCTTAAAAAAATCAATTTTCGCCATGTTTTTTGGCTTAAAAGGACCTATAAATCAGGAGAGGGATGATATATCAACAAATCCCTCTGTAAAAGCCTCCAGAATGTAGTTCAGTATAAGAATGCAAAATTTGGTGCTTGTAGGTGGTACTGAATTGGATATATCTAACTCTGAGTGTGAGAAAAAACTAATTTTGAGAAAACGGCCTTTAAAGTTTTATATTGCATAATTGTATACATTTCTATGAAACTGTCAATCTACAAACAAAATGATATTTAGTACTTCATTACTATATATATATATGGATTAGACAGCAACGTGTGTGAGACTGAGAGCTTTATAATGACACCGATCATATGTTTCTGTGAATGGCCATGTCTCACCTTAATATCTGAATCACAGCTTATATAGTGTTTTGACATAGACAACTCAAGTGCATTTTACCTCAAACTTGCGACTAGTTAACTTGCTACAGTAGCAAACGCTTCACGGGTCGACATTAACACACTGACAAAATTATATTCAGAATTTAAAAATATTTTATACCACTTTTTAATGTGTGTTTGTGTAAAGGTGTTCACGAGATACCAACCTTTCGCGAACTTGCTCAACGTCCAACACTTGTTCTCATGGAGACGCGGCGTGCATGGAGGGGAGGGGCTGTGTGTGTGTGTGTGTGTGTGTGTGTGTGTGTGTGTGTGTGAGAGATGCGTGAGTGAGAGACACAATGAAAGGAAATGCAGCTGTTATTTTTTCTATGAAAAACATTGACAAAGACGAAAACTAAGGACATTTAATCTATAATTTTATTTTAGTTAGTTTTGCCAAACACACATTACAGTTTTATTTAGTTATCGTTATTTTGTAATGCCTCGTTTTTATTTTTATTTCAGTTAACGACAATGTTTTTTCCCATCTAGTTTTAGTTTTTTCGTTCGTTTTCGTTAACGATTATAACCTTGGTGTGCTGTCGACTTCATCACAATTTCCATGCTGATCCAACATACTTTAAACACTGAAATGTCAATCTCAACCAAAATGATGGTCTGGATCAAAACTCATTAATGTATCAATAATGACCTTGCTGTCTGGGGTGGTTACTCTACTGCATGTATCTTCATGTGTTTCTTCAGGTGGCTTTTAAAAGAGAAACTCTTTCCACACTGAACACACGCGTGCTGTTTCTCTCTGCTGTGGATCCTCTCATGTGATTTCATATCTGATGATTTATTGAATCTCTTGTCACAGTGTGAACACTTGTAAGGTTTTTCTCCAGTGTGGATCCTCTCGTGTGTTTTCAGATATGATGACTGAATGAATCTCTTGTCACAGTGTGAACACTTGTAAGGTTTTCTCCAGTGTGGATCCTCTCATGTGTTTTCAGATATGATGACTTGAATCTCTTGTCACAGTGTGAACACTTGTAAGGTTTCTCTCCAGTGTGGATCCTCTCATGTGATTTCAGATTTCCTAACTGATTGAATCTCTTGACACAGTGTGAACACTTGTAAGGTTCTTCTCCAGTGTGAATTCTTTGGTGCAGTATTAACTCATTCTCTGAAATAAAAGTCTTCTCACACTCAAAGCACATGTACTCTCTCACACCAGTGTGTATTTTTTCATGTCTATGTAAATGTTGCAGCAGTGAAAAACTCTTTCCACACACAGAACACGTATGTGGCTTCTCCTTCGTATGAACTCTAAGGTGTCTTTTCAGGACTGATGCATCAAAAAATGTTTTGCTGCAATGATCACATGTGAACGGCTTCTCTCCGGTGTGGATCTTCATGTGAAATTTAAGATGTGCTGATTGTCTGAAACTCTTCCACAGATCACATGTGAACGGCTTCTCTCGGTGTGGATCCTCATGTGAAATTTAAGGGGTGCTGATTGACTGAAACTCTTCCCGCACAGATCACATGAGAACGGCTTCTCTTCCATGTGAACCATCATGTGAAGTTCTAGACGATCTTTCCTTGTGAAACTCATCCCACACTGATCACATGTGAACGGCTTCTCTCCTGTATGAACTCTCATGTGACGTTCAATACTTTGTTTGGTTGTGAAGCTCTTTCCACACTGAGTGCAGGTTGTAGATTTCTTGGCTCTTGTTTTCTTTATAAATGTCCTTTTAGTCTTAGAACGACTCAAAGGTTTTTCTCCAGATTTTACATAATGTTCCTCCTCCACTTCACTCAGTTCTTCACTCTCCTCATTCTCTTCCATCATGTCTGAAATCAAAGAAAAAAAAGATAGTCAGTTCTGTTAATAAAGGATTATCAGTGAATCCCAGTTGTCTCAGATTAAAGTTTGTAAAAGGATTAGGTGTAAAATAATATTTGCAAAGGCGGGAGTTGGTGTGAATGTGAACTCTTCATCACGATGGCTCTTTACAAAATTAACCCACATCTTCATCATATCATTGTTTTAGGAAATTTCAATAAAGAGACCAAGCTGTTTTGTATATTATCCCAACCAGGTAATATGCATTTACGTGATGAAGGCATAGCTAGCTAGCAAACTGTAGTGTGTAGTAACCGGAGTATGTGAGGGGACATGAATGGTTTATAATAGTTTTACCTCATATCTTCTTTTAATAATCCTTGGCAGCCAAAATGTAAATAATTTTTTTTTATTAGATTAGATTAATATCACAGACCTGAAGTGTAACCGGACTAAACTTTAGTTTAGTTCTCTTGTCACTCATCGACACTCATCTCTTCTGGATTTAGAATAGCAAAAAATGTAGCACAGACAAACATTATCTCATATTGAAATGGATGGGAAGATAACATCTTTATATCAATAATAAATAGTAACGTAAGTGTATTTTCTTAATTTATAAAAAATTCTAAATTCGAAAATGCAGTCGTCATGGACAGTGAAGAAGGAGGTATTTGAAAATGATGACGCATGTTTAGTCATGTGACGCATATTGTACCAATAGATATGTATGTTTATACCGCTGTTGAATGACCAGTGGCAAGGCAAAGATTCGTTTAAAGGTGCCCTAGAATGAAAAATTTAATAAACCTTGTCCTAGTGAAATAACAAGAGTTCAGCACGTGGAAATCACATATAGTGAGTTTCAAACACCATTGGCTCCTTCATATATAAATCTTGTTTGTGAAAAACACCACAGAAAAATAGGTGAATCTCAACATATAGCCATCAATGACGCAATCGATGGGGTCATTAATATGTACGCCGCCAACATTTGCATATGCTAGCCCATGTTCAATGTCAAGCGGAACTGCAGCCGAATCATCAGGAGTCCTGCAGGAAACAAGCATCACGCCAGGACAGCGAAAATGGCAGATCATGGACACAAATGTTATATTCCAGGCTGTACAGGGGATGTGAGGACTTTTCATACCCTTCCCACAGATAAAAAATGTCGACAGGCATGGTTGTTATAATTGGATACTGCAACGATTTAATTCAAAATTGTTTGTTTGCTCGGCCCATTTCACCACGGACAGTTTTTCTAACCTGGGACAATATCAAGCAGTGACGCTCAGCGTCTAAAACTAAGTAAAAGAGCAATTCCAACTATATTGCTGCCAGCATTAAGTAGTGTTTTTATCCACTTATTGATTATCTAAACAATTTCTGATTAAATTGAAAGTTTCAACTAACATCACTTCTGACCCAAGCATCCATGAGAATGCAGGAGAATCAAAGCTTGAGGAAAACTTTCCAAAAGGGACACTAGGTGACTTAGTTGTCAAAAAACTAGTGAATGTGGAAAAATTTAGTAGCTTAACCAAACTAGTCAGAGTCATCTGCTGGGTATGGCGTGCCATACGGAAATGGTTAGGAAGTCGAAATCAGGGTCAAAAGGATGGAAAATGGAAAGTGCCATTGAAGAATGAAAACAGAAAGGCTGTACTTACTGTAAAAGAACAAGAGGATGCACTAAGAGGGCTCTTTCTGGCAACTCAGAGGATGTGACTTTTCCTGACATCACACTCAATAGACTGGCTGTATACAGAGAAAACTAAGGGCTCTTGGTCTGTGGTGGCAGAATTCAAATCTTCATTGAGGAAAAGATTGCAATTCCAATATTACCTGACATTGCATGGGTGTCTATGTTATTGGCCCGAGAAGCTCACAATACAAATCATGAAGAAGTAGCAGGAACACTTCTCAGGATGAGAAAGAGAGCATGGGTGATTAAAAGTCGAAGACTAGCCAAGAAGGTTGTAGACAGCTGTGTGATTTGTAGGAAAGCAAGAGGAAAAAGATGTCAGCAAATCATGGGTGACCTTCCTTCTGAAAGGGCAGAAAATTTCATTGGAGCTAAACCTGCTCTCAAAGAACTCTACAAGTTCCTGGATAAGGTGCAGAAATCGGAGCTGGAGGGAGAGGCTGCTAGACATGGTACTGAATGGTCCTGGAAAATCCATCCAGCAAGCTCTCCTCATAGGAATGGAGCTGCAGAAGCCGCTGTCCGCATTGTAAAGCACGCCCTTCATAACTTGGGAGGAAATGGTATTTTAAGCTTGGAGTGAGTTCCAAACCTTCCTCTACATGGCAGCCAATCTGGCGAATGAGAGACCTATAGACGCGAGAACCCAGAGCAGAGAGGATTGCATACAGTGGCGCAAAAAGTGGGTATGCGCTATATGCGGCGCATAGGGGCGCCAAGCGATGGTATAATTTTTTTTTTTATTCTCTAAATGTAGATGCTGTTGTGCGTTTCTAAATAATTTCTGTATTTCCTCAATATTATATAACATTTTAGAGGACTAACAGGCTAGAGTAGGCGCCCTCATAAGATTCCATAAAATAATTTGGGATAATAATGGAATATTGCGAGTGGGTGCGGCACCCCGTGAGCACGCTGAGCGAGCAGGAGTACAGTTGTCATAGTACTACACGCAAAGTTGTTGAAAGATGGATAAAGCAAAAAGCTGTCGGGGCTAAAACTAGAAAAGAAAGAGGGAAAAGGAGATGGCATGTCAAAGGATGCGACAGCAGCTTAACAAGTGGATAGTGAAAGGCAACAGGTAGGATTTAAAGTGTGGCGTCTGTGCTTGGAGGCTTGCACATATTCATGTTAACAGACCAGCTAGCGTTTGCTAACACTAGGAATGTAGCAGCCAAATGGGGGATTAAATTAAGGCTAGTTTATATGCAAAACGAGGTTGCTGAGCTGAAAACTGGATAAGGTAGCAGGCCATGTACAATAAATAAATTACATAAATTTGGAAAACAACTAATGCAAAATAATAACTGGTAAATATAAGGAAGCATGCACAATAAATGACTAGAAGCTGGAAAACATAACTTATGCAATATGTCTGGTTTACCATTGAATCATTAATAGATTTTGTTTTACCATTAGCTGCTGTTCATGTTAGCTGTGCTGTCAGACATGTAGGCTATAGTTACATCTACATCTGTTGGGTGACATGGAAGCTGTAATTACAGGGTCACATCTCTTTCTCTCTTTTAAATGTCTGTTCTATATATATATATATATATATATATCTTTACTTATCCAAAATTTTGTTATCTGCTGCCCGAAAGGCTATTACTAGACTTTGGGTCAAATCGAACATCCCAGATCAACAGCAATGGACAAATATAATTCAAAACATTTTCATAATGGAAAAATTAACCTACACTATAAGGTTAAGAGAATCAGCATTTAAGGAAAAATTGAGAAAATTGACCCATTTTCTTGCCCTAGAGTCTGCATAACTGTGCCTCATTATATAACTATACATTGTGTTGAGTCTGTGAGATTCTACTGATTGGGTTCTGGTAATTTTACACAAAAGATGAAAGAAGTAATGCATATGTATGGTTTATTATTCAGTGTTTTCGAAGATCATAATTTGACTTATTTTTTGTTTCAATTGTACTAGATACCTCCTCCTAGGCCTCAGTTGATTTGGTTCAATGTAAGATATATATATATATATATATATACACACCCTTTTTTGTAATTATTTTATTTTGTTGTTATTATAAAACCCCAATAAAGATGCAAGTTGTAAAAAAAAAAATCTCAATTTTTTCCCTAAGTGAATAATAATTAAAACAAACGTGAGTCACTTACATGTATATTTACGTGTCTAGTTTAAATTAAGACCTGATTTATGAATATAGACCATAGAGTTTAAGAGATGCAGACATTTTCATTTGGGAATGTCTTTTTCAGAACATTTTCAAAAGTGGGGGGCTGGTTAAGAGGTTAATTTTCGAGAGAAACCGTATATAACACTGGCCTGGTGGTTTTGAAAACATTTTCTCACGCAACTCAATTAACAAAATAAACAATTTACAATCACATTTACAGACTTAATTTGCAACATATTAACACAGTTTAAAAATACATCCTATAATAGTCAACAAGGTTTATTTTGCTATACAAATTCACTTCCACTTGGTTCAAATTTGGCAGACCTGGGAACTGCAGGAATAGCAGTAATGCACTGATATCTAATCTCCATCTGCTGTTAGTTGAGCAAGTGTTGACCAAGTCCAGAGCAACAGAAAGAGAGAGAATCATTCCTTCACAAAAACTGATTTACAGAAAAGAAACAAGCAGTGTGTTACCATTATCAGGTGCAGTTGCCTATTTACCGTATTCTCCGGACTAGAAGTCACACTTTTTCCCCCCATAGTTTGGCTGGTCCTGCGACTTTTATATCAAAATGAATTCATACTGACTGACAAGAATAAACATTTAGCTCCGTCTACAGCCATGAGAGGGCGCTCTATGCTGCTCCTGTAGCCTACAGTACAGTTTGGAGTAAAGGGTCCTGCACACTGTGAGAGTTTTCAAAATCCTTTGCGACTGATGCTTGTCAGACTCTACAAACATTATCCCCTCTGTAAGCCATGTCACACTGTAAGATCTAAGTTGTCAAATGTCAGACCGTACAATAGTTGAGGCGCACTAAAACGGATGCATGCAAGAAAATTGTCGGGGATTTCAGTGGTGGCTACAAAGAAATCTCTAGCGCTCATTTTGGTCATGGTTTGTCTTGAAAAACGAAGATAATATGATGGTCTACTGACACTGATCGCAGCGGTCAGAGGAATCTTTTAGGATTTGCAAATTTTGTCTCAGACGGCCAAATCGTGGCCAAAATCGCACAGTGTGTACCCGGCTTAAGTGAGAAACTTGTGAGGGACTGGCGAACTGTAATGAAGAAAACAAAGGAAGCTAATCGCGGACTGAAAGCAAGATGGCCAGAGCTGGAGGAACGAGTCAACAGATGGGTACTTGAAAAACGTTATTGTCCGGTATAATGCGACTTAAAGTCCAGTGCGACTTATATATGTTTTTCATGACACTTTTTTTGACTGATGTGACTTGTACTCTGGAGCGATTTATAGTCCGGAAAACACGGTGTGCAGAAAAGCTGAACGAGAGACAAAAGCTGCATTTCCATTTAATTGAGAGTGTTGATGGTTTCCCTTCCTGTGTACATGCAAGCAGCTTTTCTACCACAAAGCAGAAAATGTTATTCTCCCGACAGTGATGTACAGATCAAACATTAAATCTGACCTATAGTGCTCCTCGTTGCTTTGTTTTTAAAGGGTTTTAAAGGGTCATATAATGTTCTTTTTTACAATATGATTATTTAGTGTCTAAATTAAAAGTTTGTACTTTTATAAAAAAATTCTCATTAGTATTGTGAGAAAACTCATTTCACCTGGTCAAAAACAGCTCTGTTTTCAGCCAGCCATTTCAGTGCATGTGTCTTTAAATGTTAATGAGCTTTGCTCACCCCGCCCCTCTGTTCTGTGGGGTGATTTGTCACAACAATCTGAAGCGTTGCCCAATTTACTTTGGGTATGTTTTTTTTAGGCATTTTAGGAAATTTTGCAGGAATATTTTTATATTAAATAATGTTGTTAAGGTAAACAATAGGATTTTTAAATTTAGTTTAAGATGCTGAGTTAGAAATGTTCATCCTTAAGGGCCGTACACGCCGGGACGAATATCGGCGCGCGTTATTCGCCAGCGTTTTTCAACATGTTTTTTGTGTTAACACCCAAGCGATTTTCGCTGACGATGAGCCGAGTGAACATGCAAATTCATTCCCTGACATTAGATGGCGCTTAATGTAAAACAGAAATACCCCGGTACACAAGGTGGCGCTGCGCAACTTTACGCTTCTGACACTCGCTTTTCACTCAGAAGAAGAGCGCAAGTATTTACACGTTTGTCAAAATCATACAAAAGAACGAGACCAGCAGCTCTACATTAATCTTGCCTTGCATCTTCCTCGTCTTATTTCTTCCCGGCAGTGAAACGGGAATTGGCGCATATCTTCTTCGCCGTTACGTATGTGTGATCGGCAAGACCGTTTTGTGTTTGAGCGCCCCCAAATTGCGTTTTACTGTAACTTCAGAAGCTCCAGACACGTAAGCAAAAGCACCAATCTCATTGATCGTATAGTTTTGTGTGGTCGTCAAACCAAAAACAAACCCGAGGCGTTTTTTAAAAAATGACGCTTTTACGTGTGGCGTTTTTCGCATCGGTGTGCACACTCACATTGCCGCCCTTTGTTTAGTCACAAGGTGTTAAACGGTCCCGGTGTGAACAGGCCTTTAGTGTGTGTTGACTGCTACGTAAACTAATGTACAACCCCAAATCAGAAAAAGTTGGGACAGTATGGAAAACTAAAAAAAAAACCCAGTGATTTCTAAATTTACTTTGAGTTGTATTTCATTGCAGACAATATGAACACAAAATATTTCATGTTTTGTCTGGTCAACTTCGTCATTTGTAAATATGCATCTTTTCCTGTCATTCAGACCTGCAACACATTTAAAAAAAAAAAATCATATTGTCTGCAATGAAATAAAAGTTAATGTAAATTTAGAAATCACTACTTTATTTGTTTATATGCGTTTTTCATACTGTCCCAACTTTTTCTGATTTGGGGTTGTAAATATGTACAGCAAGTTAGCCTCACAAAACAGTAAAGCTACAGGCATTGTTCATGGTCAGTTCATTTGAACTAATATCAACTAACTGCGGTTGGCTACCGTGGTGGTGTTTGGTGTGGTTGCGTTTTGTGAGCGCTGCTTGTCTCAATTTTTGTAAGGCAACATACCCTGTTTTTAATAAACTCTAGGCCGCTACTTCTTTTCATTGCTTGTCTTTTGCTCTTTTTGGTTAATATGGAGCTTTTTTTCCACCTCGTCACAACTGCACCAACTGAACGGTTCTTCTCTGTTGGACTTTTCTACATATGAATGGTGTAAAAGTTAAAAGCCTTGGAACTGCTCGACACCCTCGTCATATTCACTCAGAGAAGCGCTGGTTAATTAAAGACTGCTCTTCTCCGTCTTCAATACCCATGATAAGGTCATATAGAATGAAGCATCACCATAACCACAAGATTTCCTGTTACAATAACGTGTCTTGTACTCTCACACCTCTGGCTAAAGATATGACGTACTCTCAGTGCTGGGAAAATAATACTCCCCTTAGATATAACTTTGCTCGACTCAACACTCATTCCCTGGCCAATAAAGCTACATTTCTGAATGACATGATCAACAAAAGAAAGTTGGAGCTCAACTTGTTGAATCCTGAGTACTGTCATCTATCTAAACCACATCTCACTGCCTGGCAGCTGTACTGTAAGATAAATGAACTATAAGACTATCAACGTCAACTGTCATGCTGATGTTAGCCTTGAATATCTGGTATTTAGAATCGCTGGTCCCACACTGCTCTTGATTTTGCTTATCTTCAGATCTTTCTGAGTTGCTCACTATTGCTTGTGCTCAATATATCAATATTATTATGCTCAGTGATTCAAATATTCATGTGGATTCTGACTGTACTTCTGCTGAGGACTTTATGACTAAACTGCCCTACAAAGGCAAAGTGCAGTAACTACGCAAACATTGACACTGAGAATTTTTTTTACATCAGCCAGTCAAACATGTTGTGGGTAAATTAGTGGTAATGCACACAGACACACACACAAATATATACAAAAAAACTGAAAATAGGAAAATGTGGGTCCTATCTTGTCATGTGATGCCAACACATCTGACCCGTCCCATGTCAAATTAAAGCTCTTTAATTCTGATTCTTCAAAAATGTGTAATCATTTCTGTAGACCTGGAAATTTGAATAAGGATCAATGACTGAGTTCAGCTTTGAGAATGAAACCAACCTGTGTGTTCCTCAGTTTCTTCATCTTTCACTCTCAATGTTTCTTCAATCTTCACATCTTCTCTCTCCTCTTTAATGGACTCCATCTTTATAACAGTGTCACGTGGATCTTCTCCAGCAGTTTATCTGTGTTTGTCCTGTTCAAGATGAGAATAATTAACAGAGAAAAACACTCAAAACTCAATCAGTCTCAATCAGCTCTAGTTAATAAAGGACTTCTGAAGCGAATCGATGCGTTTGTGTAAGAAACATATCCATATTTAAAACTTTATAAAGTAGATTATATTCTGGTGAGCCGCCTTCTGTATTAAACTTACAGGAAACATGCCTGAAAGAAGAATGCCATACACACCTAGGATGGCTTGAGAGTGAGCAAATCATCATTTTCATTTTGATTGAACTAACCCTTTAATGGGTAACAGATACAAATTACTTTATACATCATGGCCTTTTATATTTTCATGAAAACATTGGCAGTTAGTTAAAGTTGTCATAACACATATGACACAGTGTTTGTTGTTTTCGTTCACTCACAGTTTGAGCAGCTCGAGTCGCGAATCGAATCACTGAATGTTTATTAAATTGACTCGGAGTGTCGAAAAGCTCATTTTCCATTAACTGTTACTACTCAACAGAGACTGAACTCGTGTTTATGATGAACTGATTCGCGATAGAGGAATAGAAATTAGACGAAGCTTTCTGTTACTGGTGTGGATGCGCTTTACTCACAAAAAATATACTTCATTAAAGTTAGATAAAGCACTACAATGTTATATTCAACAGTAAACAAAAAAAAAAACTATTTTCACGTTGCTTGTAAAAACTGTTAATCATTGAACGGGTTATATCGATTTAAACAGATTAATTTCTTAAAACAAAACCTTTCTCCATCCGAATGACAACACAGGCAGGAGCACGGCGCAGCCTAATGACGTCACATCACCGCACCAAAATAAAAGTCCCGTTCACACTCTTCTGTCCCGTTCACACTCTGCTGTCTACAATCACAGAGCTGCTGAGAAATGTCTGCCTACTATTTATTTACCAGATAATCCTTATATTAAACTTCAAACAATAAGAAATTTGCTAAAAACCAAACATGTTAAAAAGAGTGTATGAGTTAATAAAGTTTATACATGTGTCCGAGTTGAAACATAAGAGTCAGTGTGTTTTGATAATATTAAAATTATGGACCAATATAGGTTAATTTGAGTCTAAAAATATGTGCAAAAAAAGAAGAATCGGTATATGTAAAAGAAGCTATAAAATGTTATACATGTAGAGGTCATCTCTTAAATACCAACTATTATTGCTAAAAGGTTCAGTGCAAATACAAAATGTAATATTTCACAGATTTGAATGAAATCAAAAGTAAGTCTTCAATGTCAAGGGTCATTTGTGTGAGTTGCTGCCTATGTAGTGATTCATATCGCTCACTAAGTGAACACAGACCCCATTCACACCTGCTCCAGTTTCTATTGTATATATTAAAACCTGCCAGGTCAATAAATGTCCTGTTTATAAATTATACAAAATAAATAATTATTTCTTCATATTGTATTGTATTAATGTGTCTCCCTGAAAGTATAATTTAAGATTAATTTATTATGTGTTGATTGCTGGTTGTTGTTTTATAAGACTACATTCACATATAGTCCTAATAATTGATACTACACTTTTAGCCACTTATTGTATTTATTCACAAAAGAAGAAAAATCTGTCATTTCCTGATCCTCACATTATTCCAGTCTAAACCTGTATGACTTTCTTTCCTCTGCTGAACACAAGGGGGGGGGGGGTTAATGTTAACCTTCTTTCTTTTGTTCAAAAAGTTAAAGGTGAATAAGAACATTATACTTTATTATTTGGATAGGATATTTTAAAATAATTAATCTTAATGAGAAGGCAGGTAAACCGGTATCTGCTTTATACAGGGCCTTATCTGAGATGGAAAAAGATAATATTGAACATATTAGGCACAAATGGGAAAATGAGTTTAACAAGGAAATAAATGAAGAGGCCTGGAGAAATATTTTTATTGACTTGCATAAAATAACAAATTTGGTTAATTAATTGGAGAGAATCAGCTAGAAATGCTCAATCTGATTTTTCAGTTCACCAATCCAAGATCAATCTTAACCAAACGGCGTATTGCTGGAGAGACTGTGGGGAGGCTCTGGCCAATACTTGTCCTAAATTAACAGGTTTTTGGAATGAGGTATTTGATATTGTAGAGAAAACATTGGTTATAAAATTAAATAGAGACCGCTGGTGCTATTCTGGGGGCCAATATGAAAGAGGGGAAATCTAAAGATGGAAAATATTTCATCCAAATACTGTAGCTGCAAAAAAAAAAAAAAAAAAACTAGTAATAGGTCAGTATTAGATTATGGATCATAGCTAGCTTGGCTTGGCTTGCCTTGGCTTGGCTTGGTCAAATTCTGCTTGGTGGGGCCCAACCTCATATTCTTTCATAGGGCCCAAAATGGCTAGCGGCACCTCTGGGAAACCGTAAACATTTGTGTAATATTAGAGGTGGTGTGTGGCATGAATAATGAATTAATGCTGATGGGAAATGAGGAAATGTGCAATCGCTACTGAATCTCTTGGTAACAAGCTTTTGAAAATGGAGGGGAAAAAAGCGGCCACATTCACTCCATCAGGGAAGTGTTTTCTAATGGCAGAAACCAAAGCCATTATGAGACTCAGGAGAAGTGCTTCAAATTCAATCCTTCATGACTTTAAAGAATGCATAAAAACTGTTTATCATTTCAGCTACTATAATATTTATCATCATGTGAAATCATGCATCACGTTGCTTTTGTTCACTATCAACATGTTAATGAAAGTGTTCAAAGTGTTCATTACTGTCATTATTCACTGTCATTAAGCTAAGATGCAGTTTGATTATTCTTCAAGTGTGCCGTACTGTGAAAGTCAGCTCTAGTGTTCACCATATTTGAACATGACTGAGGTTTTCACCAATATTAACACACATCATCATTTAACATTTGGAGCACATGTTGTAATGATCTGTAAATCAGAAATGGCCATTTCTCGAGTGGATACAGTCAGTATACTTTACATTTATCACTTCATCAGGTGTCAAAAATTATAATCAGAGGCAGAACATTATTAAAGCGAGTGCAGAATCAAACTAACTCAAAGTTTACTGACGGATCGATGTGGCGCTTCACATACATCAGTGTCTGGAATCAATCTGCAAATAAACATGGAGTGATAATACACTTCATAATCATAATCTGATAAACTCACCGTGTGATCTCAGTGTTATATCGCTGTATTTCTGGCTCTTCTCCTGTGGGCTCTTTCTTTAAGTGTTTTTCTGATGTTTGGTTTTGTTTGCTGATTGCTGATGCGGTTGCATTAAGTGTAAATGATGTTTAATGCATCTTTTCTTGATGTTTCGGAGATAACTCAGGCTATAAAGAGCGCTGAGCAGCTCATAAACACCATCATCTTCTGATGAACAGCGTCTTAGTCGTCTTCAGTCTGATTACCGGTAAGATCATGTCGCTCTGTGTGAATTATTGTGTCATTGTGTTTCAGCCTTTAGTCAAACGTCAGCACATGTTGTTCAGCTTCTTGACTCTCTAGTGCTTGTTTATGTGGAACAGTGCAGAAGAAATGAAAATGGAGTTTTGGATGTTTTCCTTCAGGTCCTTTCCATTTTATGTTGTTGAGATTGATTTGATAACCATATGATCGACTCATTAACATCATCACCTGTCTTGTAGTTTGATGTTGATTATGATTCCAGGTAAGATCATGAGATCATCTCATCCGTGAGTTTATATTGTCAGCTATCTGTGTGTTTCAGCCTCTGGTATCATGTGATCATTTGTGCTTAAACTAGTTTCCTTTAGTTATCATTGTGTGTGATTTCAGTTCAGCAGCAGCCGATGGAAAAACCACACAGATTTCCATTTCTTAAAGAGCATCTATCATGGAATTTTGAAATTTACCTTTCATGTAATGTGTAAAATTGATCTAAGTGAACAAAAACATCCTGCAAAGTTTGAAATCTGACAGTGCACCATATAAAGTTATTGCCTTTCAAAAGTAAGAGTTGACTCTGAGTCATTTTTATGAATCGTTAGAAGACCGAAGCTTTTTCTCTGACTAGATGAGGTCATCTTGTCAAGTTATTTGAATATACGCCCACTTATTGCGACGCCAGTGAAAACTAGAAAACATCATGGCAACCAGACGCTGTGTTCTCAAGTGCGACTCAAAAGCAAACTTTTTTCATCTGAGCATTTGAAGACTAAGTGGCTACAATTCATAACTGTACCACAGGAGTCCGAGCCTTGTGCTTTGTTCACGCCATTTTGAAGACGATTGCTTTACCAACTTAAATGCAATTAAACTTGGTTCATGAGCCGGCTGATATTGAAGGAAGGTTCAGTTCCAAGTGTATTTGCATCAGCTTCCTCCTCCATATCACAACCTGTAAGTGTTATTAATAATGGTTGCTTTTATGTTTTATGTAGCATGCTTAATAATTGTTTGGTTTGTTGTGTAAGCACCGTTTAGCTTCTACGTCTTCAATGACAATTGTATTGAGATATGTGAATTGTTTGTTGTTGTTTTCTGAGTTTTCTTTAAGAATAGAGTCATACCTCGTAGTAACGTAACTTTACTGCATTTTTATTTATTTTTGGTAAAAACGTTATGTTTATGCATCGAGTTAATGCTCCATTGGCCTGAAGTGACAACTAACGTTACATTGATGCTTCCCATTGAGAAATATCCTGCTCCAGTCGTGGTGTTTGCCATTGAGTTTGTTGATCATTCGCATCTCCAGACGTTTCCCTTCATATTCAGGCTCGAATTGATAGGGTAAAATTGATGCCATGTTTGTTCATACACTTTATACGCGTTTAAACTTGTTAAACCGAAAACCATTTATGGTGATGGGTGTTCCGTTTCCGAAAATATCTGCACAGACTATACCAATCACAACTGACCGGGTCATCGGACCAATCACCGCAGATTAGCGTCACGTAAAGGTGGGGTTTTGAAAAGTGAATCACTAAACGAATCATTTGAGAATTGCTGTCAAAACAGGTAAAAATAAATGCATATTATAAGAATTCTTTTTGTCATTGCATGCATGCAAAACTGTTGTTGGGGACTTCTAAAACTATATTTGGAACATTTTAAATGCCATAATAGGTGCTCTTTAAAGAAAACAGGCTTGAAAAACAGCAGAGAATCAATATTTTAGATTAAAGCATTTGTTCTTTCTCTCGTCAATCATTTGTGCATTTCATATTTTACTGAGGATATGAAAACGCCTCGGGTTACGTATGTAACCATGGTTCCCTGAGAGGGAACGAGACGCCGCGTCGAACGCTCGCGGAACGCCTCTGCGTTACTGTGTCGTGAAGCACTCGTGAAATCAGTCCTATGGCGTGACGTCATATGCGGGTGACGTCATTGACCAGGAAACTATAAAGCACCCTGAACCAAACTATGTCAGCTTCTTAAATGTCGAAGCAAGACGGTCACAGGCATGCGGGAGTATGGCAAAGCGACGCAGCATCTCGCTCCTCTCAGGGAACCATGGTTACATACGTGAACCCGAGACGTTCCTTTCAAGGGAACTCGCGCGCCAAACGCTGCGGGAACTTAATACCCACGCCGCCATAATACCAAGTGCCTGTCTGTGTAAAATCTTAGCGCACACTATGTCACAAGCACTCAAGGCCCCGGAGTCGAAGCCACACCCAGCCTCAGCTATCCATTTGCTCAAAGTCTGCTTAGATGCAGCCTTCCTTGCTAGGGACCTAAACCATACAAACAACTGGTCGGTTTTACACCACAGGGCAGTACTGTGGCCGTAAGCATCTAATGCCCTTACTGAGCAAAGCAGATTTAATTTCTCCTGGTCTAGTTTCTAAAACAGACGGAGCTCTGGAGTGAAGAATGGTCTCTACCACCTCAGTGGGAGGACCTGAATCTATGAGCTGGCCCCTCAGAAGCCAAGCCCACAGTCTCCATAACTCTAGGTGGGGTGAAATATTGACCCCACCCTTGGAAAAGAAGGTCTCTCCTGACAGGAATCTCCCAGAGGGCCGTCTAGGAGAGACACTATGTTCTTATAGCCACACTCGGCCCGACCAGAACGGGGCTATTAGTAACAGATGAACCCCATCCCGGTGTCCCTCTCCAGAACTCCTGGGAGCAGCACCTGGGGAAAGGCATACAGATGCAGCATCGGCCACGCTCTGTACCATGGCATCCAACCCCAGAGGGGCTGGATAAGCCAAAGGAGCTCCACCACCTGAGGGTGGAGTCTACACTTCCAGGGTGTCAATCCCTGCCTCGACAGGAAATCTGCTCCGTGATTTACTCATGATTGCCCTACAGCCGATGAGGGATGCATCCGTTGTTAGCATCAAGCGACAACAATGAGCCCCCAACACCAGTCCCTGGGACAGAAACCAAGGATTATTCCACATAACCAAGGCACGAAGGCAACGCCGCGTGACCTTGATCATGCAAAAAGGATTTCCCCTCGGGGAGAACCCCTTGGTCTTGAGCCACCACTGCAAGGGTCTCATGTACAGCAGGCCAAAAGTTATCACGTTGGACCCTGCTGCCATCAGACCTAACAGTCTCTGAAACTGTTTCACAGTAAGTGACTGGCCTAGCTTCACCTTATTTATGGCTATGAGAATCGCTTCTACCCGAGCGGGCGTTAGATAAGCCTTCGTGGTCTTCGAAATCCCAAACTACACCTAGAAATGTGGAACTCTGTATTGGAGATAAAACACTTTCTTGACGTTTAGCCTCAACCCGACACTTTCATGTAGCGAGAACAGCATCTCGATGCTGAACCGCTAGTTGTCTTGATTGTGCCAGAACGGGCCAATCCTCTCTATAGTTCAGAACGCAGATGCCCTGGAGTCTCAGAGGAGCCAGAGTTGCATCCACGCACTTCGTGAACGTATGGGGAAATAAAGCTAGGCCGAAAGGAAGAACCTCATACTGGTAAGCTTTGCCCCCGAAAGCAAACCCGAGGAACCTCCTGTGTTGAGGAAGGATGGAGAAGTGCAAGTATTAAGTCTATTGTGACAAACCAGTCCTCAGACCTGATTTGACATGCAGTCTGTTTCAGCGTGAGCATTTCTTTACTGCAGTTTAGCTGACACAGATCTAGAATGGGACGCAGCCTTCCATCCTTCTTCGGAACTATAAAGTACCGGCTGTAAAACCTTGATTCTCTGCTGTGGGGAGGGACCCTCTTTATAGCCTCTTTTCGCAGAAGAGTCTGTACTTCTTGTTCCATAACCAGAGCCTGCTCGGGGCTGACCACTGTGGATACCACCCTGTTATCTATCTGCAGGACCCAATCAGAGAAATTTGGCAGAAGTTTCCACGCTGCCAGAAAATCTACTAAGGGAACCAGCCTCTCGAGGCCGGCCTCTGGTGTTTGTTGAGCGGTCAGCTTGGTGTCCTGAAACGGCGCACCGGCAGGGAGCAACCGAACCGACCCTCTTTGAGCCCTCCTCGAGCGCATGAGCTTCCCATGCCGCCACGTTTCCGGGCGGACATGGAGACGTGTGCTCGCTGAGGACCGCTGCGCCCTGAAGCACCAGAGGTGGCAGGGTTGGCAGAACGGCCCCCTGATGGCACCGAAGCGACGGGCACCGTGTAATGCGGTGAACACCGACCCACTCCGAAGGGGACTGCCATCAGAAGTCTGACCCTTCCGGTGTCAGAACTTTATTTTATTTTTAATGCAGTCAAATATCAACCAGACAAGTAAAAACGGTCTGGATGAGAGACTGCATATAGTGTATAGTATTTATCATTTAATCCCTCAGAATTAAATGCAGCCAAATATCAATCAGACAAGTAAAAACGGTCTGGATGAAAGGCTGAACATAATGTATTAATACAGATTATCATCTGAAAAGTATTTATCATTTAATTCCTCAGAATTAAATGCAGCCGAATATCAACCAGACAAGTAAAAACGGTCTGGATGAGAGGCTGAATAGTGAAATAGTATTTATCACTTAATTCCTCAGAATTAAATGCAGCCAAATGTCAACCAGACAAGTCAAAACGGTCTGGATGAAAGGCTGAATATAATGTATTAATACAGATTATCTTCTGAAAGTATTTATCATTTAATTCCTCAGAATTAAATGCAGAATATCAACCAGACAAGTAAAACGGTCTGGATGAGAGGCTGAATAGTGAAATAGTATTTATCATTTAATTCCTCAGAATTAAATGCAGCGAAATATCAACCAGACACGTAAAAACGGTCTGGATGAGAGGCTGAATAGTGAAATAGTATTTATCATTTAATTCCTCAGAATTAAATGCAGCGAATATCAACCAGACAAGTAAAACGGTCTGGATGAAAGGCTGAATATAATGTAGCCTATTAATACAGATTATCTTCTGAAAAGTATTTATCACTTAATTCCTCAGAATTAAATGCAGCCAAATATCAACCAGACAAATCAAAACGGTCTGGATGAAAGGCTGAATATAATGTATTAATACAGATTATCTTCTGAAAAGTATTTATCATTTAATTCCTCAGAAATAAATGCAGCGAATATCAACCAGACAAGTAAAAACGGTCTGATGAAAGGCTGAATATAATGTAGCCTATTAATACAGATTATCTTCTGAAAAGTATTTATCACTTAATTCCTCAGAATTAAATGCAGCCAAATATCAACCAGACAAGTCAAAACGGTCTGGATGAAAGGCTGAATATAATGTATTAATACAGATTATCTTCTGAAAAGTATTTATCATTTAATTCCTCAGAAATAAATGCAGCGAATATCAACCAGACACGTAAAAACGGTCTGGATGAGAGGCTGAATAGTGAAATAGTATTTATCATTTAATTCCTAAGAATTAACTGCAGCCAAATATCCACCAGACAAGTAAAACGGTCTGGATCAGAGGCTGAATACAATAATACAGATAATCTTCTAAAAAGTATTTATCATTTAATTCCTCAGAATTAAATGCAGCCAAATATCAACCAGACAAGTCAAAACGGTCTGGAAGAGGCTGAATATAATGTTAATACCAACATCAACTCAGATGAATATTTAACATTTAGTTTAATCAGAAAACATTTACAAAACTTGGTTTTCAAGTTGACCGTTTACTGAATATTCACACATAGGCCTTTTTCTCTTTTTCACTTTTACAAAGGAACCATAGACAGTCTGCAAACACACATGGTCCTACTTAGTTTGCACACGATCATAAGAGAGAGAGAGAGAGTGAAAGGGACATTTCCGTCTGCTCAATTCCCCACGCATATATTGCGGACCATAATCCACACATTGCCTCAGCAAATGCGAGATCTGTAGCAATTAGATTCTTATTGTAGATGCAGACCCATAATCACGCGATGCCTCGGCAAACGCGCGATCTGAGCCACTAGACTCAACCCCGAAATCTACACGCTGCCTCGGCACACGCGAGACCCGAGATCGAGTCAGAATCTATATTGCAGACCCGTGATCTACACGCTGCCTCGCAAACGCGAGATCCGAGCCAAGGACCTTTGTTGACTTTCTCTCGAGAAGAAAGCCAACAGGAGCAGAGACTCTTGATAGTGAATGTTACACGCCGAGAATTTTACGAATGCACACTGTCAGCTCCGCTTTACTAGAGCTGACCGTGCAGCATTCTACACTCCAAACAAACAACACAATAATCGCGTATATCCCCACTCGTAATGAAGCGAGGGTAGGGAGGAACACACGATCAAAAATGCTGTCTGCTCGCCATTATATCTCCTGTCTTTATTCCTGTTCCTTTTTTTTATTTTTTGGGACAAACAACAATAAATAGACAAAGACAGTTTCACACAGAGCGCCTTACTGAAGACAACAGAAGCTGACATAGTTTGGTTCAGGGTGCTTTATAGTTTCCTGGTCAATGACGCCACCCGCATATGACGCCCCGTCACGCCATTGGACTGATTTCACGAGTGCTTTCACGACACAGTAACGCAGAGGCGTTCCTGCAGCGTTTCGACGCAGCGCGAGTTCCTTGAAAGGGAAACACTGAGTGAACTTTAAAATGAAAGCTTTTTTCAGTTTATTTCAGTCGTCGTAGTTGAGCTGAACCAGTTTTGAAAGTTAGATTGTCAGTTAATTGTGTTCTTTCCAGGTCATTACAGTTTCACACGTTGGATCAAATGGGATTTGTCTGTAAACCTACATCAGATCCACAAACTATGGTGCGCAATATGATTTCAATGAGGAAAAAATATTTGTGGTATTTTTCCTGCTTAAAATAGGACACTATAACAATTACTATAAATTACTATTACAATATATAACAATAAAAATATAACAATTACTATAACAACTATAAAAATGTAAGTTTGTCATTTTACATATTTACAAATTTATCGGAAACATCTTTTATTTAACCATATACTTGAACAAATACATTTATTCAGTTTATAATGTATTACACATTTCATATTTAATCAAAAGTAACATTTCAAATTGAGCTGTTGCTCTCAGTCAACATTTGTAATGATACGATGAAGGCAGGATTCAGATGCAAGTAAAATTGTCTTTATTACAACAAACATCAAATAGTGTGTGCTGGAACAGTGACAAGTGTGATGAGTGCAGCAAAGCAGGTGCTCTGCAGCTTGCGACAGCACACAGCACTCACTCAACACACCACAGACACACCACAATACACACACACACACAGACATGACAGTAGCAAGGATCACAGACTGACGCAGACCCTCCCCCCCCCGTCTCTCCTGTCCCTCCCCCAGGAGGGAACCTGGTCCAGAATGTCCCTAGACCTACCTGGTCCAGAATGTCCCTAGCAGGTATCCCTTCTCTTCCACCTAGATACTTCTCCCCCCTCCTGTCTCGCGTCAAGAATAAGATTGATCGAATGTTGTTCTCCCCAGTCGCGGAGGTGGGGAACTGGGACAGGCGAATTAAGATGAAAATGAAAAACAGGTTTTAATTTGGATGGAATGACGGGATGAATTCTCCTTGCTGGAGGTAGTTTGAGGTGGACTGTCACCGGACTAATGATCTTGGTGACAATGAACGGGCCGATAAATTTGGGAGCAAGTTTATTAGACACGGAGCGGAATATTCTGATATTCTTGGTAGACGACACGGAGGACCTACGACGGCTTAGCCGCATCGGTTTAGCCTGAGCGAGTCTCACGCCCCACCTGGAGCAGAGTCTCACGGGCTCTGGCACGCGGTGGCACCCGGAGGCGAGCGACTTTGGAATCCAGACTAGGCAAAAATAGGTGGCTGGTAACCTAAACTACACTCAAACGGGAGAGGCCGTGGATGACACTGGTAACGAGTTATGAGCGTACTCTACCATAGAAAGTTGTTGAATCCAGGATAAAGGATTCTTGGAGACCAAACATTGCAACACCCTCTCCAGATCCTGGTTGGCTGGCTCGGTTTGACCATTGCTCTGGGGTGGTAACCCAAGACAAACTGACCATCGCCCCTAGTAATTTACAGAACTCTCCTCCAGAATTTGGACACAAATTGGGAATCGAGACCGAGACCACGCCCATCGGAGACCATGTAACCGAAAGACGTGGTCTATGACAGACCGCTGTCTCCTTGGCTGAGGGTAATTTGGGCAATGGAATAAAATGTGCTGCCTTCGAGATTACATTCGGCAGGTTACAGACGATGGGACAAAAACGCGCAAGGATGCATCTTATCGTCTGAAGAAGAGCGTTGAGATAGAACTGCACCTACCCCCACCTCTGACGCATCGACCTCTACCACGAACTGACGTGAGGGATCAGGGGCAACGAATGGGAGCCAAACGGCGACCTTTGAGGTTAGCATATACAGCCTCCGCTGTATTAGACCACCTGAACGCTGCGTCTGGGAGAGGTCAACGCGGTCAGAGGCGCGGCTAGTTGGCTGAAGTTGCGAATAAAACGCCGGTAGAAGTTGGCAAACCCCAGAAACCTCTGTAGGGCCTTACGGGAATCTGGACTTGGCCAATCTACCACAGCCTTAACCTTGTCAGGGTCCATACGCACTCCCTCAGACGAGACGATGTACCCTAGGAAAGGAACAGACTTGTGCATGAAAAGCGCATTTCTCCGCCTTGACTAAAAAGCCCATTCTCTCAGAATCCTCTGAAGCACCTGCCTGACGTGTTGAATGTGTTCCTGGAGAGACAAAGAAAAAAATCAATATGTCATCCAAGTAAACATATATGAACTGGTCAACAAAGTCTCTCAACACATCATTGACGAGTGCTTGGAAAACCGCTGGGGAGTTGGATAGCCCGAACGGCATAACCAAATATTCAAAATGGCCCCTAGGGGTATTAAAAGCAGTTTTCCATTCATCCCCTTCCTGATGCGAACCAAATAATAAGCGTTACGTAAGTCCAATTTTGTGAAGATGGATGCTCCTGTAACCTCTCGAAGCTGAAGACATCAGCGGCAAAGGAAAAGTATTCTTCACCGTGATGTTGTTCAGCCTCGGTCAATGCAAGGTCGCAGAGTGCCATCCTTCTTCCCCATAAAAGAACCCCGCCCCGCTGGAGAAGAGGAAGGACGGATGAATTCTATGAATTCAGAGGCTAGAGAATCAGAAATATATTTCTCCATGGCCTCCTCTCAGGAGCAGAAAGAGAGTAAAGCTTGCCTCTAGGTGGAGACTTACCAGGAGTAAATCTATAGCACAGTCATAGGGACGACGCGGGAGGAAGAGAAGCAGCGGGACTTACAGAACACTTCCTTCAGGTCAAGATACTCCGAGGGCACGTCAGACAAATCCACTGCCTCACTCTGGAAAACAGAACAGGACACAGACGAACAAGCAGATACAAGACAAGACTCATAACATTTAGTGCTCCAGGATGACACGGAATTGTGTCCCCAGTCAACCCTGGGGCAGTGCTATATCAGCCAGGGATGACCGAGGACAACAGGGGCCAGGGGAGAGTCCAGTAGAAGAAATGAGATCTGTTCCGTGTGATTGCCAGATGTGATGAGTGTCAGGGGTCTAGTGGTGAACGTGACGGGTGGAAGTTCTTGACAGATGTAGTGTTCTTTAGAGGAGTGATGGGTAAATCCAGAGTTCGTGCCAGACATAAATCCATGAAGTTACCTTCTGCGCCGGAATCCAGTAGAGCTTCACAGGTGTGGGTCCAGGCCGCCCACAGCAGTTTAACCGGAAGGAGAGTAGAGGATGATGTTCTATCCATGGAGATCCCGCCCGACAGTAGCCCTCCTCTTACCGTCGGGCGTGGTCTTTTAAAGGACAGTTATGAATGAAGTGTCCAGCTCCACCACAGTACATGCAAAGACCACAGGATCTCCGCTCTCTCTCCTCCAGGAAAGCCGAGCACGACCCACCTGCATGGGCTCAGGATCTGAAGCAGGGCTGACCGCATCCCGACCACTGGCCTGAGGGCATTCGACGTTCCCGGATTGAACCATCGTCCTGGATCGTTGTTCCAGACGGCTGAGACGAGCGTCCACCCTCAAAGCCAACTCTATGAGGCCATCGATCTTCTCCGGTAAGTCCAGGGTGAAAATCTCCTTCTGGATGCGGTCAGCCAGCCCATGCAGGAACATGTCCCACTGTGCCTCCTCGTTCCATTTGCACTCGGCGGCTAGGGTGCGGAAGTCAATGGAATAATCAGAGACCGAGCGGTTACCTTGGCGAAGTTCTGCAAGTTGGCGAGCTGCTTCCCTTCCCGTTACCGCTCGGTCGAACACCCTCTTCATCTCCTCCGCCAGTGCCTGGAACGAGGAGCAGCAGAGATGTTGGTTTTCCCACACCGTCGTCCCCCACAGAGCCGTTCTCCGGTAAGAAGCGTGAGCACGAACGCCACCTTAGATGCCTCCGTGCTGAACGTCTGGGGCTGTAGAGCAAAGAACATTGAACATTTTGTTAATAAAGCTCTACAGTAGTTGGTCTCACCCGCATAACTCTCAGGCGCCGGTAGGCGTGGTTCGGGAGTGGGGGGAATCGGCGGTGGGCTGGGCACAGTGGGACTCGCAAGTTGTTGCATCCGTTGGGTCAGCTCGGACACCTGTGCTACCAAGGTCTGAACTGCTCTTCCCGTGATGGCTAGGTTCTCCTCCTGCTGATCTTGTCGCTGCTGCGTGAAAGAAACTCAGTCAGGTCTGTACTCGCTGAATCCATCTCTGGTCAGGGCGTTCTGTAATGATACGATGAAGGCAGGATTCAGATGCAAGTAAAATGTCTTTATTACGACAACAGCACAGACGATGACACCAAGCAAGAGGTAAGTCCAGAGCACAGAGGACTCGGTAGCACAGGGACGCTGCAGGCAGCCCAGATCTCCGACGCGAGAAGGCAGACGGTGGAGAAGACGAGGACGAACAGGCAGGGAACACACAGGAACAGGCAGGAACACGGAGAACATCCAACAACGCTCTGACAAAGACAAGGAGAATACAGGGAGACTAAATAGTGTGTGCTGATGAACTGCAGCTGGTGCGCTGATCAGCTGCGACAGGTTTTTGATCAGCAGCAAAGCAGTAGCTCCGCCCCCTTCACAGACACACCACAAATACATATACACACACACCAGAATGAGACAGTGAATTCATGAACCGTGACAACATTGTACTATCGTGGAACACAAGTATTACCAAACCATCACATCAAGTTATCATATCAAGTTATCATATCCATCTTCATCCTCATCTCCATCTTCAGTCTCATCCTCACTCTTTCCCTGCCGGATTGTCACTATGACCTCATCTTCCTCATCACATGACCCCTCATCCTCACCCTCATCAGTTGTGTTTTATACCTGATCAAAGTGATGTAGAAAATGTGCAGATCAAAATATGTGCAGTTATAGTATGTGTATAACTGTTCTTATACATACATTACAATATCATGCAAAAATGTGTGTCTGGTATGGCCTTATGCGATTCCATTATAGTACAATGTTGCCTTGAGGCAACACAATTTTTTTGTTATTTACTCTGAAACATTTGATGATATATAATGTAAAGTTCTTGAAAATACTTCTTTACTTACCACTGAAGGTGACTCATATTTTGTGTGTGATTAACTAGATGGAAATTGGTGAAAAATGCACTTTTCATTGGAGAAAATATGGAGGCATGTGACCTGTGTACATGTGCTGAAACAGGACACAAAATGGACCCCTGTGGGTCATGTGACCCATTTTTTGCACTTTCATTGATTAGTATTTTAGTTCTTCTTTCCTTAGATAGGTTTGACTAATAAATTGGTGGTTCATTTGACTAAATATAATCTAAAATAGACTCTATTGCCTGGAGGTCTTCTCACGGTCTTCTCAAAAAGACCATTAGACATCTGCAGCTCATACAGAACACTGAGCAGACCTCAGTCCTCAGGTCTTTACACTGGCTTCCAGTTACATTTAGGATAGATTTTAAAGTACTATTACTTGTTTATAAATCACTCAATGACCTAGGACCTCAATACATTGTAGATATGCTGATTAAATACAAACCCAACAGATCACTCAGATCATCAGGATCAAGTCAGTGAGAAATACCAAGAGTTCACTCAAAGCAAGGAGAGTAGCATTTAAATAGCATTTAGCTATTCAGCTTCCAGAAGAGATCTGATGTGCTCCAACAGTAGCCACATTCAAATCCAGACTCGAAACACATCTGTCCAGCTGTGCGGATCTAGAAAATTATTTTGGGGGTGGCAAGGGGTGGCATGAGAACTATGAGGGTGGCAACACTGAAGCAAGCATCCTTGCATGGTTCTTGTGGATTCAAGTAATAATATACATATTCGGTGTATATACATGGGGAACTCATTTTAATGGTCTATAAAGATCAAAGACTGCTGTGTGATAGATTTTGCCTGAACCTGATAGCTGGAGTGCAAACTTAAAGTGAGTACAAGTTCATATCAATATTCATTTACAAAGCTGGAAAAAAAGATTATATATGATTATACTGTAAGCCTCAATGCATCAAGTACTGGTTTATTTTATCACCAACACATGGCAAATACATATAAACCACAAGTTGTGGTTTAAACAACTAAAGTTGTGCCCCTATCGACAACAGTACACTTTCATTTTAATTAATGAAAAACGACCCATAGGAGCGCTTTTCTAAAGTTGTGCCTCTATCAACAACAGGGCACTTTCATTTTAATGTTTTGTTCCCTTTTATCTGCGTATTTTATATCAGGTTTTGCATAGCTCAATTGGTAGAGCATTGCAATATACAACATGTAATCATGTAATCATGCATCGGTTCGATCCCAGGAACATGTGCTCGTAAAGTGTGTATGCACTATAAATCACTGGGAAGGTTTAGGGATGGCGTGGTGTAGTTGTTAATAAAAAATATATTTTTGCTAAATGGAAATATGACAAATGGTGGTAAAAAGTCCACACATTGCATTAAAGCAGCACTAGGTAACTTTTCAACTTTTCAAGGTAATATATGGTTATTACCTACCACTCAAACATTGAATTGAAGTATCATATAGATTCTGTAAAACGGTAACCAATAGACTAGGCTACTATAATGACGCTGGCTTGTAAACGTGAGCATCGCAATCATTTTGGCGTTTGAAAAAAATAAAACCCATGAAATTATATTCATGTGATATGCAAACATATGCCCCTGTAGCTGGGATGAAGACATTTCACACGCGACACAAGCAGAACACCTGCATGTGAACTCCTCCTGCAGTGTTCAGGGCTATCATGGTTGTCATGTCAACAAATGCACGTGCGCATCCCCTGATGTAGGATGACAGAGTTTACGACAGTAGTAGAGGACAATACTGTTTCCCAACTGTAGGGGGACCCCGAGAGCAAAACCTAGTGCTGCTTTAAAATGAACACACATTTTGATTGGTAATGACAGTCACTACACTGTCATTATTTTTATGCCTGCTAGAGGGCGCATGACTTTAAAACGTTAATTAAGGTCATAATAAGGTGCTTGAAAAACGACCTATAGGCTGCGTCCGGAACCCGGAAAATGCTGCCTTCGGAGGACACGTTTCAAGGCAGGAAGGCATCAAGCCACGTCCGAATCTAATGTTAGCTTCACTTCCTGTCTCCTGAAAGACCTTCATCTGATTGATTTTTGAAGGCAGCATTTATGTATCCTTCGCTGCCTTTGATAGCCCACAATCCTGTGCTTTCCATTCTGTGACAGCTGAGCTGGGGAAAAAAGATGGCGTCCAAAAGTTGGGTCAGTTTGTGTGTAAATGTACACTGTAAACATGAATAAGTTCCCAGAACTCAAAAAAATAGAGGCAATCGATTGCCTCAAATTTTTAAGTTGATAAACCTAAAAGTCACAATTTTCCAGAACTTAAAAGGTTGGATTACCTGCTACTTGTACCTTTTGATAACAGTTAAATTAAAGTGCTCATTTAGCTCAACTCAATTATTTGCAGTTAAATGACTTACAATTTCCTGTTAAGGCAACTAAATTATTTTCAGTTATTATAACAAAGTTTTGCGTTTTCACTGAACTTTAAAAAATAAGTACACAACCACACCATTTTATGTTAACAAAACTCAATTTTTATTGCTTAGTCTTGTCATTGCTTAAATTACATGTTAGTCAAATATGTTGAGTTTGTTTCCTTAAAAACATGTGACTCAAACTTAAAATTTTGAGGCAATTTAGATCCAGCACAGTTTTAATCAGAAACGAGAATAAGTTTTATTGTATGTTAAGTACTTTTTGAGAGATTTACTCACACACAGAGATCAAGAATCAGCCTATGAACCTCAACCATGGTGACATGCTTCATGCCGCAATGCATTATGGGAGCCATGCATGAGTTTTGCATGATGCACCCAGAATGCATTGCGGCATGAATCATGTCACCATTGTTGAGATTCATAGGCTGATTCTTGATCTCTGTGTGTGAGTAAGTCTCGCAGGAGTTAGAAGTGCTTATTGTGTGATGTGTTAAACCGGAGAACAAAACTTATGTACACGTTTTAAAAATTGTTTTGTTTGTATAGGGTACATTAAACTGATGACAATAAAAATACAATAAATAAATAAAATAAATACATTTTGTCTTCCACTAACACATTTCAGTTTGCCCCAATTAATTTTTTTTAATAGGCTATGGTTGTAATTTATTTATTATGATGGATTTTACTTATTTGGTTATAAGCACTTTGAGATTTTATTGTATTTTAGCATGTGCTATATAAATTAAGTTTATTTTTAAATCATCTCTATTTGATATTGTCACAATTGACCAGTGTGAGTGCCCGCAATCACCAGAGGGCACTCCAACCCGGACTGTCATTTACCATAGACTACACCTCCCATAATCCTTTGCCCGGACTCATCATCACTCATTCATTACATCCACCTGCACCCCATTACCTTGTTAGCTCACACTATAAAAACCATGTTCACTCTGTCAGTCACTGCGAAGTCTTGTTTAGTGTTACACTGCATTTCTGAGCGTTTACCCTGGTTTCATGTCTCTTGGTCTTGGATTTCTTGCCTTCTCCGTGGATTACCCTTTGCCTGTCTCCTCTGTTTTGTTTGCTTGATTGGACTGATTACTTGTGTATGACCTTCTGCCTGTTTTCTGACTACGATTGTGGATTACCCTCTAATAAAGCTGCATTTGGATCTTCAACCCTCTGTCTCAGAGCAGTCGTGACAGAAGACTTCGCCATGATGGATCCAGCAGTTAGTATCATCGCTTACGTCAAGGTAACCGATCCTCGAGGATCACACCAGAGACTTTCTGGAACTTGCACACCTTATAGACTTTCACGATTGTGCTTTAATAGACTTTTTGTTATGGGCTAAATGACTATTACTAATCAAAACTCATCCGCGATGGCCCTCGTCGGTCGCTGATTGAGTTCCTGGACTTTGCACTGGTTTTAAGTGGTTCCTCCTATACTGTTGGGGAGATAGAGGAGGACGCTTCCCCTAAAACTTTTTTTGAGGGGGGCACCATGCACCAAGCTCCGATGGGCACGGAGCTTGGCACATCTCTGTGTTCGCCAGATCCAGTGCTGAGTATCTCTAGGCCCACGTTTTCTACATCTTCATGTCCTGTGGTTACCTCACCTGAACCTGCAGACAAGATGGCCGCCTCTACCAAGATGGCCGGCCTACCAGAGACGGCTCCTGCCCCTGACCAGCGTCCAGAGACGGCTCCTGCCCCTGACCAGCGTCCAGAGACGGCTCCTGCCCCTGACCAGCGTCCAGAGACGGCTCCTGCCCCTGACCAGCGTCCAGAGACGGCTCCTGCCCTGACCAGCGTCCAGAGACGGCTCCTGCCCTGACCAGCGTCCAGAGACGGCTCCTGCCACTGACCAGCGTCCAGAGACTGTTCTAGCCACTGACCTGCATCCAGAGAGGCTCCGGCCCGTCTGCCGAGTCCAGAGAGGCTCCGGCCCGCCTGCCGAGTCCAGAGAGGGCTCCGGCCCGCCTGCCGAGTCCAGAGAGGGCTCCGGCCCGCCTGCCGAGTCCAGAGAGGCTCCGGCCCGGCCCGCCTGCCGAGTCCAGAGAGGCTCCGGCCCGGCCCGCCTGCCGAGTCCAGAGAGGACTCCGGCCCGCCTCGTGTCCCGAGTCCAGAGAGGGCTCCGGCCCAGCCTCGTGTCCTGAGTCCAGAGAGGCTCCGGCCCAGCCTCGTGTCCCGAGTCCAGAGAGGCTCCGGCCCAGCCTCGTGTCCCGAGTCCAGAGAGGGCTCCGGCCCAGCCTCGTGTCCCGAGTCCAGAGAGGGCTCCGGCCCAGCCTCGTGTCCCGAGTCCAGAGAGGGCTCATGCTGGACCACCTGCTTTGCCTGCTCCACCATGGAGGTCTTCTAGACCATTTAGTCCGCCGTGGGGGCTTCAAGATCGCCTACGCCACTGTGGTGGTCGTCTGCTCCGCCGTGGGGGACTTCAACCTCGTCTACGCCACTGTGGTGGTCATCTACTCCGCCGTGGAGGTCTTCAAGATCGTCTACGCCACTGTTGTGGTCGTCCTGCGCCGCCCTGGCTGCCTGCATCACCCAGGTCATCTGCCCAGCCTGCATCACCTTGGCCACCTGCTCTGCCTGTGTCAGCCTGGTCATCTGCCGGGCCTGCGCAACCCTGGTCATCAGCCGAGCCTGCTCCGGCCTGGCCTCCTGCTCTGCCTCAGTCTCCAGGCCCACTTCCACTACACGGGCCTGGCCCTCCATCCCACCCCAGGTCCGCCTCCGCTCCACCTCCTCCTGGACAATTTTTGGAGCGCCTGGAAGCCGCTCCTTTGAGGGGGCTATGTCACAATTGACCAGTGTGAGTGCCCGCAATCACCAGAGGGCACTCCAACCCGGACTGTCATTTACCATAGACTACACCTCCCATAATCCTTTGCCCGGACTCATCATCACTCATTCATTACATCCACCTGCACCCCATTACCTTGTTAGCTCACACTATAAAACCATGTTCACTCTGTCAGTCACTGCGAAGTCTTGTTTAGTGTTACACTGCATTTCTGAGCGGTTTCCTGGTTTCATGTCTCTTGGTCTTGGATTTCTTGCCTTCTCCGTGGATTACCCTTTGCCTGTCTCCTCTGTTTTGTTTGCTTGATTGGACTGATTACTTGTGTATGACCTTCTGCCTGTTTTCTGACTACGATTGTGGATTACCCTCTAATAAAGCTGCATTTGGATCTTCAACACTCTGTCTCAGAGCAGTCGTGACAGATATATATTTAAAAATAAGGTTTTAGTGCAACAAGAGCAACAAAATATATATATATATAGGTTTTATTCAGAATCTAATAACAAAAGCACTTATTGTAACCATAATATATGGTTCACAAGGGCAGATCAAATTAGAACTTATAGGTTATACAAATAAATGAACACTGAACACATACCATGGGCACCTGACAGAAGTAGGCTATGCGATGCAGGAGCAGTGCGTGCTGTCGTGTTTTCACATATGCCACGTTTTCAGTGCGCAACTGGTCTGCGGTTGTATACTACAAACACAACATTTATTCATTATTTTTATTTACAAATCCAAATGTTACTGAACATGATGGCATGTCAGCATTGCAATACACTCTTTCATAGATGCCACGTTTAAACACACTAAGCCTACATTTAGCCTAAACAACGTTTTATTCAGTAAGCCTACTTTATATTTATATAGCATACACTCTTAACCCGAACTAGTTGACTTTACTAGAAATTTGCGAGGAAACCGGTTGCACTTAACCAGTTTAGTTTTTACATAGAGCAAAACTAAACAGGTTAAGCTGTAATAACATAAAATCTTAAGTGGGCGCAGTAGACAAATCAAGTTTACATTAGTAGTCTTTACTAAAATTCTTTAGTTCACAGTATTACTTTTTTTAAGCATACTTTTATAAAATAACTATTAAGATGAACATAAAGTCATTTGTTAATATTGTATTTTTTTTAAGTTGTAATAAATATTATTTTTAAGTATTGTCTTATAAATAAAATAAAAAAATATAGCAATGTTTTATATTAATTTTAAGAAATGAAACAACAACATTTCAATGTTCAATGTGTTTTATTATTGATAACCTTTTTGCTGATTGTTTAAAGGGACACGAATACGTAGTATTCAACAATATACAGGCAAGCATTAAACTTTTCAACGGTCAACTCGGATCATTATGTAGTTTTAACATACAGTACACTTCTAGTGCAAAACACTGGGAAACTTCAGAGCACTTACTGCATTGACTGGAGGTTCTGAAGAAGAATCTGTTGATGCTCTTGAGAACAAAAAAACAGCCATGGCTTCTAATGGTAACTTAGCTTAGCTCTGATGGTAGTTAACAATAGTAAATTGTTAAGAGGAGGAAATTAACACATTAAACTGGATATGCATTAAAACTGGAGGCTAGCCTCTAAAACCAACTCTAACAATTAAGGAAAAGAAAACATGTGCACAGACATGCTCACACATACTCTTGGTCCCACACACACGCTCAGACACACGCACACACACACATGCACACACACACACATGTTGTGTTTCCATGTTTTATGGGGACATTCCATAGGCGTAATGCATTTTATACTGTACAAACCGTATTTTCTATCCCCTACACTGCCCCTGCCCCTAAACCTACCCATCACAGGAGACATGCTGCATTTTTACTTTTTCAAAAACATCACTTAGTGTGATTTATAAGATGTTTTCCTCATGGGGACCAAAAAAATGTCCCCACAAGGACAAAAATTTGGATATTGCCATCTTTGTGGGGACATTTTGTCCCCATACCGTAGGGATTACCAGTCCACACACACACACACACACACACACACACACACACACACACACACACACACACATACGGGTTTATGTGTATTACAAGGACACTTCAGCCCAAACCAGTTTTTTGCTGTATTAGGGGGACACCCCTTTCCACTTGCTCTACAGAGCTGTGGTGCATATCAAAAAAATTAATTTTAGCCACACAACACAGATTTCACTTCAGAATTTGTTTACACTCAACACAAGTGATAATGTAACAACCTGACAAAATACACAATTATGAGGACATGTTAAAATTACATGCAAGCCCCGCCTATGACACAAACCATTATTATAAGGACAGTAGCTATAACACACACACACATGCCATTACCGTGTATTAAAGGGACACTCATGTATTAATAGGACATTTCTAAACATACACAAAATAAAGTCATTGAGTATTAAAATGACATTGCTGACCTGATATTTGTTTATCAAACCCTACTCCAACCTGAACAAGTTCATCAGTGTCTTCAGGATTACTAAAGCCACAGGCAGGTTAGGGTTTTTCAGGGTTGGAGTCAAACTCTGCAGGACAGTGGCTCTCTAGGACCGAACTTTCCTACCCCTGCTACAGACTCATCTCTTTAACCAAAACTATTGAAATTCAATGCAAAAAAATTTTATGCTGCAATAATTACCTCAATCAGAATCAAGAGTTATTATTTTCTTTTTAATAATTTTACATTAAATGTGAATGTGTGAGCTTTATGTATTCCAATGTCTTATCCTTGGACAACCAAGCCATATATTTGTATATGTACCCCCAAGAACACCTTTAATTGAAAACATAAAAACGCGAACACAAATGTGTATTGTGTATTATAAGGACAAAAGTGATCTATGAGGACAAACGGTTTAACACAAACACAAACACAAACACGAAAACATTGTGTATTATAAGGACAAAAGTGATCTATGAGGACAAACGGTTTAACACAAACACAAACACGAAAACATTGTGTATTATAAGGACAAAAGTGATCTATGAGGACAAACGGTTTAACACAAACACAAACACGAAAACATTGTGTATTATAAGCACAAAAGTGATCTATGAGGACAAACGGTTTAACACAAACACGAAAACATTGTGTATTATAAGCACAAAAGTGATCTATGAGGACAAACGGTTTAACACAAACACAAACACGAAAACATTGTGTATTATAAGGACAAAAGTGATCTATGAGGACAAACGGTTTAACACAAACACAAACACGAAAACATTGTGTATTATAAGGACAAAAGTGATCTATGAGGGCAAACGGTTTAACACAAACACGAAAACATTGTGTATTATAAGCACAAAAGTGATCTATGAGGACAAACGGTTTAACACAAACACAAACACGAAAACATTGTGTATTATAAGGACAAAAGTGATCTATGAGGGCAAACGGTTTAACACAAACACAAACACGAAACATTGTGTATTATAAGGACAAAAGTGATCTATGAGGACAAGCGGTTTAACACAAACACGAAAACATTGTGTATTATAAGGACAAAGTGATCTATGAGGACAAACGGTTTAACACAAACACAAACACGAAAACATTGTGTATTATAAGCACAAAAGTGATCTATGAGGACAAACGGTTTAACACAAACACAAACACGAAAACATTGTGTATTATAAGCACAAAAGTGATCTATGAGGACAAACGGTTTAACACAAACATGAAAACATTGTGTATTATAAGGACCAAAGCTATCTATGAGGACAAGCGGTTTAACACAAACATGAAAACATTGTGTATTATAAGGACAAAAGTGATCTATGAGGACAAACGGCATCTAGTGCTACAAACGGTTTTAGAGAAAATTAAAACACGAAAACATTGTGTATTAGTGAGTTTGCAGACAATATGAGGACAACATAAATAACACAACATTACAGAAAACATTGTGTAGACAATTGGTAGCCATACACAAATTGTTTAAAACGGTTTAACACAAATACCGAATAAATTATGTATTCCATTTACAAAGTGATCTGAGGACCAGCGGTTTAACACAAACCAGACAACGGCATGTATATATAAGAAAAGTGATCGTGATAGCAAAACACAAACGAAAACACTAGTAAGCACGTGATTATGAGGACAACGTTGATAGATCATTGTGTATTATAAGCACAAAAGATTTATGAGATGTTTAACATATGAAACATTGTGTAGTTAAGGGTATTATAGATGACTAAACAACTGTCTCTAACATACAATGTTTTCATTTGTGTTTGTATTAAACCAGCTTGCTCCTCTCATAGATCACTTGTCCTTATAATACACAATGTTTTCGTATTTGTGTTTGTGTTAAACCGCTTTGTCCTCATAGATCACTTTTTGTCCTTATAATACAATGTTTTCGTTTCGTGTGTTTGTGTTAAACCGCTTTTGTCCTCATAGATCACTTTTGTCGTCTTATAATACACAATGTTTTCGTGTTTAAATGTTGTGTAAAACCGCTTTGTCCTCATAGATCACTTCTTTGTCCTTATAATACACAATGTTTTCGTGTTTGTGTTAAACCGCTTTGTCCCTCATAGATCACTTTTGTCCTTATAATACACAATGTTTTCATGTTTGTGTTTGTGTTAAACCGCTTTGTCCTCATAGATCAGCTTTCTTGTCCTTATAATACACAATGTTTTCGTTTGTGCTTGTGTTAAACCGCTTGTCCTCATAGATCACTTTTGTCCTTATAATACACAATGTTTTCGTGTTTGTGTTTGTGTTAAACCGTTTGTCCTCATAGATCACTTTTGTCCTTATAATACACAATGTTTTCATGTTTGTGTTAAACCGTTTGTCCTCATAGATCACTTTTGTCCTTATAATACACAATGTTTTCGTGTTTGTGTTTGTGTAAACCGCTTTGTCCTCATAGATCACTTTTGTCCTTATAATACACAATGTTTTCATGTTTGTGTTTGTGTTAAACCGTTTGTCCTCATAGATCACTTTTGTCCTTATAATACACAATGTTTTCATGTTTGTGTTTGTGTTAAACCGCTTGTCCTCACAGATCACTTTTGTCCTTATAATACACAATGTTTGTGTTTGTGTTAAACCGTTTGTCCTCATAGATCACTTTTGTCCTTATAATACACAATGTTTTCATGTTTGTGTTAAACCGTTTGTCCTCACAGATCACTTTTGTCCTTATAATACACAATGTTTCGTGTTTGTGTTTGTGTTAAACCGTTGTCCTCATAGATCACTTTTGTGCTTATAATACACAATGTTTGTGTTTGTGTTAAACCGTTTGTCCTCATAGATCACTTTTGTCCTTATAATACACAATGTTTTTTTGTTTGTGTTTGTGTTAAACCGTTTGCCCTCATAGATCACTTTTGTCCTTATAATAGACAAACACAAACATGAAAACATTGAGTATTATAAGGACAAAAGTGATCTAACAGTTAGGATTAGAGGATAAACGGTTAAACACAACCCGTCATCAATGTGATCGATCCGATCGTCTAAATATTCCTATTTATTAATTGTCTAATCGACATGTAATTTACAATAAACCTTTAACGAGTCTAAGTCACTGGGTCATTTGTTGTATATATGTGTGTGTGTGTGAGAACATAAAACAGTACTCCATGGTTAGAAGAATCAAAGTTTAATGTGTGTTTTTTCAAATACAAAATTGCTAAAATGCATTGTGGTAAAGCACTTTACCATTTACCTTTTGATAAACTTAATGAACAAAGCTTATTATATCACTTAACAATGTCTAACCTTGCTCATGCATATAAAACAAAAACAAAAAATTAACAATGCCATCAAAACACTAAATGTTTTGTGCCTGTCTCTTTTTCTTCTCTGTCAAACCCCTATTCCTGACAAAGTCTCGGATATTTTGTAAAGAGCGATTAGCCAAAGCAGGATGTTCAGCATTTTTGCACTGCTGGCACTCCATTTTAGTGGCAAGTTTTCCTTGTGTGATGTGGATTTTAAAGTGTCTCATTACTGCTTTGATTTCATTTGGAGACCATTGCTGTTTTTCTTTCCTTCTGGCATCCTTCTTTTCAGCAGGATTTTCAGGAACAACTACAAAAGAGAAATACAGATTCCTAGGATAAACACATTGATGACTAGAGCTCATCTTTCTATTCTTCCAACCACTTTAATAATTATCTTTAGTCTAGCCCATAGATATTTATAGCTAGATTCCGCCCTCAAGTGCTCCAGGCACGTAGGTGTGTCCGACATCTTGGAATGCTCCACATGTCAGCTGCTGCTGATGTCAATTACTGTTTAGTAAATATGTCACAACATTGTGCAGTAAAAACCATTGCGATATAAATACCCCCCAAAAATGGTATAACCTTTCACAGGTAAGTATGTATTATTTATTTTGAGTGTTTTATATCTATCAACTGATTATTAGTTGTTATTATATGTTTTAAATGATTGTATTTTATTTTGCGTTTGCTAACGTTCTTGTTTAGCAGTAAAAAAAGTAAACTGAAAATATTTTAAAGGGTTTTTTTTATCACTATTTTCATAAGTGTGTAAAATTATTTAACATAACAAATAACTTTAATCATATGAAAATCATGTGCTTTAACTCTACTGCAGATGCAGACGATAATACACGTATATAGCTACCCCTGCAGACTCCTGGCCTTACATTTTTATTTTAAAATTTTGATTGCGTTTAAGACAGCTGGTTAAAAAAAAAAAAAAAAACTTTAAACCGCGGAAGATTAATACACTGCAATAGTTTAAAAGTAGTGTAGTTTAGCGGGATATCATGGACATGGCATCCCCAACTGCTTGGACTGTTCCATCTTGTAGTCATTTACCGTCCCCCAGGTCAATTGGGCACCTTTGTTGAGGAACTAGATGTGCTGCTGTCCTCATTTCCGGAGGATGGCAGCCCACTTGTAATCCTTGGTGACTTCAACATTCACCTGGACAAACCATATGCTACAGACTTCCACTCCCTCCTAGCCTCATTCGATATCAAACGACATGTCACCTCACACACCCACAAATCTGGGAACCAACTTGACCTCATATACACACGCAACTGCACTACAGATAATATCCTGGTCAAACCCCTACATATCTCAGACCATTACTTCATCACTTTTAATCTACAACTTAAGCCTAGTTCAGACTGCACGATTTTCAAACTGGTCGGATCACTGCTCTTTTCACACTGCATGACTATCTGGGCCAGCATTCAGTCACTGCTGTGTTCACACTGACCGATGGATCAGCGACAGGGGTTTTTCACACTGCATTACTGTAAAAGAGGAAGAATCGCCAACAACTCTCTCTCGTGCGCAAACTATGTTTCCCAACGTTCCCAAACAAACACACATGCGATGTGACAAGTAAACAATGACAGCAAAGAGAGTTTGAGGTAAATAAATAATTTTGCAATGTTCTGCTGCAGCGGCTGGACGTGCAAATGTTTGTGCTTTGTTTCTGTTTGATAGAATTGTAAATATATCTATTAAAACACTGATATTCTGGTCTATAACTCCTCCCTGAACCTCCCGCTGCCCTGTATCTTGCTCTCTCATTGGCTGTCGGTCATCGCCGGTGTTATTTTCAGTCAGAACTCATTTCACACAGCAGGAGTTTGAATTGCTGACAAGTACAGATATTTAGCATGCCAAATATCTTGCGGGCTTCTGCGACTCGTCATTGATTCTCTCTGATCGTGTCTTTGGTCATTCACACTGCGTGATTGTCACTCACGCACGGGCACCGATTTGCCTATGATTTCGGCATTTGTCGGCGATTCCGCAAAACCTGTCGGCGACTCAAAATCGGGGCTAAAATCGGGCAGTGTGAACTAGGCCTTACTGCTCCTGCATCCCCAGTCGCTCTACCAGTTACTTTCAGACGAAACCTGTGCTCTGTCTCTCCCTCTCATCTCTCCTCTGCTGTGTCAACCTCTCTTCCCTCAACCACACAGTTCTCATCTATGGATGTCAACACTGCAACAGACACCTTATCTTATACTTTAACTTCCTGTCTAGTATCTGTCCTCTAACTTCTAGGCCAGCACGCCCTACTCCCTCTAACCCTTGGATATCTGATGTTCTTTGTGAACACCAGACCAAACTCAGGGCAGCAGAGAGGAAGTGGCCTAAATCAAACGACCCGTCTGACCTGGATAAATATCAATCTCTGCTCTCATCCTTCTCAGATGATGTCCATGCGGCTAAATCCTCATAATTCCACAACAAAATCAACAGTACCTCTAACACACACTTTTCAGAGCATTCAAATCTTTCCTCTGTCCCCCTCCACCACCTCTCTATCTGCAGAAGACTTTGCCCATTTTTTCACTGATAAAACAACAGCCATCAGCAGTCAGTTCCCACCTCCACACACACAGGTTTCTAGATCAGCCACATCCACACATCACCTCTCCTCCTTCTTCACACTCTCTGAGGCAGAAGTATCTAAATTTCTCCTCTCCAGCCATCCTACTACCTGCCCTCTAGATCCTATCCCCTCACACCTTCTACAAGCCATCTCTCCTACACTTCTACCAGCACTCACACACATCATCAACACATTTCTCTGCACCGGCATTTTCCCTACCACATTCAAGCAGGCCCGGGTCACCCCACTGCTTAAGAAACCCACTCTAGACACATCACTTGTAGAGAACTACAGACCTATTTCTCTCCTGCCTTACATAGCAAAAACACTTGAACGCAGTTCTTTTCAACCAGGTTTCATCTTTCCTCTCACAGTTTAATCAACTGGCTGCTTTTACTGACTGATTGCTTTATTAAAATAAATGTCTTTACCAGATACTATATTAACTTTATTATTTTATGGAGCAGTAGCTACTGGGAAAATGAGAATACATATTGCTGTAGTTCACAGCTACACTATAGTTACCACTTCCACTAAATCTTTATGTTCTTTGCAGCCACAATTATATCACTTCAGAAATGTGAAAAGTGTCCATTAAATAGTTGTAACTATGATTCTAAATTCAAAATTGCTTCATATGGCTTTGGATGAAAGATAAATCACTTGTTCATATCAGTAAGCAAGAGTTGTTGTGTAAGCTTTTTATTATCATTCTGTTTTGGTTTAATATACTTTCCATTAAAGTATAAAAGGGTTTCAGCACTTTACCCCATTGAAAGGTTGTAGTTACAGTTACAGTACAAAGCATGACTGATCATACCCGTTTTTTATTAATAATATTAAGAAAAATATTTAAAAAAAAAGAACCATATTTACAGCTATTTAATAACTTTCACATTTCTGAAGTTCTCAGAACTAGTAAATAACGGACGGTGAAGCCACAAATATAACTACCTATAATAGTTAATTAAGGCATATATTCAACAAATTTATTAAAAACAGAAAGACGCTATAGTTTCAACCATAGGCTACTCAAAGGCCGCTTATTTATTAAATAAACAGGCAATTAGCTGATGAAACCGATCAAAATCACAAAATTTGGTTCATCAACTAATTGCCTTTTATTTAATAAATAAGAAGCTAACCAGGAACGCCGGGAATGAATTAACATGCGTAACGAACCCACTGGCCTTGTTTCCGCGGCCTTTGAGTAGCCTAAGGCTGAAACTATATTAAATATATTAACCACTTAAAAAACTGACAAAGAATGAAAATAAAAAGCTTACACAACAACTCTTGCTTACTGATATGAACAAGTGATTTATCTTTCATCCAAAGCCACATGAAGCAATTTAGAATTTAGAATCATAGTTACAACTATTTAATGGACACTTCACATTTCTGTATATATGTTGTTGCTGGGTAGACAACATAGATTTAGTGGAAGTATAGTGATAACTATAGTGTAGCTGTGAACTACAGCAATATGTATTCTCATTTTCCCCAGTAGCTACAGCTCCATAAAAATAATAAATAAAGTTAATATAGTATCTGGTAAAGACATTTATATTAAGAAGCAATCCGTCAGTAAATAAAGTTGAACTCTCTTTTGTCAGGTCCGTGGATGAAGCCATATCTTTTGCTTGTTTTACTAAAGGCGTCCATTCACAGCTGACTTCTGGAAAAAATGGGATTGACACGCTCGGTTATTAATGGCATTATAATGCCACAATAGAAAACCAGTCAGGTTTCAAAAAGGCCACTCAACAGAGACTGTCCTTACAGTCAGTCACTGAAGCCCTGCGGATGGCAAAAGCTGCTTCCAGATCATCAGTCCTAATCCTCCTCGATCTATCTGCTGCATTTGACACAGTGAATCACCAGATTCTTCTGTCCACCTCTCATCACTGGGCATCACAGGGACTCCACTCCACTGGTTTGAGTCTTATCTCACAGGTAGGTCTTTCAAGGTTGCCTGGAGAGGTGAGGTATCCAAAGCACATCAACTGACCACTGAGGTTCCTCAGGGCTCAGTGCTCTGACATCTTCTCTTCTACTTTTACACTACATCACTGGGCACAGAAATCTTGGAGTAATATTTGATGACAAGCTGTCCTTCAAAGACCACATTTCAATGACCCCTCAGGGTGAACCTGTGTTCCTGGATCAACATCTTTGTTGACCCTGGATCAACATTCCAACCAACCAATCAGATTTGATGGACAAGTTTACATGTCAAGTTTAGGCTTAACAGGGTTAGGTGCTTCTACATCAGTGTTATTCACCAGTTTTATATCAAGTCATTTTCCTATGATTTTGTAGGGGTAAGTTATGGGTAGGTTTAGAGGTAGGTATATGGTTAGGACTACATTTTCAGACAGAAATGTTGCTCCAGGATCAACAAAATATGTTGACACAGGACCATGTCTTACTTGGCAAAATCATGACGACCCTGGATTCATTGTGTGCAATTAAACCACTGCAAATGATTCAGAACGCTGCGGCATGTCTTGTCTTCAACGAGCCTGAAAGGGCCCATGTCACACCTCTCTTCATCTCTCTGCACTGGCTGCCACTTGTTGCCCGCATCAAGTTCAAGGCCTTGACACTCGCTTATGGATCCACCACAGGCTCGGCACCAGCATACTTCGACTCGCTCCTACGAGTCTACACCCCTAGCAGAAGCCTTCGCTCAGGTAAGGAGCGTAGTTTTATGGTACCATCACAGAGAGGCATGAAATCCCTCTCCAGAACTTTTTCATTCACTGTTCCCGGCTGGTGGAACAATCTTCCCACCTCCATCCGGATGGCAGAATCACTGTCATCATTCAAAAGACAGCTAAAAACTCATCTCTTCCGTGAGCACTTAATCTTATTAAAAAAAAAATCCCTTTTCCTCTATTTGTCTTCTATTCCTCTCTTCTATAGAACAGGGGCCTATTCTAGCTTAGGCTACTCTGAGTAATGTCCAAAACTTGGTACTCTAAGGCACTTATTGCATTTCTTTGCCTCTTCATGACTGATCGCTTCCTGTACTCCTCAGTTGTAAGTCTCTTTGGATAAAAGCATCTGCTAAATGCATAAATGTAAATGAATGACCTACGTATAGTGGCTCATAGAAACAGATGCTAAGGCCGGCTTGAGCTACATGATTGTATAATAAAGTGTTCATTGTGCGTATTTGTTGGTGTTTTTTTTTACCAGCTTGTTGATGCTCTTCCATACTGCTGTACTTCTTCTTCCTTTTTTGGAAAACTCCTTAAAACAAAACAGAAACACATGTACATCTAATTTAAATCAATCAAGCAAATGCAAAAAGTGATCCAAACTCCCAAATTCTAGATTATATATGCCACTGATTTTAGCTTCGACTAACATTTATATATCTTTAAGATGGATTAGTAGTTAAAAACTTCCATCTTGTCTTACCTGCAGGAAAGCTTTCTAAGGCAGGGCCATCATCTATGAAAGAAATAATAAAATACTGTAACATACATTAGGCACTGCTTGGTCTACATGAACTGAATCAAACCTTGCTAAACATGCTAGTTAAATGAGATTAATGCCCATACCATCTGAGGTGCTTTGAAGATCCTCGTCAGGTCGCCCAGGTCGCCTAACTCGCTTTAGTGCTGTGGTATGAATAATATAGTTTACTATTGAGGTTTTGGTGTCACATGTTTATTTATATAGAAGCATAAACTGGACTAAACACCATGATGACTAGATCTCATCTCACTATTCTTTTAACCAGACTAATAATTATCTTTAGTCCATCAGCAGTCAGTTCTCACCAAAATTGTACAATATTTGTAGAGGAATTTAAATTTGATCCACATTTTTTGATCTACAATTTGCTATGGTCTAGCCCTGTTTGAATGATTGCTAGTCTTGACTAAAGTATTGAGTGGCTGTTGTGGCCTGCTTTTAATAAGGAAGCAGGTATGTAGGTAGATTTTACAATTTTTGTAAAGAAATTTAAATTTGATCTACACCATTGTGCAATTTTGTTGGTGTTTTTTTTTACCAGCTTGTTGATGCTCTTCCATACTGCTGTACTTCTTCTTCCTTTTTTGGAAAACTCCTTAAAACAAAACAGAAACACATGTACATCTAATTTAAATCAATCAAGCAAATGCAAAAAGTGATCCAAAATCCCAAATTCTAGATTATATATGCCACTGATTTTAGCTTCGACTAACATTTATATATCTTTAAGATGGATTAGTAGTTAAAAACTTCCATCTTGTCTTACCTGCAGGAAAGCTTTCTAAGGCAGGGCCATCATCTATGAAAGAAATAATAAAATACTGTAACATACATTAGGCACTGCTTGGTCTACATGAACTGAATCAAACCTTGCTAAACATGCTAGTTAAATGAGATTAATGCCCATACCATCTGAGGTGCTTTGAAGATCCTCCAGGTCGCCCAGGTCGCCTAACTCGCTTTAGTGCTGTGGTATGAATAATATAGTTTACTATTGAGGTTTTGGTGTCACATGTTTATTTATATAGAAGCATAAACTGGACTAAACACCATGATGACTAGATCTCATCTCACTATTCTTTTAACCAGACTAATAATTATCTTTAGTCCATCAGCAGTCAGTTCTCACCAAAATTGTACAATATTTGTAGAGGAATTTAAATTTGATCCACATTTTTTGATCTACAATTTGCTATGGTCTAGCCCTGTTTGAATGATTGCTAGTCTTGACTAAAGTATTGAGTGGCTGTTGTGGCCTGCTTTTAATAAGGAAGCAGGTATGTAGGTAGATTTTACAATTTTTGTAAAGAAATTTAAATTTGATCTACACCATTGTGCAATTTTGTTGGTGTTTTTTTTTACCAGCTTGTTGATGCTCTTCCATACTGCTGTACTTCTTCTTCCTTTTTTGGAAAACTCCTTAAAACAAAACAGAAACACATGTACATCTAATTTAAATCAATCAAGCAAATGCAAAAAGTGATCCAAAATCCCAAATTCTAGATTATATATGCCACTGATTTTAGCTTCGACTAACATTTATATATCTTTAAGATGGATTAGTAGTTAAAAACTTCCATCTTGTCTTACCTGCAGGAGGGCTTTCTAAGGCAGGGCCATCATCTATGAAAGAAATAATAAAATACTGTAACATACATTAGGCACTGCTTGGTGTATAAACACGATTCTAAAAAAGTTTGGACACTGTAAAAATTGTGAATAAAAAAGGATTGCAATAATTTACTAATCTCATAAATTTATATTTTATTCACAATAGAATATCGATAACATATCAAATGTTAAAAGTGAGACATTTTAAAATGTCATGACAAATATTGGCTCATTTCGGATTTCATGAGAGCTACACATTCCAAAAAAGTTGGGACAGGTAGCAATAAGAGGCCGGAAAAGTTAAATGTACATATAAGGAACAACTGGAGGACCAATTTGCAACTTATTAGGTCAATTGGCAATAAAAAAGAGCCTCTCAGAGTGGCAGTGTCTCTCAGAAGTCAAGATGGGAAGAGGAACATGATTCAGAAGCGCAGGCATTTTTTCTGGGCCAAGGCTCATTTAAAATGGACTGTGGCAAAGTGGAAAACTCTTCTGTGGTCAGACAAATCTAAAATTGAAGTTATTTTTGGAAAACTGGGATGCCATGTCATACGGACTATATAGGACATAGACAACCCAAGTTGTTATCAGCGCTCAGTTCAGAGGCCTGCATCTCTGATGGTATGGGATTGTATGAGTGTGTGTGGCATTGGCAGCTTACACATCTGGAAAGGCACCATCAATGCTGAAAGGTATATCCAAGTTCTAACACAACATATGCTTCTATCCAGTCGTTGTCTCTTTCAGGGAAGACCTTGTATTTTCCAACATGACAATGCCAGACCCCACACTGCATCATTTACAACAGTGGTCGCCAACCCGTCAATCGCGATCGACTGGTCGATCTTTATCACTGTCCGGGTAGCTCCCAATAAACAACATGTAACAAGTAGAATTAGGTACTGCTCCTTTAAGGCAGAACGCACACACTTTCACTCGCTGATTAGTGGGCAGTCCATGGATGCGCGAGCTGTATGAACATCGCATGTATGCGTGTAATATTTCTGTTGGCGCCCGTTTGTAGTGGAGTGTTTTGCAAACTACCTCATGTGTGCGTGGGATCGGCGCTGATAATAACCCCCTGTGAAATCTCAGATACCTGAGTTTTGCTTAAACTTGGCTACAACCATTCAGGCCAGCTATCCGGCCTCTATGTGTAAAGCGTTACAAACACTTTATGGAGCGATTTCGAGCCTTGATATACTCCCAAAATGTATTCTCTGCAACCTCAAAATTTGCACAGCACAAATTGACCGATGTTATACAGTTATACAGCGCTACTGCAGCATGCGTCGCGCAGCAAGCATGACTATCTCTTTAGAAAACTGATGCAAATGAAAGTAAAAGTTGCAGATGCTCAATACACAATCATCATCGTTAAAGTCAGTGCTTAAGCTACTCTCTCCTATTGCAGTCCTTGATTTTGAAATGAGCAGTTGATCAATAAAATGTAGCTCATATTTGTTGATTTCGGTTATGTGATCTTAAAAATTCGTAGCTTGGGAATTGAAGATCGGATTTATATCCATTTTGCGAGACACGTGACTAAGTGTAAATGAAATCATGACATTGATAAATCAGATAAATATCTTATCTGTAAAAACACATGAAGTGGACCATGCAGGTATAAATAGGCCCAGCAAGAGAACTGTTGGAGATGTTTGAAATATAGGAAGAAAAATATAAATATTGAATCGGGGAGGGGGGTTACATGGAATGTATCTCTGAACGAAACTGACTGTCTTGAGAATAGTTTCGCTGGCATTTTTACAGCGGTACCCAAAGAAACACCTTTTTTTCATAAGCACCACCTACTGTCAGAGAGTGAATTAGCATTTTTATTTAGTCCATCTGTTTTTGTTTTGTGCAGGTGTGTATTATGTAACAATTTCACAAAGCTAAAGTCAGACCCTTCTGTATTTGCTCTAAGTCTTGAAATTATGCAATGTAATTTAAAACAACTGCTCATGCTACATATGTCTATCTTTGTTTGGATCGTGATTAAAATGCAGTGGTTGCCTCGCATTTCAAATAGCTAATTTTTTAAGGCAAGTTTGGCCAGTTATAGAGCTAATAAACAACAATAATTTGCTTAAACAAAAAAAAAAAAAAATCGACAGATGGTGTCGAAAAAAACTCTGAATCGGCCATGAAAAATCTATAGGTAGATCTTGCCTTTCATCAAGGCTAAGGTCAGGGATCTTTGGCTTGAAAAGTTTGGTGACCACTGATTTACAACATCATAGCTGCGTAGAAGAAGGATCCGGGTACTGAAATGGCCAGCCTACAGTCCAGATCTTTCACCCATAGAAAACATTTGGTGCATCATAAAGAGGAAAATGCGACAAAGAAGACTAAAGACAGTTGAGCAACTAGAAGCCTGTATTAGACAAGATTGGGACAAGATTCCTATTCCTATACTTGAGCAACATGTCTCCTCAGTCCCTAGACGTTTGCAGACTGTTATAAAAAGAAGAGGGGATGCCACACAGTGGTAAACATGGTCCCAACTTTTTTGGAATGTGTAGCTCTAATGGAATCCAAAATTAGCCATTAGTTGGCATGACATTTCAAAATGTCTCTCTTTCAACATTTGATATGTTATCAATATTTTATTGTGAATAAAATATAAGTTTATGAGATTTGTAAATTATTTTATTCCTTTTTTATTTGCTCTCCATGCGCATCAATGAGGTGAGGCACCGAACCCCCAACTGCTCCCAGGGCGCCACAGCAATATGGCTCCCTACTGCTCTGGGTGTGTGTTCACTACTGTGTGTGTGGACTTGGATGGGTTAAATGCAGAGCACAAATTCCAAGTATGGGACACCTTACTTGGCCACATGTCACTTCACTTTCACTTAATATATCCCACCCACTAATGTGTGCCATGGAGAAGAGATAATCAGTGTTATTCACTTAACCTGTCAGTGGTCATATTGTTATGCCTGATCGGTGTACAAAGTGGTGCATCATATGGCAAGATTGAATTTAATGATTTGCCATTTGTATGTTTTTTGTACTTTTACCAATTTCACTTTGTGTTAGTTGATCTGTCTCCTCAGCATCACTGTCATCACTTGGATTAGAATCGGCTAAGTCTAGGTTTTCTAACAAAAAACAAACAATTTGAATCAAGTTAAGTATAGCAAATGTTAGGAGCAAATAAAATTATCACATAATGACCATTCTGAAAAATATTACTTTGGTAAAGATATATTGTCTGTATGTACATAAGCCTATACACTTGATAACCTTTACAATAAAATATACTATAAACCATACACTAAACAAAAATCTAATTTTAACTTTAATAGACTTACCTTCAATGTCTATCTCTTCAAGTGTTTTGCCTTGTAGAATTGTAAGAGAACCTTTCTCCATGGCCAGTAGAAGTTTAGAAATTTTGGCCAGCTGGGTTGTAGCCTCTGGCAACCTGTAATATTCTCTGTGGACACGTATATCATGGCCCAAGAAGTCTGCCACTTGATCCAGCTCATGGTTTTTTAAGTTTAGAACCTGTGATAAAGTTGCGACATGCTTACGCAACTGTGTAGACCGGAGGAGCTCAGGGTTCTGAGCACCACACTCATCTGCGTAAACACGTAGACAGTCTTGACCTCGATATGAAGTCAAACAGCTGGGTCTTGCAAAAAGAAATGTATTGTCTTGTGGAACTCCGCACTCTTGTCTTTTGCTTATGAGAAGGGTTAAAGCATCGACCATGTCCGGCGATAGCAAAACTGCTACTTTACGCCCCTTTTTTCCCCTAATTTCTACTCGACTAAAATGTGCGCAAAGTTTCTGCTCAAACGCTGTAAGGCCAACAGCAACATCTTTGTGAAGAGGAGCTGTGTCCCTCTCTAGGAAACTTTTCAAGTGCATCCTTGCAACTTCTCCTCCACGCCTTCGATTGAACAGAATAATTTTGGCAAGAGTCGATCTGCACAGCTCTCCATAGACTTTTGGTGACGCAGTCTTCTTCAAGTTGTCAGAAGCTACATCAGCGACTGTTTCGAGATGTTGATGAAGGCGCTGAACATCTTCAGTAAACGGGAGGGTGGATGGTTTATTGAAATGTCCTTCGTGTAAAGTGGTTAAAGCTCCATGAGACACAAGTTCTGACCACTTAGAATTACACAACTTTTTGAAAGTCTGGGTTGACTTAATCCTTGCATCATCTTCAGCTATTAATGCTCTACAGTGTATGATGTCACATAACTTGTTCAAAGAGTGACCCAGCTTAAGAGCAAGGCTTGGAGTGTTGTAAGTGTGTTTTGCTGCATCATACCCAGATACTCTTTTGACAGCCTGTACAACCATCCCAAAATGCGCAGGCTTAACAGCATCCTCAATCGTATGCAATGAAAATTGCTCTCTCAGGATCAACAAAAGTCTTCCAACCTCTCTTAGCTTCTGTCGGATGTATTCATGTTTAGACGGATCTTGGCCATGTTTATTTAAAAATGATTGTGCCAGTTGTAGGACAGTGAAATCACTCCGCACAGCAGCAGAGATGGCATCATCTTTCATTGGTGTTAGGAGTTTCCAAACACTCTGTGTCATTTGCTGACACAAAACTGAATCAGACATTGTCGCTAAAGCCAGTACTTTATTTCTTCCTGGTTGTTCCCGATCCACCGACTTAGAAGGACAGTTTCGTACATGTCTCCACAGATCTCTGCGTAGGAACATTGCATGGCAATACATGCAATTCACATAATCATTTGGATTGTAATTATTCTTGGTTTACGTTTGAGTTTCAATTGCCCAGATCCACTGGCTAAAACACTTGCATTATGTTCATAATTTCCTTTATTTCGTAGTTTGTCCAGCAGTTTCTTACGTTCCTTGGAATGCTTGGGCAAGGCCAGAGCCCTAGCAACATCCACATTTGTGTTTTCATGAATTTTTAAGTGTCTTGTGAATTTCGATTGGGGCTTTCCACAAATATAACAGTAATTCTTATATACTGAAGTGGATATTTCAGTGGATTGTACTGATGGACCTTCCCCACATTCGGTGGTATCATGAGCCTCTATATTTTCAACCCCAACTTTGTTGTGGACTTCGAATACCTGCTCGCCTTTCCTGCATGACTTTTTCAGCTGTGCGGTGCAGACTACATCTTCAGGTAGTGAATCTTTAACTAAGACGCTTTCTTGGCAGTCTATGTTACAGAGTGGTTTAGGACTCTCCAGTTCTGAAGACACCATGTCTGATTCAGAATCCTCTGAAAAACCACTGGGAACATAGTCCTTATCCGAGTACTCACTAAATAATTCTTCTTCAGAATTCTATAACAGAAAACAAATATTTATTAATTAAAAATATAGACATTTACAAACTGTACAAAATTTACAAAAAAAAATACTATTAGTGAACTATTCTTTTAAAGATTATTTGATAAAATTCACTTACTGATTTAAATGAGTCAGGGTAAGGCATCACATTCTTGTTGTAGCAAGATTTATGCCAGAAATATGAGCAAACTAGACAGAATAATTAAAATAAGTTTGGTTCCTGAGATTTGCTCTAAATAAAAATGATATGCTATCTACCAAAAGGGTTGGGAAATGAATAAATGAATAGCGACTAGTAACACATTACCGTACACATTTCAGTATCTTTTACTAGTCAAAACATAGTACTTACTCTTACACTTTACACCAATCCACTTAAATGCAGAATAGGGCCCATTACAGCTTGCACATTTATCCAAGCTTGACACAGCTGAATGAATGATGTCATGTTTGCATATCTGTTAAAAAAAATAAATAATAAAACATTTATTAAAATGAATCTGATTAACCCATCTAAAGTGATGTAAACTTAAAATATATGTTAAACGTATAACTAAAAGGTTTAGGGTTTAAATCAATTGAATATCTTAAACAATGTAGGTTTTACCAGTAAATTACAAATGTTTTATTAGTAAATATTAATGGCCCTATCTGACTGTAGTAACCCAAACCATGATCTTCACCCTAAACCCCACAACATGACATCAACAGTAAATATGAGGACATTACACACAACACGTATCCCTATCTGACTGTAGTAACCCAAACCATGATCTTCACCCTAACCCCCACAACATGACATCAACAGTAAATATGAGGACATTACACACAACACGTATACCTATCTGACTGTAGTAACCCAAACCATGATCTTCACCCTAACCCCCACAACATGACATCAACAGTAAATATGAGGACATTACACACAACACGTATCCCTATCTGACTGTAGTAACCCAAACCATGATCTTCACCTAACCCCCACAACATGACATCAACAGTAAATATGAGGACATTACACACAACACGTATCCCTATCTGACTGTAGTAACCCAAACCATGATCTTCACCCTAACCCCCACAACATGACATCAACAGTAAATATGAGGACATTACACACAACACGTATCCCTATCTGACTGTAGTAACCCAAACCATGATCTTCACCCTAACCCCCACAACATGACATCAACAGTAAATATGAGGACATTACACACAACACGTATCCCTATCTGACTGTAGTAACCCAAACCATGATCTTCACCCAACCCCCACAACATGACATCAACAGTAAATATGAGGACATTACACACAACACGTATCCCTATCTGACTGTAGTAACCCAAACCATGATCTTCACCCTAACCCCCACAACATGACATCAACAGTAAATATGAGGACATTACACACAACACGTATCCCTATCTGACTGTAGTAACCCAAACCATGATCTTCACCCAACCCCCACAACATGACATCAACAGTAAATATGAGGACATTACACACAACACGTATCCCTATCTGACTGTAGTAACCCAAACCATGATCTTCACCCAACCCCCACAACATGACATCAACAGTAAATATGAGGACATTACACACAACACGTATCCCTATCTGACTGTAGTAACCCAAACCATGATCTTCACCCAACCCCCACAACATGACATCAACAGTAAATATGAGGACATTACACACAACACGTATCCCTATCTGACTGTAGTAACCCAAACCATGATCTTCACCCTAACCCCCACAACATGACATCAACAGTAAATATGAGGACATTACACACAACACGTATCCCTATCTGACTGTAGTAACCCAAACCATGATCTTCACCCTAACCCCCACAACATGACATCAACAGTAAATATGAGGACATTACACACAACACGTATCCCTATCTGACTGTAGTAACCCAAACCATGATCTTCACCTAACCCCCACAACATGACATCAACAGTAAATATGAGGACATTACACACAACACGTATCCCTATCTGACTGTAGTAACCCAAACCATGATCTTCACCCAACCCCACAACATGACATCAACAGTAAATATGAGGACATTACACACAACACGTATCCCTATCTGACTGTAGTAACCCAAACCATGATCTTCACTAACCCCACAACATGACATCAACAGTAAATATGAGGACATTACACACAACACGTATCCCTATCTGACTGTAGTAACCCAAACCATGATCTTCACCCTAACCCCACAACATGACATCAACAGTAAATATGAGGACATTACACACAACACGTATCCCTATCTGACTGTAGTAACCCAAACCATGATCTTCACCCTAACCCCACAACATGACATCAACAGTAAATATGAGGACATTACACACAACACGTATCCCTATCTGACTGTAGTAACCCAAACCATGATCTTCACCCTAACCCCACAACATGACATCAACAGTAAATATGAGGACATTACACACAACACGTATCCCTATCTGACTGTAGTAACCCAAACCATGATCTTCACCCAACCCCACAACATGACATCAACAGTAAATATGAGGACATTACACACAACACGTATCCCTATCTGACTGTAGTAACCCAAACCATGATCTTCACCCTAACCCCACAACATGACATCAACAGTAAATATGAGGACATTACACACAACACGTATCCCTATCTGACTGTAGTAACCCAAACCATGATCTTCACCCAACCCCACAACATGACATCAACAGTAAATATGAGGACATTACACACAACACGTATCCCTATCTGACTGTAGTAACCCAAACCATGATCTTCACCCTAACCCCACAACATGACATCAACAGTAAATATGAGGACATTACACACAACACGTATCCCTATCTGACTGTAGTAACCCAAACCATGATCTTCACCCTAACCCCACAACATGACATCAACAGTAAATATGAGGACATTACACACAACACGTATCCCTATCTGACTGTAGTAACCCAAACCATGATCTTCTGACCCTAACCCCACAACATGACATCAACAGTAAATATGAGGACATTACACACAACACATTATCCCTATCTGACTGTAGTAACCCAAACCATGATCTTCATTGAACCCCACAACATGACATCAACAGTAAATATACATTACACACAACACGTATCCCTATCTGACTGTAGTAACCCAATACCATGATCTTCACCCAAACAACATGACATCAACAGTAAATATGAGGACATTACACACAACACGTATCCCTATCTGACTGTAGTAACCCAAACCATGATCTTCACCTAACCCCACAACATGACATCAACAGTAAATATGAGGACATTACACACAACACGTATCCCTATCTGACTGTAGTAACCCAAACCATGATCTTTAACCCCACAACATGACATCAACAGTAAATATGAGGACATTACACACAACACGTATCCCTATCTGACTGTAGTAACCCAAACCATGATCTTCACCCTAACCCCACAACATGACATCAACAGTAAATATGAGGACATTACACACAACACGTATCCCTATCTGACTGTAGTAACCCAAACCATGATCTTCACCTAACGACAACATGACATCAACAGTAAATATGAGGACATTACACACAACACGTATACCTATCTGACTGTAGTAACCCAAACCATGATCTTCACCCTAACCCCACAACATGACATCAACAGTAAATATCACATTACACACACACACTATCTGACTGATAATTTGATCTTCCATCTCCACAACGACATCAACAGTAAATATGAGACATCACACATATCCCTATCTGACTGTAGTAACCCAATAAGTGATCTTCATTCAACATGACATCAACAGTAAATATAGACATAACACAACACGTATCCCTATCTGACTGTATAATAAAATGATCTTCATAACTACAACATGACATCAAAGTAAATATGACATTACACACAACACGTACCATCTGACTGATATCTTACTTCACAACATGACATCAACAGTAAATATGAGGACATTCACACATGATTCCCTATCTGACTGTAGCAAACCATGATCTTCATAACATGACATCAACAGTAAATATGAGGACATTACATTTTGATGCAATCCTATCTGACTGTAGTAACCCAAACCATGATCTTCACCCAACCCCCCCACATCAAAAAACAGTAAATTTATTCAGTTCACACACACAACGCGTCCTATGACTCTTCTAGTAACCCAAACCATGATTCGACCAACATGAACCAGCAACACATCATTTGTAAAACTCATTCGTTTGAATGACAACATAGATAACTCAAATAATAATCATAATGATAATGAGAATAATGAATAAACTACACGACTCAAAGTACATTCACCTTTCATAAACACTTACCATCTGTGATATTTTACTTCCATCTCCACAGACGAGTGGCGCAGGTTCTCTAGTCTCTGAAGTTTCCTGCGTAGATTAACAATAAAGTGTTAACTCATTTGATTCTCAATATGAACGATAAACCATTGTAATAGAAACCTGCATGGTTGGACGAGAATATATAGAATAAACTACACGACTCAAAGTACATTCACCTTTCATAAACACTTACCATCTGTGATATTTTACTTCCATCTCCACAGGCAGTGGCACAGGTTCTCTAGTCTCTGAAGTTTCCTGCGTAGATTAACAATAAAGTGTTAACTCATTCGATTCTCAACATGAACGATAAACCATTGTAACAGAAACCTGCGTGTTTGAATGAGAATATATAGAATAAACTACAAGACTCAAAGTACATTCACCTTTCATAAACACTTACCATCTGTGATATTTTACTTCATCTCCACAGGCAGTGGCGCAGGTTCTCTAGTCTCTGAAGTTTCCTGCGTAGATTAACAATAAAGTGTTAACTCATTCGATTCTCAACATGAACGATAAACCATTGTAACAGAAACCTGCATGGTTGGACGAGAATATATAGAATAAACTACAAGACTCAAAGTACATTCACCTTTCATAAACACTTACCATCTGTGATATTTTACTTCCATCTCCACAGGCGAGTGGCGCAGGTTCTCTAGTCTCTGAAGTTTCCTGCGTAGATTAACAATAAAGTGTTAACTCATTCGATTCTCAACATGAACGATAAACCATTGTAACAGAAACCTGCGTGGTTGAATGAGAATATATAGAATAAACTACGACTCAAAGTACATTCACCTTTCATAAACACTTACCATCTGTGATATTTTACTTCCATCTCCACAGGCAGTGGCGCAGGTTCTCTAGTCTCTGAAGTTTCCTGCGTAGATTAACAATAAAGTGTTAACTCATTTGATTCTCAATATGAACGATAAACCATTGTAATAGAAACCTGCATGGTTGAGAATATATAGAATAAACTACAAGACTCAAAGTACATTCACCTTTCATAAACACTTACCATCTGTGATATTTTACTTCCATCTCCACAGACGAGTGGCGCAGGTTCTCTAGTCTCTGAAGTTTCCTGCGTAGATTAACAATAAAGTGTTAACTCATTCGATTCTCAACATGAACGATAAACCATTGTAACAGAAACCTGCGTGGTTGGACGAGAATATATAGAATAAACTACAAGACTCAAAGTACATTCACCTTTCATAAACACTTACCATCTGTGATATTTTACTTCCATCTCCACAGACGAGTGGCGCAGGTTCTCTAGTCTCTGAAGTTTCCTGCGTAGATTAACAATAAAGTGTTAACTCATTCGATTCTCAACATGAACGATAAACCATTTTAACAGAAACCTGCGTGGTTGGACGAGAATATATAGAATAAACTACACGACTCAAAGTACATTCACCTTTCATAAACACTTACCATCTGTGATATTTTACTTCCATCTCCACAGACGAGTGGCGCAGGTTCTCTAGTCTCTGAAGTTTCCTGCGTAGATTAACAATAAAGTGTTAACTCATTTGATTCTCAATATGAACGATAAACCATTGTAATAGAAACCTGCATGGTTGGACGAGAATATATAGAATAAACTACAAGACTCAAAGTACATTCACCTTTCATAAACACTTACCATCTGTGATATTTTACTTCCATCTCCACAGACGAGTGGCGCAGGTTCTCTAGTCTCTGAAGTTTCCTGCGTAGATTAACAATAAAGTGTTAACTCATTCGATTCTCAACATGAACGATAAACCATTGTAACAGAAACCTGCGTGGTTGGACGAGAATATATAGAATAAACTACAAGACTCAAAGTACATTCACCTTTCATTACACTTACCATCTGTGATTATTTTTACTTCCATCTCCACAGGCATTATTTTTTTTTTCAATCTAGTGTTCTTTTTTGATTAGCTGAAGTTTCCTTTGGATAACTATACAATAAAATGATAAGTACTACTTCTAATATAATATTTCAACCTTTTATTAATTTTTACCAAAAAGTACTGCAAGTTAGTTTTACAGAATATATAAAAATAAAGTGCCATAAAGTATCTTTTACAATCATGTTGAGTATGCACCTTTCATAAACACTTACCATCTGTGATGAATTTTATTCCATCTCCACAGGCATTTCACGCACATTCTCTGAAAGAATTCTTCTTCTAAGCTTTCCTCTTCCTGAGAAAAACAAACACAATAATTGCAGCACTAATGCAACTCATTTGACACTCTCAAATAGTTTATCGATAAACCATTGTAAAAACTAATACAAATTAATTGAGTGGTTTAGACATTTTCTGAATAGACACAATCACTCAAATGATGAACAGATTTAATTTACACTTTTATTCATCTGTGATATTTTAAACATTCCATCTCCACACATCAGTTGTGGAAAATGGAAGCTTCTCTAGTCTCACTGGATGTCACACTGCGTGATTAAGCATAAAGTGTTAACTCATGTTAACAGATGAGTGCATTCAACATGAGCAGAGGCAAACCATTGTAACAGGAGCAGAGCAGAAGCTTCAGTGCCGCGATCGTTTGGGCGCCGGGTCTATTTTTAGAATAAACTGCTCACGCTGAATTAAAGCCACAGTGCATTGTTCTGATCAAAACTGACCTGATTAACATGCAAAATAACTAATTTCACCTTGAAATCATGTAGTGAAGTGTTATGTGTGTTCTCACAAACACCATATGACATCCTGCGCTGTGATTTAAAAAAATAAAATACTGGAAAACACACTGCCAGTTTTGCTCAAACTTCAAATGCCTGTTTAAATGATTAAAACTAGAGGCTTATATTAACATTAAGAGTACTTTTATCACGTAAACTACCTTTATACAGCATGTTATGCATGTGTGTTTGAAAGAGGAGAACACAGTCGCATTTGCAGAAGATATATGCTGCCCATCATTAATCAAAGCACGAGACAGACAGGGTTCGGAGGAAAACCAAAGTGACAGAATTGATATTCGTCTGTATTTGCAATATACGAGCCGGTCTCAGCTGCGCAAACGCAGCCAGTGTGACTGTACAACTGAAGCTCCCGCTCTCCATACGCACTTCCTGCCACCTGCTAAACACTTACCATCTGTGATATTTTACTTCATGAGGAGCTGAGTGGCGGCGCAGGTTCTCTAGACGAAGAAGTTTTTCCATTTTGGTATTTATAAACTATAACTCAAAGTGTTTTTTTTTTTTAATAAATTGATAATCTTTTTGTGATTTTTGCGTTCTCTCCATTCCAGAAAGCAGACTCTGCAGTCTCTCAAAGCCATGAGCAGCGACCATCTGTGATATTTTACTTCCATCTCCACAGGACGAGTGGCGCAGGTTCTCTAGTCTCCGAAGTTTCCTCGTAGATTAACAATAAAGTGTTAACTCATTTTGATTCTCAATATGAACGATAAACCATTGTAACAGAAACCTGCGTGTTTGAATGAGAATATATAGAATAAACTACACGACTCAAAGTACATTCACCTTTCATAAACACTTACCATCTGTGATATTTTACTTCCATCTCCACAGACGAGTGGCGCAGGTTCTCTAGTCTCTGAAGTTTCCTGCGTAGATTAACAATAAAGTGTTAACTCATTTGATTCTCAATATGAACGATAAACCATTGTAACAGAAACCTGCGTGTTTGAATGAGAATATATAGAATAAACTACGACTCAAAGTACATTCACCTTTCATAAACACTTACCATCTGTGATATTTTACTTCCATCTCCACAGACGAGTGGCGCAGGTTCTCTAGTCTCTGAAGTTTCCTGCGTAGATTAACAATAAAGTACACTAAAGTATAACAAATTCTCAACATGATTAAAGCTTATGTTTGCATAATTGTTTAGAGCAAAATAACATTTAAGAAATAAGTGTTATCTATACCTGGTGTCTCCATGGCCAATCAGAATCCCCATAGTCATAACTGATTTCCTCTCTAGGACTAATGTCCTTTTTAGCGAATAAGCACAGATGAGGGTGTTGGTCCACTATTATAATTTTAATTTTGCTGTTGGGGTTCACGTTATCGTCATTGACAAGGCGCCCTAAAGAGCCATCTTCTTTGGCAGCATCTACCCTGAAACATTAAAAACAAATGCTACTATAACTAAAAGTATAGTAACAGATTTAATTACACAATACGTAAATGCAAGTCACTAATTTACTATTACTGTTGCTATTACTTGCAGAAAATGCAGTTTGTATTTCTGGTTGACTTACAACTCTGTATACTTGTAAGACATTGTACATTAAATAAAGCCATATACATACCATAATTGTTTTCCATTAAAACGGAATTCAAATAGAAACACTGCAAGAGAATTGTCATACGATTGGAGTCTTCTTTCATATTCTTCTTTTTCAATGACATCTCCTCGATACTCAATCAAAAAATCTCCTTTTTGAAAAGCAGAAGTGGTAAACACTCCCCGACCTAACAAAGAATTAGTCTGATTAGTCAGAGAAAAGTTTTAACAAAAGATTTAGAGCAGAGTTGGAAATCCCATACTTGAATATAGGTCTGTGTTACTTACCTTTGAATGAACTGATGTATTTTGCTTTAAATCCTGCCTTGTCTTTGCACATTGATGCGTAATACACAGCCTCCTCTTCTGGTTTTTTTTTCCCTCTCCTGGGCCTTATTCCTGCCATTTTCTATAAAGGTCCAGCAAGTCATTTTTTTGTGGTTTATTGTTATATACATAAAATCATCTTACATAATGAAAAAAAAAAAACATTCTGTGAAAAGTTTTAATACTGAATAATACTGAACTTAATGATTTGACAGACAGAGCAATATTAATTATATTAATAAATATTAATTATAACTCATAGCAATCTGAAACTCAGACTAAGTAAAATCACAACATAACAACCACACAACTACTGCTTACTTAGTAGGCCTAATCTCTATCTTTTTTTAACTTGTCAGTATCAATAAAGCTGCCGATTGTACTGTTAATAAATGACTAAACATTATTAATCAACACTAATTTATAAATTCATCTCTTTTGTATTTGGGGTAAAACTGTGGTTATATAAAGTGTCATCAACAAGGGCGTAGGTTTGGTTTCAGCTTTGGTAGGGACATCCCACCAGGTTTGCCCAGATTATATAGTCTATTATTTATGTTACTGAGTATGGAAATGCACCATAGTTTAGGAATGAATACATCTATTAATTTATGAGGCTCTTCAGTTCAAATTATCCAGTACCAGAATAAAATTATTAAAACAAAATACTCTTTAATTGCCAAGTTCATAAATTATTTCAAAACTGATTTGTAAAAACACCCACACACAAAATGACTTATTTTCAATATAAAAAGTGATTGTGGACTGGATATTTTTACCTCTTATCACAGTATTGGGCATGTCAAAGATTAGTAACAACTTTAGCTTTGATGCATTGTTAGTTTTTGTACAGGATCAGATTTTTTCTCTCCCTCATTTACTGTTCGTTTTTGCCCCATTGACTTCCATTATACAATTTTTTGATTGGAAAGCCATTACACCATATAATCATGCATACTTGATTGTTGGTGGTTTCCCTTGTTAGGAAGATTAAACTGTAATTTATTACACAGGTGGCACCATTAACCCTTTAAATAGGCCTGTGCAAAAAAAAAAAAAAAAAAAGCTTAGTTTCTGGCTTTTGTATAGAGTATAATAACAGCATATTAATGAGGGAGACTTTTTTTTAATCTGATGCTACACAAAAACTAACAATGCATCAAATCCAGTGTTGTTACTAATCTTTGACATGCCCAAGACTGTGATAAAAGGTCAACAAATATCCAGAACACAATCACTTTTTATATTGAAAATAAGTCATTTTGTGTGGGTTTTTTTCCAAATCAGTTTTTGAAAATAATTTATGAACTTGGCAATTAAAGAGTGATATGAGTGATAAGAGTGACAATTAAACAATGACAACAGCTCAACAATAAACATGGAATCAAGAATGTAAACTTGCAACAGAACACATTTAATATTATTTTACATTTGATTATTTTATTTATTTCTAAAGAACTCTTTAGTAGCCTTTTGGTGCACTTCAAAGGGATAGTTCACCCAAAAATTAAAATTCTGTCATCATTTACTCGCCCTCATGATGTTCCAAACCTGTTTGAGTTTCTCTGTTCTTATGAACTCAAAAGAAAATATTTTGAAGAAAGTTTGTAATCAGGCTGCTTTGGGGGCACCATTGACTTCCATGGTAGGAATGTTTCTTCCTGTGTATTCAACATAACAAAGAAATGCATACAGGTTTGGAACAACTTGAGGGTGAGTAAATTATGACAAATTTTCATTTTGGGGTCCACTGTCCCTTTAAGCAGTCATTCTGAACCAGTAACCACTTTACTGACAATTCAGAAGAAAAAAAATCTTTATTAATTTACTATTATGACTATATTATTATGTAATTATTTGTCCCATTTTTATCTAAATATTTTTTAAATGTCAAACTTTATATGAAAGGATTATTTATTATGTGTATAGCCTATGGCTAAATGATACATTAATAACATTAATTAGGCTATAATCTATTAATTAACCAGTCTAATGTCTAGAAAAATAAGTCTGCCAAGCTCTGATAATGTATGGAATATTATATTAATATATTATCCATTAAAAAAAAAAAAACAATAGGCCTACCTTAGAAGCACGGATGTGTCTGTCATCGCATGCTGCTTTAAGTCAGAGAGTCTGAGACACTGAAATGCTTCTCTGCAAACTAGTGTGCAGTTCGCCTTAGGTTCATCCTAAATTAGTGGACTGATACCACTGATACATTTTTTTCTATTCAGCCCTATATCTGGAAATCCTCTTGCGTTCAAACGGTGGACGCGAGCTCGACATGTTTTTAAAAAACCGCGCATTTCCAGCGCATGTTCTCTAGACTCCGTTTCGTCCTGACAGTCGGAATCGGTCCAAATAGACGCACGAAGGAGTTCGCTAAGATATTGGTGGGGACAATTTTGCCATCTTAAAATATTGATTGGAACTAGTACCTAGCGCCCCAAACCTACGCCCATGGTCATCAATTAGCCTAACAAAACATGGTTACTACAGTTTTACTAAAACCATGGTTAATTTTCGAAAGGGATGTTTCACCAAAGCTAACGTAACTTGATTAACAGTTCATGCACTTTAATTTCACAATCGTCTTATTAACAATAATTGTTTAAATCGTTATAAACTAAAACAGATTTTAACATAAAGAGCAGCTTTGTGCTTTATCATTAATCTTACCTTACCAGCGATGTCGTCGTCAGGATCTGTCAGACATCCACAGAGAAAAGACTTCGGTCGGGTGGGGGAAGGGTTTAGTGTGCAGTGCTTTTTATATATGAATTTAATATATATAACTTATTACATGTAACATGTGTCAATTATTTTATACTTAGAAATATATATTTTCCAAAACCGTCGTTGATATAGATCTGTGTTAACATGTCTTGAGTTTGATTAATTCCAACATTATGAGGACTTCTCGCGATCAGCCAATCAGAAGCCGCGATTTCATACACACGCATTAATAATTAATGAGAAGGCGCAGTACCAAGTCCGGGCTCCAGAGGCGCACTTCCGATACACACGTCATACACAAATTCAGGTTTATGTGAATTATAAAGACATGTGGAGAAATTTTGGATTTGAGCTCCCCCTATGTATAGAAACACTTCTACACTGTTAGAATTATGAGGACATCGGACCTGTCCTCATAATTCAAAAAGTCCTCATTGTGTGGCGTGTATTCAGGTCAAATGTCTTAAATCACATAGGCACACACACACACACACACACACACACACACATACACACACACAAACTGGAATGTGTTCCTTATTGATTTTGGTAGCTGAGGTGCAGTGCATATGCAAGTCCAAAGAGAATGCACACAGCTTTTGGCAAGTCTTTTATACCTTCCATCACAACTTCTCCCTCGATGATGATCTTGATTGAGGCGGGGTTCAGATGAAGGGAAGATGGAAGCATAGCACATTCATGCTCAACAGGAGGATTCCAAAATTAAGTTGGCGGAAGGAATGATCATCATCTGAGTCCTAACAACAGAGAACATTCATCACATTTCTCATTACATAGCCATCAATAATGTGTTGTAATGAAACAAACACATGAGGGAATGTTTGGTGACTTTAACCTCTTTAAATCTTTAAGTCATGGTTACCTGGACTTTTAATAGAGGAACAGAAATGTCTCACGTTTTATTAGAAAAAAATAATTAAATTGTGTTCTGAAGATGAACAAGATGTCTTTTGTGTTTGGAATGACATGTGGGTAAGTAAATAATAATGTTAGAGGTTAGAAAGACCTTTTGCTATTCATTTTCAATGTTTTAAGCTCTATGCACAAATGTTATAAGGACTATCAATTAATTTAAACAAATTGTCATCATGGTCCTTTTAAATAGCATTTGATAAAATAAGTTACTTACAAAGCATGCTTTGAAGAAGTCTTTTGGATTGTCACCAAGGACAATTGGGAGCCCTCTGAGCACCAGTGACCGAATATCAGTTGGCTCCGAGACTGTTGGGTAGTATAAAAAAAAAATATTTAAAAAAAAGTTACATGGTTAGAATAAGAAATTATCTAAAAGAACTCAGAACCAACAAAAGAATTTTGATTGTTTTGGAATTCCAATTTAGTATTCACTTTTGTGACATGTTTACATTACTTAGACTAAATTAACATGCAATAATGGATATGGATCAACTGTGGTTTGTTGTAAAAGCAGTGTCAACAACTGGCCAAGATCACACAACTCAAAGTGAAAGGTTACATGGCCAGTTTCACACAATTGAGCATTGTGGGCTTTTGAGTGAATCTTAGACAAGTGGACCTTAAGTGAATTCATGGAGTTAAATGTGCACAAACAATCTTGATGTAAGCAAGGGAAGGGTACAGTTCTGCTGTAGCTGCCATGTTTTAACCTATAATGTTTTAATAGGTATCCCGTTTATCACACATAAATTCACAAAACTTACCCATCCACTGCATCTTCACAAGAACCTTTGAAAACAAAACATAAAAAAAAACTTTTAGATGAAAACAATCAGTCGAAGATACAATTCAATTGTAAAAAGCTAATCAACATCTGCTAATGACACAGTTTTTAAACAGTTTATGTTACTATACTATGAATAAAGAGAGAGAAAATAACTTTTTTGCACATTTTTGAACTGTTGCCTTAATACAACAACGATAAGTTACATACGCTAGCGTTAGCTACAAGCAAGTGTAACTTAACATTCACACATGCTCATATAAACCGACAGAAACTTAAAAGCCAACACTGTAGCTAAACTATAACATACAAAAACACACTGGCTAATGTTATAAACTGTGACTCGACCGAAATAACCAATTGAAATGTTAACGATATAACGTTAGCTGACGTAAACTGTGAATCGACAGAGAGAAAAAATAGACCGCCACATTAACACTACATATTTTAGCGTTCATAACATCGGTCTGGTTTTTGGGTAATCACTTTTGTTAGAAAGATATGTAACAGATAAGAAACTTAATACACTCACCATTTCATGTTGCTTGTAAAAATCCACGTTTATCGTGCAGTATTGATGAGCAGACTCTCTCAAAAAGCGCGCTCTCCGTTCTCGGCTGCTCACTGTCAGTTACACTAAGCCCCTCCCCTTCCCTACAGAAGCATAACATACCGAGTTATCACAGCTAAACTTGATCATTGCACTCAATATTTTGTCTGATTAGTGCTAACAGCTAATTTAATTTAGTAATGACATTGTTTTTTAAAAAACAACAAAGAATAAGTAATGACCACTTAAAATGTTTCATCAACACAAAATCCGGGTTTAGAGTGTACTACTTTAGATGTATATTATGTTGCTCACGCAAGTGGCAAAATATTTAAACATAGGCCTGTGTTAAACAAAAACATTTTACATTAAAATTTACAATTGACAAAAAAAAAATTCTAGTCTTTTCTTTCATTTTTAAATCGTTTTACAAGAAATCCTGCAGGTCGTAAAACTTTATTTCTCCACCTCCAAGAAAGAACGAGTACTCCATTGTTTCCTTGTTTACCTTAAGAAGTCGTTTGCCTTGCATCTGTGGTGAAATTAGGCCTACTAGATTTTCAGTTCAATACATGTTTATCTTATTGCGAACAATGCCCTGTCATTTTAATTCAGCGCGTGCAGTAGCTACAGCAAAACATACTCTGTGTGGAAGCGATCGGCACTGCTCCAGACTCCGGGAACGCACCGCATCCGCATGCAGTGTGAACAAACTACCGGTTAACAAGGGTACAGGGGAAAAAATGTGGCAATGGTGGCAATGGTCTTTCTTCCACCCGGTAGATCCGCCCCTGCTCTGGAGAGAACGGACAGCAAACTGAGGAAACTGTACTTCAACAATCACACAGAACACACATTATGCCACACATATTTCCCTGTTGTGTTTAATAAAGACAAATCTCTTCTTACAACAGGAAATGTGTCTGTTCTTCACTAATGACTGGTTTGTTATTTAGAGCTGCCTGTCAAGATTCCCGTGAAGCAATGGCAGAACAAAACACCAGCATCAACGGATCAACTGGAGGAAATCATCACAGTGGATTGACACCTGAGGACAGGCGAGAGGAATTTTTCAGGAAACAGACATTTGCAGAATCAGTATTTATCTGGATAATTTCAGCCGTTGAGATTCCCATCATGCTCGTAACTCTGTTTGCGTTGTGTGTTCTTATCAAATCCCAACGCTCTGCTCCAGTTTTTGTCATTCATTTGATTCTTTCAGATCTCACTCAGATCATTTGTACATTAGTGAGGACATCCGAACGGTTTGAATGGTCACTTGAACTGTTTCATGCATATGTGTATAGTTTGACTGTGGGTCTGTATTTTATGGCATGTGTTGCTGTTGAGCGATATCTTCTGGTTTCTCATCCTATCTGGTACAAAACTCATCATTCACTGAAAGTCTGCTGTGTTATTTCTGTGATCATCTGGCTTGTTCCTCTGATCTTTGTATACATAGACTCATATTGGCTGTTAAACGGTCTGCCCCAATCGATCGGCTGTTTGATCCCCTACCCGATAGTCATTCTGTGTTTTGTTGGCACTTGTCGTGCTCTTTCACACGCAATATCTCTTACTCCTCTAAAGCGCAGATTAATTTTGGGCAGTTTGTTCCTGGTGCTGCTGACTTACACATGTCTCATTCTCCCTTTGTAGTCCTGAGATTGTTTTTAGCGTTTTCCAGAGTTCTGGGGCAGTTTATTATTTGTTAAATGTTTATTTTTCTTATAACCTTCAGTATCTGAACCCGCTGGCTGACTGTATCTTGTACTTGTTCATGAGGCCTGATGTTGGGGGTTTAATGGAGTCTGTTCACTGCTGTTGTTGAACTGACAGAGATTCGACACACAGCCGACGAACACTCACGAGACAGTAGTGGCACGCGTTGCCTGCTGTGTTTCAGTGCAAAAGCCTGCGCCTCCTTCACGGACCGCCTGCAGTTCAGTTTAAACCACTGAAATAGAGCCGCACTGAAGAAATCAACTCAATGTCATTCCTTTCATCGCACACACACTTCCTTTCTATGAGATTTAGGTTTATTAGAGATAAAGCATGTATTGATGTACACTTAATGCTGTTTAATGTCATATTCCTGCTGGTCAGCTGCTGTTCCTAATCCATGTGATCAAATAATCACTATTCACACTTAAAAACATAGTTCACACAAACATTTAAATCATTTACTTGCCCTCGTGTTGATCAAAAGCTGAATATCTTTCTTCTGTGGAGCGTGAAAGATGATATTTTGACATGTTTTGTCCTTACATTGGAAGTCGGTGGACAGTTTTGGGTGAACTATCCTAAAAGACTTGATTTAAAGTGCATGAAGTATATCAGAAGTGTGCTAAGTTTATATTAATATTATCCAGGAGTTGTGTGTGATATTGTTGTGTCTTTATATGAGTGTTTGGTATCGGTCACTGTAGTGTATCGAGTCAGAGACTGTCCTGTATTCTCTCTGGTCCATCATTAATATCATTAAAGAGCTCCCAGTTCTCCTGTCTCTGTTTCTGTCTGAGCTTATTTGCAATCCATACAGGAGTTACAGGGAACACATTCTACACAAATGTTTTACATTGATGTAACAAAAAGTACGGGGAGCACATTTATACTATACTGCGTGCAGAATTATTAAGCACATTTTACCGATTCCAAACCACATTAAAATCAACAACTACTCAACTTTTTTTAATCATTTATAAGTGATATATAATTGTTCATGAAGGCTGGAAATGAAAAACACCTTATATTCAGGTGTGCAGAATTATTAGGCACATTTTCCATTACAGATAAAATAAGCCAAATAAAGAGATTTAACTCAGACTGAAAAGTCAAAATGATTAAATGGCCATGAGAAGGACACAATACTAATGCAAGACTAGACATCTCAGTTAAGGCCTGATCCATTGGACAGTGAAATGTTCATTGGGGCTCCAGGGTCAGATAAAAACATGTGGTTAAGAAAAGACACATGTTAACTGCAAAAGAATGAAGAATGAAGGTGAAGAATTGAGTGTGAACCTTTTAGTTTCCAGTGCCACCATTTTCCAGAACAGCAACCTACATGGAGTCTCTGGAAGTGCAAGGTGTCAGGATCTCAGAGACTTCGGTTAGGAAAAATCCTAAAAATGACCCCACTTAATAAGAATCACAAGCTGAAGTGTTGTAAAATACATGAAGCTGGCTTTTATAGGCTTCATAGACAGATGGGTTGAGAGTGGCTCATGTCAGGTGCACTATCCATCCAGTGAGTACACCAACCTGACAAAATATAAATAAAAACATCCTTAATTAAAAGTGCAGATCAAATACAATAGCTATTAAGTATAATTTAAAATAATATAAAATATTTAAGAACTTACATGTTGCCTTTGTCACATTTCTTTCACCTCCTCCATGGTGCATTTGCCTTTTAATCTGTAGGAAACTGCACATCGTTGACTACAGTAAGATCCGTCCTTTATCCACATAAAATGTCCAGGCCCTCACCAGAACGACCTAAGAAAAAGAGATGATACAATAAGACATAAATATACAATTTGTAGGGAAATAAATAGCCTACGTACAAAATTATAGAAAGCTGATTAAATACTTACTTGGTTCTGTGGAGATCCCAGTCAACTTCACTGCAGTTTTGTGCTCGAAGGAATACATTTCTCTTCTCTATGCTGCAGTCACCAGAGGAGGACAGACTACACAGCTTCATTACTTGAGTAGAAGTACAGATACCCTTGCTAAACTTTACTCAAGTACAAGCAAAAGTACTACAGTCATATTTGTTTTTAAAAGTACTTGAGTTTTAAGAGTACATTTTCTAAATATTGCATTCCTACTGCCACAGTGCTTACATTAATGTACAGAAACGTCCTACATGGAGTTATGTGTTATCGAGTTAACCCGCACCGGTTCGTGGGCGGGGGGGGTTGACGTAAGTGGGCGTGTCTCTACTTTTATTCACTTTTGTTTTATACAAACTATTTAATCAACCATCACAAACTATGCATCATTTGAAAGCTAAAACACTCGAGATTCATGTTCTGAACTCGTTTTTGCAATAAATACACCAGAGAGGAAAAGGTTAAATGAAATGCTGTAGCAGTAGCTATTTAAACATTAGCATAATGAACGCAGTACTCATCTTTCATCTCCTATCGTGCAGATCAGATCGGACCAATCCAAAAACAACCGCATACATGTCCGTGTAAGAGTCCACTCTTCCAAATGCATCCCACTTTTTAATCCAAAACAACGAAAAATAAGGAAAAAACTAAAAATACTCCTTTGTTTGCTTGGGCGTTTTGAGTTAGAGTAATCAATCGTGTCCATTTTCAATGAAATAGTGATTCAAATCCGTTTCTGACGATCTCCCTGTGCTGTGGACTCTTCCTGTCACGTTAAACCCTCCCAGGTCTCTCTGCTTCAATCACAGGCTCTCTGAGGAGTCATTACACAGAGTTGCCGCATTACTCGCTCCGCCAGCTGTCAATCAAAGCGCATGGTTTTCGTTGGATGAAGGCAATCAATGCCTAGCCAATGCCTTGCCAGCAAAGGTTTGATTGACGGACGTAGTAACTAATCACAAGGCATTATCTTACGTTGTGTTTGTAAGCATTATTGGTGAATATGCCTCTAGTCACAATCTCCATAGCAGCCAAGCGCCTGCCAGTCAGATTGCGCAACACTGCAGTGGAGCGCGCAGGCTCTATGACAGACTGTTTTTATCAACTAAATGAGTTTTTTACACTTTAAAAATTCTGTAAATAGTTCATTTAGTTTTTCAGTAACTGTAAATTAATCATAATCAGCAGTTTATTGCAGATTTATTTGAATAAAAACTACTCTTTGCAATTACAAATGTTCTAAAATAAAAGCCCTTTTGGAAAGGACGCCTAGTCTTTTCTTGATATAAAAGCTTACAGAAGCTACATTTTTGACAGAATCATCCTCAAATTTGAATCAAAACATGATCAGACATTCAGTTTTATATTATGCTTATTTTCAGGACCTTAACATTAAAATCTCATAATTTTTCCCTAAGTGAATAATAAAAATAAAAACGCGAGTCACTTACATGTATATTTACATGTATATTACTCTGTTCATATACAACTTGGAGCTATTATGACTCTTGGGTAACACTATTTGAAGTGTCTAGTTTAAAATAAGACCAGATTTATGAATATAGACCATAGGGTTTAAGAGCTGCAGACATTTTTATTTGGGAATGTCGTTTTCAGAAAATTTCAAAATTGGGGCGCTGGTTAATAGGTTAACCATATAGACCAAATTACTGATCTAATTACTGATCTAAAGCCCACATTGTTACTGTATGATAATCGAAATATATTCTGTTGCATTATTTTTCTGTTTAACACTGTGAAGCTGCTTTGAAACAATCTGCATTGTTAAAAGCGCTATATAACTAAAGTTGACTTGACTTGACTAAGCCAGACTTTAAATCTTGAGTCCTCCAGCCAGAGGTCCGAAAACGTGCATTTTCCCATGTTTTAATTACTGAATGGAAGCGAGCTCGCGTACATGTTTGGTAGCAAGCTCTACAGCAATAAAATGAGCTATGACTAGTATTTAGTGGGTCTCATTTTAAACATCATCTTGAGATAAGCATTTTTTTTTAATTGAACACAATTCTTCCCTTAACATAATTGCCTCTGATTACACATCTTTCACAGCTCTCGTAAGAATTGTGATTCTTGACACATTTCAGGTATGCTCTTGCTGGCGCATCACAGATCAGAGCTTTAATTTCGACAGTGTAAGCCTGGTCTTGATAACTAAGTCCATTGTCCTTCAGATGCTTGTACTCATTCAAGAAGTCAGATAGAATCTCATCAAGGGGACTTGGCTTCTGTTGTCCGCAAAATATAGCAACGAAAAATGGGTCAAAATGACCAAATTTTGCAAGTATTGGCCAGAATTGGATGTACTTTTGAAAAGAGGGATGCCATTAATGTTAACACTGAGGTGTACCTCATTACTCTCTGCCTGGCTTAAAAATTGGCAGATCTCCTTTTCTAAGCCAAAGTACTTGTACTGCCCACCACATTTAACCACAGATGTTTTGTCTTGTGGTGTAGCAAGAAGGGATCTGGCATCCATCGGCAACATGTGCCCTTGTTTTCTTAATATCGACAGTAACTGATTCACAGATCTGTGAGTCTCTCTGTTTGCCGTGGCCCACTTTCTCAAGTCATCTTCTAAGTTTACATTCACTTGTTCATCTCTCAGTTCTTTTTCTGACTCTGTAGACCTATCGTTGTCATCATTGTTGTCATCATTGTTGAATTCGAAACTGTCTGAACTATTTGAAGTCTCTGGCTCATTGTCACTGTCAGAAACATTTAGCATGCCCAGTGGAAAGTCATCACTATCTGAATCTGTAAAACATGTAATTCTATATAATAAAAGTAACCTACACCTTGGATGGCCTAAGGCACATGTGTCAAACTCAAGGCCAAATTAGGCCTGCGGTGCAACTATCTTTGGCCAGCAATTAAATAGATCTGGCCCACTGGTATATTGTACGCACCACTAATACTACAAATCCCACAATGGTCTTTTGTTTTGTTATAAATATATACAGTGAAGATAATTAATACCTAAGCGTTGCCTGACCTACATTTGTGTGGCTATTAGTAGGTTTAAGTTTTTTGTTTGTTTTTAATGTAAACGAAAAGAGGCGAGTGGTGTTTTATAACGTGGTTTTTTGTAGCCTCAAATATACACACAGAGATAACAGGAGTAGCCAGAGCGAGCTGAGTGATGCAGGCTTCACACCGCACGCGTAAGCAGGGCGTAAGCAGCGCATATTTTTTTCGGCGCTCATGTTAACAGATGAGTGCATTCACACCGGCAGCAGAGGCAGCGCCGCAGAGCGTAGCAGGAGCAGATCAGCGTCAGTGCCGCGATCGTTTCATTGCCGGGTCTATTTTTGACGCGCTGCTCACGCTGAATTAAAGCCACAGTGCATTGTTCTGATCAAAACTGACCTGATTAACATGCAAAATAACTAATTTCACCTTGAAATCATGTAGTGAAGTGTTCCGTGTGTTTCACAATCACCATATGACATCCGGCGCTGTGAAAAAAACCCAAAAAAAACTCGAAAACAAGTTCGAGTTTTGCTCAAACTTCAAATGCCTGTTTAAATGATTAAAACTAGAGGCTTATTTTAACTTTAACGTTATATGCATATGTGTTTGGGACAGAGGAACACAGTCGCATTTGCTGCAGATATGCTGCCCATCATAAATCAAAGCACGAGACAGACAGGGTTGGAGGAGAACACCGGAAAAGTGACAGAATGGACGATATTCGTCTGTATATGCAATATACGAGCGCGGTTCAGCTGCGCGAGACAAACGCTGCCAGTGTGAATGCACAACGGACACGCATGGCTCCCGCTCTCCATACGCACCGCTTCTGCCCTGCCAACACACTGCTAGCGCGTGCGGTGTGAAGCCGCCATGACGCTGCTGTTTGTCTGAAGAATGACCAGACTTCCTCTGGAGTTCGTTCTCCTGAGTCGAACTTTGTGAGTCATGGCAAATGCAAATCGATTGCATCATAGATGATGGTATGTTGAGATTCGCCTATTTTTTCGTGGCGTTTTTCATGCACAAGATTTACATGTGAAGAAGGACGCAACATTGTTTGAGACTCATGGTATGTGATTTCCATGTGCTGAACTCTTGTTATTCAACAGTGTCAAGGTTAATTCAATTTTTCATTCTAGGGCAGCTTTAAATGTATGAGCTAGTCACCAAATTCAGCTATATAATATTTGGATTTAATTTGAGGAGTAGCTCTACTTTAATGGGCTCATGGATTTTAACGCATAATTTTAAAAAAACAGTAAAATGTGCTTCATTAACCAATTTGGTCGGATTTAACGCACACTTAAATATGGCAGAGAGATCGTAAAATACTCCATTTGCAAGCAGTGCCATGCACAAAAAAAATTGCAATTTATTTCTTGCTACTACATGGCATGTTTGGTTTTTCTTTGACGGAAATTGTTTTTATCTGTTTTTGGCTATAAATGAATGCAACTGTTTTTTCATTTATTTAATGTTTAATGTTGTTTTTTTATAAGCACTAACTTAAGCTTTGTTATGTTCCAAGTTTAATATGTACAAAAAGTTCCTTTCAATAGGCTAAGTTTTGCAATAACTTTGACTTGTACGTACTTTTTAATATTGGCACACATTGTATTTGAGTTTAACAGAAAATTTCAATTTCTGGGTGAACTATCCCTGTAAGCAAAGAAAATACGTACCTTTAAAAAAAAGATGGCAGAAAAAACTATGTGGATAAGGCTAGATCGATGGAGGATGACGTGCAATCTAATAAAGAAAAAATAGAAATAGAATAGATATGTTACAATTGTTGACGGTACAGTATAGACCTTACCAAATGTTGTATATCGAATAATAACTTAAATACAATGAGTGGTTATTAAATTAACAATTATTATTTACAAACCAACGTTATAAACCATTTATATTTTAAATTATGATAAAGGATCATAAATGCAGAGCCTTTATTATAAGACATTGATGACTCTGACTTGCTGCATGATGTAACTTTATTTGATCTAAACCCATATAAATGTCTGACGGTCAGTCAGAATACTTACAAAGCCAAAGATTAGATCCTTCTAATGGCTCTAAAAAAAGAGCCTTTGGGTGTATTTTAGCAGCTGTTGAGACACAAGCAGAAGGGAGGGAAAGCATGACAATGTGAGGTATTGCAAATGTCTGTACAAATGAAATGAATCCAGTTTTCATTGATCATTATTGACTAATATGAGCATGGCAAATCAGTGATGCAGGATGCTAGATTGTATAAGAATTATCCCTTTAAAATCTTTCGAAGACAATTGGGACTCTGACTTGCTGTATCATGATCTAAACCTAAAATACTGAGAATTTGTCTGACTGGCAGTCAGAACATATACTTACAAAGCCAAAGATACACTTCTTGTATGGCTCTTAAAAGAGCCTTTAGGGTGGATTTTGCTGTTGAAACACAAACAGAAGGGGAAAAAATAATTAACATGACAAAATGTGAGTGAGGTACCTATTGCAAATGTCTGTAAAAGTTTAAAATACTGCTAGATTGATCACTTACAAAAATCAGATGACAATAGACACTGAAAAAAGAGAGAAGATAATTATTTTAATGGAATAAATTACCCAAGTTAAAAAAAAAGCTCTGATTGAGTATGTGCAATAACATCTGAAATGCACTGACGAAGAAGATTGTATTTGATGAGACCTATAACCCCCTAACAACAATAAACCGTTAAGTCACAGTAAGATGCACTTTTATTATTGACAGGCATTAGTGTTTTGTTGTTTTATGTTATATATTATTTAACTGTAAAATGACGCTTGGTGAGTCTTTTGTCTATATGTCTGCACACCAGCAAGGAGAGAGAGTCAGCGCTCACAGCCAAGAGCAAGCACATTAGTGAGGATTATTATTATTGATGATAATTGTATAAATAAATTTGTTTTAAATTAATGGTAACATGACAGATAATCGTAAAAAACGAAGGAGCCATGAGTAGGACTTTAAGTAAATGACACACAGACATAACGGCATTTAACGTAACGTTAACGGCATTTAACACAGACGAGTGGAAGCCTATAGCACACTAAAGACGGAAAACCAGTGTGAGAAGTAAATGTGGTAATTTTAATAGAAAAGACAGGCTGTCGATTTACAATTTATTGAATTTCGTGAGAAATTTGGCTTATTACCATGAGAAAAGGGTTCCTCTCAGACTGTCATATCGTTTATTATCCTGTCTACATATTGTGTATCATTTGTTTAGTTGTGGGCATGTTTTAATAAATTCACTTAAATAAAACATTTAAGTAGAAAAACGTTACCTCAGACCAGAGCCGCCCGTTATAGGAGTATAGGCAAATGCTAACGCAATGCTAGCGCCAAAAGAGGCCAAGGGATAATAAAACAATAATAAATGTTTTTGTTTTTTTTAAGTTACAAACATAACCAAACTGCTGATATCTTTAGCAAACTAAGCTTCGAATTAGTATTAATAATTTGTATTATATAAAAATCCAAAATAAGGGCATTACTGCACCGCCACAATTGATTGACACCTGAAGGATGGCCGAGTGATGAGACCCACCCAGGCCATGCCGATTTTACTGTAATGGCTCAGCGAAGTGAAGACATACCAGAACGACCTCATACATTATCTGATAAGAAGAAACTAAAAGAAGAACGTGAAAAACGTGAAAAAGCCAGAGGTAAGACTGTGTGAAGTAATCACTGAATTAATTAATTGTGCGCGTGCACTAAGATAACACGTTAAACAGATAACTTTACAGATGAACATAAACAGACTGATATCCAATTTAAAACATGCATTACCATGGCTTGAAAAGCAGCATTTTTTAAGGCCAACAGCATTGTCGTTTTTTATGCTATGCCAATTGGTTTGAAATGTCTCTGTAATTAGTTAGAGAGGCACATTAAACGCAGTTAGCAAAGGCCTAATAATACTAGACAATATTAGGCAAGAGATGATTTATCACTTGGCATAATAGCAGAATCATTTAGTTGTTCAGAATCATCATCTAAGACTACAAGATGGATATTTCTATGTGATATCTTTGATTATAGGATGTTAAAATGAGCAGTAAGTCTAGAGGTGTAGACAGGTAATATTTATGTTGGATTATTTCAAATATCTCTTTGTACTTCTTATAATATTTTTTGATGTGTATTATCTATTCATTTATTTAACCCTCCGTGGTCCACAATATGATTTCAATGAGTAAAAATGTGATGTTTTTCCTGCTTGAAATTAGACACTATAACAATAAACATTTTCATAATTTTATTTATTTATTTATTTATTTTTTAAGTTTGTTACCAACATTGTACCACAACGGAAAAATTTAAACATTTGACATTTGCATGTAGAAAAAAGAAATATATTTATTGACAAACATGCATTTCTTTAACCAGACACCTGAACAAACACATTTATCCAGTTTAATGTATTAAAAATGTAATATTTAATAAAAAGTAACATTTCAAATTCAGCTGTTGCTCTCAGGCAGCATTGTACCATCGTGGAACACAAGTATTACCAAACCATCACATCAAGTTATCATCAAGTTATCAAATCTTCATCCTCATCTCCATCTTCAATCTCACCTCATGTCACTATGACCTCATCTTCCTCATCACATGACACCTCATCCTCACCTCAGAGCTCTCACAACTGTCCTGATTTACACAATGCTATGCAAGGTTTGTCCAGGCAGTCTGTGACAAGCCTTTCCTGACCCAATATTTATTCACAAAATGTATATAAGCTGTCTTTCTTTGGGAGTAAGATGATTTTCTGGTCAGCTGTGCTTAACATCATCCAATTCCTGGACAAAAGACTGCTTCTTTGTTAACACACAAAGGTACTCTAAAAGCATAGCAAAATGCATAGCAAATTACTTTCTCATATGGATCTGTTATACATACCACACCCTCTGGCTGTTATGCCCAACAGAAAGTACATATAGTCTTAATGCAAAATCATAAGCTAACATTATCTTAAATTAACCTTTGTTAATGATTAATTTCTACAAGTTAACAATAATGCACAAACAAATATTTTATTCTCATCAATCTTCACTTATTTTTACTTTTATCTTTAACCACATATTGGTCATTCTTTTCTCACCTTTATATTCTGATGACATTGAACAAATTATTGATACATTTTATCTACTGTATTACAAACTTGCATAATAAACATGTCATCTCTGTATCTTTGCATTAAAAAGGAAAAAATGCTAGTCTAGCTTATCTTGTTAAATACGCTCCTTATTCAGTTTTCCACCCCATTAATCTAATATAGGAAAATAAATCAGAGCGGACATAATCACAATTAATTTGTCACTATTAGAACATATTGCAATATGTTAATTATTGTTTGCATATTTTATGTTTGAGTCTGTGGCCCTAAAAAGAGGTTTAATTACATTAAATTTTTTTTTTTTTTTTTTTGCTCTTTAGAAAATTGCAACAAACAAAATGGGTCTGTCATTGAAAACTTTCCTGTAAATGTTTTCTGCACACAGAACAGAATCTCTCATATTAGATTTCAAACTCTTTCTTTGTAATTAATGTTAGTACATCAATGATCAACACGCGTTTAAATGAGTATTTTCAACAAGAATTCAACTGAAATGTGTTTTATTGTTTGTATGTGAATGTATACACATATTATGTGACTTGTGAGCAGGACTTTTATTTTGGTGTGATGTTGAGACGTCATAGGCCGCGCTCGCATCTGTTGTGATTCTGCTGAAGAAAGGTTTGTGTTTTTGTTTTCTTTATGTTTAAATCAATGCAAACAGTTCTGGAAATGTTATCGTTTTAACAAGAACCATTAAATTACTATTTGGTTATTGGACTTAAAATTATAGTTAGCTTTAACCTAATGAATGTTTTTTGTGTGAGTAAAGCCCAATCCATACATGAGTCAGAAAAGATGATCGTCAATCAGTTTATCATAAACATGAATTCTGTCACTGGCAAGTAGAGATGAGAGAGACACTGGCTGAATCTGAAATCGCTATATCAGGGCACCATTTGTAGTGGTGTCCGAAACCATAGTGGACATGTTTGAGTGCACTCATTCAATCCCACATTGCACCGCACACGAGTGTACAGCCGATGTACACACAACGGCTGTCCGACTTCACGTGCTCGTTTTCATTCACTCTCCAAGTGAATTGTAAAGTGGACTAACGTAAGGAATAGTGAATAAGGGTTTGCGATTTCGGATTCAGCCCAATCCATACACGAGTACCAGAAAAGATGATCGTAAATCAGATTATCATAAACATGAATTCTCTCGCTGGTGAGTAGAGATGAGAGACACTGATTCTTGAAACTGAACTGAATCAATCGCTACACAGAATGATTCACTGAGTCGAATCACCTCAAAACGGACGACTCCTGATGCTCAGTGTAAATGCAATGAGAACAAACACACGTTTATAATGACAACTTCTGCAAACCAACTGTTAATGTTTTCATGGAAATGTAGTTTATTTAATCTAATCTACAAATCATAAATGTAAATTGAGACTCTTAGAGATTTAGTTTGGATGTGTTTCTATTTCTGTTCGTTATTCTTATTATTTTCATCTTAAACAGGACAAACACAGCAAAACTCCAGCTAGCGACTGAGATTACACAATTATAAAGATGGTGTTTATTAAAGAGGAGAGTGAAGACATGAAGAAGAAACATTGAGAGTGAAAGATGAAGAAACTGAGGAACAAACAGGTTGGTTTCATTCTCAAAGCTGAACTCAGTCATTTGTTCCTTGTTCAAATGTCCAGGACTGGATTTCCAAACCTTCCTAACTCTACGCCATTCTGAAGTTATACCATCTCTACAGAAATGAGTGATATTTTTGAAGAGTGTCCTAATTAAAGCATTTTATCTTGCATAAAGTAGGTTGCCTCATGTGGACAGACATGTATCACATGACCATAAACATTAATTATTATGATGACACGCATTTAATTACGAAAAATATTACAAAAGAGGCCTAATTTTTCTTTTTGATATTGATAATCCAATATCTACTTTTTTTGTAAAGATATATATATATATAGTGTGAAATATGCACTGAGAGTATCAGCACATTCCTTTCTCCATCATTTAACAATGAACAAGAACAGAAAGGGATATAAACTAAACAAATGAAATGCACAATTATAGAAATTAAATTGCTTTGCATTTATCACTTTTGAAATTTAATTTATTGTGAAATGAAGCATATACCATTAATCTAGTTTAACATGTTAAATTGTTTCCATCAGTTTCCATACCCAGCAAAGTAAACCATCAGATCAGATTCTCACAAAACTGTATTTTCTGCAAGCTTTATTTAAGGTCAATTCAGGATTCTTTCAAAAAGACATTATAAAACAACACCAAACAACCAAATGACATAAGGAGTCCATATAATTCATAAATATATGCTCACCAAAGCACACACAAAGAAATACATTTATAGTATGTGATTATGAATGTGAATTCATAGGTATTTATCAACTGCAAATATATTTTAGTCGTTGAGGAGAAGCCTAAAACTGGCCAAAGCCCGGTCCGCATGTGAGGTATAGTAACCACATCCTGGTCCTACTTTGATATATTTTAGTGCTTGTATAGCTCTTGTCTTTTCCTTCTTTTCTTTAGTTATTCCTCCTGTCATGCGTGTGTAAGAAAATAATCCATATTTAAAAACTTTATAAAGTAAAGTTTCCAGCAATCGCTTTATGGAAAGTAAGAGTTCAAGATCCTTACGCCAACATCTGAAGAGCGTATCTGGTAGCGTAAGCCTTTGAACTGCAGAGGCACTTTCAACACTTTTCCCATGAATTGAATAATGGAAGGCCATCTGTACTTTTATGTTTTTAAATATTGATATTTTGTTAATATTATGTCCAGGATGGTTGCTTTGTCCTCTGATGAATCATTGTCGGATTCTTTTCACTTCACAGTCGGGCAGTCTGGCCTAACAGTTAGAGTGGACCTGTAACCTTGCAGTTCAAGTCTTTGTTGGTGGGGAGTGAATAACCAACGCTCTCCTCCTCCCAATACCAGACTGGCTGCCCACTGCTCTGGTCACATCACTTCACTGTCTGTTTCAGCTGTCGGTCCTGACAGGACGAGCTTGTCAGACCACCTTTGCTGGAGTCGTTTCACCTTTTCTTCTGCCCTTTGTTATTGTAATACACAATTCTTGGTTTTGGAAGGTGATTTGTGGTCTTGGACTGGTCCTGCAGACTCCTGTAATCTGGTGGCTTGCTGCAGTAACGAGAGCATTCACTCACCTTTACGCACTGCATTTCTACATTGGGATAGAGAGAACACTTATCAGTATCTGTTATCTTTATCTCTGTACATGGGAGTTTTTTCCATGCTTGTTTTCTTTCACGCCCTTCTGATTCCTCTAACGCAAAACTCATTGCTTTTTGATATATCTGAAACTTATCATCTTGTCTATCCTTTAACCTTCTTTTCTTTTCAATTGTTCTTCATGTTTTGCCATACTTTTTAACCTTCAATCTCAACCTAAACAAGTAGCAAGAGCATTTTACTGTCAATGGCGATGGTTTGCTTTTGGTTTCTAAAAGCAAGGAGGGATGCCTGATTGCAGACTTCACAGATTAATGGTGTCATGAACTGGCTTTTAAAATTTTTATACTGTCGTCTGAGGTCAACTAATGACGTTTGTGTTTTCACTCAAAACATCATAATGAATAAGTAATAGGCATTTTCCACACTGGTTTTGAGGCTTTCTCCTGAACGCTGAGTTTTGATCGTGCACTGAAGACTTAGCAAACGCCACGGCTAGGATTGGATAAGATTTACATATTTAATGAGCTTCAGCTCCTGTCAGTTCAGTTCACATTAGGAGGATGCTTTGAAAGCAACGATTGATTCTATCACAGGATCAAAGCGTCTTTATCAAACAAACACAATGATTTATTTCTCATCCAGAAATTGTTCGAATATCATTTCTGTGTTAAATGGACCCGATCGGTCGATAAGCACGAACCACACGCACACACACACCCACACACACACACACCGCGTGCCAGATCAAGAAAGGAATATTATTTCACTATTTGAGATTCATCGGCCTGCTGCTTTTTACGTTTGGTAGCCTGTCTGGAAAACACATAGCCTACTATATCATATAAAAAGACGTACTCACATAAGTGTGTTGCACCATTCCTGTTTAATCGAATATAGAAGGCACAACACTGTGTCTGCAAATCCAGCACCTGAGACTTGTTTACAAACGATTCGCAGTGAAGTAAAGAACATGCGTATGTCTTCCCACGTGAGCTGGAACTTCATTAAAAATAAATGAAGTATCACACATTCCTAATATTAGTATCCAAAAGAAGCTTATGCAGCGACTGAGTTCTTCCACAATATCTTGCTGCTGGCTAGTGTGATCCAATGAGTCTGTGGTGGCTACTGAATTACACGTGCTTATTATTATGTAGAGGTGGTGTTCGTTGCAATGACGTGTATGAGCACTCTATCGCTCTGGGCCTAGTGTCTATACAAGCTTTTCTTTGACTAACAAGGAAGTTTTCAGCTCTGAAACTTATTCTTATATTACCATGACCTTTCATATATCAAAAGAAGGAGGAAAGTTGATTTCTCAATTCATCATCCCTATAATGGTCTTCGCAGAAAACAGAACCTCTTTTCTTTCTCTGTGTCATGTTCTTCAGACGAGAAAACCTTTCCAGTGAATGGCCAATTGGAATTATAGCCAGACAATACCCATTTTACTGTTGTCCTTTGGTTGAGCAGGAGTAGTACATGTAGTTTGTACTTCAGATGGACACAACTCTGAAACAGAATGAACAGCTGCAAAGTTGTAAACCCTTGGTAGATTTAGGCTTAGCTTTGGCATGAAAACCATTTACTGGTAGATTTAGGCACTGGCATGAAAACCCTTTACTGGTAGATTTAGGCTTAGCGTTGGGGTGAAATTAAGAGGGTGTCTGTCCACTCTGTAGCTCTCCAAACAATGGATCAGAAAGAATCTTTACTTGATGCTCAAAACCTAACCAAATCAGAAAACTTAGCCCTGTTGCTGCAACGCTCCTGTAGCTCACAAGTTTTGGTAAAGTGAGCTGCCAGAGGATGTTTCATCACAATGAGGTGAAGGTTAGATGGAGCATTCTTTTCATCCATATGCTTTAAATCTTCCAACACTACAACAGCTTCAGAAAACATCTTTATCACAGGCCAGTTCATGACCTTCTCCATATATGCACTTTAATTTCACTACAAAATAAATTTTTGCACAGCATATCCTTGATCAGCTCTCATTGTAACAACTACGAGTAACTCTCTTGGCTGTCCTCTTGTATATTGCTTGAGACATTAAAGACATTCTTGCTTGTCACCTGTTTTCTTTCAACTGTTTGTTCAAAAGTTTTAACAAAAGAGCCATACTGCAATGGATCTCTATCAAACTCGGTTTCTTTCAATAACAGCATGGCCATACACTGAATTTCACTCATCACCGCATCATCCTTTGCACTTGTAAATTCATCATCATTCATTTTTCCAATGACACTCATTGGGCACATAAGGGCTTTTCCTTTTAAAAGCAATAAGGAAACCACAGAAATGATAATAACTTGAGAGATCCACTTCAAGACCATAGAGTTTAGCAAACTGAAATCATTGTTGATTGCAGAGCAACATAATCATTAGAACTCAGGATGTAATTCAAACTGCCCAATATCATCATCATCATCTCATCATGCGATTAAATATTGCTCAAAGAAGTTTCAAACCAGTGAGTGCTTCAAAGATTTATCAGCATTCAACATTGTTCAGTGCAAGAAGCAAACTCTGCAACACATCAGGTTGGCTATCCACACTAGTAGTCACTCACTCTGCCATATGCAAGAGAAACCCTTTCCATTTACAGAATTCTCCATGCATTCCAATTCACAAGAAAACTATTCCAAACGATATCCTGGAGAATTACTTTGTAATAGTTTCATATAAACCACAGACAGGTCATTAGAATTCACATAAACATCCACATTGCAAAATCAGTTTTTTGCACTTGTTGTCAATTTACTAAAATGTATAGGCTGTTGTTACAGAGTTTAAAGCTGTGATTCATGAGAGAACCATATGTTCCCACACTATTGATACAACCAGGAAGTTTAAATATCGTGATATTACTGGTGACCCCACCTACACCACTACACTGCCACAGTAAGAAACCTTCACATTTCCTCCTACAGAAGTTGTACTCCTTAACTTAGAAGGTGTGCAAGTTTGACTTAACTCAATTAAGGAAATGATCGCAATCATAATATCTGTCAGAAAAGCTATTATACCCCTAATCGAAAGCCCTATATTCCAACCACAATAACAACTGTGGCCCTGAACACATAGTATCAAAAAAATTCCTAAAGAAATGTAACCCTGCATACATGTTTCTTGTGATGCCTCAACTGTTTAATGTTTGTTTTGTTTGTTTTGTGCCATTAAACTGGGATTAACTTGTTTTTGTCTCTTCTAGATCTGATGACACTAAAAGTGGAGAGTCAAGAACTAAATAAAATGGAAGAAAAGATCTGTATGGCAACATCATGATTTCAAGTTAGTTGCTCACAGACTGAAAAGATTTTCTCACAAAATATCACCTCAAAGCCTGAATGTGAGTTTAATTGAAAAACACCTTCAAGTCTACAGGAAAATAACACTGGAGAGAAGCCTCACACCTGCCAACAGTGTGGAAAGAGTTTCACTAAAATGAGAAACCTTACACACATGAGAATTCACACTGAGAGAAGCCTTACACCTGCCAACAGTGTGGAAAGAGTTTCACTCAAAAAGGAACCTTTGAGGTGCACATGAGAATTCACACTGGAGAGAAGCCTTACACCTGCCAACAGTGTGGAAAGAGTTTCACAAAAGGAACATCTTGAGGCCATGAGAATTCACACTGGAGAGAAGCCTTACACCTGCCAACAGTGTGGAAAGAGTTTCACTCATAAAAGGAACTTTGAGGCACATTAAAATTCACACTGGAGAAGCCTTACACCTGCCCACAATGTGGAAAGAGTTTCACTCAAAAGAAAATCTTAAAGGCCATGAGAATTCACACTGGAGAGAAGCCTACACCTGCCAACAGTGTGGAAAGAGCTTCACTCATAAAAGGAACTTTGAGAACACATTAAAATTCACACTGGAGAGAAGCCTTACACCTGCCACAATGTGGAAAGAGTTTCACTCATAAAGGAACTCTTGAGGCACATTAGAATTCACACTGGAGAGAAGCCTTACACCTGCCCACAATGTGGAAAGAGTTTCAGTCATAAAAGGAACTTGAGGCACATGAATTCACACTGGAGAGAAGCCTCACACCTGCCAACAGTGTGGAAAGAGCTTCACTCAAAAGGAAACTTTGAGGTGCACATGAGAATTCACACTGGAGAGAAGCCTTACACCTGCCAACAGTGTGGAAAGAACTTCACTCAAAAAGGAAACTTTGAGGGCACATGAGAATTCACACTGGAGAGAAACCTCAGCTGCCAACAGTGTGGAAAGAGTTTTACTCATAAAGGAAGCTTTAAGAAACACATTAAAATTCACACTGGAGAGAAGCCTCATACCTATTAGTAGAGAGGCCAATGCACTGTAGAGTTTTTCTCAACCCTAATCAAACTCACCTACCTGTAATTTTCTAATGATCCTGAAGACATTGATTAGCATGTTCAGGTGTGTTTGATCAGGGTTGGAGCTAAAATCTGCAGTGCATTGACCTCCAGGGTAAGATTTGAATAGCCCTGCACCACGGATTAAGAATGGAATGTCATTAAAGTTCATGTGCATGTACAGGCAGACGTCCCAAAACTTTTGGCAATATAGTGCATTTTTAATTTGAATGCTTGAGAGTTTTACTCTTGTGTCCTTGGTAGTTTGGACCTGCCAAGTTCGATTCAGCAGAACAAACTCCCGAGGATTGGAGGACAGTCCAGTAATTCTGTAAATGGGACAGCATTCTTGATAGAGTCGCTTGATCAGTCTACTGTGGTTAGCTGTATGCAGAGGTGGGTAGTAACGAATTACATTTAATTCGTTCATTTATTTGAGTAATTTTTTGTGTAACTAGTACTTTTAGAGTATATTTAAAGTTGGTACTTTTACTCTTACTTGAGTACATTTCTTGTGTAAAAACTGTACTTTTACTTACATTTGGCATTCCTCCGCTACTGTCAAATAATGACTTGTGCAAGTCTCGTAAACGGGAGGCTGTTTCGCAGAGGTGGCTACGCATCACCTGCTTATAATTAGAGCGCTTAGTCGGAAGATGATGGCGAAGCAGAGGAGGATGAGCTACGGGAGCCAGATGACCCGTGGCCTCAAGTTCAGTCTTCACAGAATAGTTTCATAATACGATGCAATCTGTGTGCACCGATACAAACTGACATCTCAGAAAGTCAGCATAAAAGAATTCCAGCTCTAACCTGAAAAACATGTAGCGGTAAGTGTCACAATGATGCCTATATTTGAACACTATTAGTGGTAATTTGTAACTATACTTTTCCTTATTGTAATACTATTTCACACACCGTCAGTGTTTTTCATATGCGCTCTGTATGACGATCGTTTCCTCCAAATGACATATGCCCACGAACAAACGTTCACATCTGTACATTTACATGTCCTTTTTCACAAAACGAAGCAAATTGAATAGCCTAATACGCCTTGCATTTATACACAATATCCGGACAGACACCTGTCTGAAGTGTAGAAAATGCATACAAATAAAAAGGGATTGCATTTTATTATACCTAAAGAATGCATATATACTTATAAAGATATAAGAACAAAGTATTATTTAAAAGAGCTCTATTAGCCCAGCACACCATTAATTTACACTATTTAACCATTAATCACACACACACGCACATGAAAATATACTATATATATATTGTAAAATTACTCTAGTAAATACTATAGTGTTTTATACTACAATATACTACAATTTACTGTACTATCTTTACTATAGTATGGTTCAAAAACACTATAGTATTTGCTAGAGTAATTTTACTGTAATTTTATTATAATATACTATAGTATTTTTCATGTATATACACATATACACATATATACACACACACACACACACACACATATATATATATATATATACATATATATATATATATATATATATATATATATATATATATATATATATATATATATATATATATATATATATATATATATATATATATATATATATATGTATATATATATATATATATATATATATATTATATGGAAAAGTTGTTTCTAATCAATCAGATAAAGTAACAAGTAACTAACTACTTTAGTAGTTTTTTCATCCAATACTTTTTACCCTTACTCAAGTAATTATTATGATTACTTACTTGAGTAAATATTTCCGTAAGTACTTGTACTTTTACTTGAGTACAGATTTTGGCTACTCTACCCACCTCTGGCTGTATGTATATTTTAGACAACAATTAAATAAAATATGTTTTAAAACACCACTCTGCCTCTTCGTTACATTTAAAGAATTTTTATAAGTATAAGTAAAAGGTATAGAAGCTATCCAATAAGAAATAAAGCAAACCATTCAGTACAAAGTACAAAGTCAGTTTAGTAGGCTATGTAAAGTTCAATATATGCAAGGCAAGTTTATTTATACATCACATTTCATAGACAATGGTAAATCAAAATGTTGCTTTACATAGAAAAGTTAATAAAATATTGATAATCACTAATTAATAAAAATACAGGTCCTTATTTTAATACTGATGATTTTAGCATACAGCTCATGAAAACCCAAAATTCCTATCTCAAAAATTAGCATATCATGAAAAGGTTCTCTAAACGAGCTATTAACCTAATCATCTGAATCAACTAATGAACTCTAAACACCTGCACAAGATTCCTGAGGCTTTTAAAAACTCCCAGCCTGGTTCATTACTCAAAACCTCAATCATGGGTAAGACTGGACCTGACTGCTGTCCAGAAGGCCATCATTGACACCCTCAAGCGAGAGGGTAAGACACAGAAAGACATTTCTGAACCAATAGGCTGTTCCCAGAGTGCTGTATCAAGACACTCAGTGGGAAGTCTGTAAGGAAAAGTGTGGCAAAAACGCTGCACAACGAGAAGAGGTGACTGGACCCTGAGGAAGATTGTGGAGAAGGACCGATTCCAGACCTTGGGGACCTGAAGCAGTGGACTGAGTCTGGGTAGAAACATCCAGAGCCACCGTGCACAGTCGTGTGCAGGAAATGGGCTACAGGTGCTGCATTCACCAGGTCAAGCCACTTTTGAACCAGAAACAGCGCAGAAGCGCCTGACCTGGGCTACAGAGAAGCAGCACTGGACTGTCGCTCAAATTTTGCATGTCATTCGAAATCAAGGTGCCAGAGTCTGGAGGAAGACTGGGGAGAAGGAAATGCTTGAAGTCCAGTGTCAAGTACCCACAGTGATGGTCTGGGGTGCCATGTCAGCTGCTGGTGTTGGTCCACTGTGTTTTATCAAGGGCAGGGTCAATGCAGCTAGCTATCAGGAGATTTTGGAGCACTTCATGCTTCCATCTGCTGAAAAGCTTTATGGAGATGAAGATTTCGTTTTCAGCATGACCTGGCACCTGCTCACAGTGCCAAAACCACTGGTAAATGGTTTACTGACCATGTATTACTGTGCTTAATTGGCTGTGCTCCTGACCTGAACCCCATAGAGAATCTGTGGGATATTGTGAAGAGAAAGTTGAGAGATGCAAGACCCAACACTCTGGATGAGCTTAAGGCTATCGAAGCATCCTGGGCCTCCATAACACCAGCAGTGCCACAGGCTGATTGCCTCCATGCCACGCCGCATTGAAGCAATCAACTATTGAGTGCATAACTTAACATAATTATTTGAAGGTTGACTTTTTTGTATTAAAAACACTTTTTTTTTATTGGTCGGATGAAATATGCAATTTTTAGATTTTTTGGAATTTTGGGTTTCATGAGCTGTATGCCAAAATCATCAGTATTAAAACAATAAAAGACTGAAATATTTCAGTTGGTGTGCAATGAAATAAAATATATGAAAGTTTAATTTTTATCATTACATTATGGAAAATAATGAACTTTTATCACAGAATGCTAATTTTTAGAAGGACCTGTACCATATATAAGCAAGCAAATAACTAAAGATAATAAGTTTAAATTATAAACATTATAAAAGATGATACATAGATAAGATAAAGTATAATCAGTCAGACACAGTGTGTTAAGGGGTAACAGTTTAGGACCCAAGATGAGTTGTGAAAAATGAAGACCAACAGTCAGGAGTGCAATGAATTAAAGAGAATTTTACTGAAGAATAGTTTGCAGTTTCATCAGCAGAAGCCAGCTTCAAGTCTCACAAGGTTCGTGCTCTCTCTACCAGTCTACTGCACCTATAATTTCTCAGCAGTTACACTGTTTTCAAGGTCTAGCCATTTCATTACTGCAAGGTGTATGATTCTGATTGGCTCAGCAGCAAAATGAACAGTTATGGTAAATTTCCACACATTGTCAGTTAATCAGGTGCAGTCCATAGATCACTTGTTGATGCTTTCACCCTGGAATTAGGCATGTAGTGACCTTCCATGTCTGGAGCAGGTGTCAGCTTTCCCAGAACAACAAGTCCACTCATCTCTTAGGATGCCCGTAATCCATCTCCAATACTGATATGTAACACAGAATAATGCACACATACACAGATACACAGTCTATCCAAGGTTGTAGTTGATTAAGCCTTGGTCCTAACCAGAAAGTTTCCCAAAACATACTGATAGCATGTGCTTTATCTCAGTGAAAGGTACAGACAACAGTACAGGCAATATTCATCTCGATTATTTACTATTTCAGTAAAAGGAAATATAAAATGTAAGACAAATCCATATTTCATATCTGGAAGCTGGGCTAAGTGAGTTAGCACTGTAACACTATATTTTAGGGTTCAGTTATTAACTATGAACTAGTTGCTTATTAGAATGCATATTACTAGGGTATTGGCTGTTTATTATGTTAGGGGTTAACAGCTTAGACCCAGAGACCAGTAGTGAAGAATGAAGACAAAGAGTCAGGAGTGCAATTAATTAAAGAAAAAATTTACTTAAGAATAGTTTGCAGTTTCATCAGCAGAAGCCAGCTTCAAGTCTCACAAGGAGTTTGTAGGCCGCGCTTCCTCTCTGCCGGTCTCGTCGTACCGTACATACAATTTTCCCAACAGTTATACTGTTTTCAAGTTCTAGCCACGTCATTACTTCAAGGTGTATGATTCTGATAAGCTCAGAGAAAATGCACAGTCATGGTAAATTTCCACACAAGGATAGATAGCAGAGCATATCACTAAACTAGGCAGACTAGTTGTCGCCCCATGACTAGATTTAGATCATTGTTGACCACGGAGGTTGCAGAAAGGCGTCTTCATGTCTGGTCTTGTGTGCAGAAAATGTCATCTTCAATATTGGGCCTGCACAGATCATGCAACGCTCACACACAAGAGCTCCCCAGCATCACAGCTCTCCCAAGGTTGTAGAGTCTTAACTACATATCAACAAAGCACTTAACCAAAACATACTGATAACATGTGCTTTCTCTCAGTGAGAGGTACAGACAATAGTACAGGCAATATTCATCTTAATTCTTTAGTGTTTCAGTAAAAGGAAATATAAAATGAATAAAATATAATAAAAATGAAAGACAAATTCATGTTTAATCTCTGGAAGCTGGGCATAGTGAGCAAACACTGTTACTGCACTCCCGGCATGTTAGGGGCTGTGTTACACATAGGCCAGACGCCACTCAAAGACCAAATACAAACTTTAGAAAACATAAAAGAAGAACAAACAATCAGTAGTTCTATTGAGTAAAATCAACTGGAATTAATCATTAGAAATAAGAGGATAAATATTAATTAAGGCTTTGATTATGGATCTGATTAAGAAATTTACAGGTATATTGAAGCGGCAGCGGATTTCAGACTTCCCCCTTCAATTAGTATTTATAAAGCACATATTAATGCCTTATTCTTCATGACCTTATGCTAAATCCCTTAATCCTACCCAATACCTAAACTTAAATGCTACAAAAACTACCGTACTAACTATTAATAAGCAGTAAATTAGGAGTTTACTGAGGCAAAAGTCGTAGTTAATAGTAAATATGTGTTCCCCTTATTAAAGTGTTACCGTAAGCACTTACTGCACTCCTGGCCTGTTAGGGGTGTGTGATGCCTCAAACTCCAAACACAAGACAGCAAGTTCTGCTATCAAGTATTTAGCAACACAGCACACATCCGTAAGCCAGATCCTCAGTCACTACTCAGAGACCAAATACAAACATTATAGAAAACATATTTAAAAAAAAAACAATTAGTGGTTTTGTTGATTAAGTAATATCAAAACTGCAAAGATATAGGAGGATAAATATTAAGGCTTAGTTTATAAATTTAATTAGGATATATGCAGGTATATTGAAGCGGCAGTGGAGTTAAGAATACACCTTTCAAGTGGCACAGTGCTTATTCAGTAAATGTACAGCTAAACAGATCCTGAAACGTGATCCTGATGATCTGAGTGATCTGTTGGGTTTGTATTTAATCAGCATATCTGCAATGTATTGAGGTCCTAGGTCATTGAGTGATTTATAAACAAGTAATATTACTTTAAAATTGGAAGCCAGTGTAGAGACCTGAGGAATGGCGTGATATGGTCATATGTTCTGGTTCTGCTCAGAATCCTGGCCGTGGCTGTGGCTCCCATTCGGTCTCTCTTTTTTTTAGATCTTTAGCCTCAAGATATGTGTTAAGAATATAAAAACCTTGAGAATTTCATCTTTATTTTCAAATATAGTGAGTTTTGCCGTTGTTTAACTTATAGTTTTGGCATATTCAGTTGTTGACTTCATCAATGCATTTGCAAGGGAATATCTGTAAGCGAATCATTTATTATCTTTACGAGCGCCGTTTCTGTTCTGTGATGGGGTTGGAAACCAGATTGAAAATTGTCAAAAGCCCCATTTCCACTAAATTACCCAGAAATTTGTACCAGGAACTTTTTTTTTACAGGAACTCCCCCTTTGACCGTGAGATGGCTCAGACGAACATGCGCCGAGCAAGACTGATATTTACTGAACACAGAGCGAACCTGCATAAAAGATTTTTAAAAATGCTGGTTGAAATATAATGCTGCGTGAGCTTATCCAATCAGCATGTTCAGCGCAATATTTACCCGGAACTTCATTTAAACCATTAATCAAAATCAAAAGCTCGGAAGACCAAATCCATGTTGAAGCGTTGCATTCAGGAATATGTTTTACTTCAATTACCGCTGGATGTTAATTATGTAAAAAAAACGTTGACTCGTCTCTGATCAGCTGACATAAACTATACTTTCAATGAGCGGAAACAAATTCTATCCAGTTGAAGTGTTGAAGTTTCACAGTATTTTCTGTGTGTTGACAAATCTTCCGCGATGTCCTAACAGCAGGGATTCGCACCAGTGATGCGGGGTTGATCCAAAAGAGCTGGTGCCTGCGATCACCGAGTCATGCAAAAATATTTTTAATGATATTGGTCGCGATCGGTCGGGTCGTTTTAAATAAAAATTCCAATTAAACCTTTGTAATTTATGTAGTACTAGACACAATTTTCTATGAAATACATAGGCCTACACTTTATTGCCTGTATAACTGGCGCGAAGATGACGACAAGCTCAGTCTGCAGGTAGAGGAGGCGGCAAGAGAAAAGGTGAAAACTGGGGAGTGGAAGCTCTGCAAATACACAAATAGAAAAGAGCAAAGTGTGGGAGACATTTGCCGAAATAATGAAAGATGATGACCAAAGTGCTGGCTTTGTCATGTGTACTTCTTGTGACACTATTTACACATTTGATAGCCACAAACTGGCACAACCAACATGGCGCGTCACAAGTGCGGCCCCGGGAAGCCATCACGGCCGTAGCGAGCAGCATCAGGCCAACCCAGGCCACAAACCATAGATGCCTTTATGCACCCTGACCACAAGAAAATTCCTCTTCAAGTGAAAAGTAAATTTGTGGATTATTACGTGGACTTTTGTTGCACAGACCTGCGCCCCTTTGATATTGTTTCGGGGGAAGGTTTTACGAAAGTGGCGCGTTGTGACTCAGTGGACGCAAATGGAGTGCTTCCTCATAGGCAGACTATCTGTGATCGAGCTAAAAAACAGGCCATGGTCGAGAAAGAAGCCTTATCCAAGGTTCTGAAGTCAACGGTGCATGACAATGGAGGGGTTGCAATAACGACTGATATAGAATCGTCCATTAAGAAAGAAGAGAAGACAGTATGTGCGGGCGACCAATTTCTCATGCTGTGTGCTTAAACATAAGTTTACGTGTTAAGTAAACACTGCGTTGTCTTCACTGCATGATTCAAATCAGACAACCACAAGTGGAATCTGATTCATTTAACATATGACTCTTTAGCATCGGCGCTTAAGTTAATAATTTTTAATTCTAAAAACAATCTTATCAAAGTGTTTTCTGTTTTTGTATACTATATACATACATGCTTTTAAATTAATTTAAGAAAACATACTGTTAGGTAACAGTTCAGACCCAGAGACCAGATATGTTGAAATGAAGACCAGGGCCTCATTTATAAACTTTGCGTAGGATTTACGTCAGAAGTGGCGACAGATGAAACATAGGACGTGTACGCACAGAATTATTCGGATTTATAAAACCTGCTCACGCACATCCTACACAGTTTTCCCTTAATAAATCGTAATCAATTCTAAATGTAGCGCAACTTTTGAGGCTTCATGTCACGCCCATAGTTGCCCATAAATAGTCTGTGAAACGCCCACAAGTTAATATTGATCGGTTATCAAACTAAAGGCATATGCATGAATACCATGATTCCGTAGCTGATGAAGAAATGTTTACTTTGAAAACAACTTTCCCAGTGGACAATTAATCCATCTATCTATCTATCTATCTATCTATCTATCTATCTATCTATCTATCTATCTATCTATCTATCTGTCTGTCTGTCTGTCTGTCTGTCTATCAATCTAATTGCATCTATATCTGCTCCGCCAGACGGACACATTGACGAGAATATCAGTTTTGTACAATATTTTGTTCTGTTTACCATAATATTTATGAGGATGTATTACATAACATGCCAATATTATTGCAGAACATATTTCACTTTTCTTTTGGAAATATGTGTTAATTTGCATTTCTGTTGTAATTTTTGTTTGAATGTGTTAGTTTTACACTGCAGATCGCTCAAACTGGTGTTCGTGTAGGCTGTTAATTGTAAGACTTCATGTTATTTATGAGACAACGGTCTACAGTTTCACACACTTTCACATTTCTTCCATCTGCCTGACGGTGTCGCCATTTCTCATTTCACCCGTTTTTGTGTGTACGCCTGGGTCAGAGCTATGGAAATGTATTTTACTGTATTTTAATGTACTTTACTTGTTAAATGTATGGATGATTACATAATATTGATTGTCAATAATTATTTATTTGAAAAGTTAATAACTGCTTATTCAGTTCATAGGATTGTAGTACATATGATATGTAACAAGGGGACTCTGTATAAGGGAACAGGTCTATTTTACGACCGAGCAAATGACTCGTCTAGCGTTCATTTGAACGGGCCCTAACTATCAACTCTGCAGCGGATATTAATATCCACAGAATTGTGAAACACTTTTTAATAGCCAGGTAACTTAAAATGGCAGTTCAAGACATTAAAATTGTAAGCACATAACACAAGAACACGTAGCTTTAATTTATAAACACAGCTTTATTGATTACTCTAACACGTGAAACTAGAATCTAACACAAACAAACATACACACATTCACACGCGTTGTAGAAAGGAGGAAAGTGAGGAAAGAGTGAGTTTTAAGAGAGAGAGAGATGAAGTCCCAAGTTTCTAGCAGTATCTGCATTTATAACACATGACCTGAATGAACCACCGATCATTGACTTAACCTCCTATCGTTGGTTAGGCGGGGTTATTCAATTTGATATCAATGCAGCAGTTCAGTTTAGAATCTGGAGGATACTTGCGTTTGTCGCGCGCGTGTCATCATTGAACGGGATTCCTTCGGTCCTGGCTGGAAAGGGGTTTCCTGGTTCTTTGTGATTCATGGAAGGTCTTGTTGTGTCTTTGATGGGCGTCTTGGGAAGCCAACCACGTGGCATGTTGGCTGATGGATGAGGGGGTCTCGTGGCTGTATGAAGTTGAAGCGCGCTCGCTGGAGATTCGTCGAGAGAAACTTTGCTGCGAAACTTAACTTAGAACACGAGACTCGCGGAAAGAAAATAAACTTAAGTAAAAGAAAGGAAAGTGAGAGTTCTAGATGGCTTGAATGAAATTCAACCCATTTTCTCTGGTCTGCCACCTTTGGAGTTCTCCAACTCCTTCTTCGAGGTGGACTACGAAATCAAGAACAGCAGGAAGGACAGCAGGCTGATGCAGAAAGGGGGTCTCTGCTCTTATAGATAAGATTCGAGCGCCACCCACTTTCGGGTTGACCCAATCGTGTCTGTCAGTTTTTTGGCGCGCAAAAGTTCTTTGTTCAGTTCAGTTACGCCTCCTGGCTGATGTACAGAGGGAGCAGTTTATCCTTACAAAGCTGGTATTCTTATAATAATGCCTTTTCTGTAAATTCTTTTACAAGATTCGTACTATTGAGTTTTTCTGATTGAGGCGGTACCAAACACTATAATATTAAGAGTTGAGAGTACAGAGATACAAGAATTCCACAGTAACTAGAATACATAGTTTGATTTACATAAAGTACACACCCTAGACATTTTAATACATCGTATAAAGACATTAAATCAACAAAATATATATTTTTAATACGTTGAAAAGGCAGTTGTCCAATTGATTCATATATGTGTTCATGTGGGTGTAAGAGACAGTCCACATGTCTTGGGACTGTGGGGATGATTCAGAGGTCACCACATGAGTCGTGTGTGTGTGTGTGTGGGTGTAAAGTGTCTTTGGGCATTCGACAGATGGCTGGGTTGCCGTCTGCTCGACAATCACTGGTTTAGTGATTTGATGCAGTTTATACGTATCAAGGTTTCTGTGGGCTTCCTTTGTTTTCTCCCCAGTGCTGGTCTGAAGGAATTTCTGGTTGCCACAGAAACGGGCCTTAGAAGTTAATTTGTCGATGGGGAAGGGAAGAAACTGCCTGTGGACCAAAGTCCCTTACTTCCTGGGCTTGGTACCACAGGTGTCGTAAATCTTTGTCCGCTTGTTGTGGAGAAAGGGGTCCAGGCCGTAAATGGCCCTGGAATGTTGAGTTAATTTTGTGTGGACTCATGTTTGAATGAATCATCTGTAAGATTAATTTGTGTCTGTTATGCCACAATTGCTACAGATTATTAAAAGTCATTCTGAAGGATATATAGATATATGATGAAGAGGCAAGGGTGTTGGCCCACCCCTTCAATACCATACAAAATTTGTGCAAAACCTGAAAACAAGGAACTATCAAATAAATGTACATGTTTGAAAACTTGCTTTGAGACATTGCCTACTTTTTCCCCTACATGTCAGGATCTGCACACTTAAGATCGTCACTTGAGTTTGTACCAGTAGTTTAAGCTCTTTTGACAATATGTTGGTATTTGTCATTCAGTTTGAGTCGTCCAGCAATGAATTCATCCACTACTCTAGGAAGCATCACAGAGAAGTAAAAGCGCCTGAGACGAGTAACCTGCTCTGTTAAATACTCTGCATCATATGGTACATCTATCAGAATGTGTTCCTTTGGAGACCAGACAAGTAGTTTTGCCATTCTCAGCCCAGTACAAAACATGCCTAATTGTGTCTGTCTGTAGCAGCCCCTGCCTCCGTTCCTCTGTAATTCAGGCTTCCCATCATCCACTCTGATGTCACTATTACTCACAGTGAAATGGTCAGCTAGTGAGGTGGTGTTGTTCTTAGGGACAGGGCACTTTACTTCCAGAAGCTCCATACCATTGATTATGCCATCAGGGCTTGCAGACAGCCATGGCTCTGTCAGGCTGACCCTGGTACGCTGCAAAAAAATGCTCTTCTCAGTAATTTTTGTTTCCAGTCCAAATATCTATAAATTCTTAAATCAAGATGCCTTTACTAGATAAGTAAAATGACATGAGATATTTTTCTTCTTTCTGGGGAAAAATATCAAAATGAAGCGAGTTTTTGCTTAAAACAAGCTAAAACAAGCTAAATGATCTGCCAATGGGGTGAGATAAGGAGCAAGAAACAAGATTTCAATCAGAAACAAGATTTCAATTTGATTTTATTTTCAAGAAAAATATCTTATGTCATTTTACTAATCTAGTAAATGAATCTTGATTAAAGAATGTTTAGATATTTGGACTGGAAACAAGAAAAAATTACTGAGTAAGAAGAGCAATTTTTGCAGTGTACCTGAGAGGGATACCTGTAGACCTTTTTATCTTCAAGAAGGTTTCGAGCTATTGCCTCTTTCTCACTCCCATATTTTGTAGCCGCATTACCCCGAAAGGTAGGGAAGAGATGCTCTCTCATGAATTTATCAGGATTTGTTGTTGCTCGTACTGGTACACCTTTAGCTGAACTAGCAGTGATCCTATCTGTCTTGCACTATGCCAAATCTCTGACAAACTCTGATTTTGTGTTTGATTCTCTAATTCATCTGCCTGGTCACTGTTCATTTCTATGTATTTGCTGTAAGTCAAAGTCTCTCCATGTGGCTGGTGGAGTTCTAGGTTATAAATGTCTTCTGCCTGCTCTGATACACTGGCATTGTAGCACTTTTCCAAAAGACTATTTTTAAGTCCAAAAAGTGGTTTTGTGACTGAAGAACTGACTCCCTGAAGTCTTGATGTAGCCTTTCCATGTATGTTTTGGCAGATTTTATTACTGTGTAAGTAATTGTATGCTTCTGTGCTTTTATCATTTCTATGCTCCTTACCATCTACACCCTCAGACAAAACAAGATAATTGAATATGTCAACATATGTGACTGCTGGCCATTGTTTCATATCATCAACCCAGGAGGCGGCGCTGGTCAACTTCGTAGGATGAGGGACAGACAAAATTACGTTGTTTACAGTTCTTGTTAAATAGTCTTGCCCGTGCTGCCACCGCAAACTATTGTTGCTATTGCTTGTTGACATTATCGATATTTAAATTAAATAAAAACAGATAATAACCTTTGTTTCAGAGCTTTTCGTAACTGCAACGCCTAACTATACGAATCAAGCGGAAAACTGGAAGTCTTGAGCATCCTCCTACGTGTACGCAACGCTCACGTCCCGTAAAAAAGGTGGATTGGCAGATTGCAATTTCGAAATAAAAGTACCAATCAGAATAGCATCGCTTTACTAAACAGCCTTTTTTTCACAGTGATCACAACATCAGTCTATGTCAGCTAAACTGTGAATCATTCATTATTGCTTTGGCACAAAATACATTCAATGATGACATCTTTCAAATTACATGAATTATTTTCTCACAAACACCAACAAAACTTTATGTACTATACAGGTCAATTTGCACATGTTTACATACTCTGAATCTTGCAAGAATTAGTACATCATCCAGGTAATTCTCGCCTTCTCTTTTATAAATACTGAGGATTCAGACATACTGATTTGCTCGCCTACTGCTTTTCCTCTACTATAGGGATGTGTTACATCTATGTTTCAGACGTAGCCAAGGACTCGAGGGTCTGTTCATATAAAACCTCCCTTGTCCACTGTTGAAACACTTCAAACCATGACAGGGATTACCCGAGGGGAAGTTAAATTTGGCATAACTATTTCTCTTACTATTTCTGCCATATAAAGATATTTCAAACGTATTTCAGTATGTCTGCAAGCAAAGCAGAATGCAACAAACATCTACTCAAAGTAATTTGGGCAAGCTCCAGTAGAAAACCTGAGCATGAACCTTTTTAATTATCTACAATATGACAAATCTGACTAACTGAAATCAAGAAACATCACATGCGCATCATTTTGAGAACCAGTGAGAATCTTCTGGTAGGCCATAGCATAAGCTCCAATTTTGGCAAGTCTGGAGATTCATGACTGTTAATGAAGAGGAGGGATTATCATTAATTAGACAACATCTGTAGAATACAAAAGACCAACAGGACAGCATCTCAGCAGTGTGACTAGCTGTTGAACAGGAAGTTGGTGTGCTGTTCAATCTCTGGCACTTTGTGTGTGGTTTTGTGCGTTCTGTCATGCTGTTCCACAGTGGAGTAATCTGCCCCAGAATCCTCAAGCTCTGATGTTACAGAAAACTAACCAGCGGGTTCAACAAACTAGTCAACAGTTTCCTCAGCTCGTTAAATAGCAAGCTAGTCAACAGTTTCCTCAGCTCGTTAACCAGCAAGATAGTCAACGGTTTCCTCAGCTGGTTAACCAGCAAGATAGTCAACGGTTTCATCTGCAGGTTCAACAGCAAGCTAGTCAACAGTATCCTCAGCAGGTTCAACAGCAAGCTAGTTCAACAGTTTCCTCAGCAAGTTCAACAGCAAGCTAGTCAACAGTATCCTCAGCAGGTTCAACAGCAAGCTAGTCAACCGTATCCTCAGCAGGTTCAACAGCAAGCTAGTCAACAGTATCCTCAGCAGGTTAACAGCAAGCTAGTCAACAATATCCTCAGCAGGTTCAACAGCAAGCTAGTCAACAATTTCATCCTCAGCAGGTTCAACAGCAAGCTAGTCAACAAGTTTCCTCAGCTGGTTAAACAGCAAGCTAGTCAACAGTTTCCTCAGCAAGTTCAACAGCAAGCTAGTCAACAGTATCCTCAGCAGGTTCAACAGCAAGCTAGTCAACCGTATCCTCAGCAGGTTCAACAGCAAGCTAGTCAACAGTATCCTCAGCAGGTTCAACGGCAAGCTAGTCAACAGTATCCTCAGCAGTTTCAACAGCAAGCAAGCCAACAATATCCTCAGCAGGTTCAACCGCAAGCTAAACAAGTTTCCTCAGCAGGTTCAACAGCAAGCTAGTCAACAGTATCCTCAGCAGGTTCAACAGCAAGCTAGTCAACAGTATCCTCAGCAGGTTCAACCGCAAGCTAGTCAACAGTTTCCTACACAGATTCAACAGCAAGTTAGTCAACAGTATCCTCAGCAGTTTCAGCCTAAGCAGGCAGAACCCCTTGACAAATGTGCTGTAGCTGATAATGAGAAGATCCAATGTGGCCCACCTGGTATCAGTGGTGCTGAGTGTGGAGCTCTCAACTGCTGCTTTAATGGACAACTGTGTTTTTATGGGAAGGCAGGTAAGAGTGTTGAGTCAATGTAAAGGTGTTCATGTTAAACTGCTCCTCAGCAATAACCTGCTGTTGTGCCTTCTTCCAGTGTATAAGAGATGGTCAGTTTGTGGTAGTGGTGGCTAGAGATGTTACGCTACCTCGCTTGAGCCTAGATTCAGTCCGTCTCCTGGGTGGAAGTGACCCAGCTTGCAGTCCTGTGGGATCCACACCTTCCTTTGCTGTATACCAGTTCCCTGTCACTGCATGTGGCACAAGCATGATGGTGAGTAACTGCATGTGGTTCTGTTCTGCATGGCTTTGAATGGACTGGATGCCAACAGATACTATTTGCAGGAGGACAGTGGATATGTGGTGTATGAAAACAGAATGACCTCCTCGTATGAAGTTGGTGTTGGACCACTTGGTTCCATCACAAGGGACAGCCATTTTGAGTAGGTGGTTTTATGCTTTAGCATAATTGTTAATCCTTGAGAAATGCTACAAGATAACTGTTTGTTGTTCAGGCTTCTCTTCTAGTGTAGGTACTCCGCTACTTCTGTGGAAGCTCTGGTTGTGGGGGTCAACACTGTTCCTGCACCTCCACCAGTAGCTGCTCCTGGACCCCTCAGGTGGAGCTTAGACTGGCAAATGGTCAATGTGTCACCAAAGGCTGTGCAGAAGGTAAGTGTCTGTCAAGTATGTATTAGGAATTTAACCATAAACTGCTGCAATCTGGAGTTTTAGAGATACTGTGTTCTTCCTCAGGGGATGAGGCGACACGTCTTACTACGGTGCTGCTGATTATCCGGTTACAAAAGTCCTGCGGGAGCCTGTGTATGTTGAGGTGCGCATTTTGGAGAGGACTGACCCCAACATTGTCCTAATGCTGGGACGTTGCTGGGCAACATCAACCCCTAGTCCACTCAGTCTACCCCAGTGGGACCTTCTGGTTGATGGGTGAGTAAGGTCAGTCTTCCTCCCTCTAATGTGCTGTAAAGGCATTTCTGACTGCCTCTTTGCCTTTCAGATGCCCTTACCAGGATGACCGTTATCTGACCACACTGGTTCCCGTGGCTGGATATTCTGGTCTTCAGTTCCCAACCCACTACAAGCGCTTTGCTGTGAAGATGTTCACATTTGTGGATCCAGCATCACTGGCTCCTCTACAGGAAACCGTATGCTCTGCAGCCTTACATGTGTCCTTAATATTACTTTTTTTTTTGTTTGTGGCTTAACCCTTTCCCCTTCTGTTAGCTCTTCATCCACTGTAGTACAGCGGTGTGCCATCCCTCTTCTGGCTCCTGTGAGCAAAGCTGCTCTAGGAAAAGTGAGTGCTTGTTGTAAACCGACTTCAGGAACCATGAGAACTTGGTTTTTAAATGCCACTCTCAATTGTACCATTTCTTTTCCAGGAAGAGAAGCTAATGTCAAGACCATCTCTAGTGGACAAACTGTGGTGTCTAGTGGAGAAGTTAACCTGGTCATGTGACTTGAATAGTTTTAATAAACTTAATTCAACCGTATCCCTTTATATGGTTTGGTCTCTACTTGTTGAGATTCAAGAATCAAGTGGTTTGTTGTTGGTAATGCTATTTGAAAGCACGCACAAAGCGTGCATTTCACTTGACATGGTGGTATCTGTCAGACAGAATGTAGCCTTATGCTTTCGACGGTAATTGCTTTGATGCAATTGGCAGACATGATGCTCTGCAAATTCAAACGAGAACCGATCAGAATAGCATTGCTTTATTTGCATTTACGCTTTTTTTATTTTTATTTTTTTATCCTATCGTTAAGACTCCCTTCTCAATACAATTTGTCTTAATCATGGCAGATACTTATCCAAAATGGCTTCCAAATGAGGATCGCAATAGAAGCAATCTGACCAACAAGGGTTAACAGTGTGCAATTGCTGTAACACTTTTTCAATACCTACTTAATACTTATGTCCGTTTTTTTTTTTTCAATACTAAATTGTGGATAATTTTATTATTGCTTTGGCACACGATACAAGTTCATAACACAATGAACAAGCAACAATGAAAGAGCCACACCTGGGGCCTTTAGAAGTGTGAGGAATGATTTGGAGACCATGATGGACAGCGGCCAATGGGCAAATTTGGCCAGGGTTACACCGCCACTCTTTTTCTGAAGGCTATCCTGGAATTTTTAATGACCACAGGAGTCAAGACCTCAGTTTAACGTCTTATCTGAAAGACAGTGCTTGTTACTGTATAGTATCCCCATCACTGTATTGGGGTGTTAGGACTCTCAGACCACAGAGTGAGCACCCCCTGCTGGCCCCACTAACACCTCTCCCAACAGCAACCTAGTTTTCCCAGGAGGTCTCCCATCCAGGGACTGACCAGGCTCAGCCCTGCCAAAGAGTATAGAAGCCCAAGAGATGAAACTCTGTTATGGGTAACAGTCTGTAGATGGCGCTGCGGAGGTGCGGCCGCCATTATGGACTGAAAGCTGCTGAAATCGTTAGCGCTCCTCACACCTGTGAAGATGAGCAAGTGGTCAAAAGGCAAGCAGTAAATGCATAATAGAACATAAATATTGATAGATTAAGGGTTTGCAGTAATTGTAAAATTGTATCTTTGCAAACCGTAAGTGGTAGGCTAATGAAGCCGATTTGGTGGAGGGCATTCCCTTACGAAAAAGTACTATAGGAATCTTATAGTAATTTTGGGACAAATTATAGTATTCTTATAGGAATACTATAGAAATTTGGGATATTCTATAGAAGTATGATAAGACTATTATAGTAGCTTTAAAATATTATAGAGGTATTACAGAACATCACAGAAGTATGTTATGTTCTGTAATACCTCTAAGATCCTAGAGCGGCTATTGTATTTCTATAGTCCCTATATTGTCCCAAAATACTATTTTCCTAAGGGTAATTAGGCCATGCATAACCAACACAGACATAACATTTTCTGTCATTTAACGTCGGTCATCCTCATTAATGTATTTTAAATTGTTTTCATGTTTAGATATGACGACCGAAAAAATTAAGTTATGTTAAGTTTTTGTTAAGTTGGTTCAGTGCCATTGACTTCCATTATTTTTTGGCGTTTTCAGTCCATAATGGTGGCCGCGGCGTCACGTCATGGGGGCAACTGTTGCTATGGAGCGTTCTATTGAATTTCGCCTCTTGGGCTTCTATACTCTTGGCCCTGCTTAGCTTCAGTGGTAAACTAGTCTTGGGCTACAGGGTGATAACTGCAATTAACAACACTAAGGCCTTTAGATTAGAGTGGCCAAATATGAGTTTTCAGATTTTGCACCGAGTCTTTTGTGTCTACTGAATGTCATACTGTATGTGAAATGTAGCTCGAACGGCGATTAATTTAAATTTTGTTTGCTTTACAAGCACCACTGCTTCATGTGAAAAACTTTGGTGAAAGGTAATACAAAAGTTATAAAAAATATGGATTACACACTATAGAACATTGTGATAAATGATCAGTACATAAGTACAGTGCGATTTGTGTATTATATGCTGTACTCTAAAAGTGTCGGGCTCTTTAAGAACGACCTTCCCCTTCGTCTTGCATATATCAAGTATGCACAAGAGTTATGTGAATACATGATATGTTCTGTTGATGACAAACTCTGTTAATGAAATAGCATCGTGTTATCAAGTGGCATTTGTTGCGTTAATTAATGGGATTTACAGCACACTTGTAGAGCACAGGAATATTAGGAGTCCAAAGCAACTACATAAGCCACAGTGCTTCATGGGACAAGGTTATCTCTGCGGAGCTCTTTTGGAATGATTTGCTTGCCAAATCTTTAAGAGCATCGTGGATATGCTTTAATGTAGTGGTTGTTCCTCTGCGTTGTGTTTAATTTTTGATGATAATAAAAAGGATTTTTCCACACACAAATCTGGTTTATCAAAGGCGATTTAATTTCAGTACCTGTGTGATAAAACACACAAACAGACACTTATCAGCAACTTTTCTCTTAGCCTCTCCTCTCCAGTGTCATTGCAGGAAAGAGCGCAACATACTTTACAACATACATACACATTATCTAGTAATAGTAATAATATGAGTAATATAATTATAAAAATCACAATTTACAACCCTCCCATTTCTTATACTAATAATACAAAACAGCATTACTGTGTTTCTGGAATTCATATTAACATACCTGTGTGATAAAACACAAACAGACAGGCACTTATCAGCAACTTTTCTCTTAGCCGAGCCTGTTAACCACAAAATACCATGTTAAATACATCAGGTAGTTTACCACAAAACACAATGAATATAATGTACAAAATATATTAATAGACTAGAATATATCTTTCAACTACAAAATATTTACGTATACCTACATGTCTTTGTTTATACATACAGATCTATTATTTATCAATTTGTATTTACTCATATGAATATAGAAATATAACTTCATAACGTTAACACATCTCACGTGCAATGAACACACTTCGCCGCCATTTCACGCAATGCACTATCCACTCACTAATAGCACTCAATTTAACATTTGCTTAGTTGATAACTCAAAGTAAAACTTGATCAAATATATCACATGAAATTCTCTCTTACATGTGATCATTTGAACGTGACATGAACATTTCTACAATTTAACATTTGATCAACGGAGCTCATAAAATCATACCTCTCCTCTCCAGTGTCATTGCAGGAAAGAGGACGAGCTTCCGATTTGAACCACACACTCACGCATGACGTCAGCCGACATACATATTACTATGCAGCACGCAGTTTTCAAAATAAAATTCCCCCAAAACAATCCATATATAAAAACAACATTTATAACCTGGTGTAACAAAGCTCTGCTACATTAACACAAATTGTAAAGTGACCACTTCAAAAGAAGGGGAGAGTGGGGAATAACCTAATGCTTTTTGACTTTGTGTAATTCTACTTGGGGTTCAGAGTATTTATTTTTTCCCCATATCCAGTATAATTATGTAGGTTTCATTAATTCAGTGTACATTTCTTGATTTATCCCAAAAGACTGGTACTGCGACAACCTGCCCCATAAACATTGAGGAACATTGTAACATGACCGCTTAAAATGTTGAGACAAACAGACTTACTATTCACTTTCAAATAACATGGCATTTAATAACTAAAAAAATGTGCTTTTTAACTACGCTGTTTTTGTCAATTCAAATTAGTGTAACTTCTGAACATTTACTCCTCTATACAATTAAAGTATAGAATAGGTCTAATAGTGCCTGTGAGGGACCGAGAAGTCGAGAACAAGGAACACCAGCTTTCCACAACAAAATGGTTCTTTATTTGAACCCAAGGAAAACAACTTTACAAACTCATAAATTTCTTAACACAAAACAAATAAACAAACAGAAAATGAGGTCAAACAATACAGACAGAAACAAACCAACACCTACCACTGACCTCCCTACAATGACCACAAACAAGAGCTTATAAAGGAAAGGATGGGCCCATTACAAATTAAGAGAAAAGACAATATAACTTTACATTGAACACAACAACTCAAGTCAATCAAAATTCAACCAACACAGAAATCTATTAAATCCAAACAAAGAAAAGCAAAATGTAATTAATTGACATAAATGTATAACTAAATCAACCAATTCATAAAGACATCAACATTTCCTTCTCCCCCGGGCAACCTCGGCGATTGGTATGTCCGGCGGAACCAATGGTGCTTAAATTTGTTGTTCCTGCCCGGACTCTAATTTCCGTCACACCAGGTGGTAGCTGCAGCGGACCATGTCCAGAGATCCTTACCACACTCACGGGTAAACTTAAACTCAAAATAGAAACAAATGTAAGTACAGATACAAAGTAACTAATTTGTGTGCACTTCAAATCAGGAACCAATGTATATAAAAATATGTTGTAAATGTAAACCAATGAAACCCTTACAATAAAGGATTAAATGAATATTGTTTGTTTTGTGTGGTTATTATAACTTATACTGAAACAAAGGATAAAATGAATAACCAAAGGAAAATAAAATAAAGATTATCCTTAACTGAAACAGATATGTTTGTGTAGATGCATGCGTATGTGTCCCAGATACATGTACATTACCACTCTTGTGCGGCCATCACTCGGGCCGTCAGTGCCACATTGTAACAGTTACAATATGCCCTGCCTGCACAACTGGATTGAAACCCAGCTAGTGTCTTCTGGTTAGAGGAGTATTAAAGGGTTAGTTCACACAAATGAAAATTGTCATTAACGACGTCAGTGACGCTGCTGACAGAAGACATAGAACAGCTTGTTCACAGCGTGCATCTCCCTCAGACTACAAATGGAACTCTGGCGCACCAGATAACACATCAACAGCGTCACTGGACTCGTGAATGGAGTCAAATAAACACAGAAGAGAAGACCATGCTGAAGAGTCATAGTTTGTCATTTTAGGACCAAAATGGTGTCATTAATGAGTGACAATAGTCAATATGGGTCATTAATGACAGTCATTTTTGGGTGAACTCACCCTTTAACAAACAACTTTTACAGAACAGATTTGTCTATTTTGCTATGGTTAAGTGCAGTAAAAGCGTCCAAAGAACTAACTGGTGCAATTTCTCTAAATAAAAGACTGACTACATTAGGTTTCAGTATCCTGGCATGGAGACTTAAAAACAGTTACAACTAGCCCCATGTTTTGTGCATTAACGTCTGTACCTTTGCAAGTCGTGTACAACCATAGGTTAATGGGACTGGCAAAGGTACAGTAGGACTATCAGCGCCAACAGAAAAAGGCACTCTTGCCAAGCCAAAAGCAGTTAAAACAGACATGAAGTGACAAGTCAGATACAAGCAAGGATTGATGTTAGTTTTATTGAGAAACTTTCTTTTGCCCATGAACCATTACAGGACCAAGTGTGGCCTTCCCTTCCCACTGAACGCCTAGAGGGAGAAAGAGCAAAGTTAGAGCACTTAATGTCAAAAGCAACCCTTAAAAGCAAGAGCTACCAACCTCCATAGCAGCAGCAGCAATTCCACCATCAGGACCACATGTGGAGTCACAGCAACCACAAAGTTGGTCGTTTCCATCAGCAGCAAACCACCTGCAACAAGACAAAGCACTTTTAACATGAGCAAGACAGCTTAAAGAAAACAATTAAGTGCAACATACCCATTGGCAAAGGAACAGGATTTGTGCTGAGCATCACTGGGTGCAGAAGCAATAGTTGCCTTCAGAACACATGTTATGTAGATCTGCAAGGGATGACAGACAAGTCAGAAAGCCAAAGCAGATGGGAAGAGAAGTTGAAGTAACTCATGCTATACATAGTACATACAGAAGGACTGGAGCTCTCCTGGAACATGAATGCCTCCAGCTGGAACTGGATCTTGTCCACCTGGGAACGAGGCATGAAGCGGGAGCTGGAAGCTGTAGCCTTGGCATCCACAAAGCACCTGATGGTCACCACAAAGCAACTCATGAAAGTCAACTCTAGACCTTACCCATGATTCTGTGACAGAGGTTTAAATAAAAAATAAAAAAATCATGGGCCATGTTCCTACCCATAGTTCTCAATCAAGGAGTATCTTGGAAGAGAGTTCACATCAGGCACTTGAGTGGCCACACAGCTGTCCACAAACACACGCAGAGGCACATGATTGTACTGCTTCACAGATGCCTCGATGTTAATAACACCACCCAGGAAATAGGAGTATGAAGGCCTCTGATAGGACCAATCGTCTACAAAGAAAAAGGGAACAGTTTAGGCACAGGTTAAACGTATTTAATTAAAAACCTGCACCTACCGATCATGAGCTTCAGGGAGAACAGCAAGACTTCTTCACCAGCCTCCTTTGAGGCATAAGGGACCCATGTTGGCCTCAAAGCATCACTGCTTACATTTTGAAGCCTGTGGTTCATGAAAGTGCCCATTAAATGGTCTCCCAGATGCACAAGCAGACAGAAAGTCACAGACCATTTACCTTTGATAATGGCATTGTACACCAACAATTGCACTATCGGTCCGGGTAATCGGAGTACCTGCAAGAGCCTCAGGGGTGTAGGTAAGAGAGAAGGTGTAGACAAGCTCATCCTCATTCATCTGTAAGAGATTGTTGTTACCAACAGGGTCATCCCAAATACAATGCACTCATTGCAAAGAATGGGAGAATACATTGTGTAATAGTGGCATGATTCCTAAAGAGCATAGATCTAAGCATAAGTGCAGTTTCCATTTGACAGTCAATGTTTGAAACATGCACTGCATCCCAACTGCCTACTTTAGACTACGATCTAAAAGTAGATATTCTTTCTGTGAAGAAAGTACATACTTTGTGTGTAACAAGAGTATGCAAGCTTTGGGACGAACTACTTTGTCATCTTTAATGGACTCTTTCACTGAGTTACATGCATCCCCTCACTGACATCCCGTCCTATTCAAACAATCGTCAATTTAATTTCCTACCGTATCAGAGAGAAGTGTAGTAAAAGATTGATCTGCCATTCATGAGTTTTTAAATGCAGAGACTCTCCTCATGTGTTTGCAGTTTAAATATATTAAATAATGATGGATTTAAAAGTTAAGGGCCAAATGTATTACAGAAGTTCACAATGGGGAAATGGTGTGGATAACACTGAATAAGCAGCTTATCATCTGGTTAAATACTCAATTGATAACTCAAACCCCTTTACCTAAACCACTCTACTTACCGGACTCACAACCATCATGTTTGTAGTTTATAAACACTATCTGCGTTTGTGGTTATAATTGAATCCTCGTCTAACACACAATGGGTTGTGGGCGATCAGCCGTTAGAGTGTGCGATCTGCACTTCAAGTTCTGACCGGAAATAGACCATCCGGGTATCTTTGGAATAGTCTTTACAACGTACTAATTCTATTTTCAAATACAATTTAGTACAGCTAGTATGCAAACTGGGACTGAACATGCATATTGGCTTTCCATGATACATACAACCCATTTAGATTTAGGAGTTCTTACCATCTGCACGCTGTTGCAGTTCTGTAATTCATACTCAAAGATGAGCACCCTAGACGCTGAGTCCAGACCAACAACAGGACATCCACCTAAAGAAAGATCAGCTGGCTCAATCAACTGACCATTACTAAACAAGTCCTGCTGGACCTCTACAAGAACACGGTCTTCTCCGCATTGAACCGCCACACTGCTGGGAGTCACGGGTTGCCTCAACTGAAAGTCCACCGCCAACTCGCTCTGCACCTGGGGAACGACAGGATATCTCCACTCCAAAGGCTTCACTGGACCCTGCAACAGCTGCTTCTCCTGAAGACCAAAGGGCTCCTGTGCAAGGCCTCTGGACGCAGGACCCAAAGGACTCTGAAACTGAGAGGATTGCAAAGGGTTCCAGATCCCTTGAGGAGAAAGGGCAGGACTTCTGGAAGCTGGATCTGATTTTGGCCCCACGCTTCTTGGACTTTGACTGTACCTCAAACTTCCCCAAGTATCAGGCAGATCAAATGCCACAATCAGAACCACCACTAACACACCTTTCAAAAACTCCATCCTGGCAAACTTTGACACAAACGTCACAACACACACCAGTGCTTGGCTTTGCCATTTTGTACAGCTTTGAATGAAGGTTGCTCCTCCCTTTAGTTTAATTGATTACGTTTGATTCTCCTCTGGACCTGTAGAGTTTATGCATCTCTCGGACCCACAGCTCAGGTAGGGCATGTTGTAACTGTTAGACCTATGCTATTCTATACTTTAATTCTATAGAGGAAACAATGAGAAAAAGGAGTCAATAATCCGTGTATCATTCGTGCTCAATCCTTTTTGATTTAATATTGAAACTAGAAAAATGAGAAAACAGCTTGTTTTTCGTTTTTTCATTATTTTCAGAAAAACGAAAAGTATTCGGCGTGAGTTTTCGTTTTCGTTCACAAGTGGAAAAATGAATAAACAGTTTGAATATTCGATTTCTACACGTGGCGGAATTATACGCCTCTTTCTGCTGATTGGCCGAAGATCAAACTATTCCGTCATCAGTTTTTCCTCAGTTCAGCACAGCAGAATAAAAGTCCTGCGCCTCAACAGCTGATGCACGGATTCTTAACGCGTTTATTGCAACTCCATTTTATCTTTTTCTCATCAAACAACCAGACTGGTTGAATTAATTAAATTTGTTGCTCCAGTCAGTACTTGCTGTTATTACAAACTCTTATCTGCATGTGAAGATGCCGATTTAGCCAATAGCCGACTGGATGAAACCTTCTTCACATAAATAGGCAGCTCCAGCATCCAAATCTTACATTGCAAATATGGAAACTTTAGACCGAATGAAAGATGCACGAGCGAGCCCAACGATTTCAATTAAAATAAATAATTTAGGCTTGGTGTTTAAACTAAATGTTGTTTGTAGGTAATAAATAGCACAATATATAGGCTATTTTTATATATATCCTATAAGCTAGGCTTCTATATACTTTTGTTTTTAATTATTGTTGTTTTCTGAATACCGTTTATTCAAGGATTTGTCATACATTGAGGAAAAGTAAAATACGATAGCGTGTTATAGTGTTGTAAATTTTGTATTTTATTTACCGGTGTTTTACACTAAGCCTACTTCTGAATGTAGGATAATAATAAAAAACAGGTTTTACTACAATGCAACGTTAGTGTTTCTTGCTCAACATGACACAGTGTCATGTGAATTACACTTGATGCGACTTTTCTGGCAAATAGCCTGTCAATTATTAATTATGCTAGCTATTATTACAAAATGCATATGATGCATTAGGCTATACATTGTGCTTATCCCCACCCATTAACTTTGGGCTTCATCACTGTTACAGCCTAATTATATGGGGTCATTGGAAATGTATTTACTCAATATGAAATAATCGCAAAGTAATAACTGCTGTATTTCCTGAACACTGCTCTGGTCTGCACCTGACTGGTGCGTTTTTCAAGCGTTCTGATGGTAGGTTTTAATAGAGTTTGAGAAGCAAACCGAAATTGCAAGTTATTACAGGCTTTAATGAAAATCTTGTGTTCCAGTACTGTAAAAGTAGTCCTTGTTAATTAAGCACCCTTTTGAGATATCAATTATAATACATTTAAATAAAAACAAGGTTGTCTGGTTGCAACGCATTATTATTTCCTTTTTGTATTAAATAAAAAGATAAAAATAGTCTCTCTCTATACACACGCACACACACACACATGTTTGTTTTTGTGAAATGTGGGGACATTCCATAGGCGTAATCCATTTTATACCATACAAACCGTATTTTCTATCCCCCTACACTGCCCCTACCCCTAAACCTACCCATCACAGGAGACTGCAGTTTACTTTCTGTGAAAAACCTCATCCTGTGTGATTTATAAGCATTTTGAAAAGTGAGGACATGGGGAATGTCCTCATATTTCACCCTCTTTTGTAATACCTATGTCATACCCATGTCATTATACACATTTGTGTCCTGATATTTCACGAAACATGCCCCCACACACACACACACACACACACACACACACACACACACACACACACACATACACACACACACACACATATATATATATATGGGCCTATTTAGCTACTTAACCAAGGTAGGCTTGAATTAAAGTGGTTAATTTATATCTACACAGAAGAAAGCACTGCCCCGGTACAGGTTGTGTCGAGGCTGAGGTCGAGCCAGTCTGGTTGTTTGATGAGGAAAAGATAAAATGGAGTTGCAATAAACGCGTTAAGAATCCATACCGCTGTTGCGCAGGACTTTTATTCTGCTGTGCTGAACTGAGGAAGAACTGATGACGGAATAGTTTGATCTTCAGCTGGCCAATCAGCAGAAAGAGGCGTATAATTCCCGCCCATGTGTAGAAATCGAATATTCAAACTGTTTATTCATTTTTCCACTTGTGAACGAAAACGAAAACTCGTTTTTCGTTTTTCTGAAAATAATGAAAAAACGAAAAACAAGCTGTTTTCTCATTTTTCTACTTTCAATATTAAATCAAAAAACGATTGAACGAATGATACACGGATTGTCAATGTTCAGAAGTTATGGTTTTTAACTATGCTGTTTTTGTCAACTCAAATTAGTATATTTTTAGTTATTTAATTGCATGTTATTTGAAATAGAATTTTTATTTATTGACTTTTAGTTTGTGTGTGTTTTTGTCTGATAACATTTTAAGTTGTCATGTTACAATGTGTTTATAAAATCAAGAAATATACACTGAATTAATGAAACAAACCTACATAATTATATTAGATGTGGGAAGAAAATACTCGACCCCAAGTGGATTTACACACTGAGAAAGTCAAAAAGCATTAGGTTGTTCCTCTCTCCCCTCTTCTTTTGAAGAGTCTAGGGATGCACCAAATCAAAATTCTTGGCCAAAAGCCGAAAACCGAAACACCGAAAGAAATTATGCCAATTATTAGTACCATTGCATTTATGGCTATGACTTTGCAACTTTACTAAAAATCCAGGCACTGCAATTGCATAAATTAATATTAAAGTTTCAAATAATAAAATCAATTACAAATTATGCAAATATTTATTTAGCACATTGCAACAATGCACAGTATAAAATAAAATGTTTAACTTGACCTCACTCATGTGTACATTAAATAATAATGTACAGGCCTATTGGCCTGCAGAAAGGTACAGACATTTAATAAAGTAATCAAACATAAAATAACTGCATATTTAACTGTTTAAATTAAGGATTAATCCTTGTTAAACTTACAAAAGCTATTCAATCAAGAGCAGTGAGTGATGTCCTTGTCTTTTGTTGAGATTAAACAGACCGCAGTAAAGGCGACTGCCCCTTTAAGACCTAATGCAGGTATATGTATCGTCTTTCTCACTGTATACAGTTCACTTAAGGCATATACAGACTATATGTCTGCAGGGATACTCATCAAGATGGACATGTTGACATACTTTCAGTGTGAGTTTGTCCGCTTTAAGCACAAGACTTTCTGTGTGAGTTCAGAAGTCAATGGGCTGACAGACTCCTGATCAGTGCCCTGACTACTGACCCCATCTTAGATTAATAATAATCTTTAATGCTGGCTTTCTTATGACAACATAATAAAGAAAACTCAGAAAAATTGACCAATTCAGTATAAAAATAAAAACGGTAACACTTTACAATAAGGTTGTATTAGTTAACATTAGTTAGCATGAACTAACCATGAACAACACCTAGTCAGGCAGAGAGTCCAGTTCTGTCCGGCCACTCATCGCCTGTGCAAGCGCCCCATGACACTGAGGAAGGCTTGATTGAATGCAGTCGTTGTGTGTTTTCCTCCGCTCTTAAGGCCGCTTCCTGTTCCTCGCTAGCCGGGCCTCATCGACTGCCATCTGCACATGGCGCCCCTCTGTGCCCGGTTCAGCTCCTGCTGCTGAATATCAGCCACCTGCAGCTCTCTGAAAACAGCAAGATGCTCCTGATGGTGCTGGCTCCGTTTCCTCTGGCCTGGACAAACCAAAGGTTTTTACAGTGATTAACTATTTTTGAGATTACAAACAGCTAACGTGATCATAATATCAATTAATTGATGAAACAACTGTACATTAACATCCCTTAAATGATCTACAGTATGAACTAATCACCGTAACTAGCAATAATGTATTTATGGTTAGCATCAGGAATTCATATATATAAATAGGGATGGGACAGTATCAAAATGTTTTATCACGATTATTGTGAGCAAAATTATCACGATTATCAATACAAACTTCTTTGTGGAAGCTTCACGTTGATTTCAAGTGAGTGAGAACATATTTAAACCAGATGTAGTTATGGTACTGAGGTCAAAGTCCACTTCGCCAAGTTTGCTGTGTGTGATGGTCACGAAAAGATTTGACTGAAGCTGATGCTGGCTGGACAGGATTTACCACAAGTTTTTCGAAATCGCGATAATCTATCACTGATTTAATGATAATTACATTTTAAATGATAAAACTAACCGTCAAGTACATTTTATTGTGGTTTTATCATGAAAGCGGTAATTGTCCCAATCCCTAATATATATATTATATAAATATATATTATAAGTTTTGTCCCATATTTGATCTGTACTAAAATGTCTTTATGGCTGGGTGATCACAGAGCGAGTAGTCACCAGTCTCCTGTCATGCCAGAATAGCCTAATCAAAAGTAGCCAAGCTCATCATACAACAAAATTACCATCCAATCACAATGACAGTTTGGTCTTAAAGGGCAGCAGCCTAAAATACCTGTCCTCCTAAATTAATGTTACTCCCTTTAACCCTTTTCAATCAATCTAAAACAATTGTGTGTGTATATAAAATGCTGATATATCCTATATTATTTCAGGCGCTGTACTCATCATGAGTAAAGCATTAGGTAAGCTTAGTCTAGAGATATGATTTGTAGTGTTGACGTCATATTTCATACCTGTGACCATGCGCTCTGGTTTCATGCTAATGCTGGAGGCTGTTGATGCTGATGCTGGTGCTGGTGTTGACAGTCGTGCTGGTGGAAACGCTGTTAGCACCGTTTGGGAAGTTGAGCCATCATTGCACGTAGAAAGTGCTAAAGAATCAATTGTGGACAATGAATTTGAAACAAAAAGTTTGTACAGTTAGTTTGTGAATGCACAAATTACTGCAACACAAAACAAACTAGCAACAAAACAACAGAACAAGCACTATTGCTAGCGGTTAGCTATTAGCTCTTTGTGCTGCATTCAGCAGTTGTTGTCAGCATGGGGATTTTACACACATTTAACCATTAAATAGCCTTGATGTAAAAGTAGATGGTCAGTAAAGTGAAGCTTTCAAGCGTAATATAGAGTTAACACACAACATACCATCCTCCATCGTGTTCTCCAACAGCGCCGTGGCCGAGTGCAGGGCACCCCCCCTCCCATTGCTCGCTGGTTTACTTCTATAGATGGCGTCTATTTGGTCGAACCACTTCCACGTTCTTCTGTTTGAACCACTCCGGCTGTTCTGGTACTTTATGGTTCTGTAGTTGCTTTTCAGTTTTTTTAACTTGTCCCTACACTGTTTGTAGGTCCGGTGGTAGCGGCCAAGAGCTGAGCGACTTCCTGAAAAACTTTTTCATTCCGGGTCGTCCCATTCAGCTCTCGCTGGATCCGCTCCTCAGCTACCAACGAGAGGAACGTCTGCACCTCGTCTACTGACCACGATACAGACATGTTGTGTGTGATGGTCGTGCTTTGAGAATGAAACCGGCCTGTTTGTTCCTCAGTTTCTTCATGGTTCACTCTCAATGTTTCTTCAATCCTCATGTCTTCACTCTCCTCTTTCTCTGTTTGTTCCTCAGTTTCTTCATCTTTCACTCTCAATGTTTCTTCAATCCTCATGTCTTCACTCTCCTCTTTCTCTGTTTGTTCCTCAGTTTCTTCATGGTTCCTCTCAATGTTTCTTCAATCCTCATGTCTTCACGCTCCTCTTTCTCTGTTTGTTCCTCAGTTTCTTCATCTTTCACTCTCAATGTTTCTTCAATCCTCATGTCTTCACTCTCCTCTTTCTCTGTTTGTTCCTCAGTTTCTTCATGGTTCACTCTCAATGTTTCTTCAATCCTCATGTCTTCACTCTCCTCTTTCTCTGTTTGTTCCTCAGTATCTTCATGGTTCACTCTCAATGTTTCTTCAATCCTCATGTTCTTCACTCTCCTCTCTGTTTGTTCCTCAGTTTCTTCATGTTTCACTCTCAATGTTTCTTCAATCCTCTCCTCTTTAATAAATGCCATTTTATAATAGTGTGTCACGTGGATCTCAGTTGCTTCACCTGTAGTGCTGCAGTCATCAAGTGTGGCTAAATCACAGAAAGATTGTGCTTTATAGAGATTTCAGGGGCTCTAACTATAGCCCTGATTATCATAGAGATCAGGAAGAGTCACACCTTCATCCATGCATTCACACTTGACTCAGATACTGATTAGCATCAACAATCACAGCAATTCAAGTCATGAGGCAGAATCAGCAACAGCCATTAAACACAAGAGGTGAAAAGCCTCACTTACTGTGATTTATATATATATATATATATATATATATATATATATATATATATATATATATATATATGTATATACATACAACATTTATTCCTCAGTTTCCGCTTTGAATGGATGTTAATGAACTGACAGACTTTGCCACACATAAAACACTGATCTAAAAAACACTATCATCAGGCAGCGTTATTCTTATGGTACAAGTTTTCATTACTGTTCAACATTTATTCCTAAATTTCCCCGATGGTTGTTAATGAACTGAAAGACTAACATTTGTGTAGGCATTCAGTTTCATCTAATTGCTTTGACAGTATTTGATTTTTAGAGTCAGAATATATTTCATTATGGTAATACTGTAGAAAAGTTGCACATTTCTGTTTTTGTGTTGTGTTAGGTTTTTTGCACTCAAGCCTTGTGTCAAATTGACCCTAATTGGATTCAATACAATAACAGTAAAATTTTCTTCAGTTGATTATTCTTCTGACGCCTGTGCTGCGTTCCAGTTGGTTTTTATTATGCCCTTCACTCGCTAACTTCCCTCCGTCTCGTTCACTCGGATGTGTGTCATTGCTGACAATGCATGAGTGTCCACTACTGGCAGAACCTTTGCTATGGACTGAACTGGAACATCCTAAGCCCATGATCACTTGGAATCCACTATGAAGTTGATTTTTTTATTTTTCCTTACGAAATTGTATATATATGTGTATATAGGTATATATATGTGTATATAGGTGTGTTTCATAGAGTTGTTTGTGGTGGGATAAATTAAATATGTGATGACGTCACAATCGTGTTGCATTGTGGTATATGAAGCTGCCTGAAGTGTCCATATGAAGTAGACTTGACCAAGGAGCGAGGGTCTGTCCATATAAACTTCCCTCGTTCACTTCACGAAGTGGAGCGCACTTCAAAATTGCAGCGTGATTCCCGAGGAAGTGCTTAGGAAGATCCCAAGTGTGTGTCTAAAGGTGGAGTGAAAGGCAGCCTCGGTCTTCTGTTCAAGATGGCTAACTTTGATCAGTTTCCGGGTCACAGGCTGGAGGACGGAGGAGTGAGGAAATGAGGAAGCATCAGTTTCAGTATTGAGAAGCACCCACTATATAGTAGGCAAAAAACAGTACTCATAAAAGAGTAGTCAAAAGAAAGACAAAATAACAAAAAATAGGCAATTTTTTTTTTTTTTTAAAGTATGCAATTTTAGATGCAGCCAATGACATAAAGCCTTGTTAGCTGAAATCATGTGATTTGGCCAGTTTGATATGAGATCCGAACCATGATTTGAAACAAGGTTTTGAAGATTTACTGAGTGTGTCAAAAGTGTCCATCACTAGTAACAAGTGGTCTAAACAGTGAAATATAAGACGTGTGCACCCTTCAGTATATTCAAGATATTAAAACCTATACTACTATAATACTACTCAAATAATCCTAATTAAATTCAACTTCTAAATAAACTAATTCAAACAATGGTAGAGGGCAAACAGGGCCTGTGCTACGCACCCGTCAGGTGTTGTAGTTTACAAATTCATTAGCTTCAAATGCAGCCACATCGTTCAGGTTCATCGGATTTATGCATCGGAGTGCATTTAAATGTTGCGTAACATCAGTCTGAAAAGATGCATTATGCATGAAGGTGTTATCTTCGAGGGGTGCTGGTAAATCACGTCGGCCCTTTCCTTTTAAAAACATGCGAAAAATATATAACGATGTAATTCCATGAAGCGATCGAGGACATTTCTGTGACATTTCTGTGACTAACGCGGGCTGAGAGAATTTTCTTGTGGTGCCCTCAGCACTTGGTGCCCTACGTGCAGCGACTCTGGCCGTGATTGTGTTCGCTCTGTCTGGAGACCGTTAAAGCGCTCCATCTGTTCCATCAGTGAGAATGTTACTGGTGATGGCGATTAGTGAAGGCTTTGGGGGAATTTGTGCTGTTAAAGGCTGTCACAACAGCTACAGAAAGCTTAAAAATCTTCTGGAACGTGAGTGTTACGACCACAAACCAACAACAAGCCATCCGATGACGAGAGCAAAAGAAAATGGCTCACGGCGCTTAATTTGAAATTTCCGCCCTGTAACATCCATGTATGCTCATTCCACTTTGTGAACAGACAACCAACATCGGAAAATCCATATCCTGAACTTTGGCTAGGATATGATCGTCCATTAAGAAAGAAGAGAAGACAACGAATTTGTCCTGACAAAGCGGAGTTTATTCACTAACATTATTTACAAAACTAACATGCTACTAGGTCTGCACAATCGATCGAAGTGCGGCATTACGACACAGATACAGTGTTATCAGTATGTGCGGGCGACCAATTTCTCATGATGTGTCCTTAAACATAAGTTTACTTGTTAAGTAAACACTGCGTTGTCTTCACTGCATGATTCAAATCAGACAATCACAAGTGGAATCATTTAACGTATGACACTTTAGCATCGGCACTTAAGTTAATAATTATTCTGACTTTAAGTATTCTTACTATTTCAGTATGCGGTTCCAAATTCAGCATCAAACTCTGTGTTAGAGTGGTTATTTCTGTAGGATGAATGGATTAATGAGTCTAACTAAACCTCAATTTTACGCTCCACTTTGAGAGTGTCAACTATAAAGTCCAGGAGGTTTTTTTTTAATGAATATAAAGAGATGGTTGTTTCCCTTTAGTCAAAGATGAGTTTGTTACTGTAACGAGTTTACCCAAATGTCCACACAATTAAATATTGACTAACTATTTTGGCTGTAGAGTGTGGCCTGTTTGTTGTAGCAGTAAAAGATGTTTAAGTGTTCGTCATATTACAGCTCAGATCACACTATTTAACAGAATAATACCTATCAGTATTTGTTCATATATACTGTTTGAAATCCAAAAACCAAGAAACCTAGACTTAAGGTCAGAATCATACAGCCACTGCTATGCTTACAACACTATCAAATATTTAGTGGCTATAGCGACACATTCATCACATGTGACTCTGGTATCCTTGAATACCTTAAACCGGGAGATGAAGTGATGCTGGAGAGGGTTTTTTTTATTAGAGACTTACAGTATGAAAGACAAGTGAACTTGAAAATTTTTTATTTCGCCAACAAAACACAGCCGACTGAAGAAAAAGTCACATGTAGTCGCAGGATTGCAAATGTAAGAATGCATGTTGAGCGTGCAATTAGGAGACTGAAAGTGTTGTCACAAACCCTGCCTATCACCTTTATGCCAAAGATTGATAACATTCTGCGTATATGTGCAGCTTTAGTGAATCTGCATGGTGACCTGATCCATGAAGCAGATAATTAATGCTCACACTGTTGCATGTAATCAAATGTGTACATATGTATTTAATCACAATACTTCAAATTTTTAATTCTAAAAACAATCTTATCTCATTCTGTTTTTGTATACTATGTAATGATATGCTTTTTAATTAATTTAAGAAAACATACCATACAAAATGTGTGCAATTACAGTGCAAAACCTGAAAACAAGGAACTATCAAATAAATTTGAATTTTTGAAACCTTGCTTTGAGACATTGCACTTTACTTCCAGAAGTTTCATACCATCTATTATGCCATCAGGGCTTGCAGACAGCCATGGCTCTGTCAGACTGACCCTGGTACCTGAGAGGGACACCTGTAGACCTTTTTCTACAAGAAGGTTTCGAGCTATTTCCCATTTCTCACTCCCATACTTTGTAGCCGCATTACCCCGAAAGGTAGGGAAGAGATGCTCTCTCATGAATTTATCAGGATTTGTTGTTGCTCGTACGGATTTTACACCTTAAACTAGTAGTGATCCTTATCTGTCTTGCACTATGCCAAACCTCTGACAAACTCTGATTTTGTGTTTGATTCTCTAATTCATCTGCCTGGTCGCTGTTCATTTCTATGTATTTACTGTAAAATGCGTCACATTTACTGCAAGTCAAAGTCTCTTCCATGTGGCTGGTGGAGTTCAAGCCTATCAATGTCTTCTGCCTGCTCGGATACATTGGCATTGTAGCACTTTTCCAAAAGTGGTTTTGTGCCTGAAGAACTGACTCTCTCCTGATGTCTTGATGTGTGTCATAGCTTGGTGTAGATGGCAGCCTTTCTTCTTTGTGAAGTCTAAATGTTATCTGACTGACTCTTTTCTGTTCTAGATTTCTTCTGGTCCCTGCTCTCCATCTACGCTGCTCATCAGTGCAAGATAGCCCTGTCATACCACCGCCACTGAAAACATATTGTTTATTTTATTTACTTTGTTACAGCTGAACAATTTTGTTATAATTGAAATTTATTATATTGCAGTAAAAAAATACTTCTTTACATTGAATCAGGCAGCTCATACAGACTATTTAAATGTATTTGATATTGGTTTAGCCACACCAGCAGTGTTGCTCTATTTATAAATACCCACCTTCCACAACACAGCAGCAGCGTGGCTACAAGACCTACCAGGGCCAGCTACGCAGGAGCATCCAGCTGTTTCCACTACTCCGTTATTATATAACATAACCCACGCGATGTGATTGGGTTTATTTATAGTCTGACTCGGCTCTACCTCCGCTTTTAGGAATGTGAACTGCTGATGATTGTGACAAATAATTTGTCTGATTTTATTACTGTGTAAGTAATTGTATGCTTCCGTGCTTTTATAATTTCTAGGCTCCTTACCATCTACTACCTCAGATAAAACAAGATAATTGAATATGTCAACATATGTGACCGCTGGCCATTGTTTCAAATCATCAACCCTGGAGGCGGTGCTGGCCAACTTCGTAGGATGAGGGACAGACAAAATTACATTGTTTACGGTTCACTAGCAAGGACCACACCACAACTGCGCAGAATTAGCTGAGTTTTATGAATGAATAAGGGTCGAGGGGAATGGGAAAAGATGTAAATGACAGATCTCCGAATGAATAAGGGTCGAGGGGAATGGGGAAAGACGTGAACGACGATCTCTGTCAGGCTGATCGGGGAGTCTGACCCGGGAGACTCAGAGTGGGGGCTTCGTCTCGGTAGGCAGTAAGCTGAGTTACTTGAAGACCCCCAAGGTTTGGATGAGACGATGCGGGCTTGAGCTTGACGTAGATCGTTTAGATTATTGCGGATGTACAAGCGGTACGCTTCGGATGACCATCGACCTAAGACTCTGATTGTCTCGTCCGAGATGCCCATGCTGGCGGCCGTGGTGGCTGCTCCGATACGGAATGAATGTATGGAGTAATGTTCAGGAGCTATGCCTGAGGTCCTGAGAATACTTTGGAAGTGTTTGCTAAACCAGAATCTCGTGGCCATTTTCCCGTTTTCCGTGAGGAAGAGTGGTTCTTGAGGAGATGAATGGTTGGTGTATCTGGAAGAAACGTATTCCGAAAGTGGCTCATAAGGACTGAGGAAGGAGTGGAGGCGAAAGATGTATATTGGAAACGACTCTCCGAATTGGTCGGTTTTACTTCTCTTTAGATTATATATCAGAGAATCTGGTGTATGAGCGGTGATATCTGAGAGGCTGGGATGAATGGCTGGGTTGAAGGCTGAAGTCGACGGGGCGAATTCTGAGCATCTCAGGAAGCAAGAAGGCGAGAAGAACATGCATTCCAATGTTTGGTCGATCGATGGGCTCAGGTAGCCGGAACGTAATGTGTGGATGCATTGGCTCAGGAGGTCAGAGGTTAAGGGTAAGCGTTTGATGTTGAGGACTGGTTCTTGTTTCCGTAGACCTCTGATAAGCATAGATACGTGGGAGTGAGAAATGGTTTGGCATTGGTCGCCGGTGGCAAGTTTGTAGATAAAGTTAATTCCAGATAGGTAAGTCTGAATGGAGGATGCCCTGATATTTTGGTAGGAATGGGCGTGAGTAACGCAGTTACAGATGGACAAAACGTTCATTAGAGGAAATGAGAGTTGGTAAAAGGAGTGGTAAGCCTTGAAACGGTTCCAACCGGTCAAGTAAGCAGAGAGGGTACTCTGGGCGAGGCCGTTGAGAATAGTTTCTCGCGAAGCGCGTGAAAGTTCTTCCAGCCGCGGATTTAGTTGAAGATGGTGGCTGAAAACGGTGGAACTGGCGTGGGATGTATGTCTGATTCTGGAGCTAAGATTCTGAACTTCTGAAAAGAGAAACGAGACAATGAGTCGGCTATTCTATTGTGGTATCCTGGAACGTGTGCTGCTCAGATGATGAACTGACGTTGCGCCGATATAAGTGTCAGTCTGCGAACTAATTGCATGATCGTCAGGGAACTGGATCTGCCTTTATTTATGATTTCAACTACTGCTGAGTTGTCTGAGTGGATGAGTATGGAATGTCGGGACCATTCGTGCCCCCAAAGGAGGGCTGCTATAATGACGGGATACATCTCATAAAGTGCGGATGAGGGAAAGTCTGGCTGCTGAATTAGATGGCTGAACTCTGGTGGCCACTCGGAAGCGAACCAGCGGCCACTGTAGTAGCCCCCGAATCCTATGGAAGGCGCTGCGTCTGTGTACAGCTGAATGTCTTCTGGCTGTGTGACGTAGTCATTATAAAAGAAGGATATGCCCATGAAGATAGGAATTTCTGCCAGAGCCGCATTTCCATTTTGCTTGCTTGGCCCAAGGTGACTTTGTCGTGTAGAGAGGGTATTGATGCTGCTTTTGATAGTAGGTTGGAAAGGAAAGATTTTCCTGGGGAATTATTCTGATGGCGTAGTTAAGGTGGCGAGGAGGGCTAGCAGCTGTTGCTTTGTGCACCTGTCTGCTAGGAGATAGTTTGATAGGAGCAATGAAATGCGTTGCGTTTTCTCGGGCGGTAGAGATGCTTGGAAGGAGATGGAGTCTAGGGTGATGCCTAGGAACTCGAGGGAGGTGCAGGGCCCTAAGGTCTTTTCTTTTGAAAGGGGTACGCCTAGTTCGGAAAACACTTTAACGAGGGTGGAGAGTCCTGAGTGTGGAGGTGCGGATGTAGGTGTGATGATAAGGAAGTCGTCGAGGAGGTGCAGGACGTAGGGGAGCCTGTGGTTGTTGATGAGAATCCAACATAAGGCCTCTGAGAGGAGTCAAATATCTTGGCTGCTTCTGCAGCCAAAGTGAGGCGTACTGAAAAATAATAAGCTCCTTTCCAAAATATTCCGAAGAAACGCCAGAATTCTGGGTGAATGGGCAAGACTTTGAAAGCACTGGTGATGTCTGCTTTTGAAAGCCATGCTCCGTGGCCTGCCTTGCGGATGAGAGTGATGGCTTGGTCGATGGAAGCGTATTTCATGGAGAAGTCTGGGGCTGGAATGATGCTATTAATGCTGGGAATGTGTGAGCCGTGTGGGGAGGACAGGTCGATGATTAATCTCTTCTTCCCGGAATACTTCCTGGTGGCGATTCCAATAGGGCTGATGCGAAAAAGAGTGAAAGGAGGTTCTTTAAACGGGCCTATCATAAATCCCTCTTGAACTTCTTTAGCTATTAAAGTGTCGACGGTGTTTGGTTCGGAGAGAGCAGACTGGAGGTTATGGGAAAGATGGGAGGTGTCTGGGATTATTTCTATGCCTGGAAGAAAGCCGTTTTTTAATCCATCGATGAGAAAATCGACAAACTCTCTGTCGGGGTGGTCTAGTAAGGCAGTAGCTAATGCTTCTACCTTGACTGGTGTGCCGAGATACTGTAATAGTCAGTCGGGTAGAGCAGTTGGGTTGTGGGGGCAAGAGGCTCTTGAGTGGGCGCCTCCACAGAAGGAGCAGGTGTGTAGGAATCTACAGTTGGAAAGAGAGCAGCCAAGATGGTTGAAGTTGTTGCATACCATTCTTCCTCCTTGGTAGAGGATCGGTCGTCCTCTTTTGTCAATGCCTTTGGAAAGTGGAACGTTGGCTGTGGGCTGTATGTTTAGAGGTTTCGGAATTAGAGGAGGAGGTGGGGCTGCTGTGGATAATCTATTGAATACAGATGTTTTGCGTGAGGAGGGTTGAGATTGAGAGGGTGTGATGGTGCAAGCTGAGGCTGGATGTGATGGTGCTCATAGTTCGCAGGACATAGAAGTGCGTAAGATCCGACAATAGAGTTCTGCACGAGAGTGCCCCAGTATGTCCCCTGATTGAACTGCTGTAACCGACCTGCTACTTGAGTGGTGAAAAGAACGTGGTTGTAGAAGCCTGTTCCTCCGAAACGCACGGCCATGTCTAAAATGATTGATAGATAATCATCTAGCTCGGTTCTCCGATCAGGATAACCAGAGCAAATTATATCTCTGTAGATCAAAAAGCCAAAGCAAATTCGGTGGGAGTGAGGTCCTTTGAACGAGTTTAAAGGATGGCTGAACTGCATTAGGCCTTGAATGGTTTGCAGCTCTCTGGGCTGGCTGATATTTAAGAGGGATGGATGGAGGAGCTGGGCTAAATCAGTGTAGTTACCTGATAAGATCTGCAGACGTAAGGCTGAAGAGACTGGGGAAGGTCAGTGGATTGATGAAGCTGGACGAGGAGGTGCAGCTGTGGCCAGGGTGTATGGGCTAGTATTTATTGGCAGGATGTGAGGGTGTTGGGAAAGGGAGGGGGGGTAGGGTGGGGAGGGAGGGGAAAAGGGGTATATTAGGTACGTAAAAGGAAGAAGGAGGAGGGGGTTGAAAAGGTCCACTGAGAGGTAGAAGTCCTGGGTTTGCTGCATGAGGGACTTGAATTGGGTGAATTTGTAGGGAAGAATCAGAAATAACGGGGGCCGTGTGGCTGTTAATGCCAGAAGGAAGGGTAGAAGAATGGATGCTGGGATGGAGGGATGAATGTCCGTGAGGATTTGTAGCTGTTTGTGAGCTTAAGTAAGCAAGAAAGATGTCATGAATTGTGATAAGTCTGAGGTAAAAGGTGCAGATGTTGGAGGTAGTATTACTTGGTCTCCACTGATGGCGCGGACACTGCTGGCTGAGGCCGCTATGGAGGCAGTGTGGTGACGCCATGAGTGACGATGAGGATCGCGTGTCAATGCCGGAAGCGTTGGAGGCTCGGAATTTGAAGTGTGTGTAGATGCTGTGTAAAGCTGAAAAAGTCTTGATTTATTGTCGGATCGGCTGAAGTGGATACCTTTGTCCTTAAGAGCACGCTGAAGGCAGCCACGGTCCAGTTCTTGATGGTATTCTCTGGTCTGGGAGACGTGGCGTGAGTGTGCTGAGAATTGCTACGGTTAGTTGAATGGTGACGCGGAGAGAGCGATCGCGCCGGCTTTTGTGCCCGTGTCGATCGTTGGTGGAAGTTCTTGTTTGCAGAGGAGAGTGGTCCTGTCGTCGGGGTTGGAGAAATCTTCGATGATGAACTGTGGCGTGAATGCCCGCGGGACTGAGGAATTTCTACGACCGAACGAAGCCGGTGTGAATTTTGGCTGCCTGGGGTTTGTGATGAAGACCTGACGGTCTGTGACGGAGGAGAGATTCTGAATAAATCGTCTTCGGAGTCAGAGGGGTTGATCTGCAGCTCGGAATCCATTTCGAAAAACTGAGACGAACGGTGTGGTGAAGGTGGGTGCCGTGAATATATACAGACGGGGAGAGAGAGCTGATTAGTTGAGGGGTGGTCCTGCTCCTGAACCTTAATTAACTTGTTAACCACATAAATATGCGGATGATATGGCACTTGTTGGCCGGCTGAATAAAGCTGCAACAGAAAGAGATGCACTGTATTATATTTACATAAATTTGCTTCAAAACTGGTGTAAACGGAGCTCACTGGAGATAAATATGAGTAAAACAACATAATGAATCATGAGTAGGAATAGAGTAGATGTTACTGAAGGTTTAGAACCTTTGATACTTGATGGATTTAAAAAAAAAGCCAGTTGAAAGTTTGAAAAATTTAGGAAAACTAATTGAAATGTTGAGTATGTCCTTAAAAAAGCAATGCAGAGATTGTATCTTAGAAGGTAACAACACTTTGGTGTGAGTCAATATATTTTAGAGGTGGTTTATAAGAATTTTATCGAGAGTGTTTTATGTTTTAATATGACTGTGTTATGGACTAAGCAAAAACTGCAGAGCAGTTAAAATCGCTAGTGCAATTGTAGGACAACCACAAGGACAATTTAATGAATTTCATCAAACTAGAGTCAAACATAAAGCACAGGTTATTGAAGATTGTTCTCATCCCTTGAATATTAATTTTCAGCTTTTACCATCAAAAAGACGGTTTAGGCAACCTCAAGCAAGGACAAGGGTGTATCAAATGTAATTTGTGCCAATGCAGTCAGAACTTTAAATACTGGGATCTCTGAGTGTGAGGGGGGATTGTGTTACTTGTTGTCTTCTTGTGATTTGTGTGATGATATTGAATGTGTTTCTTTGTGGTGAAGCCAAAGACAAATTTCCACTTAGGACAATAAAGTGACTAACTTAAGTTCACAATGAATTGAATGAATCACAACCATTGCATCGAACCCTCAGCCAGCTGCTCTGAATGGAGAAACCTTGTCAAAGAGCTGGAAATACAGTCAGAGGCTGTTGAATGAATTTTGGACTCGCAGGGACTACTTGATGAATTTACGGTCTGCTCACCATTGTGTGAATACCACAACAGAGGTCCTGAAGGTGGGACAGGACAAGATACCACGACAGACGTGGAAGACAGGAAAGATTGAAGATGTTTTCCTGGGGAGAGATGGATTAATACACATGTTCTATGCGCACTTCCTTTGCAACAGTGTTGAGAATTGTATTGTTTCACTATACTTCCGGTTGCTGAGGGAACGCTGGAGCGTTTGGCTGCCGCTCCTCTCTCCCGTTTTTATTGAATTTATTGTGTTTTTATCGGCTGATGACAAGTGCCAATGAGGGTTCTTGGAACTGTGGAAATCCCCTCTTATCACACACTTTTGAAATGCGGAATTACGGACAAATCCTCTGCCTGTTATCTGCACTTGTGATATATGTCTGTTGGAATCAACCATACTGGGTGGCCTGGCCCAGGACTTACAACTCCACAAGACAGTCGCTGGCGTGGACTTGAGTGCATAACTGGACGTAAACTGCTGACCTTAAATAGGAATTATTATTTTGCAAGTGATACTTTTGAAGTATGTTGTGATATCGGAATTCTGCAACCTACACGTTATATACATCGCGTCTCAAGGCGCAGGTTTACTCACTCTTCAGCGGATGCCATTTGTGTGCCCATATTTAACTTGTCAGCGCTCAAACGAGTGGAATGCTCTTTGTCATCTTCTATGCCCCTGCTAAAAGCAGCGCTCAATGTACGATCTGTGTACAACAAGGAGGTACTTATATCGGATATTATCATGGAGGAGAAACTCGACTTAAGTGTTTTTAATGGAAACCTGGCATAAACAGTCTGATAGACTATCATTTAATGAACTGACCCCCACTCATCGGGATGTACAATCAACAAATCAAAATAAGAACTGTGGTCTTAATAAGAACACTCAAATCTTTTGAGTGTCTCGTCCTGAAGGTCTCTACTTCCATCTCTACAGCCATTGTTAGTTTACAGACCCCCTAAATCAAGAGATGATTTCTTACCTGAAATTGCCGACCTGGTGTTGATACTATGCATTAAGTTTGAAAGAATGCTCATTCTGGGGACTTTCAGAAGGACAAAAAAGATGCTGTAATGACGAAGGACTTTTTGTCTCTACAGGACTGTTTTGATTTGAAGCAGCTGGTGGACTGTCAAAGGACATACTTTAGATCTGGTCATTACCAATGGTCCTTTTGTGTCTCAGTTATATTCATCATACATTCGTCTGATCATATGGCAATTATTTTTAATATGGACTTGATACATCATAATAAACCCTCATCTCGAACGGTTCATTTTGGCGAATGGAAATCTATCAATCTCTCCGATTTTTATAAATTCTTCACTATATAGTTTTTTGCCATTAGAACATTTCTTTGTTAAACACAGTCCTTTCCTTAGGATTGGACACATTTGCACCAATAAAAGCTTGCACGGTGGACTTTGTCCGATCAGCTCCCTGTTATACTAACGAGCTGCGCTCCATGAAGGCAGTTTGTCGTAAAATGTGTAGGTGGCGTATTTCAGGTCTTAATGTGTGCCATCAAGCTTGGACCATTTACTTATATACAGGTCCTTCTAAAAAAATTAGCATATTGTGAGATAAAAGTTTATTATTTTCCATAATGTAATGATAAAATAAAAATGTCATATATTTTAGATTCATCGCACACCAACTGAAATATTTCAGGTCTTTTATTGTTTTAATACTGATGATTTTGGCATACAGCTCATGAAAACCCAAAATTCCTATCTCAAAAAATTAGCATATCATGAAAAGGTTCTCTAAACAAGCTATTAACCATCTTAAATCATCTGAATCAACTAATTAACTCTAAACACCTGCAAAAGATTCCTGAGGCTTTTAAAACTCCCAGCCTGGTTCATTACTCAAAACCGCAATCATGGGTAAGACTGCCGACCTGACTGCTGTCCAGAAGGCCATCATTGACACCCTCAAGCGAGAGGGTAAGACACAGAAAGAAATTTCTGAACGAATAGGCTGTTCCCAGAGTGCTGTATCAAGGCACCTCAGTGGGAAGTCTGTGGGAAGGAAAAAGTGTGGCAAAAAACGCTGCACAACGAGAAGAGGTGACCGGACCCTGAGAAAGATTGTGGAGAAGGACCGATTCCAGACCTTGGGGACCTGCGGAAGCAGTGGACTGAGTCGGAGTAGAAACATCCGGAGCCACCGTGCACAGGCATGTGCAGGAAATGGGCTACAGGTGCCGCATTCCCCAGGTCAACCCACTTTTGAACCAGAAACAGCGGCAGAAGCGCCTGACCTGGGCTACAGAGAAGCAGCACTGGACTGTCGCTCAAATTTTGCATGTCATTCGGAAATCAAGGTGCCACAGTCTGGAGGAAGACTGGGGAGAAGGAAATGCCAAAATGCCTGAAGTCCAGTGTCAAGTACCCACAATCAGTGATGGTATGGGGTGCCATGTCAGCTGCTGATGTTGGTCCACTGTGTTTTATCAAGGGCAGGGTCAATGCAGCTAGCTATCAGGAGATTTTTGAGCACTTCATGCTTCCATCTGCTGAAAAGCTTTATGGAGATGAAGATCAAACCACTGGTAAATGGTTTACTGACCATGGTATTACTGTGCTCAATTGGCCTGCCAACTCTCCTGATCTGAACCCCATAGAGAATCTGTGGGATATTGTGAAGAGAAAGTTGAGACGCAAGACCCAACCCTCTGGATGAGCTTAAGGCCGCTATCGAAGCATCCTGGGCCTCCATAACACCTCAGCAGTGCCACAGGCTGATTGCCTCCATGCCACGCCGCATTGAAGCAGTCATTTCTGCAAAAGGATTCCCCACCAAGTATTGAGTGCATAACTGAACATATTGGTCGGATGAAATATGCTTTTGAGATAGGAATTTTGGGTTTTCATGAGCTGTATGCCAACATCATCAGCATTAAAACAATAAAAGACCTGAAATATTTCAGTTGGTGTGCAATGAATCTAAAATATATGAAAGTTAAATTTTTATCATTACATTATGGGAAATTTTTTATCACAATAAGCTAATGTTTTGAGAAGGACCTGTATATCAGTGGTTCCCAACCTGTGATCCTCCGGTTGGGCCTCGAGATAACTTAAAATTAATTTGAATATATTCATATAATTCATTAATTTAATTATTGATACATTAAATAATACAATATAGATTATATAAATTAAAAAATATAAATTACAACAAAGATCCACCTCTCTTGTACGTATTCTGTGATTGTTTTGGATTCGGAGCAGGCTGAGGCATTTCTAGTCGCGCTGTGTGAAACACCCTACCGCTTCATGAACACAGGATACGCAAACTACACATTTCAGTTGGATAAAGCAAACCAGTGTTGCTAAAAGGTTTTGATGGATGACGCATGGTTGTAATGAAGGTAAAAGACGATTGCAGTGACATACATTAGGCACACATGTGTCTGTTACTATTGATGTGCAAACCGTGTACATGCTCTCGGCTCACTGAATAAAGTTGTTTGGGTGACGATTGTAATGAAGGTAAAGAAAGGCAATTACAGTGGCGTGCAGGAGTCATACATTATAGGCACACGTGAGTACGTTATTATTGATGCCCAAACAAACCGTGAGTGTGCGCGCTCTCGGCTCACTGATTGCACATTGTATTTCTGCATGAGCGCATGAATGTGAGTGAGTGTTTTATGACAGATGCTCGCCAAAGCAGCGTGTTTGGAGAAGTTTGTATCAGTGGTGTATGTACACATGGGCATCAGCTCCACAGACATGATTGCTTGTTCACTGATGACATCGGCTAAGTTTCTCATTCATTCAGAATTATTTTATTTTTAATTTGTATTTTTGTATGTTTATTATGAATGATTTAATTATTTATCTGAATAGTAGTTATATACAGTCCTTTGGCATCTCCCTGTGGTCTTGTTTGGTATGGCAGGTTGCCTTGTGCTTGTTGTACTTATAGTATAACTAAGCAGAGTAAGTACTTCTAAGTTGTAAAGAACGTCTGCAATCTACGTTTGCAAAAAACACTGAATGGTAATATATCTTATATCTATATAAAATAAGGGGTGTCATGTTGGTGGGCCTTGCAGTATTGATTCAGAGAGGAGAGGGGCCTTCAAGTAAAAAAGGTTGGGAACCACTGTTCTATATGATTAAATATAATAGTATTGAGAAATGGGTCCTAGAGAGTATAAAGATTAAATAAAGGCTGTATAGTAAAGCAATGCTATTCTGATGCTTTTGATCAGTTCTCGTTTGAATTTGCAGAGTATCACGTCTGCCAATTGCATCAATCAATTACCATTGAGAGCATAAGGCTACATTCTGTCTGACAGATGCCACCATGTCAAGTGAAATGCACGCTTTGTGCACAATCATAGCATTACCAGGCAAAAAAAAAAAAAACTTGTCATGCTTGAATAAGCAGTTATGTTAATCCAGCTATAAAGCAACAAGTAGAGACCAAACCAGATAAAGGGATAAAGTTGAATTAAGTTTATTAAAACTACTGAAGTCACACGACCAGGTTAACTTCTCCACTAGACACCACAGTTTGTCCACTAGAGATGGTCTTGACATTAGCTTCTCTTCCTGGAAAAGAAATGGTAGAATTGTGGATGGCATTTAAAAACCAAGTTCTCATGGTTCCTGAAGTCAGTTTACAACAAGCACTCACTTTTCCTAGAGCAGCTTTGCTCACAGGAGCCAGAAGAGGGATGGCACACCGCTGTACTACAGTGGATGAAGACCTAACAGAGGGGGAAAGGGTTAAGCCACAGAAAAATCACCATAACAATATTAAGGACTCATGCAAGGCTGCAGAGCATACGGTTTCCTGTAGAGGAGCCAGTGATGCTGGATTCACAAATGTAAACATCTTCACAGCAAAGCGCTTGTAGTGGGTTGGGAACTGAAGACCAGAAGATCCAGCAACCGGAACCAAAGTGGTCAGGTAACGGTCATCCTGGTAAGGGCATCTGAAAGGCAAAGAGGCAGTCAGACATGCCTTACAGCACATTAGATGGAGAAAGACTGGCCTTACTCACCCGTCAACCAGAAGGTCCCACTGGGGTAGACTGAGTGGACTAGAGGTAGATGTTGCCCAGCAACGTCCCAGCATTAGGACAATGTTGGGGTCAGTCCTCTCCAAAATGCGCACCTCAACATACACAGGCTCCCGAAGGACTTTTGTAACCGGATAATCAGCAGCACCGTAGTAGGATGTGTACGCTTCGTCCCCTAAGGAAGAACACCAGCACTTAACCATAAACTGCTGCAATCTGGAGTTTTAGAAAATACTTATACATACTTGGGACAGAGACTTACCTTCTGCACAGCCTTTGGTGACACATTGACCATTTGCCAGCCTAAGCTCCACCCTGAGGGGTCCAGGAGCAGCTACTGGTGGAGGTGCAGGAACAGTGTTGACCTCCACAACCAGAGCTTCCACAGAAGTAGCAGAGTACCTACACTGGAAGAGAAGCCTGGACAACAAACAGTTATCTTGTAGCATTTCTCAAGGATTAACAGTTATGCTAAAGCATAAAACCACCTACTCAAAATGGCTATCCCTTGTGATGGAACCAAGCGGCCCGACACCCACTTCATACGAGGAGGTCATTCTGTTTTCATACACCACATATCCACTGTCCTCCTGCAAATAGTAACTGTTGGTATCCAGTCCATTCCAAGCCATGCAGAACAGAACCACAAGCAGCTACTCACCATCATGCTCGTGCCACATGCAGTGACAGGGAACTGGTATATAGCAAAGGAAGGTGTGGATCCCACAGGACTGCAAGCTGGGTCACTTCCACCCAGGAGACTGACTGAATTCAGGCTCAAGCGAGGTAGCGTAACATCTCTAGCCACCACTACCACAAACTGACCATCTCTTATACACTGGACAGTCACTGGAACAAGGTACAACAGCAGGTTATTGCTGAGGAGCAGTTTAACAAACTTCTTTACATGACTCAACACTCTTACCTGCCTTCCCATAGAAACACTGTTGTCCGTTAAAGCAGCAGTTGAGAGCTTGACACTCAGCACCACTGATACCAGGTGGGCCACATTGTATCTGCTCATAATCAGCTACAGCACATTTGTCAAGGGGTTCTGCCTGCACCACTGACTGCTTAGGCTGAAACTGCTGAGGAAACTGTTGACTAGCTTATGGTTTATCCAGCTGAGGAAACTGTTGACTAGCTTGCTGTTGAACCTGCGGAGGAAACTGTTGACTAGCTTGCTGTTGAACCTGCGGAGGAAACTGTTGACTAGCTTGCTTTTTAATCAGCTGAGGAAACTGTTGACTAGCTTGCTTTTTAATCAGCTGAGGAAACTGTTGACTAGCTTGCTGTTGAACCAGCTGAGGAAACTGTTGACTACCTTGCGGTTTAACCAGCTGAGGAAACTGTTGACTACCTTGCGGTTTAACCAGCTGAGGAAACTGTTGACTACCTTGCGGTTTAACCAGCTGAGGAAACTGTTGACTAGCTTGCTGTTGAACCAGCTGAGGAAACTGTTGACTAGCCTGTTGCTGAACCTGCTGAGGATACTGTTGACTAGCTTGCTGTTGAACCTGCAGAGGAAACTGTTGACTAGCTTGCTGTTTAACCAGTTGAGGAAACTGTTGACTAGCTTGCTGTTGAACCAGCTGAGGAAACTGTTGACTAGCTTGCTGTTTAACCAGCTGAGGAAACTGTTGACTAGCCTGTTGCTGAACCTGTTGAGGAAACTGTTGACTAGTTTGTTGAACCCGCTGGTCAGTTTGCTGTAATGTCAGAGCTTGAGGATTCTGGGGAATCTTACTCCACTGTGGAACAGCATGACAGAAAGCACAAAACCACACACAAAGTGCCAGAGACTGAAGGGCACACCAAATTCCTGCCATTGTTTAACAGCTAGTCACACTGCTGAGACTGTCCTTTGGTCTTTTTTGTATTCTACAGAGGTTGGCTAATTAACAATAATCCCTCCCTCTTCATTAACAGTCATGAGTCTCCAGACTTGCCAAAATGGGAGCTTATGCTATGGCCCACTAGAAGATTCTCACTGGTTCTCAAAATTACACGCATGTGATGTTTCTTGATTTCAGTTAGTCAGATTTGTCATATTGTAGATAATTAAAAAGGTTCATGCTCAGGTTTTCTACTGTAGCTTGCCTAAAGTATTTTGATTAGATGTTTGGTGCATTCTGCTTTGCTTGCAAACATGCTGAAATAGTTAAGAGTGCAAAAATAGTAAGAGTCGTGTGTGTTAACTTCCCCCTCGAGGTAATCCCTGTCACCAATTTGAAGTGTTTCAACAGTGGACAAGGGAGGTTTATATGAACAGACCCTCGACTCCTTGGCTACATCTAAAACCGCATACTTCCCTATTAGTAGAGGAAAAGCAGTAGACGAGCGAATGAGTATTTCTGAGTCCTCAGTATTTATAAAAGAGAAGGGCGCGGGCAAGACTATTTAACAAGAACCGTAAACAACGTAATTTTGTCTGTCCTCATCCCACGAAGTTGTCCAGCGCCGCCTCCTGGGTTGATGATATGAAACAATGGCCAGCGGTCACATATGTTGACATATTCAATTATCTTGTTTTATCTGAGGTAGTAGATGGTGAGGAGCCTAGAAATGATAAAATCACAGAAGCATACAATTACTTACACAGTGATAAAATCAGAAAAATTATTTGTCACAATCATCAGCAGTTCACATTCCTAAAAGCGGAGGTAGAGCCGAGCCGAAACTATAAATAAACCCAGTCACTTGCTTACTAGGAGAAGCGTCCAGGTCCGTGAAGAGCCGCGAGCCGTATGTACGTGTTTTTTGTGAATACTCCGTTTTGTTGTATTACTTAGTGTATTGCGTGCTAGAAGAAGGATACATTTCGATTTTGCACTTATCTATCTTGACATAATTGTACTGTGTTAGCAAATTGCATTTGAATTATAACCACAGCTGTTTTCGGCCGCGCCGTTGTGCAGTCAAACGTTATTGTTATTGTTATTGCTGGCTTTTAGCACAGGTAGTGAGTCATACTTTTCGTTTCGATTCGAGCCATTGACAGGCTTTTGCCTTGATCCTTTGGGCTAATTACAAAAGCGTCCACAGCTGTTCTCGCTCAAATAGTAAAAGGTGTGTATTTAATAAGCTTGTCAGCGCTGGCACGGAAGCGTCAGCGGAAGCGTTCAGCCCTCGCGTTCAGCCTCCTCGTGTGAAGACCGACTCAGGTAAAGACATCTTCGTTCGACTCTACCTGTGATCGACTCCACCGAAGAGCGAACACCGATACAGCACTTAAGTATCTCTTTTTCCTGTCCTTGTCCACCTTCCTTTCTCTCTTACAATGTGCTTTCAATACATTCCCACTGTCTCTCGACCACGATCCACTGTCACACGCAGAAGGCAGCGCAACACTGCTAATCTGCGCGCCCCTATTCCCTCCTCCACTAATGCCCTCCTCTTTTCTGTTGGTCTATGGAACTGTCAGTCAGCTGTCAACAAAGCTGATTTCATTCCGGCCTTTGCCTCTCACTCCACTCTCAATATCTTGGCTTTGACTGAGACCTGGATCCGTCCAGATGACTCAGCAACCCCTGCTGCTCTCTCTAACAATTTCTCTTTCTCACACACCCCTCGTCACACTGGGAGGGGCGGAGGAACAGGTCTTCTCATTACTAACAATTGGAAATACTCAACCCACACCTCTCTATGCAACAACAACTCATTCGAATACCATGCTATTACAGTCTCAACTCCCGTTAAAATCCATCTTGTAGTCATTTACCGTCCCCAGGTCAATTGGGCACCTTTGTTGAGGAACTAGATGTGCTGCTGTCCTCATTTCCGGAGGATGGCAGCCCACTTGTAATCCTTGGCGACTTCAATATTCACCTGGACAAACCATATGCTACAGACTTCCACTCCCTCCTTGCCTCATTCAATCTCAAACGACATGTCACCTCACACACCCACAAATCTGGTAACCAACTTGACCTCATATACACACGCAACTGCACAACAGATAATATCCTGGTCAAACCCCTACACACCTCAGACCATTACTTCATCACATTTAATCTACAACTTACTGCTCCCGCATTCCCAATCCCACTACCAGTTACTTTCAGACGAAACCTACGCTCTCTTTCTCCCTCTCATCTCCTCTGCTGTGTCATCCTCTCTTCCCTCACCCACACAGTTCTCATCCATGGATGTCAACACTGCAACAGACACTCTATGTTCTACTTTAACTTCTTGTCTAGATAGTATCTGCCCTCTGTCTTCTAGGCCAGCACGCCCTACTCCCGCTAACCCATGGTTATCTGATGTTCTTCGTGAACACCGGACAAAACTAAGGGCAGCAGAGAGAAAATGGCGAAAATCAAACGACCCGTCTGACCTGGGTAAATATCAATCTCTGCTCTCATCATTCTCAGATGATGTCCATGTGGCTAAATCCTCATATTTCCACAACAAAATCAACAGCACCTCTAACACACGCACACTCCTCAGAACATTCAACTCTCTCCTCTGTCCACCTCCACCACCTTCCACCACCTCCTTATCTGCAGACGACTTTGCCCACTTCTTCACAAATGAAACCACAACCGTCAGCAGTCAGTTCCCACCCCCGCACACACAGGATTTTAGATCAGCCACACCCGCAGCCAAACATCTTCTCTCCTCCTTCTCTACACTCACTGAGGCAGAAGTATCTAAACTTCTCCTCTCCAGCCATCCCACCACCTGCCCTCTAGATCCTATCCCCTCACACCTTCTACAAGCCATCTCTCCCACACTTCTACCAGCACTCACACACATCATCAACACATCTCTCAGCACTGGCTTTTCCTACCACATTCAAGCAGGCCCGGTCACCCCACTGCTTAAGAAACCCACTCTAGACACATCACTTCTAGAGAACTACAGACCTATTTCTCTCCTGCCTTACATAGCAAAAACACTTGAGCGGGTTGTTCTCAACCAGGTTTCATTTTTCAAATCAGCTGGACGTTAACCAGTCAGGTTTCAAAAGGCCCACTCAACAGAGACTGCATTACTGTCAGTCACTGAAGCCCTGCGGATGGCAAAAGCTGCTTCCAGATCATCAGTCCTAATCCTCCTCGATCTATCTGCTGCCTTTGACACAGTGAATCACCAGATTCTTCTGTCCACCTTCTCATCACTGGGCATCACAGGGACTCCACTCCACTGGTTTGAGTCTTACCTCACAGGTAGGTCTTTCAAGGTTGCCTGGAGAGGTGAGGTATCCAAAGCACATCGACTGACCACGGGGGTTCCTCAGGGCTCAGTGCTGGGACCTCTACTCTTCTCCATTTACACTACGTCACTGGGACCCATCATACAGGCACATGGCTTCTCATACCATTGCTATGCTGATGACACTCAACTCTATCTTTCATTTAAACCAGATGACCCCACAGTAAATGGACGCATCTCAAGCTGTCTGGCAGACATCTCGGCATGGATGAAAGAACACCACCTTCAGCTCAACCTGGCAAAGACTGAGTTTCTCGTCTTCCTGCCAATCCCACTCTACAACACAACTTCACCATCCAGCAAGGTTCATCTCTGATTACCCCTCAGGGTCGGTCAGAAATCTTGGAGTAATCTTTGACGACCAGCTGTCCTTCAAAGACCACATTTCAAAGACAGCTCGATCATGCAGGTTTGCTCTGCACAACATCAGGAAGATCAGACCGTTCCTTACAGAGCATGCAACACAACTTCTCGTCCCAGGCCCTTGTCATTTCTAGGCTTGACTACTGCAATGCGCTTCTGGCTGGTCTTCCATCGTGTGCAATCAAAACTCTTCAATTGATTCAGAATGCTGCAGCACGTCTTGTATTCAATGAGCCCAAAAGGGCCCATGTCACACCTCTCTTCATCTCTTTGCACTGGCTGCCACTTGTTGCCCGCATCAAGTTCAAGGCCTTGACACTCGCTTATGGATCCACCACAGGCTCGGCACCAGCATTTCGCTCCACGAGTCTACACTACCAGAAGCCTTCGCCAGGTAAGGAGCGTAGGCTTATGGTACCATCACAGAGAGGCATGAAATCCCTCTCCAGAACTTTTTCATTCACCGTTCCTGGCTGGTGGAACAATCTTCCTACCTCCATCCGGATGGCAGAATCACTGTCATCATTCAAAAGACAGCTAAAAACTCATCTTTTCCGTGAACACTTATCATAAAAAAAAAACAAAAAAAAAAAAAACTCCTCTTTTATTCCTTCCTTATTCTAGCTTAAGCTTATTCTATGTAATATCCAAAGCTTGGTATTTAAGGCACTTTTTGCGTTTTGCGCCTATTCATGACCGATCGCTTCCTGTACTCCTATGTTGTAAGTCGCTTTGGATAAAAGCGTCTGCTAAATGCCTAAATGTAAATGTAAACATTCTGTTTAGAGTAAAAATATCAATAAAATTGGATTCACCAATACCACTTACGAGTCTGACAACATATTCTTTTAATTTGTGGTACTTGCCACTACGGAGTACCGATACCTGCATTTTGATTTTAAGAAACCAAAAGAATATGAACACAATTAGTTGACAAATACATTTATTTATTTTTTCATTATTTTTATTATTTTCATGCCCAATTATTCGTGTTAAAATGTTGGCTATTATAGGAAATACTTTTACGGTCCACATTCTCATAGGCTACATTTTATCTTTAATAGCACAGTGAATATTTGAAATCAGTGAAATTGAAAAATTACATAACAGTATTGTCAATAAATTTTTTTTTTAAAAACATTTCATTTTCATGCATGGACAGGTTGATCTAAAAACTCCTCGTGCAAAATCTCAAAATTGATCTATAATGTTACAAGTATGGTTCAATAAATTGCATGTTTCATACAAAAAGCATACACACGTTAATAAATACCTCAGACATCATTTTACAAGTGTCTATTTTAGTAGAGGCCAGTCATTTTTTCGTTTATTTCTTTACTTAGTTTGGCATTTTAATAGGTATCGGGAGTGAACTATTGGTGCATTTACTAATTGTTCAGAGAGCATATTCACCTGTCCACTTGAGAGCCTACATGACAATGGACCCTTAAGCCAGAGGTAAACTAGACGCCTCATGACTCCCAAGCAGACAAGGTGCATTAACTCCAGAGGGAAACCACTGACCAAGCCTAAAGAGGGGCAAGAAGAGGGGTAAGGACCCAAGGTGATGAGCTTCATCAGTCATGTCAATGAACACTATCTCGTCGGAGGGGTGCATCAGTAATGGGGAAAACCACACGGTTATTCAAGTATTCACCTTCTTGGGTGTCTTTAACACACTTCAAGAACGCACGTGCTGGTGCATCACAAACCATGAAGAAGAAGCCCTTCTCCAAATTGATGATGTCCTCAACAAAATCCTCCATGTACTCATAAAGTTCAGGTTTCCCATTTCCAGCAAAAAGGGCACTCACAAATGGCTTATGGTTGGGGAGGTTTTGGACAAAATTGAGTTACTGAACTTCTGAACAATGGCAAGACATCGACATTGATCTTAAAGCACATTCCAGTGGTCAAGTTACTGTGATATGCCTCTAGGGGTCGACCTCATCGACGGCACTGTGTAACATTTTATTGATAAAAATGCACAGTAATTAAGAAAAATATTTGGTTATTTACACTAATTGTGTTCTGCAATTATCTAATGGGTGCTATTTGATGCTATCCTGTATTACATGCAGTCGGGCCATCTCGTGCTCCTGTAGTGGACATTGTGATGGCTAGATAGCGCTGATTAAATATTTTGATTTAAGATTGGATTGTACAAGATGTAAATTAAACAATTATCTCTCAGTACAAGCACAAATACCACTGCTTGATTTCATCGTCATGATAACGTGGATCTAACGTTGATATGGAGTGAAATTAAATGTGTGTGGCATCAGTACTTATTATCGTTCTTGTCACATTTACTTTCTTCAATCTGATTTCAGTTCACTACCTCACCATCTGTGTCACCAATGCCCCTTAATTATCTCCAGAATGGGTCAGAGTTTGCTTACAGGTGCGCACATTCTCAAGTTTTTTTTTTTTATAGACCACAACCTTTGTGTGGGAAGTGGCGTATGCATGTTTTCAGCCCCATTTTGTGAGTACGGACGCTTTATAAATTAGGCCCCAGATGATTTAATGTGGTTATCTGTGTTTAGAAGGAAATACAATGAAAATCTGAAGCGTTACCAAAGCCTTTCACAAACATCATGTTATTTAAGCAATATCGTTCAAGTAGATGTGATAGAGCTCTATATCATCACGGCTGTGATTAGACCAGCGGAACGAGGCAGCAGGCCTAAATGACTAACCTTAAAACAAGAGATGCAAGAATATGGAGAATAAAATATTTGTGTGCATTGTCACAGACTGCCTGGACAAGCCTTGCATAGCATTGTGTAAATCAGGGACAGTTGTGTCCCAGAGCTCTGAATGCTTCTTCATCTGACTTAAGCATTAAAACAGTTAAACTATATTTTGTTCCTGCTCTCCTCAGTCAACGAACACGCGGACTTGAGGAAATTGATGCCAAGTCCAACACTCTATTCAGTCTCAAACTTTATTCAGCATGATCAAGTTACTGATCAGGTCTCAAATTGTTAGCTCTAATTTTTGTTGTTATCACAAACTGTTATCCATAGCTTAATCAAAGTTCATACTCAATGATCTTTAAACAGCTGTGGCTTCTGTGTGATAAGAGAACATTTTCCCTTCCCTGCTATCAATTTCATTCAACACTGTTAGTTTGCATACACACACATCCCCCACAACAGCCCTTAGATTTGTCTCCTCTCCTCAACAGATTCTTTCACCCCTTTCAGCATTCCCTCTTTTGGAAATCATGATGTTAAATTAATTTCTCTATATCCCCCATGCATCTCTGGCCATATAATTTTCTCATTTGACAAAATACCGGTGTATCATATTCTGCTAGCTTCTTTGGGATATTCCATACTGGCAGTCTGTTTCTGTGGTCTTTTGCGTGCACGCTATTAATCTGTCGGACATCTCCGTACAGATCTGATCCTTCACCCAGGACAGACGGGCGGACGCTTCCAGCGCCCTCTGTGATTTCAACTCTCACAGAATATCTTGATCGCATTCCACAATCTCAACTCTCACAGAATTTCTTAAATCGCATTGACCACAGAACCAGACTCCCCCTATGGTTTAACCCATAGTTTCCCAAATCTTAATTTAACCAAATTCACATTAAAATTCCCAGAATTTTTAAGTTTGTCTCTTACCAGAAGTGTCCCGTTTGCCACCTCGGGTTTGTTTTCTCTGATTCCAGTGGTCGGACCCTCCAGACCCCCAGAGCGGTTGGCCCTTCTCCCGCAATCTGTCGAGTGTAAGGCTGTGACTCTAGAGTCCAGATTGATCAGTCACCAGCCGCTCTCAGGGTCCAAAAGGCACATCCAAGGAATCGCACGATTCTGACACCAAAATTGTTGTGGCAAAAATGTTAACTCTGTTGCATTTCTGAATTAGAGACAAACCGTAGCCAATTGTGAACTGGCTAACTCAAACATAAATCTTCTTCTATGATTAAATTTTTAGAGCAAACATCTACATCTAGGAGCAAAATGGGGTTAACAAAACCAACCATAGCAACACATTCAAAACGATAATTTTATTGTTCCACAGAATATTCAGTTAAATAGGAAGGGACAAATGTAAACCGGACCTCAGGATCGTCCTGGCTGGAGCTCCTTGACAGAACTCAAACTGGATCGTCCTGGCTGAGCTCCTTGACAGAACTGTAAACCGACCTCAGCATCGTCCTGGCTGAGCTCCTCTTGACAGAACTGGACCCTCAGCATAGTCCTGGCTGAGCTCCTTTGACAGAACTGGACCCTCAGCATCGTCCTGGCTGAGCTCCTTGACAGAACTGGACCTCAGCATCGTCCTGGCTGAGCTCCTTGACAGAACTGGACCCTCAGCATCGTCCTGGCTGAGCTCCTTGACAGAACTGGACCCCTCAGCATCGTCCTGGCTGAGCTCCTTGACAGAACTGGACCCCTCAGCATCGTCCTGGCTGAGCTCCTTGACAGAACTGGACCCCTCAGGATCGTCCTGGCTGAACTCATTGACAGAACCGGACCCCTCAGCTAATACCAAAAGGAACAAGAACAAATGTAAATAGTTAGGATTAACTCATACTTCTTTAGTACAGCAACAGTGTGTTAGATTAAGAAACATGTATGTATTAATGTATGTATGTATGCATGTATAAACTTCTCAACTGGTAAAACACTGGTGTATCATTTTTCACAGCTTCTTGGGTATACAAGGCCTACAAACCTTTTCCTACCCTCCAAACATCATTCCAGGAGAGATCTAAAGATCCACCTTTAACTGGGGAGCTAAATACTGAAAAACACAGACATTAAACAAAAATCACAAATAATTCAGTTTACTGCAAGCAAAGAAATATCTTTTAGCTCACCATGCCACACCAATTGGTGATAAAGAACCATAAAAACAGTAACTTTAATCAAGCCCATTGTACAGCACAAACCAAGCCACTATGAAAGCAAATGCCAGCAAAAGTTTGAGACCAACCAAGGCTATTAAAGCCAAACAGAACACCATTTGTACCACCTGGAAGACTCGTTAACTCATTAAATCTGCTAATAATGAGATCAATAATTAATTAATCACTCAGCATACAAGCTGGTGTTATATCCAATAGAACGAAGGCCCTGGCTGCATTTGAAACTTCATACTTCCTTACTATATAGTATGAAAAAGCAGTAGGTGAGCAAATAGTTTCAGTATTCATAGAAGAGTCTGCGAGAACTACCGGGGTTTTGGAATATTTCTTGTGAGATTTGGATGTGCGTATACTGATGTTGCATTCGAATATGCCTACTTACCGACTATATAGAAGGCAAAAACAGTACGTGATAAGAGTAGTGTGTTCAAAACCTCAGTAATCATAAAAGAGTAGGTAAGAAGTTCCCGGATGGCCTACTGATTCCGCCCAGATTGTGAAGCACTTGTCGTCGGATACTTTCTATCCCTGCCTTCCCATGAGGCCACAGGAAAGGATACATCAGGTAGGGAAAAGCGATGCGGGTGTTTTCAAATGTGAGTATTACAAACCAAAATCACGGTTCCTTGAGTTAAAATTAATTTAAGCATTTATGGAGCTACTGTAGAGCAAACTGTTCAGCTGTTGAAGGTGTAAAGATGACAGACTGTGGAGTATAGTTGTGATTGTGCTGTAAAAACACGTTTTATTATGTGTAGCTAATGGGAGCTCCAGTTACACACGTACATCTCCATAGTGGATTTCCATAAACCGTGTACATCTTAAAGATAAAGATACTTACTAAATGTTTATTTAACTTCTGACATGAACATTTTCGATAAGTATTGCAGATGCCATCATAACATGAAATAGACAGATCTGGGGTCATTCTTCGCTAACTCAGTTAGCTGGATTAAAAATGTAAAGGGTGTACAAATAATACTAGCCTATAAAATCATGAATATAAATAATTGTGAATCATGTTCATCAAAACAGCACATTTAATTTATCTGTTAAAACCTTTTTTGTTAGTTTGGCCAGAAATTCAAGTTTTTCTTTTTTTGTCAAGTTTTTGCCAGGTGGCTTTTTAATTATATGATGTCATTACATTGTCTTGACACCAGGCAATCGCTGCTTTACTGATCGTGGTTTGGAGTATCGATCATCTGCCCTCTTCAGGGAACACAACAGAGAGAAGCATTCAAGCCCGGATGTTAAACCGTTGCTGTTAAACCCTTGCAGCTGATCCAGAATGCAGCAGCGAGAGTGGTCTTCAACGAGCCAAGAGAGCTCACGCCACGCCTCTCTTCATCAGTCTGCATTGGCTGCCAATAGCCAGGCAAATCAAATTCAAGGCTCTGGTGCTCGTGTACAAAGCAACCGCAGACTCTGCACCAGTATACCTAAACTCACTTGCTCAGACTTACACACCTCCAGAAGCTTATGCGTTCTGCAAGTGAACGACGCCTAGTGGTGCCATCTCAAAGAGGCATTAAATCCCTCTCTAGGACCTTTTCCTGGACCGTTCCCACCTGGAGGAATGACCTGCCTGTCTCAGTTTGAGCAGCCGAGTCTGTAGCCATTTTAAAAAAACATCTCAAGACACTTCTTTTCCAGCAGCACTTGACCAATAAAGAATAGCACTTATCACTCTATTCGTTTCTGTTTGTTATTTAATAAAAAAATAAAAATAAAAAAACTGTCCTATACTTTTACAGTGCTTGCATATTGTTGCCCTTGACTGGTGTTGGTTGCTTCTATTACTCTCATTTGTAAGTCGCTGGATAAAAGCGCCTGCTAAATGACTAAATGTAAATGTAAGAACGGGCAGAGATCTCAGATAACTCAGTCCAAAAGATCTGGGACCGGTCAAATCATCTCAGATGTAATAAGCGAGGTATGAAGAACGGACCCCTGATCAGAGTGATGTGTGTGTGCTATAATGTAGAGTCCACTGTTGTCAACACTTTACATGAACATCAGCAATGTAAATAAACAAATCTACATAAAGTAACTAAACATAAGTTATCTTTATATTTGTCCATTAGTACTGTTGATAAACTGAGGAACATTAACACATCAGCAACTAGCTCAACATTTAAATGTAGTATTGAGCACATAAACACAGAGGTGATGTGAATCTTGTCTGATGTTACAGGGACAGAAGAGCTTGTGTGTGTGTGTGTGTGTGTGTGTGTGTGTGTGTGTATCTGATGGAGAGTGGCTGATGAAGGAATGCTGCCAAAGGCTTTGAGTCAGTATACCACACAAATGAATAAAACATCCATTTAAATCTTAAGTTGTCATTTATTGTAATTTCAAACAGAGTTATTTCATCACTTTTCTGATTCGTGATGTCTGTGCATTTGCTGTAGAGCTTCTGTGGTGGAGCAGGGCCTGAAGACACGGGATGGTCTGCATTTGTGGGGGAAAATGGGAAAACCTGAAACAAAAATATAAATGAAGATAATTTTGTTACTTCTAATACAGAAATCAAATTGCATTGTGCTGTTAAAATGACTGCTTTTGTATTGTTTGTGCATTTCTGTAGGATCTGAGATGTTTGCAGGCTGGTGTGACCGCAGAGTAATCACTGATCCAGAGACAAGTGAAGCAGCGCGGGTGAGCACGACGACAACGCCGAGTAATCACTGATCCAGAGACGAGTGAAGCAGCGCGGGTGAGCACGACGACAACGCTGAGTAATCACTGATCCAGAGACGAGTGAAGCAGCGCGGGTGAGCACGACGACAACGCCGAGTAATCACTGATCCAGAGACGAGTGAAGCAGCGCGGGTGAGCACGACGACAACGCCGAGTAATCACTGATCCAGAGACGAGTGAAGCAGCGCGGGTGAGCAGCGCGGGTGAGCACGACGACAACGCCGAGTAATCACTGATCCAGAGACGAGTGAAGCAGCGCGGGTGAGCACGACGACAACGCCGAGTAATCACTGATCCAGAGACGAGTGAAGCAGCGCGGGTGAGCAGCGCGGGTGAGCACGACGACAACGCCGAGTAATCACTGATCCAGAGACGAGTGAAGCAGCGCGGGTGAGCACGACGACAACGCCAAGTAATCACTGATCCAGAGACGAGTGAAGCAGCGCGGGTGAGCACGACGACAACGCCGAGTAATCACTGATCCAGAGACGAGTGAAGCAGCGCGGGTGAGCACGACGACAACGCCGAGTAATCACTGATCCAGAGACGAGTGAAGCAGCGCGGGTGAGCACGACGACAACGCAGAGTAATCACTGATCCAGAGACGAGTGAAGCAGCGCGGGTGAGCACGACGACAGCGCCGAGTAATCCCTGATCCAGAGACGAGTGAAGTAGCGCGGGTGAGCGCGATGACAACACGACGACCAGAGTAATCCCAACGGTGGAAAGTGATCAGACTGGGTAGTGGGACTTGCTACCCGGTCATATTGTGAGTACAACTCAGTAACTAACATTGAAGACTATTGAAGGATATTGTTTGACCAGTTTACGTGCTGATTCATCACTACAAGTGACTATAGGAACTAATTGCCAGTACACTAGACATAGCTGTGGTTTCCTTGAAGTGTTGTGATTTATTTGGATTGCAGTGTATATTGGTTGGTGTGGGTATTTGTTGTGCACAAGTGAGTGGTAGTAGACTAGTTTTGTGCTTGCATCAGACGGGAGATACTGGCAGTTTGTTTCTTATGTTCCCTCAGTAACTACAGACCGGATCTGTGCGCTCTACGGTAGTGGAACCAACCAACCCAGGACATATCTGACTGGCCATAAAGGACACCATACTGGACTGTGTTAAGGACTACACTTTTGAGAACTTGACTGTTTTTAATATTTAGTTATTTTGGGTTTTATGAGAATAAAAGATTTGATGTAATGCATTCTACTGTCTGAGTGTCAATAGTGTCCATCCTCAGTAAAGAGTTAAAGCTGGTTAAATTGAGTCCTGGTCTCAGCTATCAACCCAGGTGGCGAGTCGGCTCCTTTGATATTTTAGGAAATCGCAAACAATATTATTAGCATTTTAATTATTCCATTTGCCGCCTCCTTTTCCATGCGCCACATCACTTCACCTGCCCTTATTGCCTCATCTGGCCCAGATGTTGCTGTGGTCTCTTCATCCTCACTGTGCCCAGAGTCAGCGAGTCACTCCTTGTTGACATCTCCGGCAAGTCAACAAACGAGGTAGTAAGCTTTTATTATTTTTGGTTAGGGCTGTCTGACTGGAAGAGATTGGGTATGGGGAGCGGGAGAGCTTCCTTTCGATAGGAGTGGGGAGTTATTATACTAAGTGTTTTTTAATGGGAAAAGCATAAGGGTATAAGAAGTCGCTGGTAGCACGCCACGTTACTACGGGTAACGTTTAACGCCGCGTAACAGACGGCGCAAGATATGTGTCTAATACAGGGGAGCCCATTGGGGACATTGGTGTGTCAACACCTCTGTAAAGGCACGTCTCTGGGACGTAATCTGTGTGAGACGGGTCCAGAGAACACTGCAAACCTGCTCTATCTCTTCCATCTCAGACAGGGGCGCCCCGAATTTAGAAGAATCAGCCAGTCAGGAATTAAGTTATTAGTTAAACAAAATAAAATTAGATACAGGGCTGTTTGCCAGAGATGCACCTGGAATGATCCCGAGGAAAATAAAAAAAACTGACCCAAATTGGCATGGACCAGTATATGTGACTTTTCTTACAAGTGTCCTTTGCAGTTTCATCACCCAGAAGCCACGGCTGTGTTGGTTAAAGATCGCCGCCTCCATTTCTGCTGGTATAACTTCAGGTGAGTATGAACCTTGACTAAAATATGGCTGAACAATTGAGTAACATGATCAGTAACTTCATAAGTCTGGATTGTAAAGTTAAACAGCAACTTGAATGGTTACAAACAAAGAGAACCAGAAAAAAATTATTTCTAGGTGAAAGAAAAATCCTAGAAGTAACTGAGGGATGGTATATTCTGATTGCCAAAATGTAAAGGGCTTGAGGTTGTTTTTGGAAAAGTAAAAAACGGCAAGATGTGTGAGCGCCAGTCTTATCTGCCCCCTCCCCTCTCACGCTCTCTTCTCAGACTGTCCAAGCAGCTGCTGATAGAGGCACTGACACACAGACTGAGAATCAGACATACCCAAATGTTTTTGAAAAACCATAAAGAGCTATGGATTGCAAGCCATTGTGTTTTATTGGATCACAAACTCTGTTCAAAGACTGTCGGTTGACGCTTTAAGCACAGACCCAGAGACTGAGAACCAGACTGAAAGTAGAGAAGATAGGTTGCTGAAGATTGCTAAAGCAGATGACAGAGAGTGTTTTAACTATGGTCAGCAGGGCCATTTTCCCCGTAACTGTAACCTCTCACATATAATGTGTAGGGAAAAAAGCCACCAGACTAACATTCTGTAAACAAACCAAAGTAAAAAGAAACAGAAGTGACTTATACTCTGTCTAAGAAGTTTGAATAATAACAAATTGAAGTCTTAAGAAGGAAAATCTATAATAATTTTAATACAGGTTAATATAAATTACAGACAATGACTGCAAAACACATGAGAGGCAAGAAAATAAATAGTGATGTAGAAGGGTTTAAATGACAAACTTAAGAGAAAGTTGCTCCTGTTCCTCTATTGAAAATTCTGTTTAGTTGACTGAATGTTGGTAAAAACACTGTAGGAGGATTGGTGTTAAAATGTTGAAAACCCTAGAAACTGATGTTTTGGTTTCAAAAGATAAGCTCCTGCTGAGCTGTAATAAAACTATTCGCTTATCTGAATCTGGCCCACCATGTCATTTCTGGTGTGGTGGCTAAAATTGGAAGAGTAACTCAATTTTGATGTTGAATTTTAAATGTATTGTATGGGCAAAAGACAAAATGACAACTATGGTTATTTGAAAACATCATTTCTGGCAAAGGATGGAGTTAAAAGGATAATGTCTGATGTTTATTGAAAACAAATGTAATCTCTAGCCAAGTCTTATGCTGTGTTAGAGTGAGAAGTTAAAAGTTTATGAAAATGCAGTACCAGTCCTGAATCTCTAGGAGTCTCTCTCTCTTTCCAAACGAGCTCAAAGCTGATATCTGAGCCTGTGATAAGATATTGATAAGTAAAAGCACAGGGCATCACTTGAAAATATTAAGATATGTTTTAGTGGTTAAAGAGGTATAAGATGATTTTACACACTGACTTTAAATTAAAGATTTTGTTAATTAATGTTTTACTTATGACCAGTAACTTCAGTGTCTGATCTTAGCCTCCACCATGTACAGAAAATGGCTTTGTTCATAGAGATAGTCAAACTCTAAATTCAATGGACCGTTGTTATGGCTAAATTCACTGAGTGTAATCCACGCACTGTTAGATTGTGTCTTTGAAGAGGTATGATGGATTATAGTGATTAAGTTGTGTTATAATTAACCTGTCTCCATGTTTTTACTAATTTGAAAGCAGACTAATTGGCTCTGGTGACTCTTGAATGCACTCCAAAAAAGGGTTCAGAAAATATTGAACCCTGTTGAGGGTCAAAGATCTCAAGCGAAGACCAAGTGGGCACAAGGTGGTTTTCCCGAAGAAGGGTAAGACTTCCTATGGCCTGACAGGGAGCATCCCAATCCAGGGAGATCAGGATAAGTCACTTGGGGACCTGAGAACTGTGACAGGCCATGTGTGTTCGTTCGCAGCGCTGCACGCATGCTCAGTATCATCAGCTTCTGCTCGCTGACGTGCTCATCATAATCAGTTCTCTCAGTAGGTTAAGTCAGTGTATTGTTTGAGTAACTGAATAACTCTGGGATGTTGGTTTATTTCATGTCAGAGGGACAGTCAGACAGGTCAAAAAGTGAGTAACTTTATAAATGTGTGGATTAGTGCTGCGAACTGTTTTGAACAATTCAGTCCGATTTGGTGAACTGGTTGACCGGTTCACTAAAAACAACCGGTGCAAAAGAACGATTTGTTCGCGAACCGGACATCACTACTTCAGCAGGCTTAATTCAGAGACATGATGGCTTTAAGAGGAGGACAGCTTTTGAAGTTTAAAGAGAAGGTCTGGATGACAAAGGTATTTAAACTAAAGATAACTTGAAACAATTTCATAGTGTAACTTATTGAAGAAGACTGTTGAAAAGATTATCTGAGAGAGAGAGAAAGAGAGAGAGAGAGAGAGAGAGACTGCTTGTGGACGCAGGGATGGTATACTGTGGCCGTTTGTTATCGCCTCTGCTAAAGCTGAAACAAAACTAATAAATGATATCAGAACCAAAACAACCCAGCTGACTTTATAAAAACAGATGAATAATGACATGATCTGAAATTGGTTTCCCACAACAGCCCTTTGATTTATCCCCTGTGGTCTGGACTGTGTGGATGAGGCTCATAGTGTCTTCAGAGACGCTGTAGAAGGACAGAGTTCCTGCTCTGTGATCCACATACACTCCTATTCTCCTGCTGATGGACTTTACATGGAGTTTAATCACTCTGTCATTGTGTATGAATGAGTAACTGGAAGAAGAGCAGGACAAAGTCCAGGACTGATCATTACGCCCAAACACACACTTTTTGCTCTGTCCCTTCCTGCTGATGCTCTTATATGACATTGATATATCCACAACACCACTCCAAAGATATGTTTTAGTGGTTAAAGAGGTATAGATGATTTTACACACAGACTTTAAATGAAAGATTTTGTTGATTAATGTTTTACATATGACCAGGTAACTGTATGATCTTTAGCCTCCACCATGTACAGAAATGGCTTTTTGTTCATAGAGATAGTCAAACTCTAAATTCAATGGACCGTTGTTATGGCTAAATTGACTGAGTGTAATCCACTCACTGTTAGATTGCGTCTTTGAAGAGGCATGATTGGATTATAGTGATTAAGTTGTGTTATAATTAACCTGTCTCCATGTTTTTACTAATTTGAAAGCAGACTAATTGGCTCTGGTGACTCTTGAATGAACTCCAAAAGTGTCCAGAAAATATTGAACCCTTGCTGAGGGTCAAAGATCTCAAGCGAAGACCAAGTGGGCACGAGGTGGTTTTCCAAGAAGGGTAAGAGACTCCTATGGCCTGACAGGGAGCATCCCAATCCAGGAGATCAGGATAAGTCACTTGGGACCTGGAGAACTGTGACAGGCCGTAATGTGCGCTGTGGTCGCAGCGCTATAACGCATGCTCAGTATCATCAGCTTCTGCTACTCGCTGACGTGCTCATCATAATCAGTTCTCTCCCTTACATGGTAGGTTAAGTCAGTGTATTGTTGGAGTAACTGAATAACTCTGGGATGTTGGTTTATTTCATGTCAGAGGGACAGTCAGACAGGTCAAAAAGTGAGTAACTTTATAAATGTGGATTAGTGCTGCGAACTGTTTTGAACAATTCAGTCCGACGTACGGTGAACTGGTTCGGACCGGTTCACTAAAAACAACCGGTTCAAAAGAACTATCTGCTTCCACAATCGGACATCACTACTTCAGCAGGCTTAATCTAGAGACATGATGGTTTAAGAGGAGGACAGCTTTTGAAGTTTAAAGAGAAGGTCTGGATGACAAAGGTATTTAAACTAAAGATAACTTTGAAATAATTTCCAGTGTAAAATTCTTATTGAAGAAGACTGTTGAAAAGATTATCTTGAGAGAGAGAGAGAGAGAGAGAGAGAGAGAGACTGCTTGTGGACGAGGGATGGTGGATGCACTGTGGCCGCTTGTTATCGCCTCTGCTAAAGCTGAAACAAAACGAATAAATGATATCAGAACCAAAACAACTAAGCTGACTTTATAAAAAACAGATGAATAATGACATGATCTGAAATTGGTTTCCAATAAGTTCTTTTGAACCTCTGGATGAGGCCTGTGTGGATGAGGCTCAGTCTTCAGAGACGCTGTAGAAGGATACACACAGGAGTTCCTGCTCTGTGATCCACTCCTATTCTCCTTGCTGATGGACTTTTTACATGAGTTTTAATTCACTCTGTCATTGTGTATGAATGAGTACTGGAAGAAGAGCAGGACAAACTCCAGGACTGATCGCTGTACGCCCAAACACACACTGGCAGAGTTTGCTCTGTCCCTTCCTGCTGATGCCACTCTTATATGACACTGATATATCCACAACATACCCACTCCACCTCAATCTCCCAGTAACAGCGTCCACACACACTCTCTCTACAGCTACACAACACCCGAGCTCACACAGATCATCAAATCTGTCTGGATGATCAGGATAAGGCTGGGACTGTGTAAGTGTCAGTGTAAGTAATCACTCTGTTGCTCTCAGACAGACGGAGGGGTTTATCTCACTGTATTCAGATCCAGAGTGGACTGATTGATATCTGGCAGCACGGAGAGAAATCATACCACAATTAAGCAGAGGTGGGAGCAAAGCCTCATTGTTATGCAAGTCACAAGTAAGTCTCAAGTCTTTACCCGAGTCCCGAGTCAAGCTCGAGTCAAAGATGAGGCAAGTCCCGAGTCGAAATAAAAGTCAAAGCCAACAAGTCTCAAGTCGAGTCCAAGTCCTACCTTTTAGTTTCGAAGTCATTTCAAGTCCTCTTACCACAGAATAAAATGTATACAAACCAAGGGAGATCTCTAAGATTTGTATTTATTTAAACATCTTTTATACAATGACATTATTTAAATACAGTAAAAACTAAAATTAAGTGTAGGCCTAGTAGGCTGTGTTATGTATCCTGATTGACTTTATGATTAGTTAAATCTGTTTTGTACATGCATTGCCATACAGAGTTAACTATTCCAGACAGTACCGGACAGCTTCTGTCTCGTTCTCACTTCACGCCTGTGGCGTTACGCGACAGCTCAGTGTGGCCCAGGCATGGCGCCAGGATTCCAGTTTTGGATGGGCCAGACCAAATGTGGGTGGGACTTAAATTAAAAATGTTATTTAAAAAAAAAAATGTATCAAATCACTGTTTGAACCTAATAAAAAATATTGACTAATACCTATCCGCGATTGTAATCCCATGGTCACACTACAGAAGAGTGCTTTGGAATCTCCATTACGCATGAAACGCATCATACCTGGGCTATGCTTTCGATAACATTGTCTCTTAGCGCCGCTTATGAAGACTCTTAGGTATAACTTAACTACAGGTATATTATCACTAAAGGTATATCATTGCTAGCGCCTTCAGGGCTATCATCCACTGCGAGGCATAGGCGCTGAAAGGCAGAGGCGCTGGGCGCTTGCTTTTTGGTAAAACATGATTTTGACGACTTACATTCAGTTTTGTTTATAGAAAACTCTTTTTAAAAGATATTCTGCTTTGTATAAATTGTATCCTCATTTTGATCAATGTTTTATCAATCAATTGCCCGTGTATTTAATAAATAAGAAGCAAATATATAGCAGACAATGTCATAACCTTAGTGTAATTGATAAGAATTACTAAAAATATTTTTGCTACCTAAAAGTTAAAGATTTTTGTGTGTCACGCGCATGCATGCATGTCTATTTCATATTAAATATAAAAATATGTGGACTGATATTTTTCCAGTGTCTGACTCCCTTATTAATGGAGTATATAAACAGATCGCTTCAATATATTGGTATTAAATGCATTTTCTGAGAATTTATATTTCAAGTTTTTACTGCAAATGTCGAAATGCCCGCTTTTGGTCCATCGTGCTTGAGCTGTATGCCATATAATTTTTATGACATAAAATTTTGAAATGTAGGTTTAAATCAAACATTTTAATTGATTTGATATATATATATATATATATATATATATATATATATATATATATATATATATATATATATATATATATATATATATATATATATATATCGTAAAACAAAAACAGCTGGCTGACCCTTCGCTCCAACGCCTATATGCACTCATGTACCTCATAGTAATCCGGGTTCTAAAATCCCTCATTTTTGTTAGCATGAACCAGCAAGGGAGACGTATGGTTTGGACGTGGTCTCCTTTGATACAGTAAATATGCAGTGAGCATAGTGTTATGTACAAAAGGTGCTTACCTAGTATCTTCGCTCAAAACGCATCTTCTTCAAATTCGCAGCCTATTGAACAAAGTTGGATCGCCAGGCAGTCTGCCTGTTGTAATCTTCGAATTCGCATGTTTTGCAAATTACAACTCGTTTTTCTCGACTACCCGTAATTTTATAGCCAAACGAAACTATCTTTGGTATAATTTCTTGCCAACTGGCGCCTTGTTGTTGCTTGTTGAGCTTACAGTGATTGGATGTCGTGGCAGGCAGCGCCGCATGCTCTCTGCATGCATAAGTGGTGCACAATTTTTTCACAGATGCAGATTTCTGAGAGCGGGCGCGCCGCGTGAATTTTTTCCCACAGGTTTTCATGGGAAGTAGCAAGTCCTCTTCCTGAGTCAAAAGGTGCAAGTCCAAGTGAAGTCACTAGTCATTGATGTTAAAGTCCAAGTCGAGGTGCAAGTCTTTTGTACATTTTGTTGTCTGAAGTCGAGACTGAAGTCATCAAATTCATCGAGTCTGGACGTCAGTCTGACTCGAGTCCACAACTCTGCAATTAAGAGTTATGAATGTGTACGATTCTTTTAATGTAGATGAACTCTTCATGTTCAATATATAAGCAGTGTCTCACTACAGTTTATCAGATATCATGTGCAAATCCTCATTTACATGGTCAACTATAAACTGTCATGTGTTCTTACTCCTTCTCCAGGAAAAACATGAACACAATCAGGGAGTTTTTTCATGGGTTATTCTCAGTGACTTACATTGTAGAAAGTCGTTCCTGGTCTTGGGAACAATACTGAGAAAGTGACTGACAAAAACAGAAATGAAGATGTGATTATCCATGTCAAGAGAATATGATCCCCTGCATCCGTTCCTAAGACATTTCCTAATATGATTTCTACATGATATGAGATGAGATGATGGAGGATGCATGATGAACCTCCAGGACTTTACCTCTGTCAGAGATCTTCTAGCTCCTCTTTGCAGAGATCCTCCAGTTTGTCTCTCAGCTGACGGACAGATTCTCTCACGCCATCAAAACAGGAAAGAGAGCTGAAGGGATTGTCATTGACGTCTGTAGATTCAGAGGAGCTGAGAGAGACTGGAAACTCTACAGGAAACAGAAATCAAAGCTCCTCACCTCCACACTTCAGCCAATAACCTGCACTACTGTCGATTTGGATCTTTTAGTAACTCTCCTCAATCCAGCACTTTCTACAGCATCAGCTTCAGTCTTCTTTAAACAGTTGCTGTGCTGTCTGAAAGCTCAATGTATCTTGTAAAAGATTTCCAGAGCTGAACTGTACTTGTAGGTGTCTCTCTCAGAAGCTGATCAGATGAGAGTCTGACTGATGATTATATAATAACCCAACACACAGATCAACACTTCAGTCAACGGCTCATTCTGCTCTCATGAAATGTTTCTCTGTGAGTCTCTTGTTCTTCTAGATCTCTGTTACCTGCAGGAAATGGACGTGGTCCTGTGTGTGTGAAAGCTGCTCCAGCTCAGCGTCTCCTCCTCAGGTCATTGATCTCCTGCTCCAGTCGCTCCAGCCATCCTTCAGCTCGACTCACTGCAGTCTTTTCCTGATCTCTGATCCGCTGTGTGGCCTCAGAGCGGCTTCTCTCAATGGAGCGGATGAGCTCAGTGAAGATCCTCTCACTGTCCTCCACTGCTGTCTGGGCCGAGCGCTGTTAGGACACACATCACAATCACACAGTGGCTTCAGTGAGTCTTGAGTTCTTCTCCAGACTCACCTTATGAGCCTTCCACAGCCTCTCTCAGCTGCTGAAGATCTTTCTCTCTGCTGGATCCTCTGCTGGAACGACCTTCAGCTGCTTCTGCATCACAAACCAATGACAGCAAAACATCACACAAATTACCTAGTTTACAGATATGAATCCAGTATCAGTGAAGTGGTGAGACTAAGATCTTGCATGGTAAGATTATAGGTTCATTCATAAGTGCCACCTTATTTCATCAATGCCTAGGTTTGTATGGATAGTTCACCCAGAAATTAATTCTTTAATTGTTTAATCATCTTCATGTCTTTCCAAAAATGTATGATTTTGTCTTACATAACAAAAATAGGATATTCTGAAGAATGTCTCTATTTCTAGAGCCCAAATCAAATATGGTGACACGCCAATAACATCAAACCTCACTGGATCATGTATGTCACATGACTAAACATAATACCATATTTAATTTTTCTTATCACTTTAAAAGACTTCTTCTGAAGTGAAGACCCCATCTTAGCATCCTCTACCTCCCCATCAGTGTTTATGGTAAAGCGTGTTAAATTTCCAACACACTCTAAGCAGTAGACCAATCACAACAGACTGGGGCCGGCTGACCATTCAGAGCAGGCTGTGATTTTCAGAAGGCAGGTTATAAAGTAACTAAAACAGTAATCAGAGAGGGTGAAAACAGACATTAAATGATGTAAATGTATCTAGTAGACTACATAAACAAAATTATACGCCTGTAAATGAGCATAATGGGACCTGTTTAAGTTCATACCTGTTTCTCTGTCCTCTGTGCTGCAGCTGATACAGTGTCGTGGTTTTTATGTTCATCCATCATACACAGCACACATATAAAGTTCTGATCATTGTGCAGAAAACCTCAAGGAGCTTGTCATGTTTCTTTAAAGAAACTCTCATGTTGTTCAAGGTGACTCAGACAGTAAGAGTTCAGACACTCCAGACAGGACTTGACGGCTTTGTGTTTTCTTCCAGTACAGACATCACACTGCACATCTCCGGCTCCAGCATAACAGTCATCAGGAAGTTTACGCTTCTTCAGTTTCTCCATCACTTCAGCCAGAATGGTGTTTTTAGCTAAAGTAGGTCTTGGACTGAAGGTCTGTCTGCACTGAGGGCAACTGTAGACTCTCTTCTGATCCTCCTGATCCCAGCAGCCTGTAATACAGATCTTACAGTAACTGTGTCCACAAGAAGTGGTCACTGGATCCTTCAGGAGATCCAGACACACTGGGCACTTGAACTCATCCTGAGAAATTCTGGCTTCTGCCATTTTACTAGATGAATACAGAGACACAAACACACAACAGCTCAACTACACTAACATTTCTCTTTCTCTGAACTCATTTGTTTCCTGTTTCCTGGTTCTGTGTTTGAGTGACGTGTAGAAAACAGGTTTCTCTGCATGTCTAAAGAACACAGATAACAAAATGTCCACTAGATGTCAGCCTCAAACAGACACTCAGAAAATATATGTAATAGAGAAGCAGAAATGCCCTACCTGAGCTGTGTGGGCTCAGAGATGCATAAACTCTACAGGTCCAGAGGAGAATCACACGTAATCAATTAAACTAAAAGGGGAGGAGCAACCTTCATTCAAAGCTGTACAAAATGGCAAAGCCAAGCACTGGTGTGTGTTGTGGCCTTTGTGTCAAAGTTTGCCAGGATGGAGTTTTTGAAAGGTGTGCTAGTGGTGGTTCTGGTTGTTGCATTTGACCTGCCTGATACTTGGGGAAGTTTGAGATACAGTCAAAGTCCAAGAAGTGTGGGGCCAAAGTCAGATCTAGCTTCCAGAAGTCCTGCCCTTTCACCTCCAGGGATCTGGAAGCCTTTGCAACCCTCTCCGCTTCAGGGTCCTTTGGGTCCTATGCATTCAGAGGCCTTGCACAGGAGCCCTTGGCCTTCAGGAGAAGCAGCTGTTGCAGGGTCCAGTGAAGCCTTTGGAGTGGAGGTATCCTGTCGCTTCCTCAGGTGCAGAGCGAGTTGGCGGTGGACTTCCAGTTGAGGCAACCCGTGACTCCCAGCAGTGTGGCGGTTCAATGTGGAGAGGACCGTGTTCTTGTAGAGGTCCAGCAGGACTTGTTTAGCAATGGTCAGTTGATCGAGCCAGCTGGTCTTTCTTTAGGTGGATGTCCTGTTGTTGGTGTGGACTCTGCCTAGGGTGCTCATCTTTGAGTATGAATTACAGAACTGCAACAGCGTGCAGATGGTAAGAACTCCTAAATCTAAATGGGTTGTATGTGGCAGAGGGTATCCCATTTCTTTCATGAAAAGTCAATATGCATGTTCTGTCCTAAGTGCATTGCTGCGTCCCAGTTTGCATACTAGCCGCATTTAAATGGTATTTGAAAATAGAATTACCCGGATGGTCTATTTCTGGTCAGGATTTAAAATTGTATCCCCTGTGCTCTTAAATTGTTTTACAAATAACTCTTTGGCTGCTTGTATGAAGTCATGAGTATTTTTGTGTTCTACTATCTTACAGAAGTAAAATGATACTATTTCAGAACTGTTGTTTTGATTTAGACCGTGTTTTAAATCAGGGATCTAATGGTTATTTCTGAGTAGGTGTTCTGTTTGACACCTTTCAGGGTTTTGTAATTCGATATCCTGTCTTGTCAAACCTTAAACCTAAAGTGCAGATTGATGCACACGCTAATGGCTGATATTGCCCACAACCCATTGTGAGCTGGATGAGAATTGATTAGAACTACTTTTGATTATTAACTTGTCATCCACATTTTCATCATTGTGAACTTTTGTAATATGTTTGGCCATTTACTTTAAATCCATTACTTTATTTAAACAGCAAACACACGAGGAGAGCCTCTGCATTAAAGACCCATGACTGGCAGCTCAATGTGCTACTACTCGGAGAGAAATGTAGGAAACTAATTTGAATGTGGAGGATTTTAACTTTGACGATTGTTTGAACTGCCTGTCAGTGACGGGTGCATGTAACTCGACAGAGTCTGTGATGACAAAGTAGTATCTGAAATGTTACTGTTACACACTCAAAAGTGTGTACTTTTTCTTCACAAAATGAGAACATACTTTTAGGTCATAGTATAAGTAGATGAATGGGACGCAGTCCATGTCTCCAAAGACTGTCAAACGGAAAGATCTATGCTCTTATGAATCATTCCACTATTACACAATGTATTCGTTCAGCATTATATTTGGGATGGCCCTGTTGGTAACCACAATCTCTTCCAGATGAATGAGGATGAGCTTGTCTACATTCTCTTACCTACACCCTGAGGCTCAGCACTGATTACCCGGACCAATAGTGCAATTGTTGGTGTACAATGCCATTATCAAAGGTAAGTGGTCGCTGTGACTTTGTCTGCTTGCATCTGGGAGACCATTTAATGGGCACTTTCATGAACCACAGGCTTCAAAATGTAAGCAGTGATGCTTTGAGGCCAACATGGGTCCCTTTATGCCTCAACGGAGGCTGGTGAAGAAGTCTTGCTGTTCTCCTGAAGCTCATGATCGGTAGGTGCTTTTTAATAAAGTTTAACCTGTGCCTAACTGTGCCCTCTTTCTTTGTAGACGATTGGTCCTATCAGAGGCCTTCCTACTCCTATTTCCTGGGTGGTGTTAACGAGGCATCTGTGAAGCAGTACAATCATGTGCCTCTGCGTGTTTGTATGTGTGTGTGCCTGATGTGAACTCTCTTCCAAGATACTTTGATTGAGAACTATGGGTAGGGACATGGCCCGTGATGCTATAGGACCATTTTTAGTATTTTTTTATGTTGAGAATCACGGTAAGGTCTAGTTGCTTGACGTTCTAGAGTTGACATTCATGAGTTACTTTGTGGTGACCATCATCAGGTGCTTTGTGGATGCCAAGGCTACAGCTTCCAGCTCCTGCTTCATGCCTCGGTCCCAGGTGGACAAGATCCAGTTCCAGCTGGAGGCATTCATGTTCGAGGAGAGCTCCAGTCCTTCTGTATGTATAATGAGTTAATTCAACTTCTTCCAATCGGCTTTGGCTTTCTGACTTGTCTGTCATCCTGCAGATCTACATAACATGTGTTCTGAAGGCAACTATTGCTTCTGCACCCAGTGATGCTCAGCACAAATCCTGTTCCTTTGCCAATGGGTATGTTGCACTTAATTGTTTTCTTTAAGCTGTCTTTGCTCCTGTTAAAAGTGCTTTGTCTTGTTGCAGGTGGTTTGTTGCTGATGGAAACGACCAAGTTTGTGGTTGCTGCGACTCCACATGTGGTCCTGATGGTGGAATTGCTGCTGCTCCTGGAGGTTGGTAGCTGCTTAAGGTTGCTTTGACATTTGTGCTCTAACGCTCTTTCTCTCCAGGTGTTCAGTGGAAGGAAGGCCACACTTGGTCCTGTAATGGTTCAAGGGCAAAAGAAAGTTTCAATAAAACTGCCATCAATCCTTGCTTGTATCTGACTTGTCACTTCATGTGTTTTAACTGCTTTTGGCATGGAAAGTGCCTTATTCTGTTGGCTGATTAGTCCTACTGTACCCATTTAGTCTTCAACCTATGGTTGCATGCGATTTGCAAAGGTACAGACATTAATGCACAACCTAATGCGGGCTAGTTGTAACACAGTTTAGAAATCTCCACACATGCCAGGATAATGAAACCTAATGTATTTTATTCAGAGAAATTGCACCAGTTAATTCTTTGAAGCTGCCACTGAACTTAATAGCAAAATTACATTAAGTTTATCTAAAAGACAAATCTGTAATGTAAACATTGTTTGTTAATGCTCTTCAAACCAGAAGACACTAGCTATTTAAAATCCCAGTTGTCCAGGTAGGGCATGTTGTGTGGCACATTAGAATAGTCTAATTTAATTCTATAGGAGTCAATGTTCAGAAGTTACACTAATTTGAATTCACAACAGCATAGTTAAAAACCATATTAAATGGCATGTTATTTGAAAGTGACTATATATTGAGTTTGTTTGTCTCTACCTTTTTAAGCTGTTATGTTTCAATGTTTATGGGGCAGGTTATCGATTTCCAATCTTTTGAGGTAAATCAAGAAATGTACACTGACTTAATCAACCCAACATAATTATACTAGATATGGGGAAATACTGAACCCCAAGGATTTACAGAGTCAAAAGCATTAGGTTGTTCCCCACTCTTGAAGATGTCACTTTACATTACAATTTGTGTTAAAGCATCTCCATGATACTGATTGGCAAGCAAATCATTCCAAAAGAACTCTGCAGAACCTTGTCCCATGAAGCACTGGATGTAGTTGCTTTGGACTACTATTCTTGTGTTCTCAAAGTGTGTGTACAGTATTGTTCAAAATAATAGCAGTACAATGTGACTAACCAGAATAATCAAGGTTTTAGTATATTTTATTACATGGCAAACAAGTTACCAGTTCAGTAGATTCTCAGAAAACAAACAAGACCCAGCATTCATGATATGCACGCCTAAGGCTGTGCAATTGGGGTATTAGTTGAAAGGTGTCAAAAATAGCAGTGTCTACCTTTGACTGTACAAACTCAACTATTTTGTACAAACATTTTGGGGGATTTAGCAATCCTGTGAATCACTAAACTAATATTTAGTTGTATGACCACAGTTTTTAAAACTGCTTGACATCTGTGTGGCATGGAGTCAACCAACTGTCACCTCTCAGCTGTTATTCCACTCCATGATTCTTTAACAACATTCCACAATTCATTCACATTTCTTGGTTTTGCTTCAGAACAGCATTTTTGATATCACCCCACAAGTTCTCAATTGATTAAGGTCTGAGATTCCTGATCACAACATTAATTTTGTTGGTTTGGAACCAAGACTTTGCCTGTTTACTAGTGTGTTTTGGGTCATTGTCTTGTTGAAACAACCATTTCAAGGGCATGTCCTCTTCAGCATAGGGCAACATTACCTCTTCAAGTTTTTTAACATATGCAAACTGATCCATGATCCCTGGTATGCGATAAATAGGCCCAACACCATAGTAGAAACATGCCCATATCATGCTTGCACCTCCATGCTTCACTGTCTTCACACTGTGGCTTGAATTCAGAGTTTGGGGTCCTCAAACTGCCTGTGGCCCTTGGACCCAAAAAAAACTTTACTTTCATCAGTCCACAAAATGTTCCTCACCCTCTTTAGGCCAGTTGATGTTCTTTGGCAAATTGTAACCTCTTCTGCACATGCCTTTTAACAGAGGACTTTATGGGGATTCTTGATTAGCTTCACACAGACGTCTTCTAACTGTCACAGTACTTACAGGTAACTCCAGACTGTCTTTGATCATCCTGAGGTGATCATTGGCTGAGCCTTGCCATTCTGGTTATTCTATCGATGATTTGTCTTCCACGCCTCTCTGGTTTTGCTCCATTTTAAGGCATTGAGATCATTTTAGCTGAACAGTTTATCATTTTGCACCTCAATAGGTTTTCCTCTCCAATCAACTTTAATCAAAGCTGTTCTCTGAACAATGTCTTGAACCCATTTTCCTCAGCTTTCAATGCAACAAGTGTTGTTCATAAATAAAGCAATAAACTGTTTAGCTCTGAGACTGTGAAAAACCCATTAAGTATTGAAAATGTGACAGCACTTGCATACTGTTGCCCCTTGTTGGTCAGATTGTTCTATTGCGCCTCATTTTGGATGAAAGCATCTGCTATGATTAAATATAATTGTATTAAGAAATGGGTCCTAGCAATTGTAAAAATAAGGCATAAAGCAATGCTATTCTGATGCTTTTGATAATTTCTCATTTGAATTTGCAGAGCATCATGTCTGCCAGTTGCAATCAACTGTTGAAAGGATACAGCTATATTCTGTCTGACAGATGCCACCATGTCAAGTGTAATGCACGCTTTCAAATAGCACTAACCCCCAAAAAGATGCTTGAATATCAACAGGCACTTATGCTAGTACAGCCATAAACCAACAAGTAGACACCAAACCAGATAAAATGGATACAGTTGAAAGAAGTTTATTAATACTACTAAAGTCACACAACCAGGTTAACTTCTCCACTACACCACAGTTTGTTCACTAGAGATGGTCTTGACATTAGAGTCTCTTCCTGAAAAGAAATGGTAGAATTGTGAGTGGCATTTAAAAATCAAGTTCTCATGGTTCCAAATTGGTTTACACACTAATGCTAGATTTTTTTGACAGAGAAGAGATGGCACACTGTACTACTTGGATGAAGAGCCAACAGAAGGGAAAGGTGCTGCCAGAAATATCTAAAATTTATATTTTGGATTCAGGTGCTGCAGAGCATTTTCTGTAGAAGCCAGTGATGGATCCACATGTGAACATCTTCACAAAGCGCAGTTTGGAACTGAACACAGAAGATAGCCACTGGAACCAGTGTGGTCAGAGTCATCCTGGTAAGGGCATCTGAGGCAGAGGCAGTGACATGCCTTACAGCACATTAGATGAAAAGACACTCACCAACACCAGAAGCACTGTAGACTGAGGACTAGTTGATGCACCAGAAGAGCATTAGGACAATGTTGCTGGTCCTCTCCAAATGTGCACTCAACATACACAGGCTAGGACTTTTGTAACCGGATAATCAGCGCAGAGGATGTACGCCATATCCCCTGAGGAAGCAGGCATTTAACCATAAACTGCTGCAATCTGGAGTTTAGAAAATACTTATGCACACTTGGGACAGACACTTACTCACAGCCTTTGGTGACACATTGACATTTGGTCTAAGCTCCACTGACCCAAGCAGCTACTGGTGGAGGTGCAGGAACAGTGGACTCCACAACCAGAGCTTCCAGAAGTAGCAGAGTACACACTGGAAGAGAGCCTGAAAACAACAGTGATCTTGAGCATAATTGTTAATTTAGAAGTGCTACAAACGTAAACCATACTAAATGGCGGTCCTTGTGATGGAACCAAGTGGTCCAACACCCACTTCTGAGAGGTCATTCTGTTTTCATACACCACATATCCACTGTCCTCCTGCAAATAGTAACTGTGACATCCAGTCCATTAAGCCATGCAGAACAGAACACATGCAGCTACAATCATGCTGTGAGCAGTGACAGGAACTGTATATAGCAAAGGAAGGTGATCCCACAGGACTGCAAGCAGCCATTTCCACCCAGGAGACTGACTGAATCAAGGCTCAAGCAGGTAGTGTAACATCTCTAGCCACCACTAACAAACTGACCATCTAGTTTACACTGGACAGTCACTGAAAAGTAAGCATGTTATTGCTGAGGACAGTTTAACATGAACACTTACATTGACTCACTTTACCTGCCTTCATACACTGTGTCCGTTAAAGCAGCAGTTGACTAACACCAGCACCACTGATACCAGGTGGGCCACATTGATCTGCTCAATCAGCTGACATTTCAAGGGTTCGCCCTATAGGCTGAAACTGCTGAGGATACTGTTGACTAGGTGCTGCTGAACCTGCTGAGGATACTGGACTAGCTTGCTTAACCAGCTGAGATACTTGACAGCTTGCTAACCTGCAGAAACTGCACTAGCAAGGTTGAACCCAAGAAGAAACTGTTGACAGCTTGCTGTGAACCAGTGGAACAGACTGTTGAGTAGGTTTCACCAGCTGAGGAAACTGTTGATAGCTTGGTTCACCAGCTGAGAAACTGTGACTAGCACAGCTGAACTGAAGAAACTGTTGACTAGCTTGTGCTGAACCTGAAGAAACTGTTGAGTAGCCTGTTTCAACGCTGAGGAAACTGTTGAGTAGCTTGCTGTTTCACCAGCTGAGAAACTGTTGATCAGCTTGCTGTTGAACCTGCAGAGGAAACTGTTGACTAGCTTGCTTTACCAGCTGAGGAAACTGTTTATAGCTTGTTGTTTCACCAGCTGACAAACTGTTGAGTAGCTTGCTGTTACCAGCTGAGGAAACTGTTGAGTAGCTTGTTGTTTCACCAGCTGAGGAAACTGTTGATAGCTTGCTGTTTCAACTGCTGAGGAAACTGTTGACTAGCTTGCTGTTAACCAGCTGAGGAAACTGTTGAGTAGCTTGTTGTTTCAACCAGCTGAGGAAACTGTTGAGTAGCTTGGTTTCAACCAGCTGAGAAATTGTTGAGTAGCTTGGTTAACCAGCTGAGGAAACTGTTGAGTAGCTTGTACCAGCTGAGGAAACTGTTGAGTAGCTTGCTGTTTCACCAGCTGAGGAAACTGTTGAGCTTGTTGCTAACCAGCTGAGGAAACTGTTGAGTAGCTTGCGCTGAGGAAACTGAGTAGCTTGCTACCAGCTGAGGAAACTGTTGAGTTGCTGTTTCACCAGCTGAGGAAACTGTTGAGTAGCTTGCTGTTTCACCAGCTGAGGAAACTGTTGAGTAGCTTGCTGTTTCACCAGCTGAGGAAACTGTTGACTAGCTTGCTGTTTCACCAGCTGAGGAAACTGTTGACTAGCTTGCTGTTTCCAAGCTGAGGAAACTGTTGACTAACTTGCTGTTTCCAAGCTGAGGAAACTGTTGACTAACTTGTTTTTACATGCTGAGGAAACTGTTGACTAGCTTGCTGTTTAATGAGCTGAGGAAACTGTTGACTAGCTTGCTGTTTCACCAGCTGAGGAAGCCGTTGACTAGCCTTGCTGAACCTGCTGAGGAAACTGTTGACTAGCCTGCTGTTGAACCTGCTGAGGAAACTGTTGACTAGCTTGTTGAACCCGCTGGTCAGTTTGCTGTAACATCAGAGCTTGAGGATTCTGGGGCAGATTACTCCACTGTGGAACAGCATGACAGAAAGCACAAACCACACACAAAGTGCCAGAGCTTGACCGCACACCAACTTCCTGCCATTGTTCAACAGCTAGTCACACTGCTGAGATGCTGCCCTTAGGTTTTTGTATTCTACAGAAGTTGGCTAATTAACGATTATCCCTCCTCTTCATTAAGAGTCATGAATCTCCAGACTTGCCCAAATGGGAGCTATGCCATTACTGGTTCTCAAAATTATACGCATGTGATGTTTCTTGATTTTAGTTAGTCAGATTTGTCATATTGTAGATAATTAAAAGGTTCATGCTCAGGTTTTCTACTGGAGCTTGCCCAAAGTACTTTGAGTTGATGTTTGGTGCATTCTGCTTTGCTTCCAGACATGCTGAAACACTTTAAAATATCTTTATATGGCAGAAATAGTAAGAGTGTGTAATTTCAAATGTAACTTCCTCGGCAATCCTGGCGTTTAAAGTGTTTTAACAATGGACAAGGAGGTTTATAAACGGACCTCGAGTCCTTGGCTACGTCTGAAACATAAGACGAAAATATCCCTATAGTACAGGAAAAGCAGTAGGCTGAGTATGTCTGAATCCTCAGTTTTTATAAAAGAGAAAAGAATTACCTATATGACGACTCATTCTTGCAAGATTCAGAGTATGTAAACATGTGCAAAACCTGTATAGTACATAAAGTTTTGTTGGTGTCTGTGTCTAAGTGAGAAAATAATTCATGTAATTTGAAAGATGTCATCATTGAATGTATTTTGTGCCAAAGCAATAATGAATGATTCACAGTTTAGCTCACGAGACTGATGTTGTGATCACTGTGTGAAAAATAAGGCTTTAGTAAAGCGATGCTATTCTGATTGGTTCTTTTATTTCAAATTTGCAATCTGCTAATCCACCTTTTCACGGACGCTAAACTAAAAGTGGAGGTAGAGCAGAGGCAGAGTCAGAACTATGAATAAACCCAATCACATCACGTCAATCAATCAATCAATCAATCAATCAACTTTATTTATATAGCGCTTTTACAATGACGATTGTTTCAAAGCAGCTTCACAGTGTTAAACAGGACAACATTGCAACAAATTTTGATTTGGCTAGTTTAATTTGGATAGTTTATAGAATTATATATGACCAAATTAATAAATTCATTTTGTATATTAGTTGAGTAACTTGGATCATAATTTGAGTGTCCCCAACTGAGCAAGCCAAGCCAAAGGTGACAGTGGCAAGGAACCAAAACTCCATCAGGCATGATGGAGAAAAATAAACCTTGGGAGAAACCAGACTCAGTCGGGTGCCAGTTCTTCTCTGGCCTATTATTAACAGTGTATAATTATTACTCTGGCAACCTTGCAGGTCATAAATCATATTAGATAGGAATATTAGAAATTTTGGGTATCACGCAAGAGACGGGTTCATTTAGGATGGCGCTCGATTACACAAGAATATGAATACTTGAAAGATCGGAGTTATTGCCGAGACGGGTTAATTGAGGATGACGGCCGTGAGGCAAATTCAGAGGAGACACTAATGGACACGGTCTCAGCAGACACTCCAGGATGAGCTGGTCATGTCCAGATGCAGGTCCACCATCCGATCCGGACACGCCTGGATCCGCCGACTGCAGTAAACCTCGGATAAACAGAGAGACTAACATTAGTGTGGATTTTTTTATGATGTAACGAGTACATCAGGTGTTATGGAAGTGTTCCCGCTGACCTAGTTAATGCAGCCTAACAATCAGTCATTTGATTTGAATAAAGAAAGTTAAAAATGTTCTATGTATGCCATAGTAAAGAGATGCTTTTTAGACTAGATTTAAACTGACAGAGTGTGTCTGCTTCCAACAATGCTAGGAAGACTGTTCCAGAGTTTAGGTGCTAAATAGGAAAAGGATCGACCGCCTGCAGTTGATTTAGATATTCTAGGTATTTTCAACTGGCCAGAGTTTAGAGACCGCAATAGACGTGATGGAGTATAATGCGTTAAGAGCTCGCTAAGTACTGGGGAGCTAAACCATTTATTGCTTTATAAGTAATAAGCAAGATTTTAAAATGTATGCAATGTTTAATAGGAGCCAGTGCAGTGTTGACAGAACTGGACTAATATGATCGCATTTCCTGGTTCTAGTAAGAACTCGAGCTGCTGCGTTTTGGACCAGCTGGAGTTTATTTATTAGGCGAGCAGGGCAACCACCCAGTAGAGCATTACAATAATCTAGCCTTGAGCTCATGAACGCATGTACTAATTGTTCAGCATTTTGCATTGAAAGCATGTGACGTAATTTAGATATATTTTTAAGATGGTAGAATGCAGTTTTACAGATGCTAGAAACGTGGCTTTCAAACGAAAGATTGGTATCAAAGAGCACACCCAGGTTCCTCACTGACGACGAGGACTTGAAAGAGCAGTCATCGAGGGTTAGACAGTATTCTAGGTTACTACTTGTGGAGCTTTTCTGTCCAATAATTAAAAATTCAGTTTTATCTGAATTAAGTTGCAGGAAATTACTATTCATCCAATTTTTATATCAGCTATGCATTCCGTTAATCTTGTGAATTGGTAAGTTTCACAGGGCGTGAAGAAATATAGAGCTGAGTATCATCAGCATAATGAAAACTAACGCCATGCTTCCTAATGATATCTCCCAGTGGTAGCATATACAGGGTGAAAAGCAACGGTCCTAACACTGAGCCTTGTGGTACTCCATACTGAACTTGTGATCGGTGTGACATCTCTTCATTTACTGCTACAAACTGATAACGGTCAGATAAGTAAGATTTAAACCATGCCAATGCAGTTCCACTAATGCCAACATAATTTTCGAGTCTATTCAAAAGAATATTGTGATCGATAGTATCGATTGCAGCGCTAAGATCGAGTAACACTAATAGAGAGATACAACCACGATCAGATGATAAGAGTAAATCATTTGTAACTCTAATTAGAGCAGTCTCAGTACTATGATACGGTCTAAATCCTGGAAATCCTCACATATACCATTTCTTTCTAAAAAGGAACATAATTGTGAAGACACGGCCTTTTCTAATTTTTTGATAGAAACGGTAGATTCGAGATTGGTCTGTAATTGACTAATTCTTTAGGATCAAGTTGCGGTTTTTTAATAAGTGGTTTAATTACAGCCAACTTAAAAGTTTTTGGTACATATCCTAATGTCAAGGATGAATTAATAATATTAAGCAGAGGATCTATGACCTCTGGAAGCATCTCTTTAATAGCCTAGTCGGTATAGGGTCAAGCATACATGTTGTTGATTTTGATGATTTAACAAGTTTAGCCAATTCTTCTCCTCCTATAGCAGTGAATGAGTGTAATTTTTCCTCAGTGACACTACAATGTTTTCTGAAGTGATACTGTAGTAGACGGCTGCATGGTTATAATTTTATTCCTAATGTTATCAATCTTACTAGTAAAGAAGTTCATAAAGTCATTACTGCTGTGTTGTTTACAAACGTCAGAAGTTGAAGCTTTATCCTTTGTTAATTTAGCCACTGTATCGAATAAATACCTAGGGTTGTGTTTGTTTTCTTCTAAAAGAGTTGAGAAATAAGCAGATCTAGCAGTTTTTATGGCCTTTCTGTATGCAATCATGCTCTCTTTCCACAAATTGCGAAAACCTCCAGTTTTGTTTTCTTCCAGCTGCGCCCATTTTTCTGGCTGCTGTTTTAAGGGCCCGAGTGTGCTCGTTGTACCACGGCGTTGGATTATTTGCTTTAATCTTCTTTAAGCGCCGAGGAGCAACTATGTCTAAAGTGCTAGTAAAGAGAGAGTCAGTTTCTGTTGCAATTTTAATCCTGATTAAAAGATCTGGGATCGGTCAAATCATCTCAGTTATATTAAGAGTATACGAAGAGCGGACCCCTTGATCAGAATGTGTGTGTGCTATAATGTAGAGTTCACTGTTGTCAACACTTTACATGAACATCAGCAATGTAAATAAACAAATCTACATAAAATAACTAAACATAAGTTATCTTTATATTTGTCCATTAGTACTGTTGATAAACTGAGGAACATTAACACATCAGCAACTAGCTCAACATTTAAATGTAGTATTGAGCACATAAACACAGTGGTGATGTGAATCTTGTCTGATGTTACAGGGACAGATGAGCGTGTGTGTGTGAGGATACTGACATACAGTGCTCGGGATTTAACCTGCATCACGGAAATAAAATAGCCTTAAGTTATAAACAGAACATCTTTATCTACACGGATGGATGGTGTTCATGAATATGGGAGAACATGTTCCATGTATTTCCTGCTTTTGCAGCCACCCTTAGTGCAAACTGGATAACCATCTTCAAGGAAAACACTGCGTTTGTTTTTCGGTACCCAAAATATTCCCATACTGCAGATTGTAACTTTTTTGGTTGGAGGATAGAGATTAGAAGTTGTAGCCTCTGGCTCTACATTTTCCTTGACATTTCATGTTCTTCATGGTTTGCCTGAATCCCGCCAGGACTCGGACTCGCCACACGCGGATTCAAACAAACGCGAAGAGAATATAATGCTGGATAAAGTCTTAGTTTTTGTTATTTTTGGACCCAAATGTATTGTCGATGCTTCAAAAGTCTAACTAATCCACTGATGTCACATGGACTACTGATGATGTTTTTATGACCTTTCTGGACACGGACTGTAGAGTGTGCTTACACTTTCAATGGAGGGACAGAAGGCTCTCGGACTAAATCTAAAATATCTTAAACTGTGTTCCGAGATGAACGGAGGTCTTACGGGTTTGGAACGACATTAGGCTGACTCATTAATGACAGAATTTTCATTTTTGGGTGAACTAACCCTTTAAAGGGATAGGTCACTGAAAATGAACATTTTGCATCATTTACTCACCTCATGTTTTTCCAAACCTGTATGAGTTTTTCTTTGAGCTGTTGAACAGATATCCCTTTAATGAAGTGACCTATAGGCCTCACCCAGCTTTTGGGTAAAACAAACCAACAAACAAAAACATCCCTTTGACGAGTGCAAATGCTGTTAGATTGTTGTATAATGTTGTATATGTTGTATAAATATTGTTTTATATTGGATGCATCACATAGACTAGTTCTTACCCTACTGGAAAACTGGAAACAAACTATTATTTTTCCTTGTTAACCACTTCCATCCCACAACAAATGAAACATCAACATTATTATTTTGATGTATGTTGTAGTCTAAATTCTGTATTTTTATATTTTGTTTTCCAGCCCTGTCTTGCTGGTTGGTGAGGAGAACTGCATTCTGGTTGTAGGTACTACCCCAGTTCTAACTTTTGACAAAGACTCTCTACGCCCTGGCCTATTACTACGCACTTCATCTCACATACCCAAAGTGTATTGCAACACTCTTATCTGTGTTGCAAACACAAGTTCTGAGAGATGCCATCCACGAGCAGGATGCAACCTCATACAAAAAGGCCATTCATGAATGGAGAATGTTTGTGGACTAATTACTGTTTCACACCTGTTTTATGGCTGAGGCTCTGAGATGGCTTCAGTGTTTTTGTTTTTCAGTTCCATTTGCACTTGATTTGTGCAGATTTTCCCTGATTTTCAGTATTGTTCCATGCATCTGCCATAAAATAATGCAATACGTCCAAGTGGCTGCTGTTAGAGGTTTAGTGTATGTGCCAGCCAGTTTTTGTTTTGTTTTTCTTCAGTAAAAGTTGGAATTAGTTTTAGACTGTTCATCCTGCTGTGCTATGCCTCAATGTTAAGAAGAAAATGTACATTCTTGAACGGCCATACATTAAAGGGATATTTGACCCAAAAAAATGAAAGTTCTGTCCACATTTACTCACCCTTATGTTGTTTCAAACTTGTATGAATTTCTTTCTTCTGTTGAGTGCATAACAGTTGATGGTAGCCATTGACTGTATTTTTTCCCCCTGCTATGGAAGTCAATGGCTAGCGTCAACTGTCTGGTGACCAACATTCTCCAAAATGTCTTATGTACTCAACAGAAGAAAGAAACTCATACAAGTTTGAAACAACATAAGTTGAGTAAATGAGGACATTGCATTCATTTTTGGGTCAAATATTTTTTTAACGCTGTACATTGAGCAATTGCTTTAACTTTGGAGAATGTTCAATAAATGTTCATCAAAGCAGAGTATGTTTGTTTCTTTATTTAAATGTTTATATTTGTGTTTGTATAATGTATTATTTATTGTTTGTTTTGGGGAGGGGGGAGGTTTAGGTTTTTGTGTCATTTGAAAAATAATCAAAATAAGCTGAATTTAATGTTTAATATTCTAGTTTTAATGCAATCCTCCCTAAATGTATTATTATTCATTTCTTACGAAGAGTGGAAAATGCTAAGTTTTAAGGATTTATGTATAGTTTTAGGACCAAAAGTTTTAAGTTCAAGTGTTCTAGTTTTGAAGCCTTTTCACTAATTTATGTGTTATTCAATGGTTTTAAATATGAAAAAAACAGTTTTAAGCATATTTGTCTAATTTTAAGACAAATTGTGACTAGATTTAAGTTCAAATGTTCTAGTTTTAAAGCAGTTTTCACTAATTTATGTGTTATTCAATGGTTTTAAATGGGTAAAAAAGGACCAGTTTTAAGCATATTTGTCTAATTTTAAGACCAAAAGTTTTTAGTGACTTAGATTTAAGTTAAAATATTCTAGTTTTAAAGAAGTTTTTACTAATTTATGTGTTGTTTAATGCTTATAAATAGGTTAAAAAAGACACATTTTTAAGCATTTTTGTCTAATTATAAGATTCAGTAGTATTTACTATTGACTAGATATTTATGCTACTTTCAAGAAATCTTACCAAGTCATTTTTGCTTACCCCATTGGCAGAATTTTTTGCTTGTTTCAAGAAGGGCATTTTTTGCAGCGTACTGGTACACCTTTAGCTGAACTAGCAGTGATCCTTATCTGTCTTGCACTATGCCAAACCTCTGACAAACTCTGATTTTGTGTTTGATTCTCTAATTCATCTGCCTGGTCACTGTTCATTTCTATGTATTTACTGTAAAATGTTCACATTTACTGCAAGTCAAAGTCTCCATGTGGCTGGTGGAGTTCAAGCCTATCAATGTCTTCTGCCTGCTCGGATACATTGGCATTGTAGCACTTTTCCAAAAGTGGTTTTGTGCCTGAAGAACTGACTCTCTCCTGAAGTCTTGATGTGTGTCAGCTTGGTGTAGATGGTAGCCTTTCTCCGTCCCTTGCTGATGATGCACCATACACATCCTCAGCTTTGTGAAGTCTAAATGTTATCTGACTGATTCTTTCTGTTCTAGATTTCTTCTGGTCCCTGCTCTCCATCTACGCTGCTCATCAGTGCAAGATAGCCGTCATACCACCGGCCACTGCATTCTGCACCTTTCAAAATTCACAACATATTGTTTACTTTTGACACTGCATTTGTTTACTTTACTTTACTTTACTACAACACCGCAGCAGCGTGGCTACAAGACCTACCAGGGCCAGCTACGCAGGAGCATCCAGCTGTTTCCACTATTCTGTTATTTTGTAACATAACCCACGCGATGTGATTGGGGTTATTTATAGTCTGACTCGACTCTACCTCCACTTTTAGGAATGTGAACTGCTGATGATTGTGACAAAGAATTTGTCTGATTTTATAACTGTGTAAGTAATTGTATGCTTCCGTGCTTTTATAATTTCTAAGCTCCTCACCATCAACTACCTCAGATAAAACAAGATAATTGACTATGTCAACATATGTGACCGCTGGCCATTGTTTCATATCATCAACCCAGGAGGTGGCGCTGGCCAACTTCGTAGGATGAGGGACAGACAAAATTACGTTGTCTTCTATGACGTTGTATGCTGCCGATATTTAAAAAAAATAAAAACAGATAAAAACCTTTGTTTCAGAGCTTTTCGTGTAACTGTAATGCCTAACTATACGAATCAAGTGGCGAACCGGAAGTCTTGAGCATCCACCATACGTGTAAGTGCAAAGCATAACGGGTAGTTTCGCATCCCGTAAAAAAGGTGGATAGGCCGATTCGATTCTGACGGGAAGCCTAGTCCTTTACTGCTGCCCAAAGACCCATACAAAAGTTATTGATCCAGCTACAAGTTACAGAAGGAGTTCACCAGGGGCCCCGGACGACTGTTTAGAGCAAAAGAAAAGCATTGGCCGGGTATCGAACTATACCATTCACTATACCATCAATGGAGGCCTTTCATTATTGCCTGGATGCCGCTTGTGCGGTTACATCCTACATTATAATAGGTTATAGTATACAAGTTACCCTATTTAAAATGTAATAAGTAGTGTAACTATTTCAATTACTATATTAAAGTAATGTAACTATCACTGATTACATTTGATCACTTTTGATTACTTTTCTAATTTCCAGCACTGGGATGCATTTCGCCATGGTAACGTCTCTCATATAGAATGTAGCTTTATATGCTTTCAACAGCAATATGGATTGATGTAATTGGCAGATTGCAACTTTGAAATAAAAGAACCAATCAGAATAGCATCGCTTTACTAAACAGCCTTTTTTTCACAGTGATCGCAACATCAGTCTATGTGGGCTAAACTTTGATTCATTCATTATTGCTTTGGCACACAATTTACATTCAATGACGACATCTTTCAAATTACATGAATAATTTTCACTTGGACACAAACACCAACAAAACTTTATCTACTATACAGGTCAATTTGCATATGTTTACATACTCTGAATCTTGCAAGAATTAGTACATCTAGTACATAATTCTCACCTCTTTATAAATACTGAGGATTCAGACACTCATTCGCCGCCTACTGCTTTTCCTTTACTATATAGTAGGGAAGTATGCGGTTTCAGACGTAGCCAAGGACTCAAGGGATTACCCCAAGGGGAAGTTAAATTTGGAACTACACATGACTCTTACTATTTCTGCCATATAAAGATATTTTAAAGTATTTCAGCATGTCTGCAAGCAAAGCAGAATGCACCAAACATCTAATCAAAGTACTTTGGGGAAGCTACAGTAGAAAACCTGACCTTTTTAACTTTTAACTGAAATCAAGAACCAACACATGCGTATAATTTTGAGAACCTGTGAGAATCTTCTGGTAGGCTATAGCGTGGTATGTTCTGTTGATGACACAAACTCTGTTAATGAAATAGCATTGGGTTAACAAGTGGCAGTTTCTGCATTAATGGGACGTACAACACACTTTGAGAACAAAGTAAGTCCATTATGTAGGGTTCTTTAAGTCAGTGTACATTTCTTTTCAAATTAATCAATTAAAATTAGTGTAGCTTCTAAACACTGACTCCTCTAGAGGTCTAATAGTGCCACATTGTAACAGATACAACATGCCTTACCGGCACAACTGGGATTTAAACCCAGCATCTTCTGGTTAGAATAGCATTTACAAACTCAACTTTAACATAACAGATTTAGCTTTAAATAAACTTAAATGTAATTTTACTATGGTTAAGGTCAGTGAAAGCGTTCAAAAAATTAACTGGTGCAGTTTCTCTAAATAAAATACTGACTATATTAGGTTATTATCCTGGCATGTGGAGATTTCTAAACTGTGTCACAACTAGCCACACGGTAGGTTGTGCATTAACGTCTGTACCTTTGCAAGTCACGTGCAACCATAGGTTAAAGACTAAATGGGACTTGCAAGGGTACAGTAGGACAATCAGCTCCAACAGAATAAGGCACTTTCCAAGCCAGAAACAGTTAAACAGACATGAAACGTGACAAGTCAGATACAAGCAAGGATTGATGTCAGTTTTATTTAAAAACTTTCTTTTGCCCTTGAACCATTAAAGGACCAAGTGTGGCCTTCCCTTCCCACTGAACGCCTAGAGGGAGAAATAGAGACAAGTTAGAGCACAAGTGTCAAAAGCAACCTTAAAAGCAAGAGCTACCAACCTCCCAGAGCAGCAGCAATTCCACCATCAGGACCACATGTGGAGTCACAGCAACCACAAACTTGGTCGTTTCCATCAGCAGCAAACCACCTGCAACAAGACAAAGCAGTTTTAACAAGAGCAAAGACAGCTTAAAGAAAACAATTAAGTGCAACATATCCATTGGCAAAGGAACAGGATTTGTGCTGAGAATCACTGGGTGCAGAAGCAATAGTTGCCTTCAGAACACATGTTATGTAGATCTGCAAGGGATGACAGACAAGTCAGAAAGCCAAAGCAGATGGGAAGAGAAGTTGAATTAACTCATGCTATTCATAGTACATACAGAAGGACTGGAGCTCTCCTGGAACATGAATGCCTCCAGCTGGAACTGGATCTTGTCCACCTGGGACCGAGGCATGAAGCGGGAGCTGGAAGCTGTAGCCTTGGCATCCACAAAGCACCTCATGAATGTCAACTCTAGAACGTCATGCAACTAGACCTTACCCATGATACTAAATGACAGGTTTATAAAAATAAACAAACAACTAAAATGGTCCTATAGCATGACGGGCCATGTCCCTACCCATAGTTCTCAATCAAGGAGTATCTTGGAAGAGAGTTCACATCAGGCACTTGAGTGGCCACACAGCGGTCCACATACACATGCAGAGGCACATGATTGTACTGCTTTACAGATGCCTCGATGTTAAGAACACCACCCAGGAAATAGTAGTATGAAGGCCTCTGATAGGACCAATCGTCTACAAAGAAAAAGGCAACAGTCAGCGGAGGTTAAACTTGTTTTATTATAAACATCCACCTACCGATCATGAGCTTCAGGGAGAACAGCAAGACTTCTTTACCAGCCTCTGTTGAGGCATAAGGGACCCATGTTGGCCTCAGAGCGTCACTGCTTACATTTTGAAGCCTGTGGTTCATGAAAGTGCCCATTAAAATGGTCTCCCAGATGCACAAGCAGACAGAAAGTCACAGACCACTTGCCTTTGATAATGGCATTGTACATTGTATGGTAGATTGTGGTTACCAACAGGGTCATTCCAAATAAAATGTACTGTGAAGAAAAAGTACAGTATTGTTCAAAATAATAGCAGTACAATGTGACTAAGCAGAAAAATCAAGGTTTTTAGTATATTTTTTATTGCTACGTGGCAAACAAGACCCAGCATTCATGATAGGCACGCTCTTAAGGCTGTGCAATTGGGGTATTAGTTGAAAGGGGTGTGTTCAAAAAAACAGCAGTGTCTACCTTTGACTGTACAAACTCAAAACTATTTTGTACAAACATTTTTTTTTTCTGGGATTTAGCAATCCTGTGAATCACTAAACTAATATTTAGTTGTATGACCACAGTTTTTAAAACTGCTTGACATCTGTGTGGCATGGAGTCAACCAACCTGTGGCACCTCTCAGCTGTTATTCCACTCCATGATTCTTTAACAACATTCCACAATTCATTCACATTTCTTGGTTTTGCTTCAGAAACAGCATTTTTGATATCACCCCACAAGTTCTCAATTGGATTAAGGTCTGGAGATTGGGCTGGCCACTCCATAACATTAATTTTGTTGGTTTGGAACCAAGACTTTGCCCGTTTACTAGTGTGTTTTGGGTCATTGTCTTGTTGAAACAACCATTTCAAGGGCATGTCCTCTTCAGCATAGGGCAACATGACCTCTTCAAGAATTTTAACATATGCAAACTGATCCATGATCCCTGGTATGCGATAAATAGGCCCAACACCATAGTAGGAGAAACATGCCCATATCATGATGCTTGCACCTCCATGCTTCACTGTCTTCACTGTGTACTGTGGCTTGAATTCAGAGTTTGGGGTCGTCTCACAAACTGCCTGTGGCCCTTGGACCCAAAAAGAACAATTTTACTCTCATCAGTCCACAAAATGTTGCTCTATTTCTCTTTAGGCCAGTTGATGTGTTCTTTGGCAAATTGTAACCTCTTCTGCACATGCCTTTTTTTAACAGAGGGACTTTGCGGATTCTTGAAAATAGATTAGCTTCACACAGACGTCTTCTAACTGTCACAGTACTTACAGGTAACTCCAGACTGTCTTTGATCATCCTGGAGGTGATCATTGGCTGAGCCTTTGCCATTCTGGTTATTCTTCTATCCATTTTGATGGTTGTCTTCCGTTTTCTTCCACGTCTCGCTGGTTTTGCTCTCCATTTTAAGGCATTGGAGATCATTTTAGCTGAACAGCCTATCATTTTTTGCACCTCTTTATAGGTTTTCCCCTCTCCAATCAACTTTTTAATCAAAGTACGCTGTTCTTCTGAACAATGTCTTGAACGACCCATTTTCCTCAGCTTTCAAATGCATGTTCAACAAGTGTTGGCTTCATCCTTAAATAGGGGCCACCTGATTCACACCTGTTTCTTCACAAAATTGATGACCTCAGTGATTGCATGCCACACTGCTATTTTTTTGAACACACCCCTTTCAACTAATTAAACTAATACCCCAATTGCACAGCCTTAAGAGCGTGCATATCATGAATGCTGGGTCTCATTTGTTTTCTGAGAATCTACTGAACCTACTGGTAACTTGCTTGCCACGTAGCAATAAAAATATATACTAAAAACCTTGATTAATCTGGTTAGTCATATTGTTCTGCTATTATTTTGAACAATACTGTACATACTTTTGAGTGTGTAACAAAAGAGGACGCAAGCTTTGGGACAAACAATCACCGTCAAAGTTAAAATCCTCCACATTCAATTTAATTTCCTACTGTATCAGAGAGAAGTGTAGTAGCACGTTCATCTGCCATGCATGTCTTTAAAGCAGAGACTCATGTGTTTACAGTTTAAATATAATGATGGATTTAAAAGTTAATGGCCAAACATATTACATTTGTAGTTCAAATCGAATATCAGCCGTTATATATCAGAAATTGACCATCCGGCTCACTGATTGCACATCGTATTTCTGCACGAGCGCATGAATGTGAGTGTTTTATAACAGATGCTCGCCAAAGCAGCGTGTTTGGAGAAGTTTGTGAGTATCAGTGGTGTATGTACACATGGGGATCAGCTCCATAGACATGGTTGCTTGTTCACTGATGACATCAGCTAAGTTTCATTCATTCAGAATTTTATTTTTAATTTTTTTTTAGTGTGTTTTTTATGAATGGATATGAATAGTAGTTATATACAGTCCTTGACATCTCCCTGTGGTCTTGCTTGGTATGGCAGGTTGACTTGTGCTTGTTGTACTAATTGTAATATAACTAAGCAGAGTAAGTACTCCTAAGTTGTAAAGAATGTCTGCAATGTACGTTTGCAAACAACACTGAATGTTAATATATTTTAAATCTATATAAAATGGGGCATGTTGGTGGGCCTTGCAGTATTGATTCAGAGAGGAGCCTTCAAGTAAAAAAGGTTGGGAACCACGGTTCTGTATGATTAAATATAATAGTATTGAGAAATTGGTCCTAGATATTATAAAGATTAAAAAAAAGGCTGTATAGTAAAGCAGTGCTATTCTGATGCTTTTGATCAATGAATTTGCAGAGCATCACGTCTGCCAATTGCAATTACCATTGAAAGCATAAGGCTACATTCTGTCTGACAGATGCCACCATGTCAAGTGAAATGCATGCTTTGTGCGCAATCATAGCATTACCATCCAAAAATAAAAACTTGTCATGCTTGAATAAGCAGTTATGTTAATCCAGCTATAAAGCAACAAGTAGAGACCAAACCAGATAACAAGGTATACGGTTGAATTAAGAAGTTTATTAAAACTACTAAAGTCACACGACCAGGTTAACTTCTCCACTAGACACCACAGTTTGTCCACTAGAGTATGTCTTGACATTAGCTTCTCTTCCTGGAAAGGAAATGGTAGAATTGTGGATGGCATTTAAAAACCAAGTTCTCATGGTTCCTGAAGTCAGTTTACAACAAGCACTCACTTTTCCTAGAGCAGCTTTGCTCACAGGAGCCAGAAGAGGGATGGCACACCGCTGTACTACAGTGGATGAAGATCTAACAGAGGGGAAAGGGTTAAGCCACAGAAAGCACCATTACAATATTAAGGACTCATGAAAGGCTGCAGAGCATACGGTTTCCTGTAGAGGACCCAGTGATGCTGGATTCACAAATGTAAACATCTTCAAAGCAAAGCGCTTGTAGTGGGTTGGGAACTGAAGACCAGAAGATCCAGCCACCGGAACCAGTGTGGTCAGATAACGGTCATCCTGGTAAGGGCATCTGAAAGGCAAAGAGGCAGTCAGAAATGCTTTACAGCACATTAGATGGAGGAAGACTGACCTTACTCACCCATCGACCAGAAGGTCCCACTGGGGTAGACTGAGTGGACTAGGGGTTGATGTTGCCCAGCAACGTCCCAGCATTAGGACAATGTTGGGGTCAGTCCTCTCCAAAATGCGTACCTCAACATACACAGGCTCCCGCAGGACTTTTGTAACCGGATAATCAGCGTCGCCGTAGTAGGATGTGTACGCTTCATCCCCTGAGGAAGAACACAGGCATTTAACCATAAACTCGTGCAATCTGGAGTTTCAGAAAATACTTACACATACTTGGGACAGACACTTACCTTCTGCACAGCCTTTGGTGACACATTGACCATTTGCCAGTCTAAGCTCCACCCTGAGGGGTCCAGGAGCAGCTACTGGTGGAGGTGCAGGAACAGTGTTGACCTCCACAACCAGAGCTTCCACAGAAGTGGCAGAGTACCTACACTGGAAGAGAAGCCTGGACAACAAACAGTGATCTTGTAGCATTTCTCAAGGATTAACAGTTATGAAAGCATAAAACCACCTACTCAAAATGGCTGTCCCTTGTGATGGAACCAAGTGGCCCAACACCCACTTCATACGAGGAGGTCATTCTGTTTTCATACACCACATATCCACTGTCCTCCTGCAAATAGTAACTGTTGGCATCCAGTCCATGCCAAGCCATGCAGAACAGAACCACAAGCAGCTACTCACCATCATGCTCGTGCCACATGCAGTGACAGGGAACTGGTATATAGCAAAGGAAGGTGTGGATCCCACAGGACTGCAAGCTGGGTCATTTCCACCCAGGAGACGGACTGAATCTAGGCTCAAGCGAGGTAGCGTAACATCTCTAGCCACCACTACCACAAACTGACCATCTCTTATACACTGGACAGTCACTGGAACAAGGTACAACAGCAGGTTATTGCTGAGGAGCAGTTTAACATAAAGTTTTACATGACTCAACACACTTACCTGCCTTCCCATAGAAACACTGTTGTCCGTTAAAGCAGCAGTTGATAGCTTGACACTCAGCACCACTGATACCAGGTGGGCCACATTGGATCTGCTCATAATCAGCTACAGCACATTTGTCAAGGGGTTCTGCCTGCACCACTGGCTGCTTAGGCTGAAACTGCTGAGGAACCTGTTGACTAGCTTGCTGTTTAACTAGCTGAGGAACCGGTTGACTTGCTTGCTTTTTAACCAGCTGAGAAAACTGTTGACTAGCTTGCTGTTGAACCAGCTGAGGAAACTGTTGACTAGCTTGCTGTTTCACCAGCTGAGGTAACTGTTGACTAACTTGCAGCTGAACCTGTTGAGGAAACTGTTGACTAGCCTGCTGCTGAACCTGTTGAGGAAACTGTGGACTAGTTTGTTGAACCCGCTGGTCAGTTTTCTGTAACGTCAGAGCTTGAGGATTCTGGGCCAGATTACTCCACTGTGGAACAGCATGACAGAAAGCACAAAACCACACACAAAGTGCCAGAGACTGCTGGGCACACCAACTTCCTGCCATTGTTCAACAGCTAGTCACACTGCTGAGATGTTGTCCTTTGGTCTTTTTTGTATTCTACAGCTGTTGGCTAATTAACGATAATCCCTCCCTCTTCATTAACAGTCATCAATCTCCAGACTTGCCCAAATTGGAGCTCATGCTATGGCCTACCAGAAGATTCTCACTGGTTCTCAAAATTACACGTATGTGATGTTTTCTTGATTTCAATTAGTCAGATTTGTCAAATTGTAGATAATTAAAAGGTTCATGCTCAGGTTTTCTACTGTAGCTTGCCTAAAGTACTTTGTTTAGATGTTTGGTGCATTCTGCTTTGCTTGCAAACATGCAGAAATACTTTTAAAATATCTTTATATGGCAGAAATAGTAAGAGTTGTGTGTGTTAACTTCCCCCTCGAGGTAATCCCTGTTACCAATTTGAAGTGTTTCAACAGTGGACAAGGAGGTTTATATGAACAGACCCTCGACTCCTTGGCTACATCTGAAACTGCATACTTCCCTACTAGTAGAGGAAAAGCAGTAGGCGTGAATGAGTATTTCTGAGTCCTCAGTATTTATAAAAGAGAAAGCGCGGGCAAGACTATTTAACAAGAACTGTAAACAATGTAATTTTGTCTGTCCCTCATCCTACGAAGTTAGCCAGCACCGCCTCCTGGGTTGATGATATGAAACAATGGTCAGCGGTCACATATGTTGACATATTCAATTATCTTGTTTTATCTGAGGTAGTAGATGGTAAGGAGCCTAGAAATTATAAAAGCACAGAAGCATACAATTACTTACACAGTAATAAAATCAGACAAATTATTTGTCACAATCATCAGCAGTTCACATTCCTAAAAGCGGAGGTAGAGTCAAGTCAGACTAAAAATAATCCCAATCAGATCGCGTGGGTTATGTTACAAATAACGGAGTAGTGGAAACAGCTGGATGCTCCTGCGTAGCTGGCCCTGGTAGGTTTTGTAGCCACGCTGCTGCTGTGTTGTGGAAGGTGGGTATTTATAAATACAGCTACACTGCTGGTGTGGCTAAACCAATATCAAATACATTTAAATAGTCTGTATGAGCTGCATGATTCAATGTAAAGAAGTATTTTTTTACTGCAATATAATAAATTTCAATCATAACAAAATTGTTCAGCTGTAACAAAGTAAATAAAATAAACAATATGTTTTCAGTGGCCGGTGGTATGACAGGGCTATCTTGCACTGATGAGCAGCGTAGATGGAGTGCAGGGACCAGAAGAAATCTAGAACAGAAAAGAGTCAGTCAGATAACATTTAAACTTCACAAAGAAGAAAGGCTGCCATCTACACCAAGCTATGACACACATCAAGACTTCAGGAGAGAGTCAATTCTTCAGGCACAAAACCACTTTTGGAAAAGTGCTACAATGCCAATGTATCCGAGCAGGCAGATGACATTGATAGGCTTTAACTCCACCAGCCACATGGAGAGACTTTGACTTGCAGTAAATGTGACGCATTTTACAGTAAATACATAGAAATGAACAGCAACCAGCAGATGAATTAGAGAACCAAACACAAAATCAGAGTTTGTCAGAGGTTTGGCATAGTGCAAGACAGATAAAGATCACTGCTAGTTTAAGGTGTAAAATCCGTACGAGCAACAACAAATCCAGATAAATTCATGAGAGAGCATCTCTTCCCTACCTTTCGGGGTAATGCGGCTACAAAGTATGGGAGTGAGAAATGGGAAATAGCTCGAAACCTTCTTGTAGAAAAAGGTCTACATGTGTCCCTCTCAGGTACCAGGGTCAGTCTGACAGAGCCATGGCTGTCTGCAAGCCCTGATGGCATAATAGATGGTATGAAACTTCTGGAAGTAAAGTGCAATGTCTCAAAGCAAGGTTTCAAAAATTCAAATTTATTTGATAGTTCCTTGTTTTCAGGTTTTTTGCACTGTAATTGCACACATTTTGTATGGTATGTTTTCTTAAATTAATTAAAAAAGTATACATGTACATAGTATACAAAAACAGAAAACATTGAGATTGTTTTTAAAAATAATTGTATCATTGAGATTAAATGCATATGTACACATTCGATTACATGCAACAGTGTGAGCATTAATTATCTGCTTCACGGATCAGGTCACCTTGCAGATTCACTAAAGCTGCACATATACGCAGAATGTTATCAATCTTTGGCATAAAGGTGATAGGCAGGGTTTGTGACAACACCTTGTACACTTTCAGTCTCCTAACTGCACGCTCAACATGTATTCTTACATTTGCAATCCTGCGACTACATGTGACTTTTTCTTCAGTCGGCTGTGTTTTGTTGGCGAAATAAAGAATTTTCAAGTTGACTTGTCTTTCATACAGTAAGTCTCTAATCAAGAAACCCCTGTCCACCATCACTTCATCTCCCGGTTTAAGGTATTCAAGAATACCAGAGTCACATGTGATGAATGTGTCTCTACAGCCACTAAATATTTGATAGTGTTGTAAGCATAGCAGTGGCTGTATGATTCGGACCTTAAGTCTAGGTTTCTTGGTTTTTGGATTTTGAACAATATATATGAACAAGTACTGATAGGTATTATTCTGTTAAATAGTGTGATCTGAGCTGTAATATGACGAACACTTAAACATCTTGTACTGCTGCAACAAACAGGCCACACTCTACAGCCAAAATAGTTAGTCAATATTTAAGTGTGTGGACATTTGGGTAAACTCGTTACAGTAACAAACTCATCTTTGACTAAAGGGAAACAACAATCTCTTTATATTCATAAAAAAAAACCTCCCTGGACTTTAAGGTTGAACACTCTCAAAGTGGAGCATAATTGAGGTTTAGTTAGACTCATTAAACCATTCATCCTACAGAATCGAACCACTCTAACACAGAGTTTGATGCTGAATTTGGAACCGCATACTACTCATATATTTTTATGGCAGAAATAGTAAGAATACTTAAAGTCAGAATAATTATTAACTTAAGTGCCGATGCTAAAGAGTCATACGTTAAATGATTCCACTTGTGATTGTCTGATTTGAATCATGCAGTGAAGACAACACAGTGTTTACTTAACAAGTAAACTTATGTTTAAGGACACATCATGAGATATTGGTCGCACATACTGATAACACTGTATCTGTGTCGTAATGCCGCCGATCGATTGTGCAGACCTAGTAGCATGTTAGTTTTGTAAATAATGTTAGTGAATAAACTCCCCTTTGTCTGGACAAATTCGTTGTCTTCTCTTCTTTCTTAATGGACGATCATATCCTAGCCAAAGTTCAGGATATGGATTTTCCGATGTTGGTTGTCTGTTCACAAAGTGGAATGAGCATACATGGATGTTACAGGCGGAAATTTCAAATTAAGCGCCGTGAGCCATTTTCTTTTGCTCGTCATCGGATGGCTTGTTGTTGGTTTGTGGTCGTAACACTCAAGTTCCAGAAGATTTTTAAGCTTTCTGTAGCTGTTGTGACAGCCTTTAACAGCACAAATTCCCCAAAGCCTTCACTAATCGCCATCACCAGTAACATTGTCTCACTGATGGAACAGATGGAGCGCCTTTAACGGTCTCCAGACAGAGCGCAAACACAATCACGGCCAGAGTCGCCGCTCCGCCACGCTGCTGCGTAGGGCACCAAGTGCTGAGGCGGCACCACAAGAAAATTCTCTCAGCCCCGCGTTAGTCACAAAAATGTCCTCGATCGCTTCATGGAATTACATCGTTATATATTTTTCGCATGTTTTTAAAAGGAAAGGGCCGACGTGATTTACCAGCACCCCTCGAAGATAACACCTTCATGCAAAATGCAGCTTTTCAGACTGATGTTACGCAACATTTAAATGCACTCCGATGCATAAATCCGATGAACCTGAACGATGTGGCTGCATTTGAAGCTAACGAATTTGTAAACTACAACACCTGACGGTGCGTAGCACAGGCCCTGTTTGCCCTCTACCATTGTTTGAATTAGTTTATTTAGAAGTTGAATTTAATTAGGATTATTTGAGTAGTTGTAATGTAGTTCGATGTTGGAAGGAAGAAGACAGGGTCGGCTTGACTGGGACTTACACACTTTTATTTTTGCTCACGCACACACAGACGCTCTCTGGCGTATACACTCAAAATCCACGATATGGGTCGCCCCGTTTCACACCGGCACACCTTAGTGGCTCGTACACTCAAGTTCCACGATATGGGTCGCCCCGTTCAGTTCTCAGCAATAGCAGCTTCTCTTGTTCACTCTCAGCAGCGTGCGTGTAGTCCCAGTCCAATTCTCTCTCCCTCCCTCTCTCTCTGCAGCGGCTTATAAGCGCTCTCTCCACGCCAATTACTGTAATCAGAGACAGGTGTTATCATCTGCTTGACCTACTTACCGACCGCTCTGCTCCACTCTCTTTCTCCCGCTGCAGCTTTCGCGGAACCACGCCCCCTCCGCCACATACCCCCACCGCCCGACTCAGGCCGGGGAGCCATCCGGCCTGCAGCCTCCCCCTCCTCCGGGAGAGGAAGTCAGCCGCAGCCATCTGAGCACCCGGCCTGTGGACCACCTTGAACTTAAATGGCTGTAAAGCTAGATACCAACGGGTGATCCGCGCGTTGGTATCCTTCATGCGGTGGAGCCACTGCAGGCGTGATCCGAACAGAGGGTGAACTCCGCCCCAGGAGGTAATAGCGAAGGGTGAGGACGGCCCACCTGATGGCTAAACACTCCTTCTCTATGGTGCTGTACATCGTCTCTCTCTTAGAGAGCTTTCGACTGATGTACAGCACCGGCCGCCTCACCCTCCACCTCCTGGGCCAGGACTGCGCCCAACCCCTGTCCGAGGCGTCCGTCTGCAACAAGAATGGAGAGAAAAGTTAGGAGCCTGTAAGAGCGGTCCACCACACAGGGCAGCCTTTAACTGGGTAAAGCCTGCTGGCACTGCTCCGTCCACCGAACTGTATCTGGTTCTTCCTTTTAGTTAGATCAGTCAGCGGGCTGGCGAGGTCCGAATAATTAGGTACAAACCTCCGATAATATCCCGCCAGCCCCAGGAACTGTCTAACCTCCTTTTTGGTCTTGGGTCTTGGGCAGGCCGCAACCGCTGCGGTCTTATTAATTTGGGGACGCACCTGCCCATGACCCAAGTGGAAGCCCAGATATCTTACTTCCACCCGCCCAATTGCACACTTCTTCGGGTTGGCCGTGAGCCCCCTTCTCAGCGACCTGAGGACTGCTCGCAAATGCTGCATATGGCGCTGCCAGTCCCCACTATAAATGATGATATCATCTAGATAAGCAGCGGCATATGCAACATGCGGCCGCAGGATTCGGTCCATCAGGCGCTGAAAAGTCGCGGGTGCCCGAACAGCCGAAAGCGTAACAAATTGGTGCAATCCAAAGCGGCGTGGTGAAAGCTGTTTTCTCTTTGGTTACTGGAGACAAGGATCTGCCAGTAACCCTTTGTCAAGTCCAGTGTCGAATAAAAAGCGAGCAGTACCCAGCCGATCAAGCAATTCGTCAATCCGTGGCATGGGATATGCATCAAATTTCGACACGCGTTGACTTTTCTGTAATCCACGCAGAACCGGACCGAGCCGTCAGGTTTTGGTACCAAACGATCGGGCTCGCCCAGTCACTGTTGGATTCTTCTATTACCCCCATCTCTAACATTGCCTCTAATTCGGCCTGAACCACTTCTTTCTTGTGTTCTGGCAACCTATATGGTCGGCTCGCATACCGCGGCGCCCGGCTCGGTCTCAACGTGGTGTTGGATGAGGTCCGTCCGACCCGGTAGGGGCGAGAACACGTCGGCGAACTCCGCCTGTAATTGTTTGAGGTCTATGAGCTGGGAGGGTGAGAGGTGATCTCCCCCCGGGACCAGAGCGGGAGATTGTGACTTTTGAACCGCCTCTGGTCCGAGATCATCCTCTCCACTCACTACCGTCGCCAGCATCACAGCCTCGGCCTCAACCCATTTTTTTAATAAATTGATATGATATATCTGACGTGCCCCGTCCCTGTCGGACCGAATGACCTCATAGTTCAGATCCCCTACTCGTCGTGTGACCTCAAACGGTCCTTGCCACTTGGCGAGTAATTTAGAACTAGAGGTGGGTAGTAACAGAAGTACTTTCTCTCCCGGTGCAAATTGTCTTAATCTAGCCCCTTTGTTGTACAGCTGTCTCTGTTTGTCTTGAGCCTGTAACAAATTCTCCATCGAAAGCCGCCCCAGAGTGTGGAGTTTTGTTCTCAGGTCCAAGACAAACTGAATTTCGTTTTTACTAGCGGACGGTCCGTCCTCCCAAGCTTCCCTAATGACATCCAAAACCCCTCGGGGCTGGCGGCCATAGAGAAGCTCGAAGGGGGAAAACCCCGTGGAGGCTTGGGGAACCTCGCGGACAGCGAACAAGAGAGGTTCTAGCCATTTGTCCCAATTTTTGGCGTCTTCGTGAACGAATTTACGAATCATGGTTTTCAACGTGCGATTAAATCTTTCTACCAGCCCGTCTGTTTGTGGGTGATAGACGCTGGTTCGAATAGACTTAATGCCCAATAATCCGTAAAGTTCGCGGATTGTCCCTGACATAAACGCCGTGCCTTGATCGGTGAGAATCTCTTTCGGATTCCCACCGAGATTAGGGAGAACAGTGCACTCGCAACACTTTTCGCGAAATGTTACGTAGTGGCACTGCCTCCGGATATCGCGTTGCATAATCCACCAGGACTAATGCAAGCGATGTCCGGCTGACCGCTCTAATGGCCCGATGAGGTCCATCCCAATTCTTTCGAAGGGGACCTGCATCAATGGGAGGGCACAATGGTGCTTTTGGTTGGGCGGTGGATTTACCAACTGACATTCACGACAAGGACGCACACCACCGGCGTACATTCTCGTGAATGCCCGGCCAAAAGAACCGGGCCATGAGGCGGTTTAGTGTCGCTATTTGCCTAAATGCCCAGCCATAGGATTATGATGAGCCGCCTGGAAAAGCATTTCCGGCGGCTTTTAGGAATTAACAACTGGGTTGTAGTCTGCTTTGTTTGGGCATCTTGGGTCACCCTATACAACCTGTCCTTTATCAGAGAAAAATAAGGAAAAGTGAGCGGTTTATCAGGACGGAGGGGATGGCCGTCGATGGCACAGACCTGATTGAACGCATTTTTGAGCGTTTCATCCTGGGACTGTTCCAGGGGAAAGTCATCGCGTTCCGAAAACACTGGCGTTTCCGGAGCGCTCAGTTCCCCTGGATCAGTGCCCAGTGGTCGCGGTTCCACCTCCCCCGCCTGTGCAACCGCCACTTTCCCCGTCTCTTTTTTCCCCCAAGAGGCACCCACACATAAACATCCCAATAATTCCTTAAAACCTGGCCAATTTGTTCCCAAAATCAGTGGGTGCCGGAGGTGCTGGTTAACGGCCACCTCAACTCTATGTTTTTTTCCCCTGAATAGAAAATCCATTGGCACTAACGGGTATTCTCTCACCTCCCCGTGCACACACCTCACCATAACCATGCGGCGCTTATCCCATGCCCCGGGCTGAATCAGGCTTTGGTGTACAGAGGTCTGGTTACAACCTGAATCCACCAGAGCCTGATAAGTACCCCCCTTGATACTCACGGGTATTTGGTACAGTCCAGCTTGATCGGGGGCAGCGTGGGGCGCGTCGGGGACCCTGACCAGCGTCCCCACCTCCATCACTGGACACTGATCAACAAAGTGCCCAGGGTCCCCACAACGCCAACACGCCGGCCCAGGCCTCCCCGCCGCCCTAGTGGCTGGAAGCAGGCCCGGGAATTGGCGTGGAGAGACCGCGGGGCGGCCCGCCAGCGGTGTCGGTTCTGGCTCTCCTCCTCCTCCCCTCGGCGCTGATTGGGTGGTCGCGGGTGGTTCTCCTGAACCACCCATCCTCCATCTTGGGGCCGGCCGGGGAGGCACCCCAGCGATACCTAGGAAAGGGGATAGGTTTTGGAGAGAGACGGGGAGGGGGAAGGAGAGGAGAGAGAGAGAGCGAGAGATGCTGATGGTAGATGTTCGCCGACCCCTCGGCACGCCACCATCTCGTCCTCCGCCAGTTGGATGGCCTGGTCCAGCGACGTCGGGCGGTGGCACTGGACCCACTGGGCAGTCTTCTTCGGCAACCTGGCCACGAACTGCTCCAGTGCCACACGGTCGATGATCCCCTCGACGTCACTTCCATCGGCCATCAGCCACTTGCGGCAGGAGTCCCGGAGCTGGTGCGCAAACACGAAGGGTCGGCCGGACTCGTCTAGTGTCAGGGTACGGAACCGCTGACGGTGTTGTTCCGGCGTCCGGCCGACCCGCTGTAGAATGGCGCGCTTGAGATCGTCGTAGACCAGGAGATTCTGGACTGGCAGTTGGTGTGCGGCTACCTGAGCCTCCCCCGACAGCAGGGGAAGCAGCCGCATCGGCCAGTCCGCCTTGGGCCATTCCCGGAACCCGGCCGCCCTCTCAAAAAGCTCTATGAAGGCCTCAGGATCATCCTGAGGCCCCATCTTCGATAGCGGGACGGCCGCGGCTGATTCGGTGGTCTGTCTCTGGGAATGGCCGGATCTCCCGGTCTATCCAGCCCCGGAACAGCTCGCGGTCTTCATGCTGGGCCGTGAGGAGAGCTTCAAACGCCGCTGTTGCTCCTCCTCACGGCCAGCAGATCCTGGTGGTGTTCTTGGTGAAGACCGCGAGCGATTGGGCGATGTCCGCAAGCGGCGTCTTCGGCGGAGTTGACATGGCGGCGGCGATCTTCTCCCTTCCCGGGTTTCGGCACCAGTGTAATGTAGTTCGATGTTGGAAGGAAGAAGACAGGGTCGGCTTGACTGGGACTTACACACTTTTATTTTTGCTCACGCACACACAGACGCTCTCTGGCGTATACACTCAAAATCCACGATATGGGTCGCCCCGTTTCACACCGGCACACCTTAGTGGCTCGTACACTCAAGTTCCACGATATGGGTCGCCCCGTTCAGTTCTCAGCAATAGCAGCTTCTCTTGTTCACTCTCAGCAGCGTGCGTGTAGTCCCAGTCCAATTCTCTCTCCCTCCCTCTCTCTCTGCAGCGGCTTATAAGCGCTCTCTCCACGCCAATTACTGTAATCAGAGACAGGTGTTATCATCTGCTTGACCTACTTACCGACCGCTCTGCTCCACTCTCTTTCTCCCGCTGCAGCTTTCGCGGAACCACGCCCCTCCACAGTAGTATTATAGTAGTATAGGTTTTAATATCTTGAATATACTGAAGGGTGCACGTCTTATATTTCACTGTTTAGACCACTTGTTACTAGTGATGGACACTTTTGACACACTCAGTAAATCTTCAAAACCTTGTTTCAAATCATGGTTGGGATCTCATATCAAACTGGCCAAATCACATGATTTCAGCTAACAAGGCTTTATGTCATTGGCTGCATCTAAAATTGCATACTTTAAAAAAAATAATAATTGCCTATTTTTTGTTATTTTGTCTTTCTTTTGACTACTCTTTTATGAGTAGTTTTTTGCCTACTATATAGTGGGTGCTTCTCAATACTGAAACTGATGCTTCCTCATTTCCTCACTCCTCCGTCCTCCAGCCTGTGACCGAAACTGATCAAAGTTAGCCATCTTGAACAGAAGACCGAGGCTGCCTTTCACTCCACCTTTAGACACACACTTGGGATCTTCCCTAAGCACTTCCCCTCGGGGAATCCACGCTGCAATTTTGAAGTGCGCTCCGCCGTGAAGTGAGCGAGGAAGTTTATATAGACAGACCCTCGCTCCTTCGGTCAAGTCTACTTCATATGGACACTTCAGGCAGCTTCATATACCACAATGCAACACGATTGTGACGCCACCACATATTTAATTTATCCCACCACAAACAACTCTATGAAACACACCTATATACACATATATATACCTATATACACATATATATACAATTTCGTAAGGAAAAATAAAAAAATCAACTTCATAGTGGATTCCAAGTGATCATGGGCTTAGGATGTTCCAGTTCAGTCCATAGCAAAGGTTCTGCCAGTAGTGGACACTCATGCATCGTCAGCAATGACACACATCCGAGTGAACGAGACGGAGGGAAGTTAGCGAGTGAAGGGCATAATAAAAACCAACTGGAACGCAGCACAGGCGTCAGAAGAATAATCAACTGAAGAAAATTTTACTGTTATTGTATTGAATCCAATTAGGGTCAATTTGACACAAGGCTTGAGTGCAAAAAACCTAACACAACACAAAAACAGAAATGTGCAACTTTTCTACAGTATTACCATAATGAAATATATTCTGACTCTAAAAAATCAAAAACTGTCAAAGCAATTAGATGAAACTGAATGCCTACACAAATGTTAGTCTTTCAGTTAATTAACAACCATCGGGGAAATTTAGGAATAAATGTTGAACAGTAATGAAAACTTGTACCATAAGAATAACGCTGCTTGATGATAGTGTTTTTTAGATCAGTGTTTTATGTGTGGCAAAGTCTGTCAGTTCATTAACATCCATTCAAAGCGGAAACTGAGGAATAAATGTTGTATGTATATATATATATAAATCACAGTAAGTGAGGCTTTTCACCTCTTGCGTTTAATGGCTGTTGCTGATTCTGCCTCATGACTTTAATTGCTGTGATTGTTGATGCTAATCAGTATCTGAGTCAAGTGTGAATGCATGGATGAAGGTGTGACTCTTCCTGATCTCTATGATAATCAGGGCTATAGTTAGAGCCCCCTGAAATCTCTATAAAAGCACAATCTTTCTGTGATTTAGCCACACTTGATGACTGCAGCACTACAGGTGAAGCAACTGAGATCCACGTGACACACTATTATAAAATGGCATTTATTAAAGAGGAGAGGATTGAAGAAACATTGAGAGTGAAAGATGAAGAAACGGAGGAACAAACAGAGAGAGGAGAGTGAAGAAATGAGGATTGAAGAAACATTGAGAGTGAACCATGAAGATACTGAGGAACAAACAGAGAAAGAGGAGAGTGAAGACATGAGGATTGAAGAAACATTGAGAGTGAACCATGAAGATACTGAGGAACAAACAGAGAAAGAGGAGAGTGAAGACATGAGGATTGAAGAAACATTGAGAGTGAACCATGAAGAAACTGAGGAACAAACAGAGAAAGAGGAGAGTGAAGACATGATGATTGAAGAAACATTGAGAGTGAACCATGAAGATACTGAGGAACAAACAGAGAAAGAGGAGAGTGAAGACATGAGGATTGAAGAAACATTGAGAGTGAACCATGAAGAAACTGAGGAACAAACAGGCCGGTTTCATTCTCAAAGCACGACCATCACACACAACTTGTCTGTATCGTGGTCAGTAGACGAGGTGCAGATGTTCCTCGTTGGTAGCCGAGGAGCGGATCCAGCGAGAGCTGAATGGGACGACCGGAATGAAAAAGTTTTTCAGGAAGTCGCTCAGCTCTTGGCACACGCGGCTACCACCGGACCTACAAACAGTGTAGGGACAAGTTAAAAACTAAAAAGCAACTACAGAACCATAAAGTACCAGAACAGCCGGAGTGGTTCGAACAGAAGAACGTGGAAGTGGTTCGACCAAATGGACGCCATCTATAGAAGTAAACCAGCGAGCAATGGGAGGGGGGGTGCCCTGGACTTGGCCACGGCACTGTTGGAGAACACGGTGGAGGATGGTATGTTGTGTGTTAACTCTATATTACGCTTGAAAGCTTCACTTTACTGACCATCTACTTTTACATCAAGGCTATTTAATGGTTAAATGTGTGTAAAATCAGCATGCTGACAACAACTGCTGAATGCAGCACAAAGAGCTAATAGCTAACCGCTAGCAATAGTGCTTGTTATGTTGTTTTGTTGCTAGTTTGTTTTGTGTTGCAGTAATTTGTGCATTCACAAACTAACTGTACAAACTTTTGTTTTCAAATTCATTGTCCACAATTGATTCTTTAGCACTTTCTACGTGCAATGATGGCTCAACTTCCCAAACGGTGCTAACAGCGTCACCACCAGCACGACTGCCAACACCAGCACCAGCATCAGCAGCAACAGCCTCCAGCATTAGCATGAAACCAGAGCGTGGTCACAGGTATGAAATATGACGTCAACACTACATATCTCTAGACTAAGCTTGCAGATGCTTTACTCATGATGAGTACAGCGCCTGAAATAATATAGGATATATCAGCATTTTATATACACACACAATTGTTTTAGATTGATTGAAAAGGTGTAAAGGAGTAACATTAATTTAGGAGGACAGGTATTTTAGGCTGCTGCCCTTTAAGACCAAACTGTAATTGTGATTGGATGGTAATTTTGTTGTATGATGAGCTTGGCTACTTTTGATTAGGCTATTCTGGCATGACAGGAGACTGGTGACTACTCGCTCTATGAACACCCAGCCATAAAGACATTTTAGTACAGATCAAATATGGGACAAAACTTATAATATATATATATATATATATATATATATATATATATATATATATATATATATATATATATATATATATATATATATATATTAGGATTGGGACAATTACCGCTTTCATGATAAAACCACAATAAAATGTACTTGACGGTTAGTTTTATCATTTAAAATGTAATTATCATTAAATCAGTGATAGATTATCGCGATTTCGAAAAACTTGTGGTAAATCCTGTCCAGCCAGCATCAGCTTCAGTCAAATCTTTTCGTGACCATCACACACTGTTGTATAGCGAACGTGGCGAAGTGGACTTTGACCTCAGTACCATAACTACATCTGGTTTAAATATGTTCTCACTCACTTGAAATCAACGTGAAGCTTCCACAAAGAAGTTTGTATTGATAATCGTGATAATTTTGCTCACAATAATCGTGATAATAAATGTTCATACTGTCCCATCCCTATATAGTATTTATGAATTCCTGATGCTAACCATAAATACATTATTGCTAGTTACGGTGATTAGTTCATACTGTAGATCATTTAAGGGATGTTAATGTACAGTTCTTATATAAATTAATTGATATTATGATAACGTTAGCTGCATTGTACTCTCAAAAATAGTTAATCACTGTAAAAACCTTTGGTTTGTCCAGGCCAGAGGAAAGCAGCCAGCACCATCAGGAGCATCTTGCTGTTTTCAGAGAGCTGCAGGTGGCTGATATTCAGCAGCAGGAGCTGAACCGGGGAGCGCCATGTGCAGATGGCAGTCGATGAGGCCCGGCTAGCGAGGAACAGGAAGCGGCCATAAGAGCGGAGGAAAACACACAAACGACTGCATTCAATCAAGCCTTCCTCAGTGTCATAGGGACGCTTGTACAGGCGATGAGTGGCGGACAGAACTGGACTCTCTGCCTGACTAGGTGTTATTCATGGTTAGTTCATGCTAACTAATGTTAACTAATACAACCTTATTGTAAAGTGTTACCGTTTTTTTGTTTAGTTTTTTTTATACTGAATTGGTCGATTTTTCTGAGTTTTCTTTATTATGTTGTCATAAAGCCAGCATTAAAGATTATTATTATAAGAAATTGACTCCATCTAGAACTTTCTTGCTTCACCAAACTCAGGCTCAGACCTTCCGAATGGTCTGACTCGATTATATCTTTTCTAAATGGTCAGACTTACTTTCCCAAAAATCCCATTGATTTGCCTTATTTGAGCAATGGGGGCCGTAATACTTAATGCTGTCCACTAGAGGGGGGGACAGGATAATAAGGGTGCGTCTCAATCAGCTCCCCAGGTCAGTAGTCAGGGCACTGATCAGGGAGTCTGTCAGCCCATTGACTTCTGAACTAGGGAGCTGATTGAGAAGCACACTAGGTCTTTTCTACTCTCTCTCCCTGTTTGCATCAGTTTAAATGACAAATAAATGCATTAATTTAATTCATAAATAGGCAATATCTGTGTATGAGAAAAAGCTTTAGGGTGTACTCACACTATGCACTCTGAACTGTGCTTCCCAGATAGCACACGTACGTCAGGCCGATGTCGACCCGATGCACAAAGTTCCATTGGCAAGATGTAGCTCAGAGAGCGTTTGCTAGTTGGGAAAATGTCGCCGAGACATCGGCATCTGATCGCGAATGCTCTGCGGCCGATGCGTGACGATGGCAAACTGTAAAATCAGGCCACTCTGCACGGGCTTTCTAGGACCTTTATTTATTCAGGCCGTACCATGTCTTGACATTATGATGCACTGTTTTCATTGACTCACATACACACACGACTCGCACTCAGAGGCACTTGCAAAACACAGCTGGCCCATGACGCGTTCATTAATAAAATAGCTTCAATACTGAAGAGCTAGGCTACATTCAATTTTTTTCAACAAAGAGGAGGCAAAATCGCTGTTTTTGTAGCAAAACTCACAGCTACAATGTTTCTAGAGAGACACAGTAATTTACACAACATCATCCCTAAATAAAAATGGCCATATTTGAGAAGAAAAAAATCGAGTAATTTGCCTCATATAGCTGTCGGTCATTTAACATTTCTATCGTAAAAGCTATTAAATGAGCTATTAAATGATTTGCAACTTCCATCCTTTCTTACAACGTTAAACTGATGCTTCGTGCTGGTGGTGCTGGCTATACGATCCCGCTTCTGTGAACAGTAAACCCGCCTACCCCACCAGCCTAAAAATGTAACTTTGAAACATATTTGGCATCCTAACAGCAAAACATTATGAAAAAAGCAGGCTACTGTCATCGAAAAAAATATCTTCTTAATTTGGTGTGTAACTGTCTCTGGAATAATAAACAGACATGTTTCAAGTTCAGACACTTTTTAATGACACCAAATAGAACTCAATAGGAGAACAGGAGAAGGAGGCACAACATGTAGAGACGGATTCTTTCCTGTAACAGAGTGGAAAACATAGCGAAAAGTTAGGACATCGGTTTAAGAAAACAACTACTTCAACAAAAACATTTAAACTGTTTCTTTAACCCTATCGGGGGTTTCAGTCTTTTGGGTAGACTGCCCTATACGCCGCACTGCTCGCCCCGGTCACCCAGTGCTTTGTGTTTTACCAGTTTCATTTAGCTTAAGGGTTAGTTTGTTTTGCAGAGGACAAGATAATTGTTTTACAATTATATAATTTACAAACCGAACAAATTTAAACGAATTGAGGCCATCCTATTTAAAGCGAAACTAAAACCATTCGGCACAAATTCAAATGTTTCTATATTCGCACTTGGATGCTAAACTATGTATTAATGGTAACAATTCTTTTGTACTTGATTAGTGTCCCAGTCCTAAAACAGTGAACAGTGCTCACTTTGGCAAAAACGTGTTTGTTTTGTGTACAACAGTATATCATTGAATCAAATAACTTTTCTATTTGGTTGACTGCATTTTTAGTTTTAGATAGGCTGTGAAGTTTGGATTTTTGATTAGGCAAACAGAAAGTTATATTTCTGTGGTGCTGTTTCTTTCCTTCTAGGTTAAGGATGTTAAAAAAAGAAACTATTGTTATTTGTCAAATACAATCTATAACCATCAATATTAATCAGTTATTGCATGTGTTGTGAATTACTTTTTTTATGTCTACCATGGGTTGTTTGCATAGTGCATGGGTCAATTGAGCCCGATCTCACGAAAATGCGTATCAATAGTACGAGTGTGCAAACTCGTAGAATGTATACGCCAAAACTCATTTTAGCGTGCACATGGTACGCTGCGTTTTTGGCGTGCATATGATACACACTTTATGGCGTATTATATGCAGACCCCCACACCCCACCCTCACCCTACCCAAAAAGCGTGTCATATACACGCCATAAAGTGCGTATCATATGCACGCCAAAAACGGCGTACCATTTGCACGCCAAAACTCATTTTGGCGTATACATTCTACGAGATTGCACACTGCATTACTATTTATACGCATTGTCATGAGATCGTGTTGGTCAATTCTAAAAGAAGGTGGTCTTCCAAAAAAAAAAATTTGAACAACAAATTGGAATTGCCATTCAAATGTTACTGCAGACAAGCTAAATCCTATTTTCTGTCACATGTGTTGTTAGTTTGAAACACCCTAAGTTCAATCCTCCTGCTTGGATATGCACAGGCTAATAAACAAGTGACTACACTCAACTAATCAATCTCCCATTTTGATGTTGCACACCAAAGTATTAGAGGACATACCACATGTTTCTTAAAATCACCATCCTGATGAAGTCTTTGATCAAAGCTGTCTAGCTCTTCTAATGTGGAGACTGGAAGTAGTAGGTTTTCATAGTCACTGCTTTGGGGTTGTTGGCTTTGAGCCCTGTTTTGACAGAGTGCCTGTACACCTTTTGTTAAATGGTCCACCTTAAGGTGAAGCTCCCCTAGCTGTTCCAGGACAATCCTTTCAACTGCTGTTAGAAATACAGCAAAAAAACTATGATTAAACTTATCCTAAAAGAGCAGTTTACCTAAATCAAGAGAAAGATGTGACCAAACATACCAATGCAGTTAGTTGGCATGAGTTGATGGGTGTTAGTAAGGCGATATCTTGAATCTAGGGAAAGAAGGATATGTCACATGTAGGTAACATTCAGTGGACTGTGTAAAAGTAAGACAGTAAAGTTAAGTAACATTTTCTTTTAAAAGTTAAGCTGTGTTTCACTGGCAAAGCATTGCAAGCTATTCAGCTACTGTAAGTTTGTTGCATGCACATGTTGTGGAACTCAAACTTATAACCTCAACACTGGAGGTGGCTGTGCTAATAATTATGCCACAGCCACTTAGGATATCTTCTGTTTGCTGCCATGTCTCTTAGAGGCACAGTGAGAGGTCTCGCAATTGACCATCATTACATTTGTTTTAGCATGTTTATTGTCTTTAATGTCTGTATTTGTAATACAGTTATCACAGTAGCAGACATACATGCAGTAGCCAAGTGAGGTACATGTAAAATACCTGTTTCCCCAGCAGTTTTTAAACCAAGCTGCACACCCATGTCGATGTTCCCAGTACTTTTCAAACCAAACTGACACATGTAATGCCTCCTCCATCAAGCTTTACGATTAACACAATGCTGTCAGGCAGATAACAATCTTCAAAATGTTGCCTCAAAATATCTATGAATGTACAGGTCCGTCTCAAAAAAATTGCATATTGTGATAAAAGTTCATTATTTTCCATAATGTAATGATAAAATAAAAATTTCATATATTTTAGATTCATTGCACACCAACTGAAATATTTCAGGTCTTTTATTGTTTTAATACTGATGATTTTGGCATACATGAATTTATTAGGATTTGTTGTTGCTCGTACTGGTACACCTTAAACTAGCAGTGATCCTTTTCTGTCTTGCACTATGCCAAACCTCTGACAAACTCTGATTTTGTGTTTGATTCTCTAATTCATCTGCCTGGTCGCTGTTCATTTCTATGTATTTACTGTAAAATGCTCAGATTTACTGCAAGTCAAAGTCTCTCCATGTGGCTGGTGGAGCTCAAGCCTATCAATGTCTTCTGCCTGCTCGGATACATTGGCATTGTAGCACTTTTCTAAAAGTGGTTTTGTGCCTGAAGAACTGACTCTCTCCTGAAGTCTTGATGTGTGTCATAGCTTGGTGTAGATGGTAGCCTTTCTCCGTCCCTTGCTGATGATGCTCCATACACATCCTCAGCTTTGTGAAGTCTAAATGTTATCTGACTGATTCTTTCCTCTTCTAGATTTCTTCTGGTCCCTGCACTCATCTACGCTGCTCATCAGTGCAAGATAGTCCTGTCATACCACCGCCACTGCATTCTGCACCTTTCAAAATTCACAACATATTGTTTACTTTATTTACTTTGTTACAGCTGAACAATTTCATTATAATTGAAATGTAATATATTTCAGTAAAAATACTTTCTTCACATTGAATCACGCAGCTCATACAGACTATTTAAATGTATTTGATATTGGTTTAGCCACACCAGCAGTGTTGCTCTATTTATAAATACCCACCTTCCACAGCACAGCAGCAGCGTGGCTACAAGACCTACCAGGGCCAGCTACGCAGGAGCATCCAGCTGTTTCCACTACTCCGTGCTATTTGTAACATAACCCACGCGATGTGATTGGGATTATTTATATTCTGACTCGGCTCTACCTCCGCTTTTAGGAATGTGAACTGCTGATGATTGTGACAAATAATTTGTCTGATTTTATTACTGTGTAAGTAATTGTATGCTTCCGTGCTTTTATAATTTCTAGGCTCCTCACCATCTACTACCTCAGATAAAACAAGATAATTGACTATGTCAGCATATGTGACCGCTGGCCATTGTTTCATATCATCAACCCAGGAGGTGGCGCTGGCCAACTTTGTAGGATGAGGGACGGACAAAATTACGTTGTTCACGGTTCTTGTTAAATAGTCTTGCCCGCGCGGGCCCTTCTCTTTTATAAATACTGAGGACTCAGAAATACTCATTCGCTCACCTACTTCTTTTCCTCTACTAGTAGGGAAGTATGCGGTTTCAGATGTAGCCAAGGAGTCAAGGCTCTGTTCATATAAACCTCCCTTGTCCACTGTTGAAACACTTTAAATTGGTGACAGGGATTACCTCAAGGGGGAAGTTAACACACATGACTCTTACTATTTTTGCCATATAAAGATATTTTAAAAGTATTTCTGCATGTTTGCAAGCAAAGCAGAATGCACCAAACATCTAAACAAAGTACTTTAGGCAAGCTACAGTAGAAAACCTGAGCATGAACCTTTTTAATTATCTACAATATGACAAATCTGACTAATTGAAATCAAGAAACATCACATGCGTGTAATTTTGAGAAGGTGTGAGAATCTTCTGGTAGGCCATAGCATGAGCTCCAATTTGGGCAAGTCTGGAGATTGATGACTGTTAATGAAGAGGGAGGGATTATCGTTAATTAGCCAACATCTGTATAATACAAAACAGACCAAAGGACAGGATCTCAGCAGTGTGACTAGCTGTTGAACAATGGCAGGAAGTTGGTGTGCCCTTCAGTCTCTGGCACTTTGTGTGTGGTTTTGTGCTTTCTGTCATGCTGTTCCACAGTGGAGTAATCTGCCCCAGAATCCTCAAGCTCTGACGTTACAGCAAACTGACCAGCGGGTTCAACAAACTAGTCAACAGTTTCCTCAACAGGTTCAGCAGCAAGTTAGTCAACAGTTTCCTCAGCTGGTGAAACAGCAAGCTAGTCAACAGTTACCTCAGCTGGTGAAACAGCAAGCTAGTCAACAGTTTCCTCAGCTGGTTAAACAGCAAGCTAGTCAACAGTTTCCTCAGCTGGTTAAACAGCAAGCTAGTCAACAGTTTCCTCAGCGGGTTAAACAGCAAGGTAGTCAACAGTTTCCTCAGCTGGTTCAGCAAGCTAGTCAACAGTTTCCTCAGCTGGTTAAAAGCAAGCTAGTCAACAGTATCCTCAGCAGGTTCAGCAGCAAGTTAGTCAACAGTTTCCTCAGCTGGTGAAACAGCAAGCTAGTCAACAGTTACCTCAGCTGGTGAAACAGCAAGCTAGTCAACAGTTTCCTCAGCTGGTTAAACAGCAAGCTAGTCAACAGTTTCCTCAGCTGGTTAAACAGCAAGCTAGTCAACAGTTTCCTCAGCGGGTTAAACAGCAAGGTAGTCAACAGTTTCCTCAGCTGGTTCAACAGCAAGCTAGTCAACAGTTTCCTCAGCTGGTTAAAAAGCAAGCTAGTCAACAGTATCCTCAGCAGGTTCAACAGCAAGCTAGCCAACAGTATCCTCAGCAGGTTCAACAGCAAGCTAGCCAACAGTATCCTCAGCAGGTTCAACAGCACGCTAGTCAACAGTTTCCTCAGCTGGTTAAACAGCAAGCTAGTCAACAGTTTCCTCAGCAATTTCAGCCTAAGCAGCCAGTGGTGCAGGCAGAACCCCTTGACAAATGTGCTGTAGCTGATTATGAGCAGATACAATGTGGCCCACCTGGTATCAGTGGTCTTGAGTGTGGAGCTCTCAACTGCTGCTTTAATGGACAACAGTGTTTCTATGGGAAGGCAGGTAAGAGTGTTGAGTCATGTAAAGGAGTTTATGTTAAACTGCTCCTCAACAATAACCTGCTGTTGTACCATGTTCCAGTGACTGTCCAGTGTATAAGAGATGGTCAGTTTGTGGTAGTGGTGGCTAGAGATGTTACACTACCTCGCTTGAGCCTGGATTCAGTCCGTCTCCTGGGTGGAAATGACCCACCTTGCAGTCCTGTGGGATCCACACCTTCCTTTGCTATATACCAGTTCCTGTCACTGCATGTGGCACAAGCATGATGGTGAGTAGCTGCTTGTGGTTCTGTTCTGCATGGTTTGGAATGGACTGGATGCCAACAGTTACTATTTGCAGGAGGACAGTGGATATGTGGTGTATGAAAATAGAATGACCTCCTCGTATGAAGTGGGTGTCGGACCACTTGGTTCCATCACAAGGGACAGCCATTTTGAGTAGGTGGTTTTATGCTTTCGCATAAATGTTAATCCTTGAGAAATGCTACAAGATCACTGTTTGTTGTCCAGGCTTCTCTTCCAGTGTAGGTACTCTGCTACTTCTGTGGAAGCTCTGGTTGTGGAGGTCAACACTGTTCCTGCACCTCCACCAGTAGCTGCTCCTGGACCCCTCAGGGTGGAGCTTAGACTGGCAAATGGTCAATGTGTCACCAAAGGCTGTGCAGAAGGTAAGTGTCTGTCCCAAGTATGTATAAGTATTTTCTGAAACTCCAGATTGCAGCCGTTTATGGTTAAATGCCTGTGTTCTTCCTCAGGGGATGAGGCGTACACATCATACTACGGCGACGCTGATTATCCGGTTACAAAAGTCCTCCGGGAGCCTGTGTATGTTGAGGTGCGCATTTTGGAGAGGACCGACCCCAACATTGTCCTAATGCTGGGACGTTGCTGGGCGACATCAACCCCTAGTCCACTCAGTCTACCCCAGTGGGACCTTCTGATCGATGGGTGAGTAAGGCCAGTCTTTCTCCATCTAATGTGCTGTAAGGCATGTCTGACTGCCTCTTTGCCTTTCAGATGCCCTTACCAGGATGATCGTTACCTGACCACTTTGGTTCCGGTGGCTGGATCTTCTGGTCTTCAGTTCCCAACCCACTACAAGCGCTTTGCTGTGAAGATGTTTACATTTGTGAATCCAGCATCACTGGCTCCTCTACAGGAAACCGTATGCTCTGCAGCCTTGCATGAGTCCTTAATATTGTTATGGTGATTTCTGTGGCTTAACCCTTTCCCCTTCTGTTAGATCTTCATCCACTGTAGTACAGCGGTGTGCCATCCCTCTTCTGGCTCCTGTGAGCAAAGCTGCTCTAGGAAAAGTGAGTGTTTGTTGTAAACTGACTTCAGGAACCATGAGAACTTGATTTTTTTAAAATGTCATCCACAATTCTACCATTTCTTTTCCAGGAAGAGAAGCTAATGTCAAGACCATCTCTAGTGAACAAACTGTGGTGTCTAGTGGAGAAGTTAACCTGGTCGTGTGACTTTAGTAGTTTTAATAAACTTCTTAATTCAATCGTATACCTTGTTATCTGGTTTGGTCTCTACTTGTTGCTTTATAGCTGGATTAACATAACTGCTTGTGTTTATTCAAGTTTTTTTTTTGGATGGTAATGCTATGATTGCACAAGTCAGACAGAATCTGTCAGACAGAATGTAGCCTTATGCTTTCAATGGTAATTGATTGATGCAATTGGCAGACGTGATACTCTGCAAATTCAAACGAGAATTGATCAAAAGCATCAGAATAGCATTGCTTTACTATACAGCCTTTTTTAATCTTTATAATATCTAACTGTGCGTTCACACACGCCGCGGCGAGCGTCAAAGTGGCCGGAAGTCATTCATTCTCAATGGGAGCCCGGCGGCGAGCTCCGGCGAGAGCGGCGCGTCTTGGACGATTTGGGCGTCGAGGAGAGTTGAAATCAAGTCAACTTTATGGTAATGAGCTACGACGCGGTCCAGCGGCAACCAATGGGAATGTAGAAGTGCTCCGCTTGAAATGATTCCAGAGAACGCAGTGCTGGAAACTTTGGTTCCGACCACATTAGTTCCCAAGCAAAATTGAAGAGATCATTGCGGTAGCGTGTTTCCGTATCATTTACGATGTGTCCCTGTTTGCGTACAGGGACACAAAAAAATAAAGCCTTTTTTCAGCGGGAATGCAATTAATTTGCTAAAAACAACACCGATTTGACCAATTGCATTAATGCTGCACCTAAACCAGGACAGTTAGTGTAAAGTAGGTTGCACACAAATTAATGTTAAAGATGAAGGCTAGCACCTATAATCTGCATGTTGAAATTAGACTAGCACTTCCATGAACACAAATGGCTTTTAAATGGTTTATTTCATTATCAAACATGCAATTGTTAAGTTAACTTTCACATTTTATTTCATGAGGTTATCTTATACGAGTATACCCTGCTGTGGTCAGTCTGCACAACAAATGGAGATTTTTTTTTTTTTTTTTTTTTTTTATGCGAACATGGATTGTTTGCTTTGCGGCCGCTTTAAATACAGTTTAAAAAAGACCAAGAATTCGAACTACGTCAGAGCGGCAACGCGTCCACGAATCTTTCTACACCGTCGGTGGCAGGGCGGCCACAGTGAAGTTTGACGCTCTTGCCGGCGGCGGTGTGAACGCACAGTAAGCACAAGTCAACTTGCCATACCAAACAAGACCACAGGGAGATGCCAAAGGACTGTATATAACAACTATTCAGGTCCATTCATAATATACATACTAAAATACAAATTAAAAATACAATTCTGAATCTATGAAACTTAGCCGATGTCATCAGTGAACAAGCAATCATGTCTATGGAGCTGATCCCCATGTGTACATACAACACTGATACTCACAAACTTCTCCAAACACGCTGCTTTGGCGAGCATCTGTTATAACACACTCATTCATGCGCTCGTGCAGAAATACGATGTGCAATCAGTGAGCCGAGAGCGCGCACACTCACGGATTGTTTGGGCATCAATAATAACAGTCACGTGTGCCTATAATGTATGACTCCTGCACGCCACTGTAATCGCCTTTCTTTACCTTCATTACAATCGTCACCCAAACAAAACTTTATTCAGTGAGCCGAGAGCATGTACACGGTTTGCACATCAATAGTAACAGACACACGTGTGCCTAATGTATGTCACTGCAATCGTCTTTACCTTCATTACAACCATGCGTCATCCATCAAAACCTTTTAGCGACACTGGTTTGCTTTATCCAACTGAAATGTGTAGTTTGCGTATCCTGTGTTCATGAAGTGGTAGGGTGTTTCACACAGCCCTTATTGTTTTAATACTGATGATTTTGGCATCCAGCTCATGAAAACCCAAAATTCCTATCTCAAAAAATTAGCATATCATGAAAAGGTTCTCTAAACGAGCTATTCATCTGAAACTTATAATGAGGGGGCAACTATATATATATATATATATATATATATATATATAGTCAGGTGCACTATCCATCCAGTGAGTACACCAACCTGACAAAATATAAATGAAAATATATAAATGATCAAATACAATAGCTATTAAGTATATTTTAAAATTATATAAAATATTTAAGAACTTACATGTTGCCTTTGTCACATTTCTTTCACCTCCTCCATGGTGCGTTTGCCTTTTAATCTGTAGGAAACTGCACATCGTTGACCACAGTAAGATCCGTCCTTTATCCACATAAAATGTCCAGGCCCTCACCAGAAGGACCTAAGAAAAAGAGATGATACAATAAGACATAAATATACAATTTGTAGGGAAATAAGTAGCCTACGTACAAAATTACAGAAAGTTGATTAAATACTTACTTGGTTCTGTGGAGATCCCAGTCAACTTCACTGCAGTTTTGTGCTCGAAGGAATACATTTCTCTTCTCTATGCTGCTAGTCACCAGAGGAGGACAGACTACACAGCTTCATTACTTGAGTAGAAGTACAGATACCCCTTGCTAAACTTTACTCAAGTACAAGCAAAAATACTACAGTCATATTTGTTTTTAAAAACGTCCTACATGGAGTTATGTGTTAATACCTTGGAGAATGTAAAAGGAATTGAAAGTAAAATCAAGTCATTTTCATCTTTTTACCATGTTTTATTTAAAGTATTAGTTCACTTTTAAATAAACTTTTGCTGATAATTTACTCACCCCATGTCATCCAAGATGTCCATGTCTTTCTTTCTTCAGTCGAAAATAAATTAAGGTTTTTTATGAAAACCTTCCAGGATTTTTCTCCTTATTATAGACTCAATGGAGCCCAAACGCCTATGACAAGCATGACCTTTTCAACGTAACTGCGTATTACGTGGCGTCATGTACACATATCACAGAACAGAGCAAGGCCAACATTTGTGCTTATAAAACTTAAACTTTTGATTTTTTTAAATTACGATCGTTTAGTAGATAAAGACCCTTATTCATCGTCTGGTATGGTTTAAAGCCCTCTGAAGCTGCACTGAAACTGTCATTCGGACCTGTAACCGTTTGGGGTCCATTGAGTCTATTATAAGGAGAAAAATCCTGGAGTGTTTTCATCAAAAACCTTAATTTATTTTCGACTGAAGAAAGAAAGACATGGACATCTTGGATGACATTGGGGTGAGTAAATTATCAGCAAAAGTTTATTTAAAAGTGAACTAATCCTTTAACATTTCTCACTTGCCTACAAGGCAATAGCACAATGGCATTGCTCAGACAAACCTCAGCAAGTTTTAATGGATTTTTTGCACCCACATTTGAACCTGACTGTGTTAAACACACCGCATACTCAAGAACATCAAAACAAATGATCAGCTTACATTAATATGTGATAGGCTTGCTACGATAGTCGGTGTTACCGGTGTTCAGACTCAACACTGGATACATCACTCACCGTTTTTTTAGTAATAAAATAATTTAGTTCAGTTAGAGATAACAGACAACAGAAATACAAACTTAACGTGTGTGCTTAATTAAGCCTGTTCAGAGCGACACAAACGCAGCAGGAGTCGAGAGAGCCAAGAGCTGAAAGACCAGATGATCGCGGAAGATTTGGGTTCAAAGTGAAATGTATAGGCGCCAAATTAAGCGAGTTTGTCATTGTAGTGTGTTGTTGCTGTTTAAGATTAATAGGCCCACAATTCAAACAACCCACTCCTGAATTGGCACTTATCCAAAACCGAAACTAAAATGTGCGCGGCCGCATTTACTGCTGATTCTTTATTCCTTAAAAAATATTTTGTATTTTTTTTAGAAGAAGAAACAGGTACTTACGAGTATGGATAGAAATGTAATGGAGTAAAGAGTACAATATTTACTTCTCAAATGTACTTGAGTAAAGTCATGAGTACTCCCCAAAAATGATACTCGAGTAAAGTACAGATCCCTCAGAATTGTCCTTAAGTACTGTACTCAAGGAAATGTACTCCGTTACTGTCCGGCTCTGGCACTCACGATAGTGTGCACGGACGTCAGGCGCGTTCTGGGTCGAACATCGAAGGAACAGCGACACATTGTCACAGATTTGTCTAGGTCACCGATTTTAGCACAACACATGCTCAAATCGTTATCAATCTGTCTGGTGTGCAATCCAGCAAACCTGTCAACAGAAAGTCTTGTCTCAAGACTCTATTAACAGCCTTCTGTCAGCCTGAGAGTTTGACTGAGAAAGCCAGAGAAGAGCAGGAGATGAAGTGATGATGATAAAACAGCAGAGTTTAATGAATAGTCTTAGTTGCGAATGTTTCAATGCTCAGACTTCAACTAGAAAGTACAAATACAAGTGTTAATTTACCAAGGGAAAAACTGTGATAATAAAACCCTTGAAATGGAGACATCCTATTATCTGCTACCCGTGAAGACAAACTACAGAGCCCGCCATGACGTGCAAAAAAACAAAAGTTAATTGTACGAACAATTTACTAATTCATTCCCTCGATTCATAAATCATGCGCACAATTTACTATTTAGTTCCTCGATTTGCTAAATAATTTGCGCACAGTATATAAGTCGAGGACCAAATTAATAAATTGTGTTAAAGATTTAGCCTACTAGTTTTTGTATGCATGACATGTAGGCTTCATACAAACATCCTTAAAACTACACAATCCTTAGATTAAACGACAATAGAAAATAAGTAAATAATATTAAAACATAAAATGACAAATAAATTATAAATTAAAAAACTTTTAAAATTATTAAATATAAAAACAATTTATTAATTGTGTTATTGCTTTATTTGTTTATTTATTTTACTCTCAATGTGAACTGTATTATTAACTTACCATTGTGTTAGTAAATGTATTCCCTCAATACATTCAACTCTGAATGTTGTCATTTTTTCTAGGCAAATTTCTATGCATTTTTGTGCTTTTACTCAAAAGCATGAAAACGGGACTCTTATTTTGGTCTCCGTGTGTGACGTAATAAGGCCGCGCTGCGCTCCTGCATCTGGTGTGATTCGGCTGGAGAAAGGTTTGTGTTTTAAAGTGTTTAAAGCGAAGCTGAATGAATACTGTATTATTAAATGTAACATTGCATTGCTTTATCTAACATTAATCAGCGTGTGAGTAAAGTAACAGAATAAACTCATGAGTAACAGAAGGAGCGTCTCATTTCGCTCTTTATCGTGAATCAGTTCAAACATGAGTTCAGTCTCTGGCGAGTGACGAGAGAACCGGAGCTTTAGAACTCTCCGAGTCAATTCAACCGATTGATTCACAACAAATGATTCAGTGATTCGAAGCGCTCTGATTCTCTCGATTTCAACCAATCATTAAATAGCTAAACTGACTCATATCAAGGGTCTGTATAATTTGCATTTTTTAATACTTATATATTCCCCAGGTCATTTAGGTCCATTAACTCCCGCTCTAACTGATGAATATATAATTTTGACAGAAATATAATCCATGACAATACAATATTCTTGAACAGAAATATGACACTTAAATTTGAGACATAGTTCAGTAATACTCAAAAAGCTGAGCATAAGTGTTAACATGAACTGAAACCTCGTCTTAAATCTGTGTTACTTCATTCAGATGAATATGTCTTTTCCAAAAGAGAAATATATTATTGATTTTATTTTTTTGATATTAGAAAAATATTATATTAATCAAACTAAATGGAGTAACTCAACCCAATTCGCTCATTAAAAATAAAAAATAATTGATGATTCAATTTAGACTTACAAAATGTGAAAATGTGTCAAGAAACTGGCTGTTGAATTCTGTAATTTGCCAGTGTGCTGAACTTATGAACTAAGAGAGATTTAGTTTTGATGTGTTTTTCTTTCTGTTAATTATTCTCTTCTTAAACAGGACACACACAGAAAAACTCCTGCTTAAGTGACTGAGATCCACAGAGATGGAGTTCATTAAAGAGGAGAGTGAAGACATGAGGATTGAAGAAACAATGAGAGTGAAAGATGAAGAAACTGAGGAACAAACAGAGAAAGAGGAGAGTGAAGACATGAGGATTGAAGAAACATTGAGAGTGAAACATGAAGACACTGAGGAACAAACAGAGAAAGAGGAGAGTGAAGACGTGAAGATTGAAGAAACATTGAGAGTGAAAGATGAAGAAACTGAGGAACACACAGAGAAAGAGGAGAGTGAAGACCTGAAGATTGAAGAAACATTGAGAGTGAAACATGAAGAAACTGAGGAAACAAACAGGTTGGTTTCATTCTCAAAGCTGAATTATGACCTGATATTGTGTTGGTCCCCCTTTTGCTGACCTGTCGAGGCATGGACTCCACTAGACCCCTGAAAGTGTGCTGTGGTATGTGGCACCAAGATGTTAGCAGCAGATCCTTTAAGTCCTGTAAGTTGTGAGGTGGGGCATCCATGGATCGGACTTGTTTGTTCAGCACATCCCACAGATGCTCGATTGGATTGAGATCTGGGGAATTTGGAGGCCAAGTCAACGCCTCAAACTCGTTGTTGTGCTCCTCAAACCATTCCTGAAGCATTTTTGGATGGCAGGACCCGAGGTTTCCCAACAGAACATTGCCCAAAGCTTCAAAACAGTGAAACCAAAGCTTCAAGCATGTGTCAAAAAATAAAACTATTTTCAGTGAAGCTTTGTATCGACGCCGATCCGCTCTATCAAAATCACGTGACCAATAATGTCCGAAGCTTGGTTTCACACCCACTCACATGACTGCTTCATACTCTGATTGAGAAAGGTTTAAGAATGTGTCACACTGGGCTGCCCTTGTGGGTTGTTAAGGTGAAGGTTTGTGGAACCTGTTGCAAACAGCCGTGGTTATAATTCAAATGCAATTTGCTAACACAGTACAATTATGACAAGATAGATAAGTGCAAAATCGAAATGTTTCCTTCTTCTAGCACGCAATACACTAAGTAATACAACAAAACTGAGTAATCACAAAAACACTTACATACGGCTCGCGCTCTTCACGGACCTGGACGCTTCTCCTAATGAGCAAGTGACTGACCTGACTTATATATGTACAGTACGCCTTGTAATTAGCCCAAAGGATCAGAGCAAAAGCCTGTCAATGGCTCGAATCGAACCGAGAAGTCTAGCTAGGTACTCTGAGTAATGTCCAAAACTTGGTATTTAAGGCACTTGTCACAGGCCGGCCCTTCTCTGGGTCTCTCACGCTCCGTAATCTACACCACCCTTGGGAGTCGGACTGAAGCAGACACAGGACAATGGCAGGAAAGTTCAATTCAATTTATAATTTATTGGTTAAGAAAGGCAATCTAAAATCTGTATGCTTCTGGACAGAGTCGTCCGTCCACACGGACCCGCCGGGAGGCTTCCTGTCGCGTCCAAGGGCAAGAGGAGGGTAGAGGTAGGTCGATGCCCCGTGAGTAGGGCTTCCTTACGGCTGTTCCGGTAAGTGTCAAAGGGGACTTCCTCGTAGCGTCTGGCGGACCAGGGGGGTCTAGACAGCTTCGTTACCAGGCGGTCAGGCGAGTGCCGACAGGTGTTCCAGATGTTACTTCCTCTCCCTCTTTGAAGACTGGTGGCCACAGCTCTCGCACAGGAGGCGTTCAACTGGGGGCTTCTTAACAACAACAAGGTGAGTATCCAGGTACGTCCTGGTCGTCGCAGCACTCGCTGGAGGCTTCCACTCGGGGACGTCCAACTGGAGGGACGTTCCTATAATACAGACAGACAAGTACAGAAATCCACTCCTCTTCACACTTCGTAATCAAGGGACTCACGCTGGAGGAACCCTGTACACAGCAACAAGGTGAGCATCCAGATACGTTCTGGTCACAGCACTCGCTGGAGGCTTCCACTCGGGACGCCCAACTGGAGGACGCTCCTGTAATACACAGATAGGGACACAGCAGACACTCCTCTTCGCTGTTGGTAACACCAGAGCATATAATGGAAACCCCGCTCGTTGTAAGCAAACAGATCGGTGCACAACAATTGCTCCTCTTCACTACTGGCAACACAGGGCATACGAGGGGAATCGTTCGCTGTAAGCAGACAGATAAATGTTCAACAATGCTCCTCTTCACTGCGGGTAACAACTGGATACTGAAACAGGAAGCGTTCACGGTGAGTGGACAGATAAGTATACAACAATTTCTTCTCTTCGCTGCTGATAGCACAGGACACTGGAATGAAAGTGTTCACTGTAAGTAGACAGATAAGTATACAACAATTGCTCCTCTCCGCTGCTGATAGCACAGGACACTGAAATGGAAAGCGTTCGCTGAGGGCAGACAGATACGTATACAACAATCACTCCTCGTCACTGCTGGTAACACAGGGCATTGGAATGGAAAGTTTCACTGTAAGTAGACAGGTAAGTATACAACAATTGCTCCTCTTTGCTGCTGTCAACACGGGCATACAAGGGAGATCATTCACTATAAGCAGGCAGGTAAGTATACAACAACTACTCCTCTTCTTATGTTTGGAACATGAACGACACTCAGGTGGGTAGTAGACACACGGCGAGTTTAGGCTCACACTTCACACATCACACAGTGCATCACATCACTTCATCACGGCAATTTCAAACCTCAGTGGAAAATACATACAAGAGGGCCGTTTGTCCCGTTCCAACCTGGCGTTCACATCAGCGGTTCCTCAACCATGAAGAGAGTGGAGATCGATAGACTTACTCACAATCCTTCCCAACACTTCACGGTCCAGCGAACTTCCCTTCTTCTCACACTCAAATACGGTGCCCCGTCTCCAGTCTCGTTTCCTCTGAACTTCCGCCCACGGCTCTTCCCAAGGACTCCAGCTTCCACCGCCAGAGAACACAACAACAAGACGCCACCCGAAGACTCCTAAGAGGACTCTGCCCTCTCCTTTTATCCTCCTCTTCAGCAGCGTGTTTGTAATTGTACACCGCTGTTCGCAATTAGCGCATCATCCCTGTATTCACGGGGATTCACTACACCCGGAACTAACCCGGTGTTCCCTTATTATGGGTCCCGGGAGGCGATCGCGGCGAAATTAGTTTCGCTTTTTTTAGTTCCTCTTTTGTCACCGTGTGACATAAACCTATTACAATTTTTATTAAAATAGTAATACAGGTAAATTAGATCAATATATTTTTAATAGATTACATTTTTTTAACTAATCAACAACCAACTTGCTTGACACGTTGCAACAATGAGCTTTTATGTACACAGTGCATAGCAACATACTTGTGTTCTCCATGGGTAGTCTTCTCCTCCATAATCATAGGTGATTTCTTCTCCTTCTTTAATGTCATGAAGGGCAAACAGACAAAAGTGGGGCTTTTCATTTACATAAATGTTCTTCATCTTACAACTTGGATGTTTGTGGTCATCATTAACTAACTGCCCAAAAGATCCATCTTCTCTTGAGGCATCAATACTTAAAAATATGGAAACATAAGAAAATGAGAAATACAAGCATTATAATATACCATCAACAATTACTTTTTTTTTACACTATAGTATAGCATAAGGTATATAGCTTTTGTGCATCTTACCACCATGTTTTCCCTCGCCACTTGAAATCAAACATAAATGCAGCACAGGAAGCGTGGTAATGCTTTCTTCTCCTCTGCAATTGTGCATCATTTATCATCATTTATCATATCTCCCCTGTACTCAACAACAAAATCACCTTTGCAAAAGAAACCTTTTGCAAATAGACCACGTCCTGCATAATACAGAAAAACCTTTACAAAATCTTGCAGATAAAGGATGCCAATTACACAAAATACATCAATAGTTAGCTGATTTTAAATAAGTTGCAGTTACCTAAGTAATGCACCCAGTCCTAGATGCTCATAAGATTAAGGTTAAGACATGAATATAATAGTAATTATTGTCTGATAAATCACAACATACACCGCTTACCTTTCTCTGCATTTATATACTTCACGTCTAATTTGAATGCCTTGTCAGTCTTGGAAACCACATGATGCATGGCATCCTTAAGGGGGCTGATTTGTGGTGGCATTTCAAACTTGGAAAAAAAGATGTGTGAAGAATTAGTGTGAAAATGAGGAGACATGCAAAATTAAACTAGTATGTTCAATAAGCAGATAATGTTATTGCAATGTAACACTGAAGTGTATAGAAGTATACTGAAGTTGCAATAGAAAAAGGATAATTAATGTCTGGCACAACACTAACCTTAAGGACATCAACTCCGATTTTCACTTAGACTCTAATCTCTCACAAATCAAAATATGACTATATATTGCAAGGTTTCCGATCTTTAATTCTTCATAATTACAGTCAAACACTATTAACACGAGCCTGACATCGATTGCAACCCCCCCTCCCTATATTTCAACATGTGCCCTATCAAAAATAACATTTCTATTAAAGCATAAAATAATCCATCCCTCCGAAGTTGACAGAAACTAATTTAATATTAACCAAATTCTCTTCAATAGCAGTCAGGCTAAACATTTGACCACACTTTTCAGTTAAAATTAAGACTTTCACAATAAAATTGAATGATTATGTGATCGCTAATATCGTCAGGCCTCACTTAGCCTCAGCAGTTAATTAGCACTTACTAGCTAGCTAAACTATTTAGCCTAACTTAATACATATATCATATGTACTTACCTTGCATTTCACCTTTTTCCTCTTCGTACCTTGGCATTTTCTGCATGTTCTTCTTAGTGTTGAGTATTCTTGTTGTTGTTTAATGTAGTTTGTGAAGTCAATTGTCAATTTAATATGTATTTCTTTGCTGGAGGACTAGGAAGTGGAGCCCAACCATAATTGGAAAATGTGTGTGTGGAGACGTTAGTGCATTACCAGCCAGAAAGGTTTGGGGCACAACTGAGCACTCCTACACACACCCACACTACCTCAAATGCGTGTGTTATGGGCCAAAGCTAAAACTCCGCCCACCACCTTCAGAACGCCCAGGTAGCAAACAGCTGTTGTTGTGTTGGGCCAACGTCGGGTGCTGACGTTGGCCCAACGATTTTTGTCCGTTGGGCCAACCATGTTGTTGGACGGCCAGCAGACCTTCTGCCAACCTAAAAACACCTTATCAACCTTCTGCCAACTTAAAAACCACTAAAACAACATTGGGCCAACGTTGGGCCAACCATGTCATTGGACAGCCAGCAGAAGAAATAGCCTATTTTAACCATCTGCCAACTTTATAAAAAGTAAATCTGCAAACTTATAAATAAATAGGCTTTACCTACACCTTTCACTCAAATTGTAAGATTGTGACATGGCCTATTCATTGTTACATTGCATTAAGAGAAAGCACAACAGACAAACTGAATAGGTTATAAAAATGAACCTATTTATTGGTAACAATAACTTACTTGCTGCAATTTCAATGCAGTTAACAACATATATGTGGTGCTGTTGTTGAAGAAACTACAGCAGATAATAGATAAATTAAACTCAGAATGTTAAAACATCTCCACAAACCATTATATACAAATACATTCTGCAGATTTTCATTCTGGATTTGCAACAATGAGTCAATGTACAAAAAAGTAGAAAAAAAAAACTACACAAAGACAGCGGAAAAAGTAAAACAAAGTCAAAGAAATCAACAAGGAACCAAAAAGTGACAAAAAGGCAGCAAAGAAAATCTGGAAGAAAATGTGCAGATTACGTTTTTACAGATTTGAAGTGAATTAGAGATTGTGTGCGGCTCTGATGATGAAGGCGATGATGCGGAGAAGTAGCAGTAGTAGGTATACTCCTGTAAAAACAACAAACAACTTTTTAGAACATTTAACATGTGTTATTTCATCAATTAAATATTTATAATTATTTATATTTAATAATTATTTAATCGATACATCATCCTCAATAAACCCTCCGGCGTGTTGCCTCGGATCTTCGAATATTCAGATCTATTTTGACCTCTGACCTGTAAAAAGCCTCTGGCTTGCTCAGTTAGGACACCTCATTTTGCAAATAAATGTCCAAATAAATCTAATTATTAAACTAAATTAACCATATAGACTAAATTACTGATCTAATTACTGATCTAAAGCCCACATTGGTACTGTATGAGGCCCCACTTTATATTAGGTGGCCTTAACTACTATGTACTAACATCGAAAAATAAGTACAATGTACTTACTGTGTTAATATTGTATTGCAAAACACCTTTGCTGATATTGAGGTGGGATACGGGTAGGGTTAGGGACAGGTGTGGTGGGATGGGTTAGTTTAAGGGTAGGGTTAGATGTAAGGGAAGTGTCAACAGTGTAATTACAAATGTAACTACAGAAATGAATTACAGATGTAATTACATGCAGGTATTTTTAAAAATGTAAGTACAATGTAAAAACATGTATGTTTAGAATAAGTGCAATGTATCAAATTATTAATTAAAATGTTAGTACATAGTAGTTAAGGACACCTAATATAAAGTGGGTCCCTGTATGATAATCGAAATAAATTCAGTTGCATTATTTTTCTGTTTAACACTGTGAAGCTGCTTTGAAACAATCTGCATTGTTAAAAGCGCTATATAAATAAAGCTGACTTGACTTGACTTGTTGTTCTATTTTAATAACAATCCAAAACAAACAAAAAAAAATCTCCAAGAAATTTTCATCAAATTTTGTATATATCTTAATGCAGTGTATGCCTATTAAAGATGAAATACACCTCTGTTTGGTGGTGGGGTTAGACAGAGGAAGATAAAAACAATCATAGAAAGACACTTACATTCACTTTCACAGCTGCTGGAATCTGCTTGAGGCATCTGCTTTTCTGTGTTAAAGAAAAATATAGTAATTATCAAAATGTAAATTACTTACAACTTATATATTAATATGTATAATAATTAATAACATATTTGATCAGCCTTAAAAAGGGCTTCTGTACCTTTTTCTGTTGCTCTTTTTTTTCTTCCTCCATTTCGGTCTCCACTATACTTCAGCCAGGTTTTTATTTTTCCTCTGCTTCCACCACTTTTGCTCCTTGTTTTTGGCTGCATCTGTCAGAATGAAATTAAAGAAAATTAAACAGAGAAAGGGTTAGCAAACAGATCTTATCTGAGGTGTATTTTGTAGAGCTCTGTATGATTAGATTAATTGCCATTCTTTCATAGACTTGCATTGTATTTCATTCAATGACACATTATGTGAGACTCTAAGGGTTGTTTCCTCTTTGCTATTTCAAAGTTATGTCTAAGTTTTGAATGTTTTTTAAAACGTATCACCTGTGACAACTTTTGCTAGCACGAGTGTAGAAAATGGGCTCTTCTGTCCTCTCCCTTGCCAATTAAAATTGTTGGCCAACTCATTGGTTATTATTTCCCTCATGATTCTGTGGACAATGTCTTTGGCAGATGTTCCACCCAAGCTGGTAAGATATCTTGTCTATGAAAAAATGAATAAAATAAAAATAGTGTTAAGCAGCAGTAAATCAGGTCTAGATACATGTTAGTATTCTTTTAAGTGAAGTAACAGAACATCATTGAATTTACCAGAGAACGTTGTGTGTCTCTGTTTGACAGCCTATCCTCCAGTTCTTTTATGTCCTTAATGGAAACTGAAACTCCTCATTTACAACTTCTGCTGCATTCTCTCTTCGCATAATGGCCTGAAGGAGGAGCGTATTCTGCCTGACTCTACTCTTTATCTCTTCCAGCATCTGGTAGAGCCGGAGTTCTCTTTCTGAATCAGACAAACATACGATGCAACATTATAACTACACAGATGCAACATTATAACTAAACAGAATTGAACGTATAAAGAGAGAGACTGCATCTCTTCTTTTGTTGTCTTTATCATAACATAACTTTTGCAGCCTTTTGTTGAATCCATCCCAGCTTTTTTTTTTTTTTTTACGTGTTGCTGGCATTAAATTCAAAATGTGCTTACATTTCCCATAAAGTAGTAAAATTTGACATTTTCAACATTTGATATGTTGTCCATGTCCTTTTTTCAGCTAAATATGATTTTACAATATTTGGAATTTAGTTTTTATTTTGCATTTTAAACAACCTCCCCATTTTTTTTTTTTTTAATTGTGGTTATAAATCAAAGCACATTGATATTAAGGCTTATTGTTAAAAGCAGGGCTTAAAAGGTTTATAATTTGAAAATAGTACAATTTAGCCAGGCGAAGTTGGTTTTATTATTTTTTTGGTTACATACATGTTATTTCTAATAACATTTCTAATCCATGTTAGAGACTAAAAAGGTAATTATGGTACTAAAACTCCTGTAAAAAAAAAAAACTATTGTAGAAGGTTTTGAAGTAATTCTATGTACCATCTTGTCTTGGTTCAGGGACTGTCACAGCAGGTGCTGATGGTGCAAATGGTGGTATGGCTGGCAAGTTCAGGCTTTTGGCTCCATTACTGCAGAATTTGGTACAATTTGGTACGATCTTATACAACAGGAATGTGACCAATGTTCAAAAGTTCCTTTCAACATATCGTCCCTTGGAATTAAATATAGTTTACTACAACTCAATTTTGACAGATATGTCATATATAACCTTGTACTGTAATTTCCCAACTATTAGCCACAGTTTATACATTTATTTTGCCAATTTTTTTCAGGTAAATACACGAGAGCAGAACTTTATATACCAATACATAAGAACTCTGGCAAAGAGAGTATACAAATCGAGTGTCTGTACCTGTGTGGAGCCAGCTTGTTGAGGCCTGCACTGGAGGTCTTCCTGAAGCTGTATCAGATGTAAATCCATTTACATATTTCGATGATGGTCTGTTGGACACATTAAGTGTAATATATTTTTTAAAAGTGCAGTGCAAATAAGCAGTAGGCTATAAAAGGAGAACAGAGGAAACATACACTCTTTTCCGTACACTGTCCTCATCTGTAGACTCCAAACTGTTGCCTTTACAAAACTTCACCAGCTTTCTTCTGGCTTTTTCATAGGAATCTAAACAAAGAAACAACATCACTAAGCATATTATCTGAACATTTGAAAAGAACTGTTTGGCATAACTCACAAGGAGCATCTTTTAATTTTTTTAAATAATTATTTCTCTATATTTCTAGTTAATAATTCATTCCTCAAAGACTTACCATACTCAGCCACCCATTCGGTTATATATTCGCCCCATTCTTCATCAGGAGTTTCATTTTTTTCAACCGCTTTTCTACATTTTGTACCATTATATGGGGGCCAAAATGTTTTTTTTTTAATCGATGCTCAGCCAGTCACTTGGTATCACCTCTGTCTCATTTTTTTCAGTAAAAACAACTATAGAATACATATATAATAAACAACAACAACAACAACAAAAATCTAGTGTTACAAACTATATACATTTATTGAAGCTCTATTAATTACCCAGTGGAAATCTATCTCAACTAAAATATTTTCTAGTCTTATTACTATTCTGGGGGTGGGGATTGGGGAATCAAGCAGTATGCAGCAAAGGATATGCCACAAACCCATCCTTATACTGTAAAGAAGGACTTTTGAAACAGTCTGTGTAGGAACAATAGTCAATGACTGCCCGGTTGTTTCACAAAGGATATATCAAGACTTGATGAATCAATGGGATAGGTGAAAAAAGATGACTTGTTTTGGAATTTAAGACAGACTAGATGTGATGCTTCCTTGTCTTTTAAAATGTTTTTCACTATATAAATATCTCCATTGAACAGAATATAGTTGTCTCCTCTGATAAACAAATTAAAGTTCCACCATTTACATATATTTCTTATACTGTGTAAACTGCTGAGATGTCACATTGTATGGAAAAGGCCCATTCTTATGTTCCTGGTAAAACCCATCCTTGCACACCCTTATTTTAGTTCTGACACTTGCTTTTTCTGACAATCTCCTGATGATCTGTTGAAGGGGCTGGGTAGGGTCCTTATCAATTTTTTTAATGTGTAGAGGAAGTTCTCAAATGGAAAGCTGCGAAATTATGCAGCACACCAAACTGCCTTGCATCATTGGCAAGATGTATCAGTCCGTGTATGTTATACACAACGTAATTACGATAAACAGATTGAAAATGCTCGACAAATGTGATCAGTAACTTTTCAGCAAAATCACAGTACTGGAGACACAGTGAGGGGCAGCATAGTATTCGAATGGCTACATGCAGAAGCATAAAATTGTGGTATAGAACATTCGGCAGATGGTCTTTCAGTGCTACTGGACCAGTGTACAGGAGAACAGTTCTGAACTCTGTTGCTTTCCACCTATCTACCTCAACAAGGGATCTCCTTTCCGTCCAAACTCTCTGGGGAGTCTCATGGGAAAGGACATAAGCACTGCAGAAATTAGGCGTATCTGATGAGCACCTAAACGAGTTGGAAGTGGTCCCCTCATCCAAAACCCTATAAAACTTTCTCAAAACCCCAAGAAAAAACCAGGTGCATAACATCTAATGGAAATTGGGAGACCATACCAATTCCAACCCTTGTCAACACACTGGTCCCTTTATGGTGCAACTCATCGTCTTTAGTAATAAAAGACGTAACTGTCCGTAAAGGTGAATCAACTTCAGGAAAAGTCATGCGATTTTCCGCCCATGTTCCCTCCTGTGTGCATTTTTCACAGCCGTGGTATGCATTGTGGGCTTTAATGTTTTTTACGAAAGCCCTCGCACTTGCATCGCAAACAAAATTTGAAATTTTAATATCTACATGTTTGCCAATTACATTCACACCCTCTAATTTAAGATTTTCATATTCATTTACAAATGATTCTAGGAACAGATTGACATTATCTGTTTTTTTTTTTAGATCCAAGATATAAAGCGATGACAAATGGTTGCTTTGTTTTGTCTTCCTTTACCAAGCCTAAAATGGGCCAGAACTGCTTATTGCTGTTTTGAACAAAGGTAGTCCATCAATATTCACTTGTAAATTAATGGCCTTTGGGAGAGGGTCTATCTGCTTTAACACATGCCTAATGCCTTTCTCAACTCCAAAATAATGCATGGTGCCACCAGCAATCTGCTGAACCTGATAATTAGTTGGAGTGCTTAAAGAGTGTGGGCATCCTTTGGGAGATATGGATGATATTTTCTCAGGATGCCCAACAGCCCATTTAGATGGCATTGTGGTATTTGGCTGTCTATTGCCCACCCTCTGAGCTCCTCCCCAAGACACTCTGCAGACTCAACAAATTCGTCATCACTTGAGTCAGTTTCTGTCAGAGCATTTGACCAAAATCCATCCATCACATTATCGTCAACATTAAACTCAGTCTCTGACTCGTCTGATTCATATGACATGGGCCAATCAGATGCAGCATCTCACCACACATCTTCAGCAGGGGTGTTTTTTTCCAGGCATAAGTTTACGTTGGCTGCGGCTGATTCAGCATTGACGTGAACCTCACCAAGGATATTGTAAGCCCAACGCTTTGCCTGACGTTTAAGTGTTCTGTCTGAATAAATGTTGTCTGCAGACATAGTTAGTTTGCTGCCAAACAAATAACTAACGTTAATTACTACAGCTGATTTCGGACTACGAAAGCTACAATGCTAGCTAGCGAATGTTAACAGTTAGAATTTCGATTATAAGGCTACATTTACATTAGATTGCTAACGTGAAGCTATAACAATGACTTACTAGATAACAGATTGATTATATATTAAAACAATATATTGTATCGAGCAGATTACGTTGGACTGGCTGGGTTAACGGCTGAAGAGAAGTAGAAGACGTCTAACGGTCAAAAGATAACGGTAATTTTAAATCACGCACTCACTGTTCTCTTGAATGAGCTCGCGTCTCAGCTCTGCTGACGTCCACGCGCACTAGCGCAGCAGTCATCTATTCCAGTGTTTCCCAAGAGTGCCGCGGACGACAGCAAGGGTGCCGTGTAAAAGTCCTTCAAAAATATATGCATATAATTTTTATGATAAAATGTGAATAAAACAATTAATATATTTTGAATGAATCTAATGTCTGAAATAACATATCTAATGTCTGACATCAACGTCTGTATTAGGGTGAAACAGTTCTCGGTTCGCATGGTTTGGCACGCACTTGCACCGAGGTTCATCTCACATCTGATGACACATCTATATAATATGGGTTGTAACTTGAAAATAACGCTTTATGTATGTTTATGTCGATGGATACTCATGCTGGATCCTTGGTGATACATTACAACAGTGGTATTAAAAGAAAAAGGTGGGCAAAACGTTTTTCGCCGTCATCCCCCAGGTGCAGTGCCAGAAGACGCGAATGAGAACTTGCGCGCTGTGAGAAGATCTGTCTCTGTGCACTCATCCGATAGCACGCACACGTCTCACAGCACGCAAATATTGAGTTATCTTTCAAATCATAGTACTTGAAAAATTGCTTTGACGGCCGCCAAAAAAAAATTTGCACAGGAAAATATGCAGTTTAGCATAAACTTTAATAATACATAAAGTACTTTTTTTTTTTTTTTAAAGGAGAGATTGAACCTAACTCATTTTACCCACTTATGCTATATTCAGTTTAACACAAAATGTTTATATAATAGAGGTAATTAACGTTATCCGTTTTACTGTTTCTTTTATGTAACCATCATCTGTCATGTGATGTCCTGTCATTGCTTTGTAATCTTTAATAAATACTTCTGATTTCACACATTTGATGCATTGTATTGCTTGGAAACAACGTCATAAAAGGAGCCAGACACTCTTTTCCCCATGTTTACTGGGAAGAATGGTAAAATATGTAATGCTGCATGCATATATTTGAGGGGAGTGGTGGGGCATTGCAGCTGACCATACCAACGTTGGCCCAACGTTGTATTTCTGTCAGATAGGTTGGGCCAACGTAACCAACCAATATTGACGTTGGCCCAATGTCTGTTTGGTACCTGGGCAGCTTCTCTACTCATTTTAATGGGTTTCCCTTATGGGTTTGATTTTTTGTCCCCACAACGCAAGAGGTCCCCATGACGTGATGACTACCAGAACACACACATTTACATTTACATTTAGTCATTTAGCAGACGCTTTTATCCAAAGCGACTTACAAATGAGAGTAATAGAAGCAACCATGACCAGTCAAAGGCAACAATATGCAAGCGCTGTAACAAGTCTCACAAAACACAAAACACATAGGACATTTTTTTTGTTTTTTTTTATAAATTAAATAACAAACAGAAACGAATAGGGTGATAAGTGCTATTCTTTATTGGTCAAGTGCTGCTGGAAAAGAAGTGTCTTGAGATGTTTTTTGAAAATGGCTACAGACTCGGCTGCTCGAACTGAGACAGGCAGGTCATTCCACCAGGTGGGAACGGTCCAGGAAAAGGTCCTAGTGAGGGATTTCATGCCTCTTTGGGATGGCACCACTAGGCGTTGTTCACTTGCAGAACGCAAGCTTCTGGAGGGTGTGTAAGTCTGAGCAAGTGAGTTTAGGTATACTGGTGCAGAGTCTGCGGTTGCTTTGTAGGCGAGCACCAGAGCCTTGAATTTGATTTGCGCGGCTATTGGCAGCCAGTGCAGACTGATGAAGAGAGGCGTGACGTGTGCTCTCTTCGGCTCGTTGAAGACCACTCTCGCCGCTGCGTTCTGGATCAGCTGCAAGGGTTTAACAGTGGATGCTGGAAGGCCCGCTAGAAGAGAATTACAGTAGTCCAGTCTGGAGAGTACAAGAGCTTGGACCAGGAGTTGAGTGGCCTGCTCTGATAGGAAGGGTCTAATCTTCCTAATGTTGTATACCGCAAATCTGCAGGACCGGGTTGTTGCAGTAATGTGGTCAGTGAATTTTAGCTGATCATCAATCACAACTCCAAGGTTCCTGGCTGTCCCGGACGGAGTTATGGTTGATGAACTGAGCTGAATGGAGAGAGTATGTTGAAGTGCTGGGTTGGCTGAGACCACAAGCAGTTCTGTCTTTGCCAGATTGAGTTGAAGGTGTTGTTCCTTCATCCAGGCAGAAATGTCTTTCAGGCAGGCAGCGATCCAAACCCCAACTGTGGGATCATCTGGTTGAAATGAGACACACACACACACAATGTTGACTAGCGTTAATTTACAAAACACATTATGAACAATCTTACCTGCAGGTGGATGTGTCACGTAATCGTGATCCATCCTTATTGCCTTAGCCACTATGTCGCTATCTTCACAGCATAGCTGTGTAGACTGACGTTTGGAGGTTCTTTCATATACTGACTCCCTTCTCAAACGAGCATTAAAATTGTTCCAAGGGAATAGACTCGGGACAACACCACTCTTTAGGCGACGAACGACGTAGCCACCAACGTAATCATCGGGAGCGAAGTGCCGGCTGCAGACATAAGTGCTACCTCTTTTTATATTAACCCTGGAGAACCCAAGAACACTTTTCTTCTTTGGAAAATCATGAACTATGCATTAAATTACTGCTATAAGTTCACTGAACATCAAAATATCCAAAATATCTTTTTCCACCCTTTATTCCCTAATTTAGGATTAGGTCCAAATTTGACCCATTGGGCTTTAGGTGAATCATTTCAAAGAATCTATTTTAAATTTAGGAAAATAATCAGTCAACCACACAGCTACATTAACCATGTTTTTTTGTTTTGCTTTATTTGTTGCATGTTAGAACTTGATTTCAAACAAAAACACACTTTGGCCATTGAAAACAAGAATACAAGGCCAAAATCATGACTGAAAAAAACAAACAACTTGGGTCTTTGCTTATTCAAAAATCTGTTCTGCTAGAAAGAGGAACTCACACTAGACATTGTGGTAGTCTTTGAAACAATTTCTTTTTTTGTTGATGCAGAGAGGAACTGCACATTTTTCACAGTGCATTTCAGTTTTGAGGTCCTTTCACACAGCACATCAACATACTCCTTGAAAAGATATACTAGTTTATTAGTCTCTGGCCCTTTACTGCTGAAGTAACCTAGTAAAATATATTATACAAATGAATTTATTTCAAGACTTTAGCCAAATACAGGACTGTCACTATTCTCCATCAAAGTCACTCAAAGAACCAAAGGGTCATTTTGACCCAACATTTTTAACCCATACACCCAGAGGGTCATTTTTGGCCCATCGTTTTTTGAACTAGCTCAAAGTCACTAATTTATCCAAAAATAATATAAAACGTACTTCTAGGCATTCTGGAAGCTAATACTAAATAGATTAACAAAAAATACACAATTTTACCAACCACTGGTTTGCTGAGAAGACGGTTTTGTTTGGGTAGGTATCCAGCTCAACAATACAGCATGTGGTCAGCCATCTTGTTACTACCATTCTGACACTTGTGAGTTCAATATTCATCCACTAGGTGTCTCTATGCAGGGGCCAGAAGTGGCACTCTGGGCTTTCAAAGTTAAATTTGACAAACATTTTTTGCAATTAACAGCGGCCAAATTTGACCCGTGGGTTCTCCAAGGTTAAAACTGTTCCCTTCCACTCTTCGGATCGCCTGTATCCATTTGGGTTTCAGGTTTGGATCCACAGGAAAAGAATGAAATGAAAGGTAGGGCTGTTTTTGGGTGGAACACAACTTTTCACAACTTTTAATTTTCTGTTGGTCTTAGTACACAATGTAACTACAGAAGAGTCAAGTTTTAAATAGGGAAAATATGAAAAGTCTTTGGACATTTTTTGGAGGGAGATGGTAATGGTCTTACCAGATTCAATGATGTATGCTAAGCTAAACGTACTACCGCCAGAGACAGAGATTGGCTGAATGGATTTAAATACGGTAAAACTCAACTGTTTAACTGTAGGGGAGTTGGAAAATGAGCCTATTTTCAAACATAGTGGAGTGTTCCTTTAAGATTTATCTGTGAAACTGGTGGAAAATATTTTGTAAATGCGAGATATCTCAGTTGTGATGTCATGTTAACCCACATGAAAAAATACTAAAGTATATTATAGTAAAATTACTCTTGTAAATACTGTAGTGTTTTGAACCATACTATAGTAAAGATACTACAGTAAATTGTAGTATATTATAGTATTTACTTCACTTTGTTAATTCACTGTAGTATCTTTACTATAGTACGGTTCAAAAACACTATAGTAATTTTACTATAATATACCATAGCATTTTTTCATGCGAAGTGTGAGAGGATATGGTACTGGTGAATCAAATAAGTTGTTTCTGTAATTACAAAATTAACCAAGATTTCTTTGAAATGAGAGATTTGGTCATTTTATCTGTGCAAATATTTAACAGATATATATTGAGCTGGTGTTTGGATTTAAACATGGAAGTCTGCACTGTGTTTAGTATGTGAAATGCATATGGCAACAATTAAAATTGTGAAATAATTGTGTTTTGTTTTTGCACATAGAATGTATTCTTGTACCAATATAATTATGTTAACTATTTTAACAAATGTGTTTTCTGGAAGTCTAAGGACATATTCACACTGCAGGTTTTGATGTAAAATGTGACAACACGCTTAAATCATCTTTTAAAAGCAACCCGTATCTGATATTTGCATTTACACTATACAATAGCAAAACAGCCCAAGACGCTCTGACATGGAAAAGTAAGTGAAACGGCGCAATATGCAATGGATGCAGACAAAATAATTATTCAACGTTTTTCTTTAAAGGTCAGCAAAACTTTCGTAAAATTTAGAAAAAAAAGAGGAAAGCTCTTGTTGCATGTAATTATCATTCATGTTCATCTGAGTTTATGTCATTCGCTTGTCATTACCTGGCAGATGCAAATGCACGTATCCAAATCATATTTATAAAAATCTTAAGTTACTGAAGGAATAAAGATACTAAAATTGTTTGTAAAACCAATTTAAATTGTTAAAATGTTTTTGTTATTGTCTACATTTGTTTTTGTAGTATTACATTACTAGATTAATATTGTAAAAAAAATAATAATAATAAAAAAAACAGGTTGACTACAGTCTATGGATAAAAATTTGTACTTTATTAAAAATGTGGGTACCAGTGTCTGTGATTCATTTGAAACTTGAGCTGAAAATTGAATGATTTATAAATATAGGTTTCACAGAGAGGGCAGGATTGGAGTTCAGTTCAATTAGGATATTTAAGTAACTTTTATGAATCTACTGAAGAAGAAAAAAATGATTGCTGGTGATCATGTTGAGTCGAGTACGTTTACAAGCACCCATGGTTTTCGTTGGAAAAAAGCAATCAATGCCTTGCCAGCAAAGGTTTGATTGATGGACGTAGTAACCAATCAAAAGGCATTATCTTGCGCTGTGTTTGTAAGCATGGAATGAATGTTCCTCGTGCTTACCGTCTCTGCACACACACGCAATGGAGCGCGCAGACTCTATGACAGACTTTTTTATCAACTAAATTAGTTTCTACACTTTGTAAATTCTGTAAATAGTTGCTTTTAGTTTTACAGGAACTATAAAATGCATTATAATTAGCAGTTTATTGCAGATTTATTTGAATGAAAAACTACTCTTTACAAACACGTTCTGAAATGAATGGCCTTTTTGAAAGGACGCCTAGTCTTTTGACATAAAAGCTCACAGAAGCTACATTTCTGAGAAAATCATCCTCAGATTTAAATCAAAACATGATCAGACATTCAGTTTTATATTCTGTTATTTTCAGAGCCTCAACATTAAAATCTCATACATGTATATTTCCCCTTGTTTAACTCTATTCCTATACTACTTTGAGCTATTATGACTCTTGGACTACAACATTTTCAATTGTCTAGTTTAAAATAAGACCAGATTTATGAATATAGACCATAAGGTTTAATTATTATTTGGGTATGTCGCTTTCAGAAAATTCGCAAAAATAGGGGTGCTGGTTAAGAGGTTAAATATTAATGTCGGTATCTGACCCAGAGTATTCCAAAAGTTACGTCAGTTGTTAAATAGATGTTAAATAAAGCGTGCATCGTGTCAGTGGGAGATTCACGGCTCATTTGTCTCTTATGCAGTTACAGATGCAGCGTTTTGACTGAACCTCTTCTACTTCTGCTGCATGAGATGAGAACACATTTTTACAATTTTGTGGGTCTTAAAAGAGTCTGCGTTTGTGATATATGTCCTTATTTCATGTAAAACATTAGCTGGATGGATTTAAATCTGCGTTTTTTGACACCTATCACACATGCGCACTTCAATAAGCCGCCAGGAACCAGTTAATGCGTTCAGATACAGTGCGAAAACTCCCTGTTACGACCGGTTTATGCTTAAGCTGTTTATGACCTAACTCTGATAAAAGAAACGGGTCACCGCGTTTACATTACCAGTTACATCGCTTACTAGGCACAATCGGCTTAAAAACGTGCATGTAAAGGCAGACTGTTTAAGATATGCTAGTAAGTTAAGTTACAAGTTGATTTCAGCTAAAATGGCTCAATGGTGTATTTCAGGATAGAATAGCTAAGTATTGTCTGTGAAGCTGGGTTCAAAAATTCTAAATTAAATAAATAAATATTGAATTAAAAAAAATAAAATTATTTTAATAATATCAAACTTATCATAGGATTATAGATTTCACTTTGTTTGTACCACAAATTGTGATTTATAATGAACAATACATCCGTGTTTAAAAAAGGGGGAAAAAACAAGATTAATCTTAAAATACTTACTTAGTAGTTTTCTGACGTCGTTTATTTTTACAGGTGTCTGATTAATGGCAGATCTTGTTTGTTTGTCAGTGGAGAATACAGCACGATGATACTCCTCTTCTGATGTTTGAAGAACACAATCAAAATATTTAGCATTTTTGGCAGAGTTCTTTACAGGGCTTACAGAGTGAACATAAGCCTTTATGTCTTTTGATTGCTGTTGTTCTTCTGGAGGTCTTCTTTTGGGTGCCGTTGCCATAGGCCTTTATCTCACTTCCTACTTCCGGTACGCAAAGCAGTGCACCGCTACTTCCGGTTCCATTGCACCGCAGGGAAAAGTAATGTCTGAATCGTCTCGCCGGTGTTATTGCAGCGTACCTGGCATGCTCTAATTCAAAGCAAAGACACCCTTACCTTGGTTTTCACGATTTTCCGACTCAAAAAGAACACAGAGGAAAACATGGCTGAGAATGATACGCCGGGGTGAAGATCCTTCGTTTAAAATAATGCACGGAAGTACGTTCATGTGCAGTATGCATTTCGTATATATTAATATAAATTATACATACTAATATACACTCACCTAAAGGATTATTAGGAACACCTGTTCAATTTCTCATTAATGCAATTAACTAATCAACCAATCACATGGCAGTTGCTTCAATGCATTTAGGGTGTGGTCCTGGTCAAGACAATCTCCTGAACTCCAAACTGAATGCCAGAATAAGAAATTTTGAGCATGGCATGGTTGTTGGTGCCAGACGGGCCGGTCTGAGTATTTCACAATCTGCTCAGTTACTGGGATTTTCACGCACAACCATTTCTAGGGTTTGCAAAGAATGGTGTGAAAAGGAAAAACACCCAGTATGCTGCAGTCCTGTGGGAGAAAATGCCTTGTTGATGCTAGAGGTCAGAGGAGAATGGGCCGACTGATTCAAGCTGATAGAAGAGCAACTTTGACTGAAATAGCCACTCGTTACAACCGAGGTATGCAGCAAAGCATTTGTGAAGCCACAACACGCACAACCTTGAGGCGGATGGGCTACAACAGCAGAAGACCCCACCGGGGACCACTCATCTCCACTACAAATAGGAAAAAGAGGCTACAATTTGGGCAAGCTCACCAAAATTGGACAGTTGAAGACTGGAAAAATGTTGCCTGGTCTGATGAGTCTCAATTTCTGTTGAGACATTCAGATGGTAGAGTCAGAATTTGGCGTAAACAGAATGAGAACATGGATCCATCATGCCTTGTTACCACTGTGCAGGCTGGTGGTGGTGGTGTAATGGTGTGGGGGATGTTTTCTTGGCACACTTTAGGCCCCTTAGTGCCAATTGGGCATAGTTTAAATGCCACGGCCTACCTGAGCATTGTTTCTGACCATGTCCATCCCTTTATGACCAGCATGTACCCATCCTCTGATGGCTACTTCCAGCAGGATAATGCACCATGTCACAAAGCTCCAATCATTTCAAATTGGTTTCTTGAGCATGACAATGAGTTCACTGTACTAAAATGGCCCCCACAGTCACCAGATCTCAACCCAATAGAGCATCTTTGGGATGTGGTGGAACGGGAGCTGTGCCCTGGATGTGCATCCCACAAATCTCTATCAATTGCAAGATGCTATCCTATCATTATGGGCCAACATTTCTAAAGAATGCTTTCAGCACCTTGTTGAATCAGTGCCACGTAGAATTAAGGCAGTTCTGAAGGCGATAGGGGGTCAAACACAGTATTAGGATGGTGTTCCTAATAATCCTTTAGGTGAGTGTATACACTTTATATACTTCAGGTAAATTGGATGCTGCTGCTGAAAGAATCAGTGAACTGGAGGCCAAGGATTAGAAACTCAGCTCAGTGATCTATCTGCCTCAAAATTGCACATCAACAGATACTGTGCAACTGATGAAAATTTTAGATTCCCGTCAGAGAAAGTATTTTGGACATTCTGAGAGTCAGTTGGACCCTCAGCATCCAATATAGTCTATTGGAGTAAAGCACAGAGGATGAGTGGTACAATGGACATTGAAAAACCAAGTCCAAACCGTAGACTGGCACTTGTGGATGATCTGTTCCTGTACTGTTGCCGTGTTGCAGTTGGCCTGAAAGAGAAGATAATAGCAGACATTTTTGGCATCAGCACCACAAATGTGAGCAGAGTGATCATCACATGGGCCAACTATTTATTCCTTGCCTTGGGGTCACTGCCAATCTGGATTTCAAGGGAACAGGTCAGAGCAACAATGCCAGCTAAATTTGTGGAATACTGTTCAGATCTGAGAGTGATTGTGGACTTTACAGAAATTAGATGTGAATCTCCATCATCCTTTACACTCCAGGTCGAAACCTGTTCCACCTATAAGAATCACACTACTTTCAAGGCTCTGATAGGTATTGCCCCATGTGGTGTAATCACTTTTGTCTCAAAGCTCTTCACAGGGTCAATATCAGACCAAGAAATAACAAGGCAGTCTGGAATTTTCTGATTACTAGAGCCTGGAGATGCATGCATGGCTGATAAAGGGTTCATCATTGACCAGATGCTGTCAGATGTTGGTGCACGCCTCATCATCCCTCCATTCAAAAATGGTGCATGCTTTAGCAAAGAGAACACAGAAAAAACACAAAGCATTGCCAACTTCATAGCAAAGAATACTAGTGGAGAGATCCATCAGGAGAATAAAGGAATATCACATCTGGGACACAACAATTCCTCTTATTCTTTCAGGTTCTGTCAATCAGTTATGGACTACCTGCTGCCTAATGTCTATGCGTCAAAAATACGTTAACTCCGTTGCATTTCTGAATAAGAGACAAACCTTAGCCAATTGTGTCTTTATAAAGATTTAATTCCTTGCAAGAAATGAATCCACAGTTGAAGCAACCATACTGTGACCACAAGTGTGAACTGAGGAACAATAGAAGGTCCAAGCTTTTATACTCCTCAGTGTCTCAGTGTTTTTCCGACAGAGAAAGGTGTAACAAATGCCTTTTCCCGCCCTTCTGTAACTAATTAAAAGAAAGCAAGGGACAAAATGGTTCCCCACTCCTATCTTCCCCATCAGTGTTTGTGTCAAGGCCTCAAGTGGTGATGGGGGTTTCTGACCATGCATACATTTTATGAGGTAGATGTAGGTTTGCTGACTCTGTGTGTGTGTGTGTGTGTGTGTGTGTGTGTGTGTGTGTGTGTGTGTGTGTGTGTGTGTGTGTGTGTGTGTGTGTGTGTGTGTGTGTGTGTGGGCATGTTTTTGTGAAATATCAGGACACAAAGGTGTATAATGACATGGGTATGACATAGGTATTACAAAAGAGGGTGAAATATGAGGACGTTCCCCATGTCCTCACTTTTCAAAATGCTTATAAATCACACAGGATGAGGTTTTTCACAGAAAGTAAACTGCGCAGTCTCCTGTGATGGGTAGGTTTAGGGGCAGGGGCAGTGTAGGGGATAGAAAATACGGTTTGTACAGTATAAAATGCATTACGCCTATGGAATGTCCCCACATTTCACAAAAACAAACATGTGTGTGTGTGTGTGTGTGTGTGTGTGTGTGTGTGTGTGTGTGTGTGTGTGTGTGTGTGTGTGTGTGTGTGTGTGTGTGTGTGTGTGTGTGTGTGTGTGTGTGTTTTAATCAGCGACACCTAAGGCCCAAGAGAGTCTCCAAACTAGGTGTCCCGTGACCCCAAATTAAGAAGTGTTTTTGAATAACAGAGACAGATGTTGACTTCTGTGTAACCTTAAACATAAATCTTCTTCTATGATAAAATTTTTCCTCTACAGGACGTACAGTTCCACAGAGCTCATTCAGTAAAGGCACAGCTGGACAGATGTGTTTTGAGTCTGGACGTACAGTGGCACAGTGCTCATTCAGTAAAGGCACAGCTGGACAGATGTGTTTTGAGTCTGGACGTACAGTGGCACAGTGCTCATTCAGTAAATGTACAGCTGGACAGATGTGTTTTGAGTCTGGACGTACAGTGGCACAGTGCTCATTCAGTAAAGGCACAGCTGGACAGATGTGTTTTGAGTCTGGATGTACAGTGGCACAGTGCTCATTCAGTAAATGCACAGCTGGACAGATGTGTTTTGAGTCTGGATGTACAGTGGCACAGTGCTCATTTAGTAAAGGCACAGCTGGACAGATTTGTTTTGAGTCTGGAGGTACATTGGCACAGTGCTCATTCAGTAAATGCACAGCTGGACAGATGTGTTTTGAGTCTGGATGTACAGTGGCACAGTGCTCATTCAGTAAAGGCACAGCTGGACAGATTTGTTTTGAGTCTGGACGTACATTGGCACAGTGCTCATTCAGTAAAGGCACAGCTGGACAGATGTGTTTTGAGTCTGGACGTACAGTGGCACACAGTGCTCATTCAGTAAATGCACAGCTGGACAGATGTGTTTTGAGTCTGGACGTACAGTGGCACAGAGCTCATTCAGTAAAGGCACAGGTGGACAGATGTGTTTTGAGTATGGACGTACAGTGGCACACACTGCTCATTCAGTAAAGGCACAGCTGGACAGATGTGTTTTGAGTCTGGACGTACAGTGGCACAGTGCTCGTTCAGTAAAGGCACAGCTGGACAGATGTGTTTTGAGTCTGGACGTACAGTGGCACAGTGCTCGTTCAGTAAAGGCACAGCTGGACAGATGTGTTTTGAGTCTGGACGTAGTGGCACAGTGCTCATTCAGTAAAGGCACAGCTGGACAGATGTGTTTTGAGTCTGGACGTACAGTGGCACAGTGCTCGTTCAGTAAAGGCACAGCTGGACAGATGTGTTTTGAGTCTGGACGTACAGTGGCACAGTGCTCGTTCAGTAAAGGCACAGCTGGACAGATGTGTTTTGAGTCTGGACGTACAGTGGCACAGTGCTCATTCAGTAAAGGCACAGCTGGACAGATGTGTTTTGAGTCTGGACGTACAGTGGCACAGAGCTCATTCAGTAAATGCACAGCTGGACAGATGTGTTTTGAGTCTGGATGTACAGTTGCACACAGTGCTCATTTAGTAAAGGCACAGCTAGACAGATGTGTTTTGAGTCTGGACGTACAGTGGCACAGTGCTCATTCAGTAAAGGCACAGCTGGACAGATGTGTTTTGAGTCTGGGCGTACAGTGGCACACAGTGCTCGTTCAGTAAAGGCACAGCTGGACAGATGTGTTTTGAGTCTGGGCGTACAGTGGCACAGTGCTCATTCAGTAAAGGCACAGCTGGACAGATGTGTTTTGAGTCTGTACGTACAGTGGCACACACTGCTCATTCAGTAAATGCACAGCTGGACAGATGTGTTTTGAGTCTGACGTACAGTGGCACAGTGCTCATTCGGTAAATGCACAGCTGGACAGATGTGTTTTGAGTCTGGGCGTACAGTGGCACAGTGCTCATTCGGTAAATGCACAGCTGGACAGATGTGTTTTGAGTCTGAACAGTGGCACACAGTGCTCATTCAGTAAAGGCACAGCTGGACAGATGTGTTTTGAGTCTGGACGTACAGTGGCACAGTGCTCATTCGGTAAATGCACAGCTGGACAGATGTGTTTTGAGTCTGACGTACAGTGGCACACAGTGCTCATTCAGTAAAGGCACAGCTGGACAGATGTGTTTTGAGTCTGGACATACAGTGGCACAGTGCTCATTCAGTAAATGCACAGCTGGACAGATGTGTTTTGAGTCTGACGTACAGTGACACAGTGCTCATTCAGTAAATGCACAGCTGGACAGATGTGTTTTGAGTCTGGACGTACAGTGGCACAGTGCTCATTCAGTAAAGGCACAGCTGGACAGATGTGTTTTGAGTCTGGACGTACAGTGGCACAGAGCTCATTCAGTAAATGCACAGCTGGACAGATGTGTTTTGAGTCTGTACGTACAGTGGCACACACTGCTCATTCAGTAAAGGCACAGCTGGACAGATGTGTTTTGAGTCTGGACGTACAGTGACACACAGTGCTCATTCAGTAAATGCACAGCTGGACAGATGTGTTTTGAGTCTGGACGTACAGTGGCACAGAGCTCATTCAGTAAATGCACAGCTGGACAGATGTGTTTTGAGTCTGGACGTACAGTGGCACAGAGCTCATTCAGTAAATGCACAGCTGGACAGATGTGTTTTGAGTCTGGACGTACAGTGGCACACAGTGCTCATTCAGTAAATGCACAGCTGGACAGATGTGTTTTGAGTCTGGACGTACAGTGGCACAGAGCTCATTCAGTAAATGCACAGCTGGACAGATGTGTTTTGAGTCTGAGCGTACAGTGGCACAGTGCTCATTCAGTAAATGCACAGCTGGACAGATGTGTTTTGAGTCTGGATGTACAGTTGCACAGAGCTCATTCAGTAAATGCACAGCTGGACAGATGTGTTTTGAGTCTGGACGTACAGTGGCACACAGTGCTCATTCAGTAAATGCACAGCTGGACAGATGTGTTTTGAGTCTGGACGTACAGTGGCACAGAGCTCATTCAGTAAATGTACAGCTGGACAGATGTGTTTTGAGTCTGTACGTACAGTGGAACACACTGCTCATTCAGTAAATGCACAGCTGGACAGATGTTTTTTGAGTCTGGATGTACAGTTGCACACAGTGCTCATTTAGTAAAGGCACAGCTGGAAAGATGTGTTTTGAGTCTGGACGTACAGTGGCACACAGTGCTCATTCAGTAAATGCACAGCTGGACAGATGTGTTTTGAGTCTGACGTACAGTGGCACACACTGCTCATTCAGTAAAGGCACAGCTGGACAGATGTGTTTTGAGTCTGGACGTACAGTGGCACAGAGCTCATTCAGTAAATGCACAGCTGGACAGATGTGTTTTGAGTCTGGACGTACAGTGGCACAGTGCTCATTCAGTAAAGGCACAGCTGGACAGATGTGTCTTGAGTCTGGATGTACAGTTGCACACAGTGCTAATTTGTAAAGGCACAGCTGGACAGATGTGTTTTGAGTCTGTACGTACAGTGGCACACAGTGCTCATTCAGTAAATGCACAGCTGGACAGATGTGTTTTGAGTCTGTACGTACAGTGGCACACACTGCTCATTCAGTAAAGGCACAGCTGGACAGATGTGTTTTGAGTCTGGACGTACAGTGGCACAGAGCTCATTCAGTAAAGGCACAGCTGGAAAGATGTGTTTTGAGTCTGGACGTACAGTGGCATAGAGCTCATTTAGTAAAGGCACAGCTGGACAGATGTGTTTTGAGTCTGGACGTACAGTGTCACAGTGCTCATTCAGTAAATGCACAGCTGGACAGATGTGTTTTGAGTCTGGATGTACAGTTGCACACAGTGCTCATTTAGTAAAGGCACAGCTGGACAGATGTGTTTTGAGTCTGGACGTACAGTGGCACACAGTGCTCATTCAGTAAATGCACAGCTGGACAGATGTGTTTTGAGTCTGGACGTACAGTGGCACACACTGCTCATTCAGTAAAGGCACAGCTGGACAGATGTGTTTTGAGTCTGGACGTACAGTGGCACAGAGCTCATTCAGTAAATGCACAGCTGGACAGATGTGTTTTGAGTCTGGACGTACAGTGGCACAGTGCTCATTCAGTAAAGGCACAGCTGGACAGATGTGTTTTGAGTATGGACGTACAGTGGCACACAGTGCTCATTCAGTAAAGGCACAGCTGGACAGATGTGTTTTGAGTCTGACGTACAGTGGCACAGTGCTCATTCAGTAAAGGCACAGCTGGACAGATGTGTTTTGAGTCTGGACAAACAGTGGCACAGTGCTCATTCAGTAAATGCACAGCTGGACAGATGTGTTTTGAGTCTGGGCGTACAGTGACACAGTGCTCATTCAGTAAATGTACAGCTGGACAGATGTGTTTTGAGTCTGGACGTACAGTGGCACAGAGCTCATTCAGTAAATGCACAGCTGGACAGATGTGTTTTGAGTCTGGACGTACATTGGCACAGTGCTCATTCAGTAAAGGCACAGCTGGACAGATGTGTTTTGAGTCTGGACGTACAGTGGCACAGTGCTCATTCAGTAAATGCACAGCTGGACAGATGTGTTTTGAGTCTGGACGTACAGTGGCACAGAGCTCATTCAGTAAAGGCACAGCTGGACAGATGTGTTTTGAGTCTGGACGTTCAGTGGCACAGTGCTCATTCAGTAAAGGCACAGCTGAACAGATGTGTTTTGAGTCTGGACGTACAGTGGCACAGAGCTCATTCAGTAAAGGCACAGCTGGACAGATGTGTTTTGAGTCTGGGCGTACAGTGGCACAGAGCTCATTCAGTAAATGCACAGCTGGACAGATGTGTTTTGAGTCTGGACGTACAGTGGCACAGAGCTCTTTCAGTAAATGCACAGCTGGACAGATGTGTTTTGAGTCTGGACGTACAGTGGCACAGAGCTCATTCAGTAAATGCACAGCTGGACAGATGTGTTTTGAGTCTGGATGTACAGTGGCATAGTGCTCATTCAGTAAATGCACAGCTGGACAGATGTGTTTTGAGTCTGGACGTACAGTGGCACACAGAGCTCATTCAGTAAAGGCACAGCTGGACAGATGTGTTTTGAGTCTGGACGTACAGTGGCACAGAGCTCATTCAGTAAAGGCACAGCTGGACAGATGTGTTTTGAGTATGGATGTACTGTGGCACACAGTGCTCATTCAGTAAAGGCACAGCTGGACAGATGTGTTTTGAGTCTGGACGTACAGTGGCACAGTGCTCATTCAGTAAAGGCACAGCTGGACAGATGTGTTTTGAGTCTGGACGTACAGTGGCACAGTGCTCATTCAGTAAATGCACAGCTGGACAGATGTGTTTTGAGTCTCGACGTACAAGTGGCACAGTGCTCATTCAGTAAATGCACAGATGAACAGATGTGTTTTGAGTCTGGACGTACAGTGGCACAGTGCTCATTCAGTAAAGGCACAGCTGGACAGATGTGTTTTGAGTCTGGACGTACAGTGGCACAGTGCTCATTCAGTAAAGGCACAGCTGAACAGATGTGTTTTGAGTCTGGACGTACAGTGGCACAGAGCTCATTCAGTAAAGGCACAGCTGGACAGATGTGTTTTGAGTATGGACGTACAGTGGCACAGTGCTGATTCAGTAAATGCACAGCTGGACAGATGTGTTTGAGTCTGGACGTACAGTGGCACACTGCTCATTCAGTAAAGGCACAGCTGGACAGATGTGTTTTGAGTCTGGACGTACAGTGGCACAGAGCTCATTCAGTAAATGCACAGCTGGACAGATGTGTTTTGAGTCTGGACGTACAGTGGCACAGTGCTCATTCAGTAAAGGCACAGCTGGACAGATGTGTTTTGAGTATGGGCGTACAGTGGCACACAGTGCTCATTCAGTAAAGGCACAGCTGGACAGATGTGTTTTGAGTCTGACGTACAGTGGCACAGTGCTCATTCAGTAAAGGCACAGCTGGACAGATGTGTTTTGAGTCTGGACATACAGTGGCACAGTGCTCATTCAGTAAATGCACAGCTGGACAGATGTGTTTTGAGTCTGGATGTACAGTGACACAGTGCTCATTCAGTAAATGTACAGCTGGACAGATGTGTTTTGAGTCTGGACGTACAGTGGCACAGAGCTCATTCAGTAAATGCACAGCTGGACAGATGTGTTTTGAGTCTGGGCGTACATTGGCACAGTGCTCATTCAGTAAAGGCACAGCTGGACAGATGTGTTTTGAGTCTGGACGTACAGTGGCACAGTGCTCATTCAGTAAATGCACAGCTGGACAGATGTGTTTTGAGTCTGGACGTACAGTGGCACAGAGCTCATTCAGTAAAGGCACAGCTGGACAGATGTGTTTTGAGTCTGGACGTTCAGTGGCACAGTGCTCATTCAGTAAAGGCACAGCTGGACAGATGTGTTTTGAGTCTGGACGTACAGTGGCACAGAGCTCATTCAGTAAAGGAACAGCTGGACAGATGTGTTTTGAGTCTGACGTACAGTGGCACAGAGCTCATTCAGTAAATGCACAGCTGGACAGATGTGTTTGAGTCTGGACGTACAGTGGCACACAGCTCATTCAGTAAATGCACACCTGGACAGATGTGTTTTGAGTCTGGAAGTACAGTGGCATAGTGCTCATTCAGTAAAGGCACAGCTGGACAGATGTGTTTTGAGTCTGGACGTACAGTGGCACACAGAGCTCATTCAGTAAAGGCACAGCTGGACAGATGTGTTTTGAGTCTGGACGTACAGTGGCACAGAGCTCATTCAGTAAAGGCACAGCTGGACAGATGTGTTTTGAGTATGGATGTACTGTGGCACACAGTGCTCATTCAGTAAAGGCACAGCTGGACAGATGTGTTTTGAGTCTGGACGTACAGTGGCACAGTGCTCATTCAGTAAAGGCACAGCTGGACAGATGTGTTTTGAGTCTCGGCGTACAGTGGCACAGTGCTCATTCAGTAAATGCACAGCTGAACAGATGTGTTTTGAGTCTGGACGTACAGTGGCACAGTGCTCATTCAGTAAAGGCACAGCTGGACAGATGTGTTTTGAGTCTGGACGTACAGTGGCACAGAGTTCATTCAGTAAAGGCACAGCTGGACAGGTGTGTTTTGAGTCTGACGTACAGTGGCACAGTGCTCATTCAGTAAAGGCACAGCTGGACAGATGTGTTTTGAGTCTGACGTACAGTGGCACAGTGCTCATTCAGTAAAGGCACAGCTGGACAGATGTGTTTTGAGTCTGGACGTACAGTGGCACAGAGCTCATTCAGTAAATGCACAGCTGGACAGATGTGTTTTGAGTCTGGACGTACAGTGGCACACACTGCTCATTCAGTAAAGGCACAGCTGGACAGATGTGTTTTGAGTATGGGCGTACTGTGGCACACAGTGCTCATTCAGTAAAGGCACAGCTGGACAGATGTGTTTTGAGTCTGGACGTACAGTGGCACAGTGCTCATTCAGTAAATGCACAGCTGGACAGATGTGTTTTGAGTCTGGACGTACAGTGGCACAGTGCTCATTCAGTAAAGGCACAGCTGGACAGATGTGTTTTGAGTCTGGACGTACAGTGGCACACAGTGCTCATTCAGTAAAGGCACAGCTGGACAGATGTGTTTTGAGTCTGGACGTACAGTGGCACAGTGCTCATTCAGTAAAGGCACAGCTGGACAGATGTGTTTTGAGTCTGGACGTACAGTGGCACAGAGCTCATTCAGTAAATGCACAGCTGGACAGATGTGTTTTGAGTCTGGACGTACAGTGGCACAGTGCTCATTCAGTAAAGGCACAGCTGGACAGATGTGTTTTGAGTCTGGACGTACAGTGGCACAGTGGTCATTCAGTAAAGGCACAGCTGGACAGATGTGTTTTGAGTCTGGACATACAGTGGCACAGTGGTCATTCAGTAAAGGCACAGCTGGACAGATGTGTTTTGAGTCTGGACGTACAGTGGCACAGTGGTCATTCAGTAAAGGCACAGCTGGACAGATGTGTTTTGAGTCTGGACGTACAGTGGCACAGTGGTCATTCAGTAAAGGCACAGCTGGACAGATGTGTTTTGAGTCTGGACGTACAGTGGCACAGTGCTCATTCAGTAAATGCACAGCTGGACAGATGTGTTTTGAGTCTGGATGTACAGTGGCACACAGTGCTCATTCAGTAAAGGCACAGCTGGACAGATGTGTTTTGAGTCTGGATGTACAGTGGCACACAGTGCTCATTCAGTAAAGGCACAGCTGGACAGATGTGTTTTGAGTCTGGATTTGAATGTGGCTACTGTTGGAGCACATCTGATCTCTTCTGGAAGCTGGTTTCATAATAGCTAAATGCTATTTAAATGCTACTCTCCTTGCTTTGAGTGAACTCTTTGTATTTCTAACTGACTTGATCCTGATGATCTGAGTGATCTGTTGGGTTTGTATTTAATCAGCATATCTGCAATGTATTGAGGTCCTAGGTCATTGAGTGATTTATAAACAAGTAAGTACTTTAAAATCAATCCTAAATGTAACTGGAAACCAGTGTAAAGACCTGAGGACTGGTGTGATATGGTCATATGTTCTGGTTCTGCTCAGCGTTCTGTATGAGCTGCAGATGTCTGATGGTCTTTTTGAGAAGACTGGTGAGAAGACCTCCAGGCAACATAGTGCATTTTAGATTATATTTAGTCAAATGAAACACCAATTTATTGGTCAAACCTTTCTAAGGAAAGAAGAACTAAAATACTAATCAATGAAAGTGCAAAAATGGGTCACATGACCCACAGGGCTCCATTTTGTGTCCTGTTTCAGCACATGTGCACAGGTCACATGCTTTCATATTTTCTCCAATGAAAAGTGCATTTTTCACCAACTCACATCCAGTTAATCACACACAAAAATAGTCACCTTCAGTGGTAAGTAAAGAAGTATTTTCAAGAAATTTACATTATATATCATCAAATGTTTCAGAGTAAATAACAAAACTGTGTGTTGCCTCAAGGCAACATTTGTACCATAATGGAATCGCATAAGGCCATACCAGACACATTTTTGCATGATATTGTAATGTATGTATAAGAACAGTTATACACATACTATAACTGCACATATTTTGATCTGCACATTTTCTACAGCACTTTGATCAGGTATAAAACACAACTAATGAGGGTGAGGATGAGGGGTCATGTGATGAGGAAGATGAGGTCATAGTGACAATCCGGCAGGGAAAGAGTGAGAGTGAGACTGAAGATGGAGATGGATATGATAACTTGATATGATAACTTGATGTGATGGTTTGGTAATACTTGTGTTCCACGATAGTACAATGTTGTCAATGTTCATGAATTCACTGTCTCATTCTGGTGTGTGTGTATATGTATTGTTGGTGTGTCTGTGAAGGGGCGGAGCTACTGCTTTGCTGCTGATCAAACACCTGTCGCAGCTGATCAGCGCACCAGCTGCAGTTCATCAGCACACACTATTTAGTCTCCCTGTTTTCTCCTTGTCTTTGTCAGAGCATTGTTGGATGTTCCCGTGTTCCTGTGTGGTCCCTGCCGTTGCCTGTGTCCTGCCTGTTCGCCCTCGTCTTCTCCACCGTCTGCCTTCTTGCCGGAGATCTGGGCTGCCTGCAGCATCCCTGTGCTACCGAGTCCTCTGTGCTCTGGACTTGCCTCTTGTCATCGTCTGTGCTGTTGTCGTAATAAAGACATTTTACTTGCATCTGAATCCTGCCTTCATCGTATCATTACAGAACGCTCTGACCAGAGATGGATTCAGCGAGTACTACAGACCTGACTGAGTTTCTTTCACGCAGCAGCGCCCGACAAGATCAGCAGGAGGAGAACCTAGCCATCACGGGAAGAGCAGTTCAGACCTTGGTAGCACAGGTGTCCGAGCTGACCCAACGGATGCAACAACTGCCAACGAGTCCCACTGTGCCCAGCCCACCGCCGATTCCCCCCACTCCCGAACCACGCCTACCATCGCCTGAGTGTAATGCGGGTGAGACCAACTACTGTAGAGCTTTCGGCAGGGAAAGAGTTAGGGTGAGACTGAAGATGGAGATGAGGATGAAGACGGATATGATAACTTGATGTGATTGTTTGGTAATACTTGTGTTCCACAATGGTGCAATGTTGCCTGAGAGCAACAGCTGAATTTGAAATGTTACTTTTTATTAAATATGAAATGTGTAATACATTATAAACTGAATAAATGTATTTGTTCAGGTGTCTGGTTAAATAAAAGATGTTTTCAATAAATATATTTGTAAATAAAATGATAAACTTAAAAAAATGTTATTGCTATTGTTAAAGTGTCCTATTTTAAGCAGGAAAAACCCCACAAATATTTTTTCTTCATTGAAATCATATTGTGAAATCAATTTGTGGATCTGATGTAGGTTTACAGGCAAATCCCACACAATTAACTGACAATGATAGTTTGAGTGATAAACCAGTCTAACTTTCAAAATTGGTTCAGCTCAACTACGACTGTAAACTGATAAAAGCTTTCATTTTAAAGTTCACTCAGTGTTTTTCATATCCTCAGTAAAATAAGAAACCCACAAATGATTGTGAGAGAAAGAACAAATGCTTTAATCTAACATTGATTCGCTGCTGTTTTTCAAGCCTGTTTTCTTTAAAGAGCACCTATTATGGCATTTAAAATGTTCCAAATATTGTTTTAGAAGTCCCCAACAACAGTTTTGCATACATGCAATGACAAAAAGACTTTAGTTTTCTTATAATATGCATTTATATTTACCTGTTTTGACAGCGATTCTCAAATTATTAGTTTAGTGATTCACTTTTCAAAACCCCGCCTTTACGTGACGTTAATCTGATGTAAACAAAGTTTTTACCAAAAATAAATAAAAATGCAGTAACGTTACTACGAGGTATGACTCTATTCTTAAAGAAAACTCCGAAAACAACAACAAACTATTTGTAATGACTCAGAACTCAACATCGGATCCATGAGCAGGCTTTATTGAATGAACTCGTAGTCGTACGGGCGGGGGTCGGTAACAGCAGATACAACAGTGTGGAACAGGCAAAAGAGTGGTCAGTGAACAAGCAAACAGGTCAGGATAACAGGCAGAGAATCACAGTCCAGTAGGCAGGCAATAGTATCAGTAGACGGGCAGCAAAGGTTCGTAGGCGATAAACACAGCGGAACAGCAACCGGAAATCAGACAGGGAAAATAACGCTCAGAAATGATAGCCGTGGCAGAATCAAGACTTCGCGTCTGACTAGAGAAACCAGTCTGTATAAATACATAGTCCTGATGAGCTGCAGCTGGGCAGGAATCAAAGTCCAAGGACGGGGCTTATGGGAAGTGTAGTGCAAGTCAGTGTAGATGGGTGAATGGGTGCGTGTAAGTTAGTATTCAGGAGATGGGACCCTCTGCTGGCCAGCAGAGGGAATCACGGGGTTCGTCTCCGTGACAGAGCCCCTCCCCTGCGAGCGACTCCTGGCGCGAGGAGGTAAACGACGTCGGGGTCTTCCTCGTGGTCGAGGGGCCGGTCTTTCAGGGTGAGTTCGATGGAACTCTTCAATGAGGTTGGGGTCCAGTATGTCCTCTGAGTTGACCCAGGATTGTTCCTCTGGACCGTACCCCTCCCAGTCGACCAGATACTGGAGGATACGTCCCCGACGTCTGGAATCGAGCAGCTCGTACCTGATAAGCCTCCTCGCCTCTACTGTGATGGGTTGAGGGGCCTGTTCACGGACCTCCCCTCTCCTCCTCTCTGGGACCAGCAGCGGGCTTGAGCAGGGACACATGAAAAGTGGGAGAAATGCGATAAGTATTAGGTAAAGCCAAACGGAATGAAACGCGTGTGATTTGACGGACAATTTGAAATGGTCCCACGACCTTGGACTTAATTTCTTGCAGGGGAGTCTGAGGCGAAGGTCTCGGGTGGATAGCCATACCCACTGACCGGGCTGATACTCAGGGCCGGGGCGACGCCTGCGATCCGCCTGCTCCTCTGTCGTCAGACAGCCTGTTGTAGATGAACATGGGCCTGATTCCATGTCTCCTCACTTCTATTCATCCAGTCGTTAACTGCCGTACGTCCAGTCGGTTCTCCTGACCACGGAAACATGGGTGGTTGAAAGCCCAGGATACACTTGAAAGGGGTTAGCCCAGTCGACGGCTTGATTAGGGAATTCTGAGCATATTCAGCCCACAGAAGGTAGCGGGCCCAGTCATCCTGGCTCTGGTTGCAATATGACCGTAGGAAACGGTTGAGCTCCTGATTAAGTCTCTCCACTTGTCCGTTGGACTGTGGGTGATAGCCGGAGGTAAGGCTGACGTTAATATTGAGGGCTTGACAGTAAGCTGACCATAGTCGGGAGGTGAATTGGGGCCCCCGGTCTGAGACGATGTCCTCAGGTAATACGTATAGCCGGAAAACCCAGTTACACAGGTGGTCGGCTGTCTGCATGGCAGTAGGGAGCTTGGGTAGAGGAATCAGACGGCAGGCTTTGGAGAATCGGTCGATAATGGTGAGTATGACGGTGTTATTCTGTGATGCTGGGAGGTCTGTGATGAAGTCTATGGCAATGTGGGACCAGGGTCGTTGAGGAATGGGTAGTGGTTGCAAGAGTCCAGCTGGAAGCTGCTTAGATGTCTTGTGCATGTTACAGATTTGACATTTCTGAACGTAGGAGGTAGCATCTCTGGCTAATGTCTCCCACCAGAAGCGGTTCAGTAATTAATGGATCGTGGCGGTGATACCCGGATGGCCTGTTGAAGGATGACAATGAACTTGACTCATTACTTGATCTCTTAGGTCGACAGGAACGAAGACCTTATCAGGTGGACATGCAACTGGAATTTCATTCTGGGCGCAGTTGCTGAATAAGTGACATGAGATCCCATTGAATGGGAGCTACCACAATTTGAAATGGGAGGATGGTTTCAGGTGCGGTGAGTGCAGGTTCCTCCTCAAACTGACGGGACAGGGCGTCGGCCTTGGTGTTCTTCGACCCGGGCCGGTAGGTAACTGTGAAGTCGAATCGTGTGAAGAACAATGACCATCTTGCTTGGCGTGGGTTCAGGCGTTTGGCTGTGCGGAGATACTCGAGATTCTTGTGGTCCGTGAGTACAGTGAAAGGATGATTGGAGCCCTCTAGCCAGTGTCTCCATTCCTCTAGCGCTTTCATGGCGAAGCTCACGGTCGCCACATCATAGTTCCGTTCAGCAGGATTGAGCTTGCGAGTAGAATGCACATGGATGTAACTTCAGTGAAGGACCCTGCCGTTGGGACAGTATGGCTCCTATTCCAGTATTGGAGGCGTCTACTTCAACAGTGAATGGTTGTGATGGATCAGGATGCCGAAGGATGGGGGCCGTGACGAACCGTTGCTTGAGGTCAAGGAATGCCTGACGAGCGAGATCGAGCCAGTTAAGGTGATGAGCTCCCTTCTTGATCACGGAGGTCAAGGGGGCCACGACAGTACTGAAGTTGCGAATTAACCTCCTATAGAAGTTTGCAAATCCTAGGAAACGCTGCAGTTCCTTTAACGTCCTGGGTTCGGGCCACTTAAGAACAGCAGTCACCTTCCCCTCATCCATGGCGACCCCGTCAGGGCTGATGATATACCCCAAGAATGTAGTGGAAGTGGTGTGGAACTCACACTTCGACCTTGGCGAGAGCTGCTGATCAATCAGGCGTTGGAGAACAGCTCTGACCTGTTGCACATGATCCTCAAGGGTGTTAGAATAGATAAGAATATTGTCTATGTATACGATCACTGACCTGTTGAGCATGTCTCTGAACACGCCGTTAATGAATGACTGGAACACAGAGGACTATTGACCAGTCCGAACGGCATGACCCGGTATTCGTAGTGTCCCGTGGTTGTGGAGAAAGCTGTCTTCCATTCGTCCCCTCCCTGATACGAATCAGGTTGTAGGCACACCTCAAGTCCAGCTTGGTGTAGTATTGGGCTGTGCGTAGCTGCTCTAGGGCAGAAGGAATGAGTGGCAGTGGATACCGGAACTTTACTGTGATCTCATTGAGCCGCCGATAGTCGATGCAAGGCCGTAATCCTCCATCTTTCTTGCGCACAAAAAAGAAGCCAGAGGAGGCAGGAGAAGTAGAGGGACGGATGAATCCTTCTCGAGTTCCTCTGTGATGTACTCCTTCATGGCTTCGGATTCAGGTTGTGACAAGGGAAAGATGCGACCTCTAGGGGGCGTGTGACCTGGAATGAGATCAATAGCGCAGTCATAATTACGGTGAGGTGGTAAAGTGTTGGCTTGTTGCTTACTGAATGCCTCGGCCAGGTCGGCGTATTCATTAGGCAGGTTGGTTATGGTGGGAACGGTAGTACTGACGGAAACGGCACAGACAGGCATGGGTGTGACTTTAGACAGACAGGTGCGTTGACAATGGGTACTCCACTTGAGAATTTGACCCTCTCTCCAGGAAATCTGAGGATCGTGCAGACATAACCATGGTAACCCTAGAATGACCGGAGTGTGAGACACAGGCAGAATGTAGAATTGGATGCTTTCTTTATGAAGGAGGCCAGCAGACATCACTAGTTCTGTAGATAGATGGCTTATCAGACCCGAGCCCAGGGACCACCCATCTATCGTCTCAACTGAGAGAGAAGTGGAACAAGGGATTAAATCAACACGATGGACCTTAGCAAAATCCTCTGATATAAAATTACCCGCTGCACCAGAGTCCAGCAGAGCATCAGTAGGAACACGATTACCATTAATCCATAATATGACAGGAATCGTTACACATTGAATGGTGCTAATAGACTTCAAAGAGGCACTCACCGATCGTTGGGACTCAGAGGAAGGGCGTGCAGGACATGAGTTACGCTGGTGGCCCGGTAATCCGCAATATAAACATAGACGATTAGAGAGACGGCGGTCTCTCTCCTCCGCGGACAGGCGTTAGGCGTTGACTTGCATGGGTTCGGTGAAATCGTATCCGGGAACAGGCACTTGTGGTATGACGCGGTGTGAGCTTGAGCTTCGGGACCGTTGTAGGTTATCGATATTAATGGCAAGCTCAATAAGGCTGCTGAGGTCCCTGCCTCGCACGACATGCCAGTTCCGTCTGTAGCTCGTGATTTAACCCTCTGCGGAACAGAACCTTTAATGTATCGCTCACCCAGGTGGTCTGCGCTGCCAGGGTCCGAAAGTTCAACGCATACTCGGCTGCAGTCCGTCTCCCCTGTGATACCTCCGTGGGGTGATCAAAACTTCACGAAACTGCCTCAGAAAATCTTGAACGAAGTGAACGATGTCCCATCGACACCATATAGCAGTAATCCTCCAGAGCTTTATCAGTCAATAGTGAACAAACAAAAGTGATCTTACCAGTTTCGTTGGTGTAAAGGGTTGGTTGCTGTTCAACGAAGAGCGAGCATTGCAACAGAAAGCCCTTACATCTGGTAGAGTCGCAATCAAACTTTTCGGGAAGTGCCAAACGAGGGTTAATATGAGACGGCGCTCCATCATGCGGGAATGGCGGCTGCTGCCGGAGCAGGTGTGACAGCTGCCGTAGCTGCCGTGTCATGGAGACTGCGAACGGCCTTAACGAGCTCCTCAGTGACCGTCGTTAACCGATTCAGCTGGTGTCTGACTTGCTTGGGCCGCCATGTTAGCACACAGATGTTCATAGGCCGCTGGATCCTGTGGTGGCGAAGTCTTCTGTAATGACTCAGAACTCAACATCGGATCCATGAGCAGGCTTTATTGAATGAACTCGTAGTCGTACGGGCGGGGGTCGGTAACAGCAGATACAACAGTGTGGAACAGGCAAAAAGAGTGGTCGGTGAACAAGCAAACAGGTCAGGATAACAGGCAGAGAATCACAGTCCAGTAGGCAAGCAAGAGTATCAGTGGACGGGCAGCAAAGGTTCAAGATTCAAGATTCAAAGTGTTTATTGTCATATGTACAGACAGAAAGCATGTTTCCCTGTACAATGAAATTCTTACTTTGCCATCCACAGTAAATGTCACACAAGTAAATAATATATATAAATATAAAAGAACAAATATATAAAAATTATAATGTTAATTATATATCAGAAAAAAAAGGGCTAAAAAGTAAAAGTAAAGTAATAAAGTGAGGTAGTGCAGTCCTGATAGTGTAAAGTGAGGTAGTGCAGTTCTAGCAGTATAAAATGAGGTAGTGCAGTATGCAAACAATTATTCATGTGATGTTATGATTATAGACTCCTATCCGCTGTTTAGGAGTCTTATGGCAGAGGGAAAAAAAGAGTTCTTCATTCTTGAAGTCCTGCATTTCACACTTCTGTACCTCCGTCCTGAGGGTAGAAGTGTGAACAGTCCATGTTGAGGATGAGAGGGGTCTTTAATAATGGAAGCAGCTCTTCTGTGGACTCTGCGGTGATAGATGCTCTGCAGAGAGGGTAGTGGAGTCCTGGTGATCTTCTGCGCAGTCTTCACCACTCGCTGCAGGCGTTTGCGGTCCATAACAGAAGTGCTGCCGTACCACACAGTGATGCAGCTGGTCAGGACACTCTCAATAGTGCAGCTGTAGAAGTTGCTGAGGATCTTGACGACATGCCAAACCTCCTCAGCCTCCTCAGAAAATACAGCCGCTGTTGTGCCTTCCTGACCAGCTCCGTGATGTAAGGTGTCCATTTAAGGTCCTCACTGATATGGACACCCAAGTATTTAAATTGCTCACCCTCTCCACTTCAAACTCCCGGATGAACAGTGGCTGAGGCGTTCTCCTCTCCTTCCTCATGTCCACTATCATCTCCTTTGTCTTGTCTGTGTTGAGGCTGAGGTTGTTTTCTGCACACCATGACACCAGACTGTCCACCTCCCTCCTGTAAGCTGCCTCGTCACCGCCAGCGTCGTCCTATCACTGCAGTGTCGTCCAAACTTCAGCATGATGTTTTCCTTGTGGGAGGCGACACAGTCATAGGTGTACAGGGTGTAGAGGATGGGGCTGAGTACACAGCCCTGTGGAGTGCCAATGTTCGTTATGATGCTGGCTGAAGTCCTATTACCAATCCTGACAGACTGAGGCCTGCCAGTCAGGAAATCTAGGAGCCAGTCACAGAGGGTGGGGTGCAAACCAAGTATGGACAGTTTATGGGTGAGTTTGTGTGGAATGACCGTGTTGAAGGCGGAGCTGTAATCTATGAAAAGTATCCGTAGGTATGAGTCCTTGTTTTCCAGGTGAGAGAGGGAATAGTGGACGGCAGCAGCGATGGCATCCGAGGCGGACCTGTTGGGCCGGTAGGCATACTGCAGGGGGTCGATGGTGTCCGGTATGCTGCTCTGAATGTGGGCCAGCACCACTCTCTCGAAACACTTCATTATGATTGGAGTGAGTGCCACCGGCCTGTAGTCATTCAGGCAGGTGGGTGGGTTCTTCTTAGGCAGGGGGATGATGGTTGTGTTCTTGAAACACAAGGGTACGATACGCTGACTGAGGGAGAGATTGAAGATGGAGGTGAGAACATCAACCAGCTCGTTGGCACATGCTCTGAGGGCCCAGGAATGTTATCTGGTCCTGCTGCTTTGCGGGGGTTGATCTTCCTCAGAGCTTTGTGTACCTGAGTTGTTGAGATGATTGGTGAAGGGAGGGGGGATTGGGTGATCCAGGTGTGTGCGAGCCCCCTCTCTGCAGTGTTGCTGGGGCCTCATTCAGAGGCGATAAACACAGCGGAACAGCAACCGGAAATCAGACAGGAAAATAACGCTCAGAAATGATAGCCGTGGCAGAATCAAGACTTCGCGTCTGACTAGAGAAACCAGTCTGTATAAATACATAGTCCTGATGAGCTGCAGCTGGGCAGGAATCAAAGTCCAAGGACGGGGCTTATGGGAAGTGTAGTGCAAGTCAGTGTAGATGGGTGAATGGGTGCGTGTAAGTTAGTATTCGGGAGATGGGACCCTCTGCTGGCCAGCAGAGGGAATCACGGGGTTCGTCTCCGTGACACAATTCACATATCTCAATACAATTGCCATTGAAGACCTAAAAGCTAAACGGTGCTTACACAACAAACCAAACAATTATTAAGCATGCTACATAAAACATAAAAGCAACAATTATTAATAACACTTACAGTTTGTGATACGGAGGAGGAAGCTGATGCAAATACACTTGGAACTGAACCTTCCTTCAATATCAGCCGGCTCGCGAATCCAAGTTTAATTGCATTTAAGTTGGTAAAGCAATCGTCTTCAAAATGGCGTGAACAAAGCACAAGGCTCGGACTATACTCCTGTGGTACAGTTGTATATATGAATTGTAGCCACTTAGTCTTCAAATGCTCAGATGAGAAGAGTTTGCTTTTGAGTCGCACTTGAGAACACAGCGTCTCGTCGCCATGATGTTTTCTAGTTTTCACTGGCGTGCGCAATAAGTGGGTGTATCGTCAAATAACTTGACAAGTTGACGTCATCTAGTCAGAGAAAAAGCTTCGGTCTTCTAACGATTCATAAAAATGACTCAGAGTCAACTCTTATTTTTGAAAGACAATAACTTTATATACGGTGCACTGTCATATTTCAAATTTTGCAGGATGTTTTTGTTCACTTAGATCTATGTTACACACTACATGAAAGGTAAATTTCAAAATTCCATGATAGGTGCTCTTTAATAAAGGTCTCATCGAGGAAAAACATGCTGTATTTTTGTATTCATTGCATTTTGAATTATAACAGTTAAATAATTAATTTTAATATAAAAATATTAATGATTAATCGATAGTCAATCGTTAATTCTCCCGACGATCGACTGATTTATATTGCCCAGCGGTCCCCAAACTACGGCCCATGGGCGAATACGCCCGCCCCCACATTTGGACCGGCCCTTTAAACAATGCCAGAGACATATTTTGAAAATGTAATTTTAAAATTATATTCATATCTGTATTTGATTATAAAGGTTCCCTTTTAAACTAAAATGTCCCTTATTTTTAACTTTTACAATTTCCTTAGTAATTAACTAAAATATTAACATAGCGTAGCTTAATTATTTGTTAGATTCACCCACCAATAGAATCGCACATTCAATGAGCGTTTCATCGTGATCGAGCAAGTCTTGTGTGAGCCAGCAAGAAATGACTAGAACTACAAGACAATTGGATAATGCTTTTTTAAAGTAATTCTCTTTTGTTTGTATGGTGCATAAAATAATAAACAAAGCATTAGGAGGCATAATAAATACATTTAAAATCATAATAAAACTCATAATAAAAACACAATAATAGTCACTCTAGACCATGTAATTTTCTGTAACCGACCGGCCCCATTAAAGAAAATAACAATAATGTGGCCCTCACAGAAAAAGTTTGGGGACCCTGATATTGCCTTTTAGTTGGTCTGACATTTTAAGCTGTAATGTTACAATGTTTCCCTAATGTTTAGGGAAGGTTGTTGCATTTCCAGTCTTTTGGGGTAAATAAAGAAATGTACACTGAATTAATAAAACCTACATAATTATACTAGATATGGGGAAAAAATAAATACGCTGAACCCCAAGTGGATCTGCCCTAAACTTCAAATGTTTGATAAAAATTCAATTATAGTCAAAGCGCCACCTGCTGGTAGAAGGAAGTCAGCAGCCATATCACCCTGTAGCCCAAGACTAATTTCCCACTGAAGCTAAGCAGGGCTGAGCCTGGTCAGTACCTGGCTGGGAGACCTCATGGGAAAACTAGGTTGCTGCTGGGAGAGCTGTTAGTGAGGCCAGCAGGGGTGCTCACTCTGTGGTCTGTGTCAGTCCTAACACCCCAGTATACAGTAGTGATGGGGATATTATACTGTAACAAGCACTGTCTTTCGGATGAGATGTTAAATCGAGGTCCTGACTCTGTGGTCATTAAAAATCCCAGCATCCTGGCCAAATTTGCTCATTGGCCGCTGTCCATCATGGTCTCCTAATCATCCTTACACTTCAAAAGGCCCCAGGTGCAACAGCTCTTTCATCGTTGCTTGTCCATTTGTGTTTTGTTAGATTTTGAACTTGTATTTTGTGCCAAAGTAATAATTTAAAAATCCAGTTTAGCTCGCATAGACTGTGATCACTGTGGGTAGTTTACTTTTTTTTTTTGAAAACTGTCATAAGTATTGAGTAGGTGATGAAAAAGGTTATAACACTTACTGTTGCCCCTTGTTGGTCAGATTGCTTCTATTGCTCTCCTCATTTGGAAGTCATTTTGGATAAAAGCATCTGCTATATGATCAAATATAATCGTATTGAGAAATTGGTCCTAGCAATTGTAAAAAAATTAATTAATACATTTTTACTTTATAGTAAAGCAATGCTATTCTGATGCTTTTGATCGGTTCTCATTTGAATACCATCATGTCTGCCAATTGCATCAATCAATTACAGTTGAAAGCATAAGGCTACATTCTGTCTGACAGATGCCACCATGTCAAGTGAAATGCACGCTTTGTGCGTGCTTTCAAATAAACTACCAACAAAACAAAAACACCTGTCATGCTTGAATATCAATGGAACCAGTTATGTTACTCCAGCCATAAAGCAACAAGTAGAGACCAAACCAGATAAAGGGATACAGTTGAATTAAGAAGTTTATTAAAACTACTGAAGTCACATGACCAGGTTAACTTCTCCACTAGACACCACAGTTTGTCCACTAGAGATGGTCTTGACATTAGCTTCTCTTCCTGGAAAAGAAATGGTAGAATTGTGAGTGGCATTTAAAACCAAATTCTAATGGATCCTTAATTCGGTTTACAACAAGCACTCACTTTTCCTAGAACAGCTTTGCTCACAGGAGCCAGAAGAGGGATGGCACACCGATGTACTACAGTGGATGAAGAGCTAACAGAAGGGGAAAGGGTTAAGCCACAGAAAAAAAAAACTTAATATTAAGGACTCATGTAAGGCTGCAGAGCATACGGTTTCCTGTAGAGGAGCCAGTGATGCTGGATCCACAAATGTGAACATCTTCACAGCAAAGCGCTTGTAGTGGGTTGGGAACTGAAGACCAGAAGATCCAGCCACCGGAACCAATGTGGTCAGGTAACGGTCATCCTGGTAAGGGCATCTGAAAGGCAAAGAGGCAGTCAGAAATGCCTTACAGCACATTAGATGGAGAAAGACTGGCCTTACTCACCCATCGACCAGAAGGTCCCACTGGGGTAGACTGAGTGGACTAGGAGTTGATGTCGCCCAGCAACGTCCCAGCATTAGGACAATGTTGGGGTCAGTCCTCTCCAAAATGCGCACCTCAACATACACAGGCTCCCGGAGGACTTTTGTAACCAGATAATCAGCGCCACCATAGTAGGATGTGTACGCTTCATCCCCTGAAGAAAACACAGGCATTTAACCATAAACTGCTGCAATCTTTAGTTTTAGAAAATACTTATACATGACACTTACCTTCTGCACAGCCTTTGGTGACACATTGACCATTTGCCAGTCTAAGCTCCACCTGAGGGGTCCAGGAGCAGCTACTGGTGGAGGTGCAGGAACAGTGTTGACCTCCACAACCAGAGCTATTATTACTGAGGAGCAGTTGACCATGAACACCTTTACATTGACTGAACACTCTTACCTGTCTTCCCATAGAAACACTGTTGTCTGTTAGAGCAGCAGTTGAGAGCTCCACACTCAGCACCACTGATACCAGGTGGGCCACATTGGATCTGCTCATAATCAGCTAAAGCACATTTGTCAAGGGTTCTGCCTGCACCACTGGCTGCTTAAGCTGAAACTGCTGAGGAAACTGTTGACTAGCTTGCTGTTGAACCTGCTGAGGATCATGTTGACTAGCTTGCTTTTTAACCAGCTGAGGATACTGTTGACTAGCTTGCTGTTGAACTTGCTGAGGAAACTGTTGACTAGCTTGCTTTTAACCAGCTGAGGAAACTGTTGACTAGCTTGCTGTTGAACCTGCTGAGGATACTGTTGACTAGCTTGCTGTTGAACCTGCTGAGGAAACTTTTGTTGACTAGCTTGCTGTTGAACCTGCTGAGGAAACTGTTGACTAGCTTGCTGTTGAACCTGCTGAGGATACTGTTGACTAGCTTGCTGTTGAACCAGTGGAGGAAACTGTTGACTAGCTTGCTGTTGAACCTGCTGAGGAAACTGTTGACTAGCTTGCTGTTTAACTAGCTGAGGAAACTGTTGAATAGCTTGCTTTTTAACCAGGTGAGGAAACTGTTGACTAGCTTGGTGTTGAACCCACTGAGGAAACTGTTGACTAGCTTGCTGTTGAACCTGCTGAGGATACTTTTGACTAGCTTGCTGTTGAAACCGTTGACTAGCTTGCTGTTTATCGAGCTGAGGAAACTGTTGAATAGCTTGCTGTTGAACCAGCTGAGGAAACTGTTTACTAGCTTGCTGTTTAATCAGCTGAGGAAACTGTTGACTAGCTTGCTGTTTATTCCGCTGAGGAAACTGTTGACTAGCTTGCTGTTGAACCCACTGAGGCAACTGTTGACTAACTTGCTGTTGAACCTGCTGAGGAAACTGTTGACTAGCTTGCTGTTGAACTTGCTGAGGATACTGTTGACTAGCTTGCTGTTTAACCAGCTGAGGAAACTGTTGACTAACTTGCTGTTGAACCCGCTGAGGAAACCGTTGACTAGCCTGCTGCTTAACCTGCTGAGGAAACTGTTGACTAGTTTGTCGAACCCACTGGTCAGTTTTCTGTAACATCAGAGATTGAGGATTCTGGGCCAGCTTACTCCACTGTGGAACAGCATGACAGAAAGCACAAAACCACGCACACAGTGCCAGCGACTGACCAGCACACCAACTTCCTGCCATTGTTCAACAGCTAGTCAAACTGCTGAGATGCTGTTTCTTCTTATTCTTTTGGTGTTAATGGCGGTTGGCAGACCAACTTTAAATGGTGCATTCCCCCACCTACTGGGTAGGAGTGTGGAGCGCATAATGATTGGGAAGTTTGAAAACAATAATAAAAAAAACACCCGTATCCTAAATTCTGTTGATCAGTCTTGTTTGTTTTAAGAAAATAACTAATTCATTAAATATCTGTTTTGATTCATTTCCTAACAGACCCTGAAGAAATAAATGATTTATGCCAAAAGATCTTAAAGCTTGAATAAGTTTAAATCTAGCTCCTTCATAAGCCTCACACTCTATAAGTACATGCTCTACTGATTCTACCTTACCACATTGATCAGTTTCCAGACTCTGATTTAATGCACAATGTCCTAGACGCATTCTTGAAATTAAAACATCTTCTTTTCTGTTGCCAAACTTTCTTCTTTCTATCCCTACTTTCTCTTGAATATGATGAAAGTGTCTACCTTTTGTTCCACTATCCCAATCCTTCTGCCACTGCTTTCTCGTTTCATTTGCAATTATCCCTTTTACTTCTGCTTTACTCATTGACACTTTAATGTCAATTTGTGCATGTTTCAAAGCCTGTTTAGCTAGATGGTCTACCTCCTCATTTCCTTCCACACCCATATGTGATAGTACCCACAAGAAATGTACAATTTTTCTATACTGCCTTATTCTAAATAGACTCTGCATCACTTCAAATCCCAGATCTTGTCTCGCTGTTGATATTCCACTTAATAAACTATTTAAATCTGAAAGGGAGTCTGTACAAATTACTGTTCTTGTTGGCTGTAATTCTTCTATCCACTGGAGTGCTAGACATATTGCTTTTATCTCTGTAGTAAAGACAGATACATGATCTGAAATCCTTTTATATATTTTGACTTTGAATTGAGAAATATAGACTGCTGATGCCAGATTCAGGATCTTTTGAGCCATCCGTATATATTTGTAATTTGTTATAATATAACTGTTCAATGTATTGCTGCACTGCTATATTAGTTAACATATTTCTTTCTTTATGTTTTTCTATGTATAACTGAACGTCAACTACTGGCATAGGGGTAAACCAAGGAGGAATAGCAGAAGTTGCCACAGAAGGAGCAATATTGATGTCACTAATTCCCATATTCTGTGCCTTCTCATTGGCAGTCCATCCAAAGCTTGATATATTTTATACTCATATTCCTAGAAATCCTTCAGAACTTTCTTAACTGGATGACTTTCCAAGTGCCCCTTTACATTAATCCAGTATCTCATCTTTAATTTGAGCCCTCGGATTTCTTGAGGCATTTCACCCATCTCTACTTGTACTGCTGTTATTGGAGATGATCGTATTGCTCCACTACATATTTACATAGCTTGTGATTGAATTGCCTCGATCTTTAACAATTGTGTATTAGGTGCAGAATTATACACCATACGGCTGTTTTTCATGTCCATGAAATGAAATGACACCAATTATGTAATATTTAGCGCCGGAAATGCTTGATTTAGCAGGGAAACCTGCCAAAAAACATATATTTTACCCCCAGGAATGCATTTTTTTGACCAGGGAACCCCTAAAAACCCGATTGGGCTTGTTTTGGGCTAGTTTTGAGTTGCAATTGGGCAGGTTTTGTTGTGAATACCTGGCAACCCTACTTATCAGTGCACTGTATACCCTTTTAAGAGACTGACGACATGCTCTCCATTCAACTCCTGATAAACACCTCATTACATGTATCGCTTTTTTCCCTTTGTCTACCATTTTCTGAATAAAATTGTGACTCTAAAATTCAATTTTGAGTCCATCCAAATTCCCAAAAATCTTATTACTGACACCTGCGGTCCTGCGAGTCCGCGTGTTCGTTGAATGAGGAGAGCAGGAACAAAATATAGTTTAACTCTTTTAATGATTAAGTAAGTCAGATGAAGAATCATTCAGAGCTCTGGGTCACAACTGTCCCTGATTTACACAATCCTATGCAAGGCTTGTCCAGGCAGTCTGCGACAAACTCGCCTACTTCTGACCCAACATTTATACACAAAAAATACATAAGTTGTCTTTCTTTGGGAGTCAGATGATTTTCTGGTCAGCTGTGCTTCGTTCGCAACATCACCCCTCCAATTCCTGGACACAAGACTACTTCTTTGTTAACACACACAAAGGTACTCTAAGAGCACAGCAAAAATGCATAGCAAAACAACTTCTCATATGGATCTGTTATAAATACCAACACCCTCTGGCTGTTGCTCTGTTGACACTGTTCTGTTATGCCCAACAGAAAGTACATACAGTCTTAATGCAAAATCATTTCATAAGCTAACATTATCTTAAATTAACTATTGTTAATGATTCATTTCTACTAGCGTTGTTAGCAGTAATGCACAAACAAATGCTTAAACATTGAAGGGTATAAGAGCTTGACTTTTCTTTTTTTTTAGCAGTTCACACTTGCGGCAAACATGGTTGCTCCAAACGTGGATTCTTTCTTGCAAGAAATTAAATCTTTATAAAGACCATTGATAATATTTGTCTCTTATTCTATGAAGTGATTGAAGTAAGTTTTTAATTGCCGCAACAAGGCAGAAATCAACTGTTTTGTCTGTCACCAATTAAAACATAGCACATGTCACGTCAAAGGCCTAGATCAACATGTGTTTCTTTTTTACAGCAACTGTTAAAGCAATACATCTTCGAGCGTCTGCATTCACGCCTTACGCATGTCTTAGAACAAAGACCGCTGGACATGGACTACCTAGATTTCATCTGCACCCAAGAAATGGTTTCAATCAGTGCCCTATCTAGGCACATTGAAATGCCCCAGGAGGTAATGAATGTGTTGTGATAGGGATGCACCAACAAGATCATCAACAGCCACCTAGAGTGGTACAGGTGGTAAAAGGACCTTTGGCTGGCCGTCCAAAACTTATTTAATCAGAAGAGTTTCTCAATCATCTGATTGACATTGGATTGCCAGTTCCATGCATCACCAAGCTAGCGGGGGTGTCCCGTAGAACAGTGTGCAGAAGGAAACTCTATTTCTGTCAGTGAACAGTACAGTACATTGACGGATGAAGCATTGGATGAAATGGTGTCAGAGATTAAATTAAAGGGGGGGTGAAATGCTGTTTCATGCATACTGATCTTTTTGCACTGTTAAAGACTTGGATTCCCATGCTAAACATGGACAAAGTTTCAAAAGCTAAGGTGGACGTTTGATGGAAGTATTTCTTTGCCAAAAATACTACTTCCTGTTAGTCATAAGTTTGGGAAAGTTTTTTTCGATCATGGCAGGGCGGAATTTCCTTGTATGGGCCGTACGGACAATTCTACCGAGAGAGTGTGAGAGAGAAATAGGGAGCGAGCGAAAGCAATAGGCTACGCCCATCAAAGCGCTGGATCGTAGGCTGCGCTGCACAGGTGATGTGACTTCAAGAAATTAACAATGTCACCAAAAAAGTGTGTTTTTGGTTGCCAGGCCAAGACAGTCCTGTACAGATTGCCAAATAACCCCGCGTTAAGGCAACAGTGGATGGAATTTGCTTTTCCGGATCAGCAACTCAGTTGCGCAAATGTTTATGTCTTTTCCCTGCATTTCGGTGCCGATTGTTTAATAAACAAGGCCCAGTTCAACGCCGAATTTTCAGATCGCCTAATACTGAAGGATGGAGCGGTCCCAACGATAAAGGTCCCAACGTTGGAACCGCAGGCGGTGAGTAAGACTGCTTCAAATGTCTGTGTTTTTGTCTATGCCCATCAAGTAGCCCAAACATGATCACGTATTGATCAATGGAGCATGCGATGTATAGCGTGTGTACATTTGTTTAGCTGGCCACTATATGTGTATGTTTGTGTATTGTAAAAGCACTCCAAACAACAATACACAAGGAGTGGGGAAATATGTTGAACTAAATAAGCGCGCTTCTTCATTCAAATGCGCTACTATTCCACGTCTTTCTATGTAAACACTAGCCTGACGTGCAAAACCAGTCCGCTTACTACAAATCATGTCTACACAAACCATGCGTAACACACACACACACACATTGTAACACTCGCGCTTGACATGGTGTTCTAAAAACGTGGCGTTAAAGTTAAAATCATGGAATAACTGTTTGATTGTAGTCTAGCAAGGTGATTATTCTGAAATGTATTTTGCCCGTGAAAAACTTCCCGCTTGTAGGGATGACACAGCTTTCAGACGCACTCAAAACAGCAACAGCGGCGCGCGCTCGACATTCTTTAGCTCCGCCCACACGATACGCCCCAGCCGCCGGCTTTTCGAAAGACTCAGAACAGCGCATCTTTCTTTTATAATTATAATAAAAATAAAGACTTTTCGGAGATATGCAGGATGCAGCGCTACTCTATAGGTACTCAAGATTGACATGAGACTGACTGAAACTAAGTGTTTCACCCTCCCTTTAAGGATGCCTCATGCCTGTTACCGTATCGTCAAAGGGACTTTGTTAGCAGAGGGACATCGGATGCAGTGGAACCGGGTGAGGGCATCTATGCACTGTGTGGATACAATGGGGGTGTTGTCTCGGATGACACAGTTGGGGTGTGTTGTAAGACGGACCTACTCTGTGCCCTGTCCCAGGTACCTGGTCCACATAGACACGAACCACAAGCTTATCCGGTAAGTCTTATTTTACTAGTGATTGTTCTTGGAATAAATGTGTACACATAACGGTTATTGTAACTATGTAAGTGCAATTATGTATGAACTTGAGTAAGATGTAGTGGACCGGTTCTCATTTATTTGGAATATAATAAATGGTTTTATCCGCAGGTACATTTTCATCTTTGGAGGGATTGATGGCTTTTCTCGAAAGGTAGACATTTAATATACGTATTTTCTTCTTATTTAATGAATAATAAGCAGATATAGCAGACAATAGCCTTAGCTGGCGTGATCATGCATTGCACGCGTCTCATAAATGAACCGAAACTTAAAATTATATTGTGTATATCAGATATACAAAATGAAATGATTCAGACAGTGTTTGCCATTGGAATGACTAGGAAAAAGTGCATTCAACCTGAATTCACCCTATAGGCCTACTCTTTGAAATCATATTCACATTGCATTATGTTGTTTTAAATCCCACATTTATTACTTACTGTATATACATAACATTCATCATTTATAATTATTGTTATTTGTATTTACTGAATATTGAATTGTGTTCAGTGTAGAGCATGAGACTTCATTAAAAAACATTAAAAATAATACATTGCAAAAAATAAATAAATAAAAATGCTCCTTAGTATTTTTGTCTGGTTTCCAGAGGGTTAAGTATCAAATTGAGCAGGGTAGCTGTAGCATCCTCCACCCCTCGCCCGGGCCTATAAGCAAACTGAAGGGGGTCAAGCGAGTCTTCTACCTTCGTAAGAAGCTCTTTTTCCAATAATCTTTCAAAACTTTTCATTACCAGGGAAGTTAAAGCAGCTGGCCTAAAATCATTTAAATAACTGGGTGAGTCATTTTTGCCACAGGAATGACAGTTGAAGTTTTCCATAATCGCGGCGCCTTTTGTTGAGAGAGTGACCATTCCAAGATGTAATAAAAAATGGGTCCCAGTTGTTTTGCACAGGAAATAAGCGTCTGACCCCGCGATGTTATCAGGGCCAGGTCTTTTCCTGGCTTTTGAATGTTTAAACATATTGATTACATCTTTTTCAGCAAAAGGGATAATATGTAACTGCATGATACATTGCTTTTTTGCTCACTAATAATATCACCAAAGTCATAAATATCAAACCTTGCATAAAACTCATTAAATGTCTATGCCAGTGTAAAATCATCACTAGTTCCTTCCAATACCACCTTGGAATGTCTGCTATGCTTACCACAAACAATGGTTTTCAAGTCCTCCCAGACTGAGCCCAAATTATTATTCTTTAACTCTCACTCTATCTTTCCTTTATACTGCAACTTTGCATTAGTTATTTCCAGTTTCACTTCCTTTTTCAGCCGATCCAACTCAATTAAATTTCCTTACTGAAATGCACTCTTTCTTTTTTAAAAAAGCATCTTAAGTGATTAAGCAATCCATGGTTTATCATTTGGATACATTTTCACAGATCTTACAGGTACAGGATCTGTGAAAGCATTATGGGTAGCTCAAACATTATGGCTAGAATCACTCAACAGTCTATTCTGATTCATCAACACAGTTTCACTGATGATCCAGTATAATAAACATTAAACCCAGGATAGAGCGGCTGAGTGAATGTGGTGTGGACTGTGTGGATGAGGCTCATTGTGTTTCTGTAGACGCTGTAGAAGGACAGAGTTCCTGCACTATGATCCGCAGACACTCCTATTATATGACTGATAGGCTTTACAGGGAGTTCAGTCTTTATGTTATTGTATCTGAATGAGTAACTGGAGAAAGTGCAGATCAAACTCCAGGACTGATCGTTAGATCCAAACACACACTCATCACCCGTCCTTCCTGCTGATGCTCTTATATGACACTGATATAGACACAATCCCACTCCACTCCATCTCCCAGTAACAGCGTCCACACACACTCTCTCTACACAACACCTGAGGATAATAATCAAATCTGTCTGGATGATCAGGATATGGATGCTCTGTGTAAGTGTCAGTAATCACTCTGTCGCTCTCAGACAGATGGAGGCGTTTATTCACTGTGTTCAGATCCAGAGTCAGCCGATGAGAATCTGATGGAGAGAAAACACATCACAATCAGGAATTATGATTCTGTCTGATATCCTGTGCAAATCATCAGTATCATTAACCATTATCAAATAAAATGTTTTCTAATCATCTTCCCTGAATATTAATGTTGGATATTGTTTTGAATTTATTATAATTAGGCCTATTATTATATTTACACGAATCAAATTTTGGGGTCAGTAATATACATTAAGGCCTCTCATTTAAGAAAAGTTACCGGTAATAAAGGATGAAAGATGAGATTTACACCTCATGAGGGTCATTCCATTTTATTATGGTCACTTTTCTTAAATAAATGTCCCTTAGTGACGCATTTTAGCCTTCAAACGTGACATCCGGAGGACGTAGCCTTCAAATGAGACCTAGCTAGTGTTAAAGCTTTATCCACTATGTGTCCATCACTAACAAATCCTAGCCGCTAGCTTAGGACATGCAAATAAACATGTTGAATCATGCTAGCAACGTGGTAATTCATGCTAGCGGCATGTTAATTCGTGTTAACAACGTGTTAGCAAACATGCTTATTCATGGTAAATCATGCTAAAACATGTTAGCAATGTGGTAAATCTGTTGTCTCGCTGTCCCAAAAATCTTGTTTTTAATTTTTTATTTGAAATAATTCTCTTTTCTTTAAACTACTCATCTTCATATATTGTCTAACATTGCCTACCAAATTAAATCTGACATTGCTAGCTTTTAATCTAAATCACTATCACACGTTATCTTTTCGCTAGCCTGTTAGCTTGCCATCTCTGCTTGCCGTCTCCTGTTTTCTGAGTTCATCACTGTGGTGAGTTGGATTAGTAAATAGACTCCATCAAACAACTGTGGTAAATTGGGTTAATCAACAAATACGATAAGTCATGTCAGTCATTGTCACTTGTAATGCATGCTTCATGTTTAACATATCTGTCTCCGTTGGCGAAACAAAAAAACACTCTTCGATTAGAACATCAAACAGGTTCTCCCCACTCAGTGACGCACTCACTAAGAATCCTGTTGAAAGTGCCCTAGTTATTGGCGATTCTATTACACGGAACATAAAAATAAAGACACCAGCCACCATAGTCACATGTTTACCGGGAGCCAGAAGGCCTGACATCAAAGCAAAAGTGCTGGCTAATGCTAAACGTAAATTCTCTAAGATTATTATTAGTACTGGCACCAGATAAAGTACTAATTGTTGGTGGTTTTAATATCCATGTAGATAATGAAAAAGACGCATTGGGATTGGCATTTAGAGGCATTCTAAATTCTATTGGAGTTAGTCAACACGTGTCAGGAGCTACTCATCGCCATAATCATACTTTAGACCTAATATTGTCACATGGAATAAATGTTGATACCGTTGAAATTCTGCAGCAGAGCGACGACATCTCAGATCATTACCTAGTATCATGTATTCTTAACTTAGCTAAGGCTACAAAGCCATCCACCCGTTTCAAATATGGTAGGACTATCACTGCCGCCACTAAAGATTGCTTTGTAAATAATCTTCATCGGTTTCATCTCCTCAGCATTCCAGATAGCGTAGAGGAACTCGATGTTGCAACAGAAACTATTGACTCTCTCTTTTCCAGTACTTTAGACACAGTCGCTCCCTGCGCTTAAAGAAGATTAAAGAAAATAGTCCAACGCCGTGGTACAACGAGCACACCCGGGCCCTTAAAACAGCAGCCAGAAAAATGGAGCACAGCTGGAAGAAAACAAAACTAGAGGTCTTTCGTAATTCGTGGAAAGAACGTATGATCACATACAGAAAGGCTGTAAAAACTGCTAGATCTGCTTATTTTTCGACTCTCTTAGAAGAAAACAAACACAACCCTAGGTATTTATTCGATACAGTGGCTAAACTAACCAAAAATAAAGCTTCAAATTCTGTTGGTTGTAAACAGCACAGCAGTAATGACTTTATGAACTTCTTTACGTGTAAGATTGACAATATTAGGAATAAAATTATAACCATGCAGCCGTCTACTACAGTATCACATCAGACAGAGCATCGTAGTGTCACTGAGGAAAAATTACACTCATTCACTGCTTTAGGAGAGGAAGAATTGGCTAAACTTGTTAAATCATCTAAATCAACAACATGTATGCTCAACCCTATACTGACTAGGCTATTAAAAGAGATGCTATCAGAGGTCATAGATCCTCTTCTTTATATCATTAACTCATCTTTGTCATTAGGATATGTACCGAAAACTTAAGTTGGCTATTATCAAACTACTTATTAAAAAACCTCAACTTGATTCTAAAGAATTAGTCAAATGCTGTACATGCTCTTACTTTTCATGTTCATACTTTTCAGTTGGCCAAGATTTCTAAAAATCCTTTCTTTGTATTGGTCTTAAGTAATATTCAAATTTTCTGAGATACTGAATTTGGGATTTTCCTTAGTTGTCAGTTATAATCATCAAAATTAAAAGAAATAAACATTTGAAATATATCAGTCTGTGTGTAATAAATGAATATACTATACAAGTTCCCTTTCAGTTGGTCACGTTCGACGTACGTCGGAACTGACTGACGAATTGGGGATCATCTTCAGAGACCAATCTACTTCGATTGTATAGAAACGAGCCAATAACGTTGGCATGCGGTCCACGCACCACCCCGCAACGCGGGTATAAATACGGAAGTGGAACACCGCATTCTTGCTTTTCCAACTGAGGAGCCGACAAGTGACTCGGTCCTTCAGCGGAAGCACAGCATCCGGCGATGGGACGTACGTCTCTGTTCCCTCCTTCAGGGAACGAGGGTTACATACGTAACCGAGACGTTCCCTTTCAGTCGGTCACATTCGACGTACGTCGGAACTGACCGACAAATTGGGGATCCTACAACACGCCGGGATGCTGGCCCTTCCAGCGCCTGGTTAGAGCTCGCTGAGGAGCCCCTATGTTGGGGCGAAAGCCAGGGCTCTGAGCCGGGAAGGTCCGTCACCTCTGTTTTTCTGCAAGAACCACTCAGCGTGGCTATTGGATGCTGGAAAAGCATGCCCGCCTTAAGAGATGGGGCGCTGCGGAGCCAAAACCTTCCGGAAGGAGGGGTGCTAGATTAATCATAAGGAATAACCACTTAGGGTAGTGCAACATATGGGGTGGATACAACCTGATTCAGGGGGGAAAGAACACCCAAGAGACGGCAGAGCAGAGCTCTGCCCAGGAAAGACACGGGCTAGCTGAATAGGGTAGCTGCTACCGTGGAGGAATACACATATGGGGTCGCCGTTGGGGACCACTACATATGGATACCCAGCCTACACACGTTCCACAAGTATACGGGTGCAGGCCTATCGGCAGACGGTCGCCACGCCTGACACCGCAGGAGCTTGACAGGGTTCGCCATTCCTGGGGAACGCAGCTGGAGAGTAATGGACACGTATCCGGCCCAGAGGGCGGGAGTGGCGTGGCAAGCCGACACTAGAACGGGTCCTTCGCGCTTACCGGCCGCTAGGGGCGAGTACGCGGGAAGAGACCGGCTCTACATGAAGGCTATAAAATCTAGCGAACGTGTTAGGTGTCGCCCAGCCCGCAGCTCTACATTGAAGATGATCCCAAATTCATCAGTCAGTTCCGATGTACGTCTCCATTCCCTCCTTCAGGGAACGAGGGCTACATACGTAACCGGGACATTTCACTTTTTGAATGGAATTAGTTAAATCAACTTTTGGATGAAATTCTAATTATATGACCAGCACATGTATTATTAAAAAACATGTCATTGAATGTCACATAAGGATTTGATAAACTGAAGATGTGAGAAAATATTGAAGGTGTCTGAATACATTTTGGGTTGACTGTAGCTCTTCATGTTCAATATATCAGCAGTGTCTCAGTTTACCAGATATCCAGTGCAAATTATCATTTACATGATAAACTCTAAAACTCTTCTGTCATGTTTTCTTTCTTTTACTACTGGAAGAACATGAACACTCTCTGCTGGTTTTCTCAGTGACTTACATTGTAGGAAGTCGTTCCTGGTCCTGGGAACAATGTTGGAGAAAGTGACTGTGGAAAATCAACAGATATGAAGAGTATGATTATCATGTCAAGAGAAAATGATCCCTGCATCCGTTCTTAAGACATTTCTAATATGATCTTCTACATGATATGAGATGATGGAGGATGATTTTTGAGAGCAGATGAATCTCCAGGACTTTACCTCTGTCAGAGATCTTCTTCAGCTCTTCTTTGCAGAAATCCTCCAGTTTGTCTCTCAGCTGACGGACAGATTCTCTCACACCATCAAAAGAGGAAAGAGAGCTGAAGGGATTGTCATTGACGTCTGTAGATTCAGGAGGAGCTGAGAGAGACTGGAAACTCTACAGGAAACAGAAATCAAAGCTCATCACCTCCATACTTCAGCCAATAACCTGCACTAATGTCAGATTTTATCTTTAGTAACTCTACAGCACTTTCACAGCATTTGCATCATTCTTCTCATATTCATGATATCACGTTAGAGCTTTAAGTTGAATTTTCTAGGAAAGCACTTGTGAAGATGTTGATAATCAAACATGTGGCAATAACATAAATGTAACAGATCATCAATGGCATCATGTGGAAGTGTTGAGTAGATTTGATCAGGAAAAGCAGTTAAAAGGCTATGAGTAGACTGACCATTATTTATAACCTTTGAGCAGTTAGTGGCTCTGAAATTCACAAGGACACTTCCCAAGGTCAGGTTTTGTGTGCTAATATACAGCCTCACTTCCTGTTTGATGACTTACTATATGTTTTATAAAAAGTTTCAGTAGGTTTGAAGATTATCTGATTTTAGTAAATATTACTAAGTTAAGAGATTATGTGAAATCTATCTGAAACTAAAAGTTTTTAGCTGTTATTGTCTGGAAGCTTGATATATCTTTCAGGAAAATGTGTCCTAAGAGATTTCCAGAGCTGACCTGCATTTGCGTCTCTTTCAAAAAATAAGATCAAGAAGAAAAAAAAAAAAAGATTTCTCTTTGAGTCTCTTGTTCTTCTAGATCTCTGTTACCTGCAGGAAATGATCCTGTGTGTGTGAAAGCTGCTCCAGCTCAGCGTCTCTCCTCCTCAGATCATTGATCTCCTGCTCCAGTCGTCCTTCAGCTCGACTCACTGCAGTCTTTTCCTGATCTCTGATCAGCTGTGTGGCCTCAGAGCAGCTTCTCTCAATGGAGCGGATGAGCTCAGTGAAGATCCTCTCACTGTCCTCCACTGCTGTCTGTGCCGAGCACTGTTAGGACACACATCACAATCACACAGTGGCTTCAGTGAGTCTTGACTGAGACTTCTCAAACTTCTCTTCTTCTCCAGACTCACCTTATGAGCCTCCACAGCCTCTCTCAGCTGCTGAAGATCTTTCTCTCTCTGCTGGATCCTCTGCTGGAACGACCTCTGCGTCTCCTTCAGCTGGGGCTAAAACACAAACCAATGATAGCATAAACATCACATAAATCATTCAGTAAACATAAATGAATCCAGTATCAGTGAAGTGGTGAGACTGAGGGATTAAATATCTTCATGGTAAGATTATAGGTTCATTCATAAGTGAACATCAGCATTATTTCATCAATGCCTAGTTTTATAGGGAGAGATTTACAGAAATGTAAATTCTTTCATTGTTTACTCTCAATACTTTCATTGTTTACTCTCATTGTTTAGTCTCATGTCTTTTCAAACTTGTATGATTTTCTCTTTCACAAACTCAAAAGAGGATATTCTGAAGAATGTCTCTGTTTCTAGAGCCCAAATCAAATATGGTGACACGTCAATAACATCAAATGTCACATGACTGAACATGATACCATATTTGATTTTTCTTATCCCTTCAGAAGACTTAAGATTAGTTTTCTGAAGTGAAGACCCTGATCGTAGCATCCCTCTACCTCCCCACTGATGTTTATGGTAAAGCATGTTACATTTCTGACACACTCTCTAATCAGTAGACTGGGGCCGGCTTACCAATCAGAGCAGACTGATTTTCAGAAGGCGGGTTTTTAAGAAACGTAAACTAAAAAAGTATTCAGACAGAGACGGTAAAACCGACCGATTAAATGATGTAAATGTATCTAGTAGACCACATAAACAATATTATGACCTTGTAAAAGAGCATAATGGGACCTGTTTAAGTTCATACCTGTTTTTCTGTCCTCTGTGCTGAAGCTGATACAGTGTCGTGGTATTTATGTTCATCCATCATACACAGCACACATATATACTTCTCAAGGATCTTGTCGTGTTTCTGGCAGATCATCTCCTGCAGTCGTCCAGTGGCTTCAGTCACTTTATGTCTCTTTACTTTAAAGAAACTCTTATGTTGTTCAAGGTGACTCTGACAGGAGGAGGAGGACTTGACGTGTTTGTGTTTTCTTCCAGTACAGACATCACACTGCATATCTCCAGCTCCAGCGTAACACTCAGCAGGATGTTTACGCTTCTTTAGTTTCTCCACCACTTCAGTCAGCATGGTGTCTTTAGCTAAAGTAGGTCTTTGACTGAAGGTCTGTCTGCACTGAGGGCAGCTGTAGACTCTCATCTGATCCTCCTGATCCCAGTGGCCTGTAATACAGCTCTTACAATAACTGTGTTCACAGGGAAATGCCTTTGGATTCTTCAGGAGCTCCAGACACGCTGGACACTTGAACTCTTCCTGAGAAAATCTGGCTTCTGCCATTTTACTGCATGAATACAGGGACACAAACACACAACAGCTCAACTACACGTCAGTGACTCTTACTCTGAACACACGTTTCCTGGTTCTGTGTTTGAGTGATGTGTGCAAAACATACATGTCTGTAAAGTGTCTTTTGTGATTCAGTTCAAAAAATTGTGCTCAAAATATTTACAAGGCAAGAAAAAAAACAACTATCTTTCTGTAACCCTCTTCACTGGTGTGCTTCCCAAATGTCTGTGCTTTGTGATGTGCTGGATGTATGAGGAGGACACCAAGACCGTAGTTGTCACAGTAGTGAAGCTTTCGTTTGATTTGCTTCATTAGACACATCAGCCACTTGTCACAAGTAAAGAGAATTGTGTTCATTTCAAATTAACATAAATATAACGTTACCTATCAATCCAACAGGCAACACCATAGCTGTAGCTGAGCCAACCCAACACAAAACGAAGAAAAGATAAACTACAACAGTACATTAATATAGATGTAAGATATATACAAAATAAAAAGAATAAAAAAAAAAAACGTATAAACCTTGAACACAATACAATATACGGAAACATATACCCCACCACGTGAAATTTACAACTCATGAAATAATATCAGAAATACAAGACCAGCCATCGAAAATAACTGCACATATACACAAGTAAACATCTTTAGTGCTAATATATTTCTCTAACATAGATGGCTAAAATATATATATATATATATATATATATATATATATATATATATATATATTCTATTTAGAGTAGAGATAACCCTTCTTACCTTGTTAAGGGATGCAAAGAATGGCTCGGTTTCAAAATGAAGCACTCATAAAACACTTATCTAGCTAGATGAAAAAAGTCCACACAAAACAAAAACCTCAAAAACTCAATCCTACTTATGCCAGCCTCCGTGTTGTTGCACTTTCATCTTATAAAGTGGAAGCTCCACCCACGTGGATTAATCAAACTCAACAGATAAGTATGGCCACAACACCATCTATGTTATTTTTATATGTAATTGTTGAATTGTGAGACTGTCTGTGCACAAAAACAACAGTCTTGAAACTCCTGTGAATTTATTTCTCAGAAATGCTAATTAACCTTTACAAGGACATCGACCTTTTGAAGCATTCTTTGTTTAAATTAGCTTTAAAATAAGTTACTGTTAGATGTAAATATTACAAATATCAAAGCCTACATTTTTACCTCCGTTTTACTCTCCAAATCTTATGTGTCGGGATTTGTGATATGAAAATCTGTATATCTGTGTGCTGATTTTTCAGCTGGATGGAGCTATGTACTGCGGTGCAACATTCAAATGGACACAACATAGAGAGATAAAAATATCAAGGTAACAAGTACCATAAGGTGCTAGGAATAATGATGAACAACAATAAATGTACATTGGTGAAGTCAGAAAGGAAAACATACATGTTTTGATGCAATTCATGTTAAAGCAGCCAGAGATATGCAAGATGAATATAGCATTCAAGCATTTAAGTATTGTAGGTACTTTGCACTCATATAGCATTCAAGCATTTAAGTATTTGAGGTACTTTCGACTCGTGCGCATTCAAGCATTTAAGTATTTTAGGAACTTTCCACTCACTTCAAATATTTTAGTTTCATTTGCAAATACACTTCTAGTGTCTTGGTTCTTTTGTTAAACTTCATTAATTATATGAACACATTACCTTTTATGGTTATTTTCATTTTCTCAGTAACATTCATGTACTCATTAATCCAAAATAAATCGCACAATAAAATAACAATAAATAAATCTGCAATTTACCAGTTGTGTTTTATTAACTCCTACACCTGCCTCAACACTAAACATAACCTTACAATAATGCAAGTACAGTAATTAAATGACACAATATTGATGTGCGCATGCCCAGTGCCCGTAGCTGTATCCCGCTAGTCTTTCGCGTTTGGGATGTGGTGTAATGACTAAATATACAGATTGGCTGTACATACGACAACGCAAGGGAGTCGGTTTCAGATTTATCCACTCTGGGACACGGTTTCAAAAATATGGTTTTCATGCTCCCAAAAACGTCAGATCCATGTGGACGAAACACTGATACGGTACAACATTTATACATATACAGCTAAACACATCTCCGTGTGACGGGCTCAAATATTCAACTAAATTACTGATCCACCCGCATTGACGCTATATGAGAACTGAACTAGATCACAATTTCTCCAGAGCATTATTTTCCTCTTTAATAATGTGAAACTGAAATCCACCCCTGCCGTAGGCACTCGGCTCCTGTAACAAACAAAGGTAGGTTACACACTAAACCCAGAATAGTCACAATGGCACTAAAAATAGTAACTTCACAATAAACTAAATCAAAGAAGGACAATTTAGCGAGGTCTGTGACAGGAGAGCAAGTCTGAGGATGAGCGGCACATAAGTGAATCAAGTGCAAATGATTAACACCTGTCTCTTGTTTCAGTAATTGGCTTGGAGAGACAGGTTAAAAGCCACACAGGAAATGAGGACTGGGAGTGAGAGGCTGGATACACACGCTAGGAGCTCGAACAGGAGAAAGACGTGCAGAGATGAACTGCTAAAGTGAAACCATTGACATTGATGAATGTGGAATTTTGTTTTGAGTTGTGCAAATTTTCTATGACACAGTCAACATAAAACATCATCGTATAAAGCCCGCCCTGACAATTTGATTGGTCTGAACAGTTTCTGTTCAGGCATAATTACTCCTCAATGGATCGAGTCCAGACCGAATTGCCCGACCTCAAATGTTGTGGGCGCGCCTAAATTCGGCTGACATCCAGGCTACCCAAAAACACTGATATAACAGAAACTTTTAAATATGAACATAACAGAACATAAAACAGCACTTCTCCTTTGCCGAGATAATCCATACACCTCACAGGTGTGGCACCTCAAGAAAAGGCCACTCTATAATGTTTATTTGTACTGTTAAACTGAATAAAAAAGTCTATATATTATTTTACTCTGCTGTATTTTAAACGTTTATGTATGCTCAGTTATATTTTTAAGTTGTTACAGTATTTTAGTCTCCAAACACATTAGTTTGTGTTAATCAAAGTAGTAGCTCACGCATAGGAAGCCAAATAATTAAAATAAAAGTTTTTTCTGTATTTCTTATCAGCGTTGTCAACAAACGATGAGATGCAAGGAGCTTCCTCCAAAACACAAAAAATAACTATAAACCCTGACTCTTACGGTGAAGTAGATGACCTGCATGAGGAAAACAAAAAGGTGAAAAGAAGGGCAAGAAAGAAAAAAAAAGAAAGGTAGGGTAGGTAAGAATTGGTTAAAAACAACTTTTTTTCCAAATTTGTTTAAACTTTCTTTATATAGCAATACATAATTAAAATGTAAGTACTCTGAAAAAGAAAGTATAAAAATTGAGTGTCTGTAGACCTCTCAGACAGCTCATTATTTCCATTCACTCCACCTTCTCCCTAGCCTAGAAATCTAGACGCACCCTAGCGGCAGCAAATTTAATCTGCCCGCAAGTGTCGTCTAGCAACTCTCAATACCCTTCTGAGCTGGAAAAGCCTAACTCTGGACGGGCCAATCGAGCGGAGAAGAAGGAGCGGAGTGCATGTAGTGACATCATGTCAGAATCACATGTCATAAAACATCTAACTTTATCAGTATGAATATACACAAATAAGATGTATTTTAGTACTCACTATCAAGCTAGAATACCGATACTGGTAAAGTTTAAAATGTATTTTTGTTTGATTTGGTAACGAGCTAGTTATATTTATAAGGCAAAGCTAAAAACCGGTAGCATTGATACATGTTTTCCCAATAACATCAGTTATACTGTGATTTCATGTAAGATTCATAACATAGGTATACAGTATTGTTGACTAACAAGGAAGTTTCAGCTCTGAAACTTACAGGATATTCTTATATTACCATGACTTTTTATTAGTGGTGGCCCGTTATCGGCGTTAACGTGCTGCGTTAACGTGAGACTCTTATCGGGCGATAAAAAAAATAATCGCCGTTAATCCATTCTCAAAGTTGGGTTTGGAGCTGGGTCTATACACTATGCAAGCTATGATGACTTTTCACCTTGATATCTAAGCGCGGATGTATACCATGCCAAATTGCACTGTTGGGAGCGAAGCGAGTCTTCAAACCTGGGTGTATGCCTACTGTGAAATTACCACATCAAGCGTGAGCGCTGTCTTCCGAACTGGAGTGCGCACCCGCGAGCCGTACTCGAGTCGGACGGCGTGACTGACATACTGTAAGCAGAGAGCTGTAGATCTCATTTCTGCTCGTTGTCAGCGTTCTTTAGAGTATTTGCGGTACATTCGCGGCAGATAGACTCAAGTGCCATTACCTACTGAAGCTTTGGTAACTAAATCAATGGTTCAAAACCAAAAATATAAAAAGTTAGGTAAACAACGCTATTCATTTTGCCACCTTCTCGCATAACCAAGTAACGGGTAGACAGCTGCTGCTTTGATGGCATAAGCGCACGGTTTCGGACCCAAAAATATAATATGAACACGGTCCAGCAGGGGAAGGGGGGGAGCAATCGAACTCGGGTTCGGTCCAGGCAATCGAACCAAGTGTGAAAGCACCAGTCATTATTTGGGTAGCACACAAATTCTGAATGCCTTCAAATGAGCCATTTTAATCTAGATTAATTCCAAGATCACAGTGAGATTAATCTAGATTAAAAAAATTATCTATGCCCACCACTACTTTTTATATATCAAAAGCTCAAGGGAAAGTTGATTTCTCAATTCATGACCCCCTTAAACATGTACCACCAGAACTGTTCTTGCCATAAGCACCAATATCTCTCTGAAGAGGTAGTTGACATCCACCACTGCCAGAAGAACAATAGAGAATTGTCCCTTGTAATTATAATAAAGGGACCCAGAAACATCAGCAGCTTTGAATATAATTGCCCTCCAATCTGATTCCTGAGGTACTGACATATATTCTCCTACCAAACTCCCCCAAGTGGCCATGGCCACGTATAGCACTATACCAACTACAGTGGATGTGCCCACCCTGAAGCTTTTGGATGTAGTGTTGTAAGAGTCACCAGATGGCAAAAACCTGAAATTGAATACAATTTTATGAATATTACGGGGGGACGTGTCCCTCTCAATATTAAAAAATGCTGCATGTGTCCCACCCAAAAATTTGCCTATACAGCAGAGACAAAAACTGTACATTTGGACATTTTATTTTGAAAGCACGACAAAGAAGATATTCGGTTTTGCCAGCAAGTCAAACCCAGAGTGATTTCATGCTATGTTTGAATAATCACCATTCGCCAATCACCAGCTTCATATTCTTCACTTTTGATAGGTAGATTGGTAGAGAGAACATTACACTAGCAACATACAAATACGTTACCAGTGCGCACTAGCTTTGAACTGGAATACGACTCTACTTTGTATAGTAAACTTTTAGAGGTAAATTAGTCTCAGTCAAGCAGTTGAAATTAGCAAGCTTTTTAAAATTGAATTATGTAAAAGAGGCATATGACGATTAAATCAACAATGGAATTTTGAATGGCATGTGTGTTATGTTTTGCAAGAGGTGCTTACGTTTGATAGCTAGCCACATACAGGTCCTTCTAAAAAAATTAGCATATTGTGATAAAGTTCATTATTTTCCATAATGTAATGATAAAAATTAAACTTTCATATATTTTAGATTCATTGCACACCAACTGAAATATCTAAAAAAATTAAAATAATTAATCCGACCAATAAAAGAAAAGTGTTTTTAATACAAAAAAGTCAGTCTTCAAATAATTATGTTCAGTTATGCACTCAATACTTGGTCGGGAATCCTTTTGCAACAACCTTTTGCTTCAATGCGGCGTGGCATGGAGGCAATCAGCCTGTGGCACTGCTGAGGTGTTATGGAGGCCCAGGATGCTCCGATAGCGGCCTAAAGCTCATCCAGAGTGTTGGGTCTTGCGTCTCTCAACTTTCTCTTCACAGTATCCCACAGATTCTCTATGGGGTTCAGGTCAGGAGAGTTGGCAGGTCAATTGAGCACAGTAATACCATGGTCAGTAAACATTCACCAGTGGTTTTGGCACTGTGAGCAGGTGCCAGGTCGTGCTGAAAAACGAAATCTTCATCTCCATAAAGCTTTTCAGCAGATGGAAGCATGAAGTGCTCCAAAATCTCCTGATAGCTAGCTGAATTGCCCTTGATAAAACACAGTGAACCAACACCAGCAGCTGACTGGCACCCCAGACCATCACTGACTGTGGGTACTTGACACTGGACTTCAGGCATTTTGGCATTTCCTTCTCCCCAGTCTTCCTCCAGACTCTGGCACCTTGATTTCGAATGACATGCAAAATTTGCTTTCATTCCGTCAGGCTTGACCTGGGGAATGCGGCACCTGTAGCCCATTTCCTGCACACGCCTGTGCACGGTGGCTCTGGATGTTTCTACTCAGACTCAGTCCACTGCTTCGCAGGTCCCCAAGGTCTGGAATCGGTCCTTCTCCACAATCTTCCTCAGGGTCCGGTCACCTCTTCTCGTTGTGCAGCGTTTTTTCCCACACTTTTTCCTTCCCACAGACTTCCCACTGAGGTGCCTTGATACAGCACTCTGGGAACAGCCTATTCGTTCAGAAATTTATTTCTGTGTCTTACCCTCGCTTGAGGGTGTCAATGATGGCCTTCTGGACAGCAGTCAGGTCTGCAGTCTTACCCATGAGTGCGGTTTTGAGTAATGAACCAGGCTGGGAGTTTTTAAAAGCCTCAGGAATCTTTTGCAGGTGTTTAGAGTTAATTAGTTGATTCAGATGATTAGGTTAATAGGTCGTTTAGAGAACCTTTTCATAATATGCTAATTTTTTTAGCTTTTTCATGAGCTGTATGCCAAAATAATTAGTATTAAAACAATAAAAGACCTGAAATATTTCAGTTGGAGTGCAATGAATCTAAAATATATGAAAGTTTAATTTTATCATTACATTATGGAAAAGAATGAACTTTTATCACAATATCCTTATTTTTTGAGAAGGACCTGAATTTTCTGTGCCACGCAAGCAGACCACCAAAGAGGTGTATTGAGTCTAAGACTGTTTAACTCTTACCCCGCCAGGGTTTTTTGTGTGTCATTTTCACAAAATGTTCAAGAGAGAGCCCAGAGAGAAAGACCCTGCCTTCCACCACCCACTAAAGGCCTTCAGCTTCGTCAGCGTCAGAGAACTCTTCCAAGAACCAGATCCGCGCCTCGCTGCCCCAAAAGATTCAGCAGACAATTGAACTCAGACACACACGCGAGAAGCCAGATCAAAGCAAGTATTTTATTTCCCAATCAAACTGCGCTAAAGGTTGTCCACTTATTCCTATTTGTGGAATAATTTACTTGAGGTGTCTTGTGAAAGTACTGCGTGATAAAGCTGTATCTCTCTCACTCTCTCTCCATCTTCCATTCTCTCTCCTTTATCCTCTCCCCGTTTATATCATTCGTTAAGTTTGATTTTCCCTGTTTGTACCATATTGTTTGTTTTACTACCTACATATATATATGCATATTTCCCTTGTGTGAATCGTAGTTCTGTATTCTTAGTTGTTTTATTAAAACCCAATAATTACATGAAATTGAATCTGTATCATCTTGCTCACAGATATCGAAGTCAATGAGACGTAAGATCGTAGCTACCTATAAAGCTTGATTTTCTTATTACTGTTTAAGTTATACAAATTGTACAAAGGAAATATTATTTGTCCTGATCAGCAGATTAATGTTTCTTAAAGTTTGATATTTGATGAAGAAATCAGAATTTCAACTCGCAGGACGAGAAGAAATTATAGATAACTGAAATCAATTTGGATAAAGGTTACTTTTACATGATTAAAGGTTCTGTTATAAGTTAATATTGTTGTGTAAGACAAGCGAATCATATTCATAGACTCATGAATATTTACCCCATTTGAATTAATTTTTCCCCGTAACTCATTGTCGCTACAATATGTACCGAAAACTTTTAAGTTGGCTATAATTAAACCACTTATAAGAAAACGTAATTTGATCCTACAGAATTAGTCAATTACAGGCCAATCAAATCTACCGTTTCTGTCAAAAATACTAGAAAAGTCATAATTGTGTTTTCACAATTATGTTCCTTTTTAGAAAAAAATGATATCTGTGAGGATTTCCAGTCAGGATTTAGACCGTATCATAGTACTGAGACTGCTCTCATCAGAGTAACAAATTATTTACTCTAATCATCTGATCGTGGTTGTATCTCTCTATTAGTGTTACTCGATCTTAGCGCTGCATTCGATACTATCGACCACCACATTCTTTTGAATAGACTTGAAAATTATGTTGGCATTAGTGGAATTGCATTGGCATGGTTTAAATCATACTTATCTGACCGTTATCAGTTTGTAGCAGTAAATGAAGAGATGTCACACCGATCACAAGTTCAGTATGGAGTACCACAGGGCTCAGTACTAGGACCATTGCTCTTCACCCTGTACATGCTACCACTGAGAGATATCATTAGGAAGCATGGCGTTAGTTTTCATTGTTATGCTGATGATACTCAGCTCAATATTTCTTCACACCCTGATGAAACTTACCAATTCACAAGATTAAGGGAATGCATAGCTGATAAAAAAATTGGATGAAGTAATTTCCTGCAACTTCATTTAGAATTTTTTTTTTTATCATTAGACAAAACAAGTTGCACAAGTAGTAACCTAGAATAATGTCTATAATTTGAAAATTTTGCTTATTACTTACAAAGCACTAAATGGTTTAGCTCCCAGTACTTGCGAGCTCTTAACGCATTATACTCCATCACGTCTAATGCGTTCTCTAAACTCTGACCAGCTGATAATACCTAGAATATCAAAATCAACTGCAGGCGGTCAATCCTTTTCTTATTTAGCACTTAAACTCTGGAACAGTCTTCCTAGCATTGTTCGGGAAGCAGACACAATCTGTCAGTTTAAATCTAGACCAACAAACATCTCTTTTCTATGGCATACACATAAAACAATATCAATTTATATTATTCAAAGCAGTTAACTGATTGTTAGGCTGCATTAACCAGGTCACCCGGAACCGAACACTTCCCATAACACCTGATGTACTCGTTACATCATCAGAAGAATGGCATCTACGCTAATGTTAGTGTCTCTGTTTTATCCCGAGGTCTACTGCAGTCAGCCGGATCCGGGTCGTATGACCAGCGCACCCCTGGAGTGAAATGAGCTGATAACATCACCGTTTTCTCCAGAGCGACTGTACAGTCAAATCAAATTTTGTTGTTCCATATTTTCCTGTTTAACACTGTGAAGCTGTTTTGAAACAATTGTCATTGTAAAAGCGCTATGTAAAATAAAGTTGACTTGACTTTGAATTCAGTGTGAAGACATTCCCACACAGGTATGAGGCTTCTTTCTAGTGTGAACTCTCATGTGCCTGTCAAGGCTTTCTTTTTGAGTGAAACTCTTTCCACACTGTTGGCAGGTGTAAGGCTTCTCTCCAGTGTGAATTCCCATGTGCCTGTTGAGGTTTTCTTTATGTCTGAAACTCTTTCCACACTGTTGGCAGGTGTAAGGCTTCTCTCCAGTGTGAATTCTCATGTGGGCTATAAGGTTTCCTTTTTCACTTTAACTCATTCCACACTGTTGGCAGGTGAAAGTCTTCTCTCCAGTGTGAATTCTCATGTGCCTTTTAAGGCTTTCTTTTCGAGTGAAACTCTTTCCACACTGTTGGCAGGTGTAAGGCCTCTCTCCAGTGTGAGTTCTCATGTGGACTTTAAGGCTTCCTGTTTGAGTGAAACTCATTCCACACTGTTGGCAGGTGTAAGGCTTCTTTCCAGTGTGAACTCTCATGTGGACTTCAAGGTTTTCTTTACGTGTGAAACTCTTTCCACACTGTTGGCAGGTTAAATAACTTTTAGTTCCAGTCTTTTGAGCTCCTTTCTGTGAGGAAGTCTTTTTAGCCTGTGTCGATCTTTCTCCAGTCATGAAATCATGATGTTCATCATAATGGTCTCTCTCTTCTTCCCTTTCATTAAGTTCATGACTTGCCTCTTTCAGTGCTATGAGATCTAGGGCAGAAACATACATAAAACAATTTAGACGTTTAAAGTATCAATAGCAGAGTATAGGCAAAGCAAGGCAAGTTTATTTATATAGTACATTTCATACCCAATGGCAATTCAAAGTGCTTTACAAAAAAAATGTTAATTAAAGGGTTACTTCAGCAATTAACATTAAGCTTTGTATCAGTAGAAACCCAGGAGTATATTTGAATTATTGTACTTTACCCCTCATATCCCCTGAGGCAGAGAATTATGTATTTTATTTCTGGAATAAATCCTCCGATGACGCAAATCGTCATTTTGCATCATCTGAGGAGTTGTTGTCCAGAGGCTAAAGACTACAGCCAGCAGGAGGCGCTATTTCGAATGTTTTCAACATCGCACTTACAGCACTCGGCTCAGGGAGCTGCAGAGATTCATGTAAGCGGAGCGGTGGAGAGCAAAGTGAGTGTTTCAACTTTTCAAATAAATTCCTATTAAAGTTAAGCTTCCAAAGACATGAATGCAGCGCGAATCCCACGATTCCCTCAGCTCATGTGATGAATGTAATCTGACTCCTGCTGCGTTTGTACCGTGACACTCAGTCGGCTCACTCACAATATATCAAACAGACACGTTCAGTTTAATTGTAGTGTCTCTAACTGAACTGATTTGATGAAAATGAACCTTGTTAGCAAGTGATCCAGTAATCCAGTAGCCATACCTAGAGTGGCCTCATAGGGCAGCGAAGCAAGTGCATTCTGGGAGTTGTTGTCTTTTATCCCCATGAGACAAAAATACATTTTCTGTCTTTTCTCAGTCTAGCAGGCACCAAATTCAAAAATAACACATTTCTACTACATTAATGACCCAGTTTAAATACAGATTCATCTTCCCAGCGCTAAAGTACCCCTTTAAATTAGAGATAACATGCATAAGAAATAAGAATACCATATGTAAGAATTAAAAATAAAAACAAGAATAATTAAAACAGATGTAAAGAGAATTTAAAAATAAAAATAAAATGCAGATAAATAGATCCCTATCTGCCTTATTCTCTAAATGCGGTCACCCCTATCTGAGATGGAAGAGATGGAGCAGGTTTGCAATGTCTTCTGGACATTACAAGTCGGTCCAAAATGGGCTCCAGTAGGGGACGTTACCTATGCCCCGCAGGGCCTCCCTTTCTTGAGTCCGCTTCTTTGCACTGTCTGCTACCACACACACTGCATCTAGGGTAGTATGATATATAACCTATCCTATCCAATGGATTAGGGATGGGCAGATTTGGTTCTGAAGGGCCACTGCCTTGTAGAGTTAAGCTTTCATTAAAAGATGCCTGCCTTTAAATTTTAAGCAGTCCTGAAGACTCAGGGTTAAATTTTGGGGTTAGGGTTGAATTTTGCAGGTTTGTTGAGACAGGGGTAAATGCAGCTTGGAGTAATGGACGTGCCGAACGGTAGGAGCGTGTCGGACGGTTTGTCATTGGTGAAAGGAGTTTCTTTCTGACAACCGTATTGGCCAATCAGCGGTAAAAAAAGTTTGTCTCATCTACGGCAAAACAACCCTTTATAAAACACAAACAAAGGATTTAATAGATGTGGGAGCTGAATACATAAAACAAAAACAAGACAACAACCAGATAAAATGTATGTTGGAAATCATCTTAGCTTTTTTATTAACTGAAAATCCCACTGGTTACAAATGCATCAATATGGGATACTTTGCACACCACCTCGTAAGTTAAACCCTATTTCTTCTGATGTTTAGCCACCAGAATTTTAAGGGCTCGCTTCCTTTGTTTTGCTGCATGCCTCAGCCTTGCCCATTTTTCTTTGATGGATTTATTTTCTTCTTTTTTTTATTTTTTATTGGACCTTGTATCGTAACTCTACACAAAACGAGAGAAAAAAAAGATCAGACTGAAAGATCACACTAACCTCTTCTAGGATTCCCAATGCATTACTTCTGCCAGAAAAGGTCAAAACTGCGGTGCGATCATAGATATATATTTACGTAGATTATCATTCGACCGATTTGCGCCATCCGCGCAGGCACTAATGAGGCATCTACATATAAATATGATCGCACCACTGTTTTGACCTTCTCCGGCGGAAGAAGCACAGGGGAAGCACTGCTACTTGGGCGCAGAGATATCATGCAACACATGAAATCCCACAACTTCTGTCAACATACCGGCGTAAATTGTAGCTGGCTATTTTGGGAATTTCATGTGTTGCGTGATATCTCTGCGCCTCAAGTACCAGTGCTTCACCTGTGCTTCCCCATAATACAGGTCCTTCTCAAAAAATTAGCATATTGTGATAAAAGTTCATTATGTTCCATAATGTAATGATAAAATAAAAATTTCATATATTTTAGATTCATTGCACCAACTGAAATATTTCAGGTCTTTTATTGTTTTAATACTGATGATTTTGGCATACAGCTCATGAAAACCGAAAATTCCTATCTCAAAAAATTAGCATATCATGAAAAGTTTCTCTAAACGAGCTATTAACCTAATCATCTGAATCAACTAATTAACTCTAAACACCTGCAAAATATTCCTTAGGCTTTTAAAAACTCCCAGCCTGGTTCATTACTCAAAACCGCAATCATGGGTAAGACTGCCGACCTGACTGCTGTCAGAAGGCCATCATTGACACCCTCAAGCGAGAGGGTAAGACACAGAAAGAAATTTCTGAGCAGATAGGCTGTTCCCAGAGTGCTGTATCAAGGCACCTCAGTGGGAAGTCTGTGGGAAGGAAAAAGTGTGGAAAAAGCGCTGCTGCGAAGAGGTGACCGGACCCTGAGGAAGATTGTGGAGAAGGACCGATTCCAGACCATGGGGACCTGCGGAAGCAGTTGACTGAGTCTGGGTAGAAACATCCAGAGCCACCGTGCACAGGCGTGTGCAGGAAATGGGCTACAGGTGCCGCATTCCCAGGTCAAGCCACTTTTGAACCAGAAACAGCGGCAGAAGCACCTGACCTGGGCTACAGAGAAGCAGCACTGGACTGTCGCTCAAATTTTGCATGTCATTCGAAATCAAGGTGCCAGAGTCTGGAGGAAGACTGGGGAGAAGGAAATGCCAAAATGCCTGAAGTCCAGTGTCAAGTACCACAGTCAGTGATGGTCTGGGGTGCCATGTCAGCTGCTGGTGTTGGTCCACTGTGTTTTATCAAGGGCAGGGTCAATGCAGCTAGCTATCAGGAGATTTTGGAGCACTTCATGCTTCCATCTGCTGAAAAGCTTTATGGAGATGAAGATTTCGTTTTCAGCACGACCTGGCACCTGCTCACAGTGCCAAAACCACTGGTAAATGGTTTACTGACCATGGTATTACTGTGATCAATTGGCCTGCCAACTCTCCTGACCTGAACCCCATAAAATATGTGGGATATTGTGAAGAGAAAGTTGAGAGGCAAGACCCAACACTCTGGATGAGCTTAAGGCCGCTATCGAAGCATCCTGGGCCTCCATAACACCTCAGCAGTGACACAGGCTGATTGCCTCCATGCCACGCGCATTGAAGCAGTCATTTCTGCAAAAGGATTCCCGACCAAGTATTGAGTCCATAACTGAACATAATTATTTGAAGGTTGACTTTTTGTATAAAAACACTTTTCTTTTATTGGTCGGATAAAATATGCTCATTTTTGAGATAGGAATTTGGGGTTTTCATGAGCTGTATGCCAAAATCATCAGTATTAAAACAATTAAAGACCTGAAATATTTCAGTTGGTGTGCAATGAATCTAAAATATATGAAATTTTAATTTTATCATTACATTATGGAAAATAATGAACTTGTATCACAATATGCAAATTTTTGAGAAGGACCTGTAATGCGATCATTTCAAATGTTAGTCTGGAGTTCTGAATTATGGCTTATTTATTGCTTGATTTAATGTTTATTTACTGTTCTTTATGTTCAGGGATGTTAAAATGTTTAGAGCAAGGAAATATTGGGTTTAATATGTTATACAAAATAATTGTTTTGTTTAGTTGTGCATTAAATCGTTGTCAAGTCAAGTCAACTTTATTTATATAGCGCTTTTAACAATGCAGATTGTTTCAAAGCAGCTTCACAGTGTTAAACAGAAAAATAATGCAACAGAATATATTTCGATTATCATACAGTAACAATGTGGGCTTTAGATCAGTAATTAGATCTGTAATTTGGTCTATATGGTTAATTTAGTTTAATAATTAGATTTATTTTGAATTTTTTTTGAAAAATCGTTTTTTCCCCAACTGAGCAAGCCAAGCCAGAGGCAACAGTTGTATGATTATATTTCTGTATATTCTCTATTTCTGTAGAGCTGGACATTTTAATAAGAACAAAATGAAAGATCAGCTTTGAGAATGATACCAACCTGTTTGTTCCTCATTGTCTTCATGTTTCACTCTCAATGTTTCTTCAATTTTTACATCTTCACTCTCCTCTTTCTCTGTTTGTTCCTCAGTGTCTTCATCTTTCACTCTGAATGTTTCTTCAATCTTCACGTCTTCACTCTCCTCTTTCTCTGTTTGTTCCTCAGTGTCTTCATCTTTCACTCTGAATGTTTCTTCTATCTTCACGTCTTCACTCTCCTCTTTAACAAACTCCATCTTTATGTCTTCACTCTCCTCTTTAATAATCGCCATCTTTATGTCTTCAGTCTCCTCTTTAATAAACCCAATCAGCTCTAGTTCAGTAGTTCAGTACTGGTAAGAGAGTCAGAGAGAGTTAATAGACTTAAATCATCTGATTAGACTAAAAACACTTAACACTACCAATACAAACGTGCAAATGATACATACTCTTGATCTATTAGGCAGTTTAGCTATTTAATGATTAATGATTTTTGTAGAAAGAGATAGAAATAGAGCGCTTTGAATTACTGAATCATTTGTTGTGAATCAATCGGTTCAATTGACTCGGAGAGACTGAATTCATGTTTGAACTGATTTACAATAAAGAGAGAAATAAGCTGCTCCTTCTGTTACTCGTGAGTTTATTATCTTACTTTACACACACAACGCTGCTAAATGTTACATAAAGCAATGCAGTGTTACCATTAGTAATATATCATTCATTATACATCTTTAAACGCTTAAAACACAAACCTTTCTTCAGCAGAATCACAACAGATGCACGAGCGCGGCGCGGCTTTGTGACGTCACACTCGGATACCAAAATAAAAGTGCACACATCACTGCTGTGTCTAATATCACAGAAGTGCATAGAAATGTACCTACAAAAAAGAAGGCAGTACCTTCTGCTAAAAAGATGACAAAATTAAGAGTTGAATTTGTTATTGAAATACATTTAATAATACAATTGCAAGTTACAGTTCACAATGGGAGTTTAAAAAAATAATGCAGTCACTTCATTTTTTTGTCTAAATGAAGTACTTCTTATTAATAATTGCTAATTAAACAGTCTAATAATAATACAATTATACAAAAACAAAACGAATTAAAAATACTTTTTAACATTTTTATTTATTTATTTTTTTATTCAGTTTTACCCCTGATAATGGCCATTGGTGCCAGTGAGATAACATTCAGAAAACCTTTCAGTACTCTTTTCTGAATTTCAGGCTGATCCACAATTCACACTAATGTTTTCCTAAAGCTTGTTCTTTTGGACGTTATATTTACTGACATTGTCCTTAATGATTACTGAGAAGACACATTAGGACGGGACTCAAATCACTGAGAAGCTCTGGTAATAATTACTTTACCCCACCTCTCCATGTTAAACTAATCCTGTCCGAATAGGGCTTTAAACAAGGAAGCATCCATTAAGAATGGCCAAATAACATTTTCTAGACCATTAGTCACGTGATTCTGTAGTGAGCACAAACTACTTTTAATTCCAAGAATTTTGGACACATTTTGTTTGTTTGATTATAATAATAATAATTTAAAAAATGTTTTTATCAATTTATGAGTATTCTTTAAATTACATTTGATCACTAAAGTATGTGGTACAGCTTTAACTTGCCTGATTAACAAACTCCCTCCCTTGGTCAGTAAATATGCATTTGGTGCCTCAAACTGAAAAAAATAAAATAATGGATCCTTATCACAGACTGTGATGGCCAGCGTTTTAATGGTCATTAATACCGTAAATCCTGTAACGTTTTTGTTAAATTTTTTTAAATGTATGTACATTTATAACACAAATAGTTTGTATTATATTACTTTTGCATCAAACTACAAAAACACAACTTACCTGCTGTGAGTGTGTTTCTAATACAGCGTCTATAGGAGTGATGGTAAAAAATTACATCTTTCTCTCTATTTTTCCCTCTTTTTGAAAGTTGTGAAATCACTATTGTTGCGTTTTCTAACGCTATATCCAACAGCCTGGAACACGTTTCACTTCTGGCAAAGAAGGTCAATATACACGCTCTGGCGTCGTCTCGTGTAAAGACATCACTTCCGGTATACACGATCTGGCGTAGTTTACACCAACGCCAGAAGTGATCTGTGTATAATGACCTTCTTTGCGGAAGTGAAGCGTGTTCCAGGCTCTTGATATAGTGTTGTATTAGAGGTAAAAAATGATATAACTACGGCATGATTTCTCACACAAACTGATCGTTTTGTGTCTTAAGATATTTGTGCATGTTGTCTAAGCATGTTTTTTTTTGCTCTTATAGAAATGTTACCCATTCACATGCATTATATGACAACGGTTGGAGTTAAAAATCTTAATCTGTGTTCTACTGAAGAAACAAACACACCTACATGTTGGATGCACTGGGGTAAGCAGATACACATCACATTTTCATTTTTAGGTGCACTATCCCTTTAAATAACATCCAGTTTATCAGCGATATCCGCCTTTGATCTCACAGGTGTCGGATCCACTACGAGAAGAGAGAACTGCCCGTCTTGCCTGTACACTGCAGCTGCCTAGTCTCGGCTGAATCTCAAATGCATCTCAAACAAGCCTTTTATTGGGACACAGCATAGCATCTTATGCCGTAAGGTCTCTGGTCAAACAAATGATTGGCTGAAAGCGGTGTCAAATAAATATCTGATATATCATTGGTTAAAAACGTAAACAAGCCTCCACATCCACGTGCTGGCTACATCATATCATAATGTTATGCTGAAACGCCACACCCCATTTAATCCGGAATGGACAAAGAGAAATTATTTTCTGGCACTGTGCCAGATTATTTGTTAGTTTATGCATTTCTGTTATTTCCAGAAGTGTTATGTTTCAGGCACTGTGCACTTTGAGACAGGTTCATTTCAGTGGTCAGTTTTTGAAACAGACGTCACAATGTCTTGAATAAATGCAAATACTGGAACAAACACTTGTTTTGCCTCTTCTGCTACACACAGGTCTACATCAAGATATATCGCAGATCAAACTGTCTGGCAATGAATAAAGTAGGCTATTATGTTTGTTTTTGTGAAATGTGGGGACATTCCATAGGCATAATGCATTTTATACTGTACAAACCGTATTTTCTATCCCCTACACTGCCCCTGCCCTAAACCTACCATCACACACACACACACACACACACACACACACACACACACACACACACACACACACACACACACACACACACACACACACACACACACACACACACCCATCACAGGAGACTGCACAGTTTACTTTCTGTGAAAAAACCTCATCCTGTGTGATTTATAAGCATTTTGAAAAGTGAGGACATGGGGTCCTCATATTTCACCCTCTTTTTATAATACCTGTGTCATACCCATGTCATTATACACATTTGTGTCCTGATATTTCACAAAAACATGCTCACACACACCGCATGATCCCTGGTTAACTTGTGTATTTGGTACAGAGATAATCGTTATACGTCTAAACTCATTTTCTAATGGCCATGTTTAGCATGACACTAAAGAACTCTTTAATAGTGTAAATAAGTCACAATGCATGAAATATAAACCTTGAGAAATGTTTTTCCAGATCATTAATCATATTCCTGCCGATGTAGAGTTAAAGTCATTTTATCAGGTACAGTAGTTTGGGAATGATGTTCATTTTAATTAACACTTTCCAACACGGTTATGATATAGATAGATCCATCCACCTGTTCAGATCTTCTTTGATTTCTTTTTACTACGGCGGTGACGTTAAGATGTAATGGCCTTTTTAAGTTTTGCAGATAATAAACACTGAAATGTCATCTGGGACTGGACTGAGGTCCAAGTTAGTCACCAAGGGTACATATTTGCTTCTGCACATGCTGTAAAGGTATGGAAATGTATCTATATTAGAGTACCACCCACTGAAAAGCCATTGTACCCTTAAAGGTACAAATGTTGCATATGTTTTTTTTTTCTGACAGTGTAAAAGGTGAAGCTCTGTTTCTTTGCAACTCTGCCAACCAAAAAACGACGAATCATCCAGCTCTGGCAAAGGTGTGGCCAATAAGCTTCCTATAAAATCACTGGATCTGTGCTGTTGAGCTCAGAGATCAGAGCCTTCTTCTGAGACTTGTCAATCTACAAACCAACAACACATCCAACAAACAACAACCAGCCTGTTGACCGACCAGCTTGCTGACCAACCTGACATCAAGCAGACCTTCTCTTGAGTCTTCAGCACTCCAGCTTCAGGTCTGTCTTTGAGTTTGCTGAGGTTTTACTAGTTTATATTTTACCTTAAAGGCTTAGTTCACCCAAAAATGAAAATTAGCCACGATTTTCTCACCCTCAAGTCATCCTAGGTGTATATGACATTCTACTTTCAGACTAACACAATCAGGGTTACGTGAGTATTTTTCACGTAAAGTGTGATTCTACTAGTACATTTACTTAAGTTTTCACACACAATAAAAGCGTACAATACTGACTTATTGACAGCACTAAAATGTTAATTATTTACGTATCCAAGTGTGAACGTGTAAGTTACCAGCCACCGGCTCCCATGCATTAATATCATAATCGTGGCATTAATATTGTTTATTTTATATCCAATAGTCACATCAATACATGTTTTCAGTCGCATTTATTAAATGCATTTTACTAAGTTAATCTTCCTAATATAACAGAAATAACAGAAATATAAAATAACATTTTGCTCTGTTCGTGTCTTCTGCTACAAACTCATTTGGATGACTAGATAATGTTAAAAGAAGACTGCATTTTAAAACCTTAAGATGAATAACATTCTTGCCAACGTTGTTTTGACATAAAAGGCGTTTTCTCCTATTCAGCAACTGGCGATCACAAGATACACCAAAACACAACATCAATTCACAAAACACAACACTTTATTCGTTCGCTGTAATCCAAATCGTTAGAATCCATATGTCTCACGAAACAAATCCAAATTGAGCCCTTTATCCAGGGATCTTCATCTCCATTAGCCTTCCATTGGTCGTCATCTCCTCTCAGTAGTGCGACCGTAAACATCAAATCTCACGCTCGTTGTGAATTCGAATTCAAAAAGCGTGCCCTCATGAAGCGTTACGACATGATTTACGCCAGTGGCATCGAGCGCTCATTGGCTCTCACCTGCTTCACAGATTTTGACATGGCGTGTTTCAGTCGATTTGTATTTGAAATGGGAAACGCGCAACTTTACGGAGAAGCGGATTAATATTTTCATTGATTAATAGCTTACATTCTGCTCTGTACCTCATACAAAACTATTATATACCACCAGAGAGGACTGCGACTGCAGCACATCTTCATTTGAACTACTTTTGGGACCGCTTTTGACATTTTTGCAATAAAGTAAATTATTGTGATTACACTGGTCTGTCTGTTATGCTTTTATTTATAACAGTACGTTGTTTTAATAAATGCTAATGGATAGGTTTAGGGGTAGGTGTAGGATTAGCCGTTCACAATATTTTTTTAATGCTATATTATTGTTACCAAAAAACGTTTTCCAACGTTTTACCTTTTATTTCTTTATATTCTGTATTAAATTGGTATGTTTAGGTTTGGGGTAGTGTTAAGGATCTTACATTAATCAATAAAATGGTCAAAGGAAATTATATAGATATCTTTATGATATAAAAGAGCGACACCACAGTCCTCGCCACTCTCCACTCCGTCTCTCTTCACACTCCCCTTCTCATTACATCATCATCATCATCATCATCATCTCTCAGAGGACTCAACACCTTAACAAACATGTGTAGAAATAAAATACAACGACTGCTGAACTAAAGAAACTTCACAGTATAATAACATGACCAAAATAAATGATAAACAATGTTTAACAGGGTAAAATGAATTTGTTATTTTGAAAGACACTTCTTTTACTTTATTAGTGAGAAGTATTTTATTTATTTAGTATTTTATTTAATGCCTACATGTACTATTTCAAAGGTGTTAATGTTAAGTATGTTTCTGTTTTTATTTCATTTCTTCTCAAATGTTAGCTATGAGCAAGTTGTTCCAAGATGCCTTGTCACCTTATACAACTAATACTTCCTATTTTATTAATCTGGTGGTAGACTCTTACAGAAGGACAGATTGCTGTCAAGCCTGTAATGGAAGAAATCTCCCCTGCAATGACCATCAATGATGAAAAATCTGAAAAGGTATCTTAAAAATGTATACATATTTAATAAATATATTAAATATATTTATTTAATAAATATTTTAATATTTTTCTAATTTTGACCAATATAAGACGTTTGGACAGAGTAGGTTGGGTGTAAAGTTTTGTCAAGTGTAGTTGTTGAATAACACTGATTTAACTCTTTTATATTGGTTTTAAAGTAACACTGGATTTATATTACTCAGCAGAAATTAGAACCTTATAAAGAATTACAGGAACGTGAATGCTTATCACAGGAACTGGGGCTTGCTGCTATCAAAGAGTTGGAAATCAGTAAGTCAATAGGAGAAGAAAAAATATATATATACAATACAAGTCAAAAATTTGAGAACGGTAAGAGTTTTTATGTTTTAAAAATTCTTACCGATCCAAACTTTTGAACTGTAGTACTATGTTACAAAAGCTTTACATTTTAGACAAATACTGTTCTTTTAAATCCTAAAAAAATGTTTTTGCAAAACTGTTCCAAGGAACAGATGATTTTTATTATGCCCTGATATAGGAGATAAATAGATTTTGTGTGTGTGTGTGTGTGTGTGTGTGTGTGTGTGTGTGTGTGTGTGTGTGTGTGTGTGTGAGAGTGTTCATGTTTTGTGAAATATCAGGACACAAATGTGTATAATGACATGGGTATGACATAGGTATTACAAAAAGGGTGAAATATGAGGGCGTTCCCCATGTCCTCACTTTTCAAAATGCTTATAAATCACACAGGATGAGGTTTTTTCACAGAAAGTAAACTGCAGTCTCCTGTGATGGGTAGGTTTAGGGGCAGTGTGTGTGTGTGTGTGTGTGTGTGTGTGTGGGCATGTTTTTGTGAAATATCAGGACACAAATGTGTATAATGACATGGGTATGACACAGGTATTACAAAAAGAGGGTGAAATATGAGGACGTTCCCCATGTCCTCACTTTTCAAAATGCTTATAAATCACACAGGATGAGTTTTTTTTCACAGAAAGTAAACTGCGCAGTCTCCTGTGATGGGTAGGTTTAGGGGCAGGGGCAGGGGCAGTGTGTGTGTGTGTGTGTGTGTGTGTGTGTGTGTGTGTGTGATGGGTAGGTTTAGGGGCAGGGGCAGTGTAGGGGGATAGAAAATACGGTTTGTACAGTATAAAATGCATTACGCCTATGGAATGTCCCCACATTTCACAAAAACAAATATGTGTGTGTGTGTGTTTCACAGAACAATGAACTCGGAAGTAAAGAATGCACAGTGGACACAGTGCAATAGCTGTCATGGTTGGTTTCACACAGAATGTGCAGGAGTAGATCTAGGCACTGACACATCATTTAACTGTGGGTGCCACGTGAAACTGCCCTATTGTTTAAAAAGGTTGGTCAGTTAATACCTAATGTTCAATTACTCTTGAGGCTATATCTCTGCAATGCTTTGACATTGACACCAAACTTTGCATGTGTCATTGTCACCTCAATCTGACTATACCACATCAGTTTAAGTAACTGTGCCACCTATTAGTCGAAAGTGATAAACCATTAAATCATTATTATTGACTGTATTTATTAAAATTGTATAGCTATTTTGCCTAAAACAACTTAATATGTCTTTAACAGTGTTTGTATCGTATTACAAGTAACAGAGTTACGTAATAATATTACTTTTCAAGTAACTAGTAATGTAAGCATTACTTTTCAAATTTACAACAAAATATCTGAGTTACTTTTTCAAAAAAATGCAAGTTACTCACATGTATTTGACTGTGGCGTCTCCTGTCCCCATGAAATCGAGAGTAATTACAGAGGCGTTGTGTGTGAACATGATAGTTATTGTAGTTCAAGACTAGATTTGAGCATTTATTCATCTTACTTGCATAAAGATTGAGTACTCCTTAAAAATAATAAAATCAGTCAAATGCAAAATATGCAAACCTCAATAATTAAATAAAACAAATATTTTTATGCATTTAATCTACCTTTATTGACCAATTTGCTGCTGACCTTTAATGATTCAGTTAAATCATGAGCAAAAATTACTAGATTTTTTTGTTTATTGTTAGTAAAACTTTTTTCTCCTGCATCCCATTCTTCCATTACCCAGAATGGCAGCGCAGCAGAGCGTGTGAATTTGTATTTTTACCTCAGCCTGAGGCTTATTATTTCAATTTTGGTATGAAGAGGTCTTTACATTTGCACAAAAATAGAATCTTTTTGTCATAATAAAACAAAACAAAAAACAAGCCCAGTCCAGGTGAGAAAAAGTAAGCAAAAAAATGTAACGCATTACTTTTCTTAAAAGTAACTAAGTAACTCAATAAGTTACTTTTTAAGAGAGATGTATAATATTGTAATGCATTACTTTTCAAAGTAACTTTCCCCAACACTGGTCTTTAATGGGTCATTGTTACAGTTGGTTTGACACTTCCAGTCATCCTGGCATGTCTTATCTTCTTCTTTGCGCTTGGCCCGATAATGGCTACTTGCAGCTATATTTCTTCTTCTTCTTCATACGAAGTCTATGGAAGCCCATAGACTTAGTAAAACCTAAAGTTGATGCCATAACTGCTGTTTTATTTTAGAACGAGGGCTGCTGGGAAAAAAGGCATGCTGGAATGTATCTTGACAGAAGAAGAGATTCAAGTAAATGTTAAAATGTTATGATTAAGCAAAAAATAATACAAGTACAGAATGAAAATGATCAATTCATTAGATAAAAAGTTGTTGTTAATGTGATGTACATTTACAATTTGTGCCATCTGAATTAACAGAAACTTGCAGATGACCTTAGAACTGGGGTGTTGCGATCAAATCGAATGTATCTTAAAACGTCACCCCAATTTCAACCTCATATTCAAGCAAAACAGAGAAGCCCTAATCAGTATATTCAATGAAAAACAGGTATAATAATATTTTATAATATTTCCAATGTTATTGATGTTATTAATGTTATTAACAAAATATATTGTGATAGTAATGAGATTCTTTTCTTTCAAACATAATCATAATTTTTGTTCTGTATATTCAGGCGACAGCCATAATAGATAGAATAGACTCTGTATTGGGCGTAACAAAAGAATGTGGAACAGCTGTCATTTCATTTAGATGTGATGACACCTGAGGTAATTATTTAGTTCTTTTTGCTTATCTTATTGCATTTTACAGCAGTTGATGTTATGTGACAATTCCTTAGTATTTTAAAGGTAACCCTGTGCATCTTGCAAAAACTAGAGATTTAGTCGCTATGAGCGGAGAGGGCTTTTGTTAGTCATGCTTTCTTTTGAAGGTAAGAATACTTATATTTTATATTTAAATGGTGTAAAAATACCCTACAACTTGTATACTAAAGTATAGTCAATGTAAAGTACATTTGAGCATAAAAATGTGTTGACAAAAATTTAATTAAATTTCTCAGAAATAACACAAATTACATTCATATCTTCTTTAGGTGACGATTAAAGATATATGGAAGAGACTGGAATGTATGTACAGCCATCATTATAATTAGGAACCATGAGAAAAAACAAATAAGTAAATAAATAAATGTAACTGATAACATTGAGTGACTAATACTTGTTTTATGTTAATAAAAGTTTAATAATTGTTAATAAATGTTTTATGATGTGTGTATGATCTCAGTTGATTATTCCATTCATATAAAAAAATTACATTTTGAGTTTCATAGTGATAGCATGTATTAACTCTAGTTAATGCTAGATGAAAATGCATTTGCAGTCCTTATTAATCAAATAGATTTAAGAGTCCTTAAGAATCCAATAGATGTTAAAGATTTCTGAGCACCATGAACAGCGAGAGAACAACTTTAAAGGCAGCGGAGATGGCGCCCCAATTGGTCCAAGGCAGAGAAAGTCATGACTGCTGGAGATGCCACCAGAAGTGCCGCTACGAGATGCTGCAATTTCAGCTTTGTGCTGTATATCAGAAAAGAAAAAATATATATGCACACACACACACAAAAGAAATTTAAGCTTTCTCTGAGCATGAAGCTTCAAACTCACTAAGTGGTATCATCACACTTACTTTGACAGCTTCCACAGCCGGAGAAAGTAGCCTAGCCTATTGACTGTTGAAGATGCCGCTGCAGTGACAGCTGGCTGTTGGAGATGCAACAATTTCAGCTTTGCAGCTTATCTAATACCAAAATTGAGCAGCACATCAGAAACTTTAGCTTCTGTATTAACTGAATAACAGTTTATATTCACATTTAATAACATTTCAAATTAATATTTAATAAACAGCATTTTCTATGAAGGCATTATTTTATCGTCACTGAAACATGAAGGTGATATTGAGAATTTTTGATATATATGTATACACATACACAGAACAATTTCAGCTTTCTCTGATTTAATGCAGTACCAGAAATGTATTAACACAATTTATGATAAATTGCTTACACATGATTTGAGACTGACTATGGTAACTAAAGCTTATATAATGTTGTTTTGTTGAAATGCAGTTTATATATATATATAAAAAAAAATGCTATTAAATCAAAATATATATCCAGCGGCATGTGCTGTCGAAGAAAGTCGCTGGCAGCTGGAATACCGGTACACTGACATCTGGCGGTGAAGCGTCCATGGCCGCTGGAGATGCCACTGGAAGTGCCGCAGAAGCCAGTGCCGCATTTGCACCAGGCCCTACTGCAGAAGTATGTGTGCTTATGCTGCCTTCACGAGCTCTTGGAATTATCGTAAATATGAGTTTCCTAAGTAAAAACTGAATGCGATGAGCTCGTAATCACGACTTTAGAAGTGGTAATTATCAAACTTCTGATAGCACATGAAGGTGCCAGAAATGGAAACACGACTGGCGAGTTGGCTATATGAAAATGCAATGTTTTACAGCTATTATTTAATATAAATGAATGACTTAATTAAAACCAACAGTTTCCTCCTCGGTTGTTAAATAAGTTAAATTAAAATAAAATTAACTGCAGTTCAGTTTTGTTGTACTTACACTTGAAAATGTCTCGATTACGGATGTAACCTCGTTCCCTGAGGAGGAGCGGAGGCGTAACGTTAGTGACTAACGAATGGGGTTTCGCAGAAGCCTATCATCTTCGAGCTTAGAAACGCCCAATGGCTTGCCAATGCCATGGGGCATGCGGAATTTTCATCGTAACTCCGCCTCACCGTGTGGGTATAAAAGGAGAGTGCGTGGCAACATCGCATTATGTTACCTGCTTGAGGAGACTGAACTCCTGCGTTCCAGGTAGCACAGCTGATGTGGCAGCGGGGCGTTACGTCTCCGTTCCCTCCTCGAGGAACGAGGTTACATCCATAACCGAGGCGTTCCCTTCGTTCAGTCACTCTGACGTAGCGTTAGTGACTAACGAATGGGGTCCAATCTAATCCCGCCACTCAGCTGTCTTCCAGTGCCCTGCGTAAGTGTGAGTACCCTGTTGTAAGACTAGTGCGGACGAAGGACTCCCACCTAACACAGGAATACCAAGGTACACTGGGAAGCATATCCCAGTGAGAAATGCCAAGATGCCTACCCGTGAGTGGACTGAAGAGTACACATATGACCCGCAAGGGCTGCATATGGGAAAACTCTAGGTACCAGCCGAAGGTGGATTTTTAACCCTAGGGATGGCAGGGACATGCCAAGGAAGAAACCCGCTCACTGCGGAGGCTTGCGGTGAAATACACGTGTGGGGGTCGCCGGAGGAACCATGCACACGGGGCACCTGGCGGACACGAGGTCTGGGCTCGCTAGAGGCAGACACACAGGCATCGGCGTAAGCAGTGCTGGAGGAACTCAGGGCTCTCGGGAGCTCACCTGAGGAATATCGCATGTATCCAGTCCGAGTGGAATGGCGAGCAAGCGAAGACACCTGAGCCTGGCCCATTACCGGCCTCGGGGCGAGTACATAGTCAGACACTGGCTCCACTCGGAGATTGTAGAATCTGGCGAATGTGTTAGGTGTCGCCCAGCCTGCAGCTCTGCAGATGTCTGTTAGCGAGGCACCATGCGCTAAAGCCCAAGAGGCGACACTCCGAGTGGAGTGAGCCCGCACCCCAAGGGGACATGGTCGACCTTGCTGCTGGTAAGCCAAAACAATGGTGTCCACTATCCAGTGAGACAGCCTTTGCTTTGAGAGAGCACTTCCCTTCCGCTCTCCACCATAACAGACAAAGAGCTGGTCTGAGGTCCTGAAACACTGCGTCATGTCTACATAGGCGCGGAGAGCGCGTACTGGACAGAGCAGTGCCAAGGCTGGGTCTGCCCCCTCCACGGGCAGCGCTTGCAGGTTCACCACCTGGTCTCTGAACGGAGTGGTGGGAACCTTGGGCACATATCCAGGCCGGGGTCTCAGGATCACGTGAGAATTAGCCGGCCCGAACTCCAGGCACGCTTCGTCAACCGAAAATGCCTGCAGGTCCCGACCCTCTTGGCGGAGGCCAATGCGGTCAGCAGAGCCGTCTTCATCGACAGGAACTTAATATCAACCGACCGCAAAGGCTCAAGGGAGGCCTCTGCAGAGCATCTTAAAACTACTGAGAGGTCCCAGAGGAGTGCGAGAGGAGGCGAGGAGGATTCAGTCTCCTCGCCCCCCTCAGGAACCTGATGATCAGGTCGTGCTGACTTACCTTTCTGTTCTCCAAGAGATCGTGGTGGGCAGATATTGCGATCACATAAACTTTGAGGGTGGAGGAGACAGCCTTCGCTCCAACCCCTCTTGGAGGAGCGAGCACGGACCCGATCGGGCATTTCCAGGGTCTTCTTGGCGGGAAGAGCACCAGGTGGAAGAGGTTCCACTTCAGCGCATAGGCATGCCGAGTGGACTCTGCCCTAGCGGAGTGATGGTGGCGACCACCGTGGGTGGCAGGCCACTCAAACCTGCCGTGTCCCATCCAGGAGCCACACGTGGAGGCTCCACAAGTCGAGCGCGGGTGCCAAAGGGTGCCCGTCTCTGAGTGAGGAGGTCTCAGAGGAATAGGCCAGGAGGAGCTGTCGCATGGAGTAAGAGTTCGGGAACCAGGTCCGGCCGTGCCAGTGCAGGCGACCAAAAGGACCTGCTCCTTGTCCTCCTGATCTTGCACAAGAGTTGTGCGAGTAGGCTCACTGGGAAACGCATACTTGCGTAGGCCCAGCGCCAGCTGTGCACCAGTGCATCCGTGCAGCGTGCCCTCGGTCAGGGAATAAAACAGGCTGCAGTGGGAAGAGTCGTGGGAGGCAAACAGATCTACCTGCGTGTCCCTGAACTGTTCCCAAATCAGCTGGACCGTCTGGGGACAACATGCCTGGAAACTTCGTTCTAAGGGCACACGGCCCGTAGAAACTGAGGTTCGACCACGGGGTGGCGTCTGTAAGCAAGCCGAGTCACTTGGACCGAGTGCCAGACTGCTATGCCCATCTCGGGACTCGATCGCGAGGCCAATGCTGAAGCGGTCTCATATGAAGCAACCCGATCGGCGTCACTGCGCTTGCAGATGCCCATATGCCCCAGGAGCCTCTGAAACAACTTCAGTGGACTCTTGCTTCGATTTAACGGAGGCAAGTCAGCATTGACTGCGCGTGCTCGCTGGTAAGCTGCACGCACATGGCGACTGAGTTGAAAACCATACCGGAAAAGATATCCCTGCACGGAGCAGAGTTGCTCTTCTCCCAGTTGACCTGAAGGCCCAGGCGGGCTGTGCTGTAGCACTAGAACTCTGAGTTCGCACCCTGTTCTCGAGTGACTCAGTCTGAGCCAGTCGCCGAGGCTGTTCAGGATCACGAACCCCGTGCTGCCTGAGCGGCACAAGGGCTGCCTCGACAGACTTTGTGAAGTCACGAGGACAGAGCCAGCCGAATGGGAGGAGCAGCGTGCTGAAATGTCCGCCTCGAAGCAGACCTGTAGGAACGGTCCGGGTTGAGGTAGGAGACAAAAAAGTAGGCGTTCTTCAGGTCAATCGCTGCAACCAATCAACTGGGCCGACGCGTTCGAAGGCGTTCGCTGCCAACATCCTGAGCGGAAGCCTGTAAAGGATTGGCTCAGGACGGGCAGATCCAGGATTGGCCATAACCCACCGATTTTCAAGGGTACAATTAAGTAAGGGCCGAGGCAGCCGGACTTCATTTCGGCTGGAGGACAGGCTCGATCGCACCCTTCGCCAGTAGGGTGGCAACCTCCGCCGCATGACTGGGACATTGGGCCCCACCATGGTGAGCGGACTCCCGGGAAGCGGGAGGAGCCTGCACGAATTGAATCGCGTGGCCGAGCCTGATGGTTTTTGCGGCCCTGCGGACAGTCCTGGAAGCTGTATTCAGAATCCCAGGAACTGACCCACGGGGTCACTCGAACCACAGGCGTACCCGGGTGGGGCAGCGAGGCAGCGTGACTGGCCCAGGCGTGGGGCGTGGCGTCGGTGTGGGGGCACAGCCAGCAGCTGCGTCCTGACAGAGGAGACCAGGGAAGGCGCGTTCCACTGGGGTCTGCTCTGAGAGGCTGGCGAAAGAGAGGGGCGAGGCGCGGCCGAGGCGGTGCACACTGCCATCACCAGTCTCTGTGTCCTCAGGGATGGGGACACCAGTTCTCTCAAGCGCCGCCAGCCGGAGGCCAGCAGCGAAGGATTTTCCCCGGCCCTCCACCGGGGAAGTAGAGGCCCTGCTACCATCTCCTGGAAAGAACTGGAACCCATCTCTGAGTTGTCCACCTCCAGCCTGGCGTTTAGTCAGGCTGTGCAGCCGAACTGGGCGTCATCCTGCAACCTCCTCCATGACACTACCCGGTGAAGGCTGCTGCTGGGGCCGGGTGGGAGGGGAGGGCACCCTCGGCGGCGAGTGGACTGGGGCGACTGAGCCGGCGGCTGGTGCAGCAGCTGGCCGCCGGGGCAGTACGTGTTACAGCCTCAGTCTACTCTTGGGCGGCCGAGAACCGTATGGCGCAGGTCTCAGCCGCCCGCCGAAGAGGCCAGCCTGGGATATGGGCGAGTTGAGGAGGTGGCTCACTCAACTACCTCCACATCACCTAGGTAAGGCCAGGTGTTTCTCCCGGACCACATCACCAGGTAAGGCCAGGTGTTTCTCCCGGACCACAACTGTGGACATCGCCCGGCCCAGGAGCGTGTGGCCACCTTCACCACCTAGAGGCGGGATCAGTGGCGACACGCAGCTCATTGAAGAGCCCTGGGTCGGCTCCACCCTCGTGCATGTGCAAAGGCGGCCTGCCCGTAGCTCTGCAGGACCACGCCACCCAGTAGGCGGGCCTAAAGCTCTGGGAAGGGTGCTTAGGATAGCCACGCCACGTCGAAGCACTCTGTGGACACCGTAGTGCGCAACAGAGTGCTCAACAGTGGGGGGGACCCCAGTGTACCCTAGGCCACGGCCCCATCGAGGGCAGAGAAGGCGGAGGAGGCCGGCGGTCACGGGAAGCACGGGGACTCCCTGGACCGCGTGACCTCCTCATGCACCTCGGGGCGAAAGGCATTGGGGGCGGGGCCCAACAGCTGTCAGGTGCCGTCCCCAAAAACCAATCGCAGCAACCACGTGCACTCGTGACAGGGGGAGTTCCACACCAGCCCGAGGCTCGCGGCTGCCGAGATAACATGGCTGTCAACTCTGGGTCAGATCAGGCGGAGCTGACACACCCAGAGGCAGAGCACAGCCTAATCGTCATCCCCAAAGGACTCTAGCCCACCTTGGGATGCGGCGATCTAAATCTCACTGCTATCTGGAGTGTGAACTGATGAGCAGGCGTCAGAGGCGGGCGCTGTTTCAGTCCAGCACTCGGGGCGATGTGCGAGAGGGGTGTGGCCGAGGAATGAGCGTCGGGGTCTTAAACCACAGCACAGCCCTCAGGTCACCCTGGCCACCAGCCAAAGTACCACCTCTCTCGGAGGCGGTAGATTGGGGTGTGGCAGAGGACTCTCTCTCCTCACGGAGATCACTGAGTCTCGACCACAACATCGCGATGGTCACATTCCCGCAGTGGGAACATGACACATCCACAAACACTGCCCGAGCGTGCTGAAGCCCAAACACATCGAGCAGTGAAAGTGCCCATAGACAGCAATGGATATCGATCGCACCGGAAGTGCGGCGAACAGTCTTGAAAAAGGCGTGCCGCGCAAGCTCTTTTTGTGAGAGGAAGCCTGCATCGATGCGGCGCCCAGGGAAATACACCAGCCGTCAAACAGACCACTGCAGAGATCAGCAGGCAGGAAGTATGCGATCACTGGAGCAGCGTCGTTACACCAACACCGACCGGAAAGCTGCTCGTCTCGAAGAAGCTGACAGAGTCTCAGAAGGCTGTAGGAGTGAAGAGGTAGGTCCTCTTGGCTCCAGCTGAAACATAATGCAATGTTGCCGCGTACCTCCTTTTATACCCACACGGTGAGGCGGATTACGTATGCAAATTCCGCATGCCCATGGCATTGTACGCCAATTGGGCGTTTTCTCAAAGCTCGAAAATGATAGGCTTCTAAGCGAAACCCCATTCGTTAGTCACTAACGTTACGTCATAGTGACTGAGCGAAAGGAACAGCTGTGTCTCTGTCCTCTGCCATGTTCGAAAATGACGATTCCCCATGGCCTCATGGGATATTAAAGTGTCCATCGGATGCACACTTCAGAATCTGGGCGGGCGCATCCGGGGATTTCAGGTATATTAATGATTTTTAAAAGTGAAAATTTCAATTACATTTAAATTTCAATAAAATACAGCGCATTAAATAAGCACTAAATACAGCACCATTTTTATCAGTAAATAAATAAATAGGCACTATGTTTATATAAGTCACATATTCGAGGTCCAAATAACATGCATTCATACATTTATCCCATTCATACAATACATTCTCGCCTAAAAACTGTAAAACTGTATTTCAGTTAAAACTGATGGAGTTTTGGTTCCTTGCCACTGTCACCACTGGTTTGGCTTGCTCAGACACTAAAATTTTGGTCTAAATTTTCAACTAAATAAATAAAATGAATTACTAAACTAATTAACTATATCAACTATATCTCTGATCTGCCCGCATTATCACTATATGATAAATTGAAGTGAGCTGATGACATCATCGTTTCTTTAAAGCAACACTAAACACTGTAAAGCTATATAAATGAACTTGACTTGACTATTTCGTGACACAACAACAGTAATGTTTTTAAAAAGTGGAGTGATACAAACGGGGAAGTTAAGAGGATAAACAAGACCACACAACAGTTTAAGGCTTTCCGCTTGTCCATGCAGGATCATGATGTTTCTGAAAAGAAGGATTTGCTTGTTAATATTTTCTTATTTCTTCACATTTGACTGTTCTTGTGTAGGACTGCTTCTCTCTGTGTTTTGAGCACATCATAGACACACCGAGACAAAACAAGGACTAGGCCTTGGACACACTACACTTACACACACACACACACACACACACACACACACACACACACACACACATACACGGGAGCATCTGACCTCTCTGACTTATATTTCTTAATATGCCATGTATGCTAGGGGTTGATCTTTGAGGACTGTGATTGGATGGCCTGGACATAATGGATGACTCTGCTTGGTCTTGTGTAGAAACAGGACCCTTCTTCTTTAATAATCTTGATAAACTGTCTCTGCGTCTGCTTGATCGTTCTCCTGAGATCTGCCACACATCACGGGTTGAGCGTCTGTTTCCATCTGATGACCGAGAGCCGCTTCAAGGCTGCAGATACTGAACATTAAAGTGACAGATTAGTGCTGACGTATATAGATATGCAAATTCTGTCTCTATCTTAACTGACATGCAGAACTATTGGCCTGTTGTTGAACAGTGAAGTTGTGTATCTCTGTTTGCCATCCCAGTGAGTTTAATCTCTCTTTTGAGATCTGGAGTGAATCGTATGCCATGAGGTGGCCAGATTTATGAAATATAGATATTTCCTGTTAGAGTAGTCAAAATATCACTAAAATCTCATTTGTTAAATTAATTAAAATATGAGACAATACAATTTTTAAAATATTTTTTAAAAATTATTATTCTTGTGGGTTTCCTATATTATTATTAAAATTAATAATTATTAGGATTTATTTATTCGATTTTTGGTCTGGTTTTAATACAATTCACTACACCCGCAAAAAGCAAACAAAAAAAAACACAAAATGAAAACTCGTTAATAGTAACCCTTGTAGCAAGCATTTCAAAACAATATTATAACACAATTATGACTTTACAAAAACACAAATATATGATAAATAAAGCCCTTTAACAAATACTTTAACTTTTAAACTGCACATGCTTGCACAAGAAACCAACAGTACAGAAGTTGAATGTGTAGTGCTTTGGCCATGCAGGATCATGATAAAAAGGTTCATCAGTAATAGCTAAAGCTAAGACTAAAAACAGACTAAAGCTGAGTTTTGCACAGGAATGAATGAAGATTGTGGATTAATGAAGAAGGGGGCGTGGCAAATGACTGGGCAGAAGAGTGATATGAGATACTAGAGATATGAGACATTATTAAAGGAGCTGTGAGAGGCACAGAGGAGCAAACTGCCATAGACGTCCATCCTACCAGTGAAGAGAGAGTCTGCGTGAAGATGATGTGGAAGACGTGTGTGACTGTGGCACTGCTCGTGTGTGTCCAAGGTAAGACCAAACGCTCAAGGACAGTGGCAAATATTTCTCTACCTCCGTCACTATGGTTCTGTTTATAAGCTGGATAAAGGGATTTTTCTATGGAATAACATGTGAAAATGTCCTTCCTGCCTGACATTTGACTGATAAGGTGTCCTGAAAGAGTAGATCTTACATATTGGCATGTCTTTAGAGGGTGGACTGAAGAGAGATGGAGGTCTGAGTGGTTAAATCTGGCAGAAGTTATCAAGCATCAACAACATCTTACGGCAGCTTTAAAGCACCCCTCTTGTGCTATTTTAAAGGCTCCTGATTTAGTTTTGGAGTCTCCTACAACAGGTTTACATGCATCAAAGGTCACAAAACACATTAGTAATCTTATATTATGCATTGCACATTAGCACAGTGTCAGAAACTTAGACATTAAACACAAAACGATGTATTTTAAACACCCAGTAGAAAGTGTATACATCAATAATTCATTGTACTTACAGACTGTGATTCTGAGGAGCAGCTGGTCCAAATATAAACTGGGTGAGCCAACTTTCAAGAGCAAGTGTTTTGCGAATCCAATTTGAGAAGCAGTCGTCAGTAAATTGATGTGTTTGAAAGCGGGACAAGTTGTTGCAGGCGGACGACGTACAACATAGGCTGGCATTATGCAAATATAATTTTTATGAATGTAGAACCGTCACTAGAAAACAACTTATATAAATGGCATGAAAGGGAATATTTAAAAAAAAAAAAAAACATAATAGGAGCACTTATAATAAGATGTTTTCTAACAGCTTTTGTCATCTGGAGCCTGTGCATTATCTCTGTCTCTGAGCATTCTCTGTTTCTCAGTTTGTGCACACGCCCTTTGCTCCCTCGTGTCATGGGTGGTGCTGATGCCCGTCCGGGTGTGTGGCCGTGGATGGTTAGTTTGACGACCCACCTCCCATTTTTGTGGAGGTTCCCTCATCAGCCGTGAATGGGTGCTGTCGGCAGCTCATTGTTTCGTTGGGTCAGAGCCATATCAACACATGCAGTACATACAGACTTTAAAACACCGGTCTTCTGTGATTGCTCTCACACTGTGTTTGTTTTATAGGCCTGATGGCAATGTTACTGAGGACAGAGTACGTGTGTACTTGGGAAAGATGACACAGCGGGAAGAAAATGAGAATGAAATCGTGAGAAATGTACAAAGAATCTACATTCACAACTCGTACAACACAACGACTGACGACAATGACATGGCTCTGCTGCACTTGTGTTCTCCGGTCACCTTTAATGACTTTATCAGTCCAGTGTGTCTGCTAGCCCAGGGCAGTGATGTCCCTCCTGGCACCAGCAGTCGGATCATAGGCTGGGGACAAACTGCAGATGGAGGTATATTCTGCAGGTCCTGTCAGTAACTCATCTGACTAACTCATTCAGATAAAGACATCATGATGGTGTGTGTGTGTGTGTGTCAGTGAATCCACCTTATCCTGGGACTCTGCAGGAGGCTGAAGTTTTTGTGGAGGACTATAATCAGTGCTATAACCAGCTGATGCAATGGACTGATCATATACAAATCACCCAAAATATGATTTGTGCTGGCGTTCCTGGTGGTGGCGTGAACGCGTACTGTGTACAACAACAAGATGATTATTACTCATCACTGCATACAATGTCTTCCTGGATATCTGTCATCTTTAAACCTCTAATACTTGATTTCTCTCTCTTCCTGTCTGCAGGGGGACTCTGGAGGTCCAATAATGAGTCAGATCTGTTCAAAATGGGTTCAGTTCGGCATCACCAGCTGGGGTATTGGCTGTGGTTTACCTGACGTACCCAATGTGTACACCCGCGTCTCACAGTATCAGCAATGGATTACAAACATTATTCCGAACCAGGACCTCCCACAATTCGTGGACTTAAGCCTCCCATGCCCATGTAAGATTCTCTCACACACATTTATGCATCATTAATAATCTTTGACTGGTGATTGTTTCCATGTGTTCTTCAACAGCAGGCTCAGGAACACGGGCAGTATATGGAAATGGTGCTGCAGTTGTGCATCAGACCATTAGGGTTGCCAACCGTTCTCTATAATACAGAATAGTCCTGTATTTAATTACCATTAGCATCTTACTCAAAAATGGCCGAAGAGTTTTAAGGCGTTGTGTAATACCATTGGGCGCTGCACCGCTGTACGGCAGCAAAGTTCCTTGATTATCACGCAGGAATGAGAGTTTAGTTCCTAGCCATTTTGGTCTAGAAAATCACAACTTTTCATTTTCCGTCAGTCTTAGTACACAATGTAACTACAGAAGAGTCACGTTTTAAAGTTTTTTCTACGTTTTTGAAGCATAAAGCTCATTTTTGGCGAGATGTTAACGTTCTAATCAGATTCAATTATCTATGCTAAGCTATGCTAAAAGTGCTACTGCCAGACCCGGAGATCAGCTGCATGGATTCGAAAACTGTAACTCTAGGGGAGTTGGAAAATTAGCCTTTAAAAAAAAAAGAAAAGTGGAGTGTTCCTTTAAGGCATCAATGAAGCGCTCCATATTAAAGCCACGCGGTTTAATGTGTTCATGTCTGAGAGCCTTTTATACACACACTTAACTGCAGATACTGAAATGACTGTTACGTTAGTTTGGACTTGTGTGATTGGTCTTCGTCACTAGTTTATTGTCACGGACACTCATTACGTTCAGCTGTGCACTCATCATCACCCTCATCATCCTCTGTGTGTTTGGTTCTGTTCTCAGTTCATTGTCGGTGTAAATGCGTCATTGGATGTGTTGTATGTTGATTTATTATTAAATATTACTAGTGACCTTATTCTTCATCTTCGAGTGTGTTTTATACAAACAGACCCTGACACGTAGATAAATTAGGAGTTAACTTACAAATGCTATTGTTGTTAATAACAGGAATTTACTCCACCGTTTTACTGTCAAATGTGCATTTGTGTCTGTCAGAGAATGCAGTATTTTACTGTAGATGGTAGATTTTATATTCTAGCCTCATTGAAAACTCAACTGTACATTCTCTCAGTTCCTATGGTTTATTGTTGTCTCTGCAGTGAATGGTGAGGAGTATCTCTGAAGACTCTTCTAGAGTTACCACGCCACACACGCCGGTCACATGATTACGCCTCTTCAACTTCCTGGATTCAAGATTGCTTTAGAGCTCTGCAATGCCTTGACACATTCAGTGACAATGTATTAATTAATATTGATTTATTTTAATTCATGTTTATTCATAGAAATAACCATAGGACATATACAATAAATAAATGGCTTTAAAATGTTCAGGTACAGAAGGTTTATTTAACACCAGCATTCAAGAAACTGAATAATAAAATGCACATATTCTTCACACTGTATGAATGAAAAACACTGAGTCTGATTAAAGACTACAACATTTATTCAGTGATAGATTTTCTTATTCAATTACTGTGTAAAATTAATCAGTTATGGAATGAGTTCAATTCCTCTAAAAGCAGCAAAAACAGTGTTTTTTATAATCCAGCTCAGTTCAGTTCTCGCCAATAGCGTCATTGCAGTCAAATCAGTAATACTGCTGAATATTGAGCGTCCCGGAATGAGCAAGCCAAAAGCAAGCTGACCCTTTTCTTTTAAACAAACAAAAAAAGTTTGTCATGCATTCCTTTTTTATCAACAATGGAATATGGGTAAGTTTCAGGTTTTTGTGAAAGATTGTATCCAGATCAGATTCAGAGAGATGATCACACACAGATGGAGTAGATCAAGTCCATCAACACTTCTAAAGCTTCACAGTCCTGTAGCTCGTCATTCAGTAACATTAGATAGTTTTGATTCATATGTTTAAAGAGTCTGTACTCATTCATAAGATGCACAATAGCGGCCCTTAGCATCTAACAGTTAAAACACGGAAAATTACGTATTTGGCCGCGAAGCGTTCTCACAAATAATGGAAAATTCTGTTTTTGGAGGGGAAAGATAAGGGTTAATTTACATCCGAAACTCTTTCAAAATTGATCTCATGCAAATGCCTTTTCTAGTGAGAATATTAATGTGTTTCCTAAGGTTTAGCTCTGGTGTGAAGCCATTCCTGCAGTGTGAATTCTCATGTGCCTGTTAAGAGGTTTTTTCCCACTGAAACTCTTTCCACACTGTTAGCAGGTGTAAGGCTTCTCTCCAGTGTGAACTCTCATGTGGACTTCAAGGTCTCCTTTATTTCTGCAACACTTTCCACACTGTTGGCAGGTGTAAGGCTTCTCTCCAGTGTGTATTCTGTTGAGAATAAAATATTTGTTTGTGCATTATTGCTAACAACGCTTGTAGAAATGAATCATTAACAATAGTAAATTTAAGATAATGTTAGCTCATGAAATGATTTTGCTTTAAGACTGTATGTACTTTCTGTTGGACATAAGAGTCACCAGAGCAACAGCCAGAGGTTGTGGTAGGTATAACAGATCCATATGAGAAAGTGTTTTGCTATGCATTTTGCTATACTTTCAGAGTGCCTTTGTGTCTGTTAACAAAGAAGTAGTCTTTTGTCCAGGAAATTGGAGGGTGATGTTGCGAACGAAGCACAGCTGACCAGAAAATCATCTTACTCCCAAAGAAAGACAACTTATATATATTTTTGTGTATAAATATTGGGTCAGGGAAAGGCAAGTTTGTCGCAGACTGCCTGGACAAACCTTGCATAAGCATTGTGTAAATCAGGGACAGCTGTGACCCAGAGCTCTGAATGCTTCTTCATCTGACTTAATTAATCATTAAAAGAGTTAAACTATATTTTGTTCCTGCTCTCCTCATTCAACGAACACGGGACTTGAGGAATTGATGCAGAGTCCAACAATTCTCATGTGGACTTTAAGGTTTACTTTTAGATTGAAACTCTTTCCACACTGTTGGCAGGTGAAAGGCTTCTCTCCAGTGTGAATTCTTATGTGACTGTCAAGGTTTCCTTTACATCTGAAACTCTTTCCACACTGTTGGCAGGTGAAAGTCTTCTCTCCGGTGTGAATTCTCATGTGGACTTCAAGGTCTCCTTTATTTCTGCAACACTTTCCACACTGGTGGGAGGTGAAATAACTTTTCTTTTGAGCTTTTTGTTAAGAAGTCTTTTAGCCTGTGTCGATATTTGTCCATTAATGAAATCAAGATGTTTATCATAATGGTCTTTCTCTTCTTCCTTTCATTAAGTTCATTACTCTCCTCTTTCAGTTCCATGAAGTCTAGGACAAAAAAACACAAAGATTTAGAACATCAATACCGGGGTATAGGTATGACCTATATATAACCTATAAAATAATCCTGTCCTAGGAATCGCAGGCAGCTTTGGTCCTGGAGGGCCACAGTCTTGCAGAGTTTGCACATAATGGTTTTAATGAAAGACACCTGCCTTTAATTTTCAAGCAGTCCTGAAGCCTTAGGGTTACATTCAGGGGTTGAGTTGAATTTTGCAGGTGTGTTTGATCAAGGATAGAGCTAATGTTGGCAGAATAGTGGCCCTCCAGGACCAGATTTCATGTTAAGGTCATTAGCTTGTTATAAGAGAACTGACACTGATGGAGGAATTTACAACTTTAATTGCAAACTACAATTCCTGTTCATCAACAATGTGTGAACCAGACCTGTTATAAACCTAAATTTACTGAATATATAATGAATTTAATTACTTGAAAAGTGTAATAATATGTTTGTTGTCGAATAACAGTAGCGCACACACAAGTAGTAGCTATTCTGTGCACATGGTTACTACATGTGTACTATGTAGAAATTATTTTCTATCATTTATGACACAATGCTTTCCCTCAATTGACAGAATTTTCTGGCAGTCTATGTTTTCACTGGTATACGGCAGGGGACACTATTACATCTTCAGTACAGAACCTCTGAATCAAAACTCAGAAGAAGAAGTGATAGAAACTTTGATCAAGTACTTTCAAGTGCTTCACACTTCCAGCAATTCAAGCCTTTAAATATTATCAGTTTTAAATGTTTTAATGTGTTGACCAAAACAGTATTTGTTAACCACTCCAGTTGTTACCTTTCAGGTAGGCCATTCAAGTTGTCGTCGAGGGGTGAGGTGTCTAAGTCACAACATCTACAGGTGCCGGTCATTAATAAGAATATCATCAAAAAGTTGATTTATTTCACTAATTCCATTCAAAAAGTGAATCTTGTATATTATATTCATTCATTACACACACACACTGATATTTTTAAAATGTTTATTTCTTTTAATTTTGATGATTATAACAGAAAACTAAGGAAATCCCAATTTCAGTATCTCACAAAATTAGAATATTGTGAATGGTGCCACACTCTAATTAGCTAATTAACTCAAAACACCTGCAAAGACCTTAAAATGGTCTCTCAGTCTAGTTCTGTAGGCCACACAATCATGGGGAAGACTGCTGACTTGACAGTTGTCCACTGTTAAACTTACATCTTGCATATCCTCTTCCTCACAACTTCATGTCTGTTTATAAACAAAAAACGCTCAGACATTAAGGCATAAAGCACTGAATTTGCCAGTCATAAAACAAATAAACGGAAATATACATACAGTGGAACTTCAGCCTGAAGTGTATGTTGCAGGCCCGCCTCCGGAGACCCGTCATACAGATTACTGTAAGAAACAGGAAGAAATGAAAAGAACGGGAGAGTCGCGTCTGCTCTTTACACAGCTCCTCTGTTAATGTGAGGAGCATGCAGTTCACCAGTCCGTCGCGACTCCGGTCCGAATGTCAAAATAAGAGTCCCCTTTTTCTTTTTTGTCCATATAATTCAATATACATCTGGTTAATTTACACACTGCATAAGAAAATAATGTAATTATTAAACTTATAACAATATACAGAGTTGAGGAAAAATAAAAAAAATTACACAATTGTATACATACTTTGTGTGTATCACACTCTCCCTGACAAAATAAGAAAAGCTCCAGTGACCAACCGTTTATCTCCTGTGTGTGTGTAATCAACACTAAGGCACAGTGAAATTGAAAGGTAAGTATGTGTGAGGAGTGTATGGATAACCAATTTGTGGTAGGCAACTATCCATAGCCCAAACAGGTATGTGTGTGATTGGGTAAGCTGTCACTGCATTAAGTGTGTGGTATGGCTGTAGCACAGGCTGACCAAAAGTGTCATAAGTGTAAATCTGTCTTGGCCTTTTCTCCCTCGTAGACCTCCTTACTGTAGCTTCACTCCCTTCATTCGGACTTTCTTCTCTCTCTGGCTCGACACAAGCAGCTGTTTCCCTCTCCTCATCCACATCGTCTTCCACAGGTGGTACCAGGTAAGTATTTGGTTCTCTTTCTGGAAAATTTTCCAGTACCCTTGATTCCTCCCGTCTGTGCATTTGATTGTATTCTTCCCTTACAGATACTCGCTCGGGTAGATGGCTATTCCCTGGTTCCATCCTGCTGACTGGGATTCTCAACCAGTATCCTCCTCCGCTACTTCCTTCATCTGAGTCTGTCGTGTCACTGTCTCTGATGCTTTTTTTGTTGGGTGTCTGACTCCTTGTCTTTCTCTGTTTTCCAGGTTTCGGCGATCGAGATGTCATAGTGGGAGCTTCCACAGGTAAGTCATTGACCAGCAGTAGTAGGTTTCGGTGTAGCGTCCTGGTTTTGTTACGGTCTCCATTCTCAGGATAAACTACATAGACTGGGTTCTCAGAGACTTGACACTTCACCACGTAGACTACTTTTTCCCAGTAGGATCGTAACTTGCCTGCCCCTCCTCGTTCTCCAAGGTTTCTGACGAGCACTCGGTCTCCCGCTTTCAGTAACACTCCTCTGGCTTTTCGGTCGTATTGAGCCTTCCTCTCGCACTTGCTTGACGCACTGTTTCCTCAGCAATTTTGTATGCCTCTGCCATTCGTGTCGCCCACTGACTTGCATACCCCTTTGGTGTGACTCCATCCATTGGCTCCACCAGACCGAAGATCAGATCAACTGGAAGGTGAGGATGCCGCCCATATAATAGGTAAAATGGAGAATACCCAGTAGACTCGTGCCGCGTACAGTTGTAGGCATGCACGATTTGAGGTAAGTGCTCTTTCCACCTTTCTTTCTCTTTGTCTGCCAGTGTCCTTAACATCTGTAGTAAAGTACGATTGAACCTCTCCACTGGTTTTCCTTGGGGGTGGTATGGTGACGTTCTGGAGTGGCCAATTCCAGCAAACTGTTGGAGAGTGCGAAACAGTTCATTCTCAAACTCGGCCCTGGTCGTGATGTAACTTGGCCGGGTATCCAAAGCGGAATGTAGTCTTGGAACAAACGCTCGCTGCAGTCCGCCCTGACTTGTTCTTGGTTGGGTAAGCTTGGGCGAACCTCGTGAAATGGTCCATGACGACCAGGATATATTCATATCCTCCACGGCTCGGCTCCAAGTGCAGGTAGTCAATGCAGACCAGCTCCATAGGTGAGTGTGTTGTGATGCTACCCATGGGCGCGCGAACATGTACAGTCGGTTTCTTTTGTTTTATACATGGGCATTTTCTGGTCACATATTCTTCCACTTCAACCTTCATGTATGGCCAGTAGAACCGTTCTCTCGCCAAGTGCAACACTCGCTCCGTACCCACATGTCCCATCTTGTCATGGAGGTGCTCGAGTGCAAGCTTTTTGTACTTGCTCGGCAAGACAAGCTGTTTTCTCTCTCTTGTTCGTCGATATAGGAGTCCTCCCTCAAGATGTAGCTTGTTCCACTCATATATCAGCTTTCTGCTCGTTCCTGTCAAACCTCCCCTCATCTCGTCTGTGAGAGTGACACCATCCTCCTTCCACTGTCTCACTTGAGAGATTACAGAATCTTCTTTTTGGGCTTGAATCAGCTCATCTGGTCCTATTGTCGGCAAAAAGGTGTTGGGTTGACATGGTTCATCCTCCCCAGTGGACATATACAGGGCAGCGACCCAGGCCACATCCTTCATCTTTGACACATGACTGCCCTCCCACGCTGCTTGTATTGCCCCCACAGGTAGCTCTTCTGTGCACTCCGATGCATATGCTTCGATATCCAGAGGGAGACGAGACAAGGTATCTGCGTCGATGTTGACTTTCCCTGGCCGGTATTTGACGTCGAACCGGAAGTTAGACAGCTCCTCGACCCATCGATGGCCTACTGCGTTGAGCTTCGCTGTGCTCATCACGTATGTCAGGGGGTTGTTGTCGGTGTACACTGTGAAGTGTGGGCGAGAACAGGTAGTCCCGAACTTCTCGCAGACTGCCCACTTTAATGCAAGGAACTCAAGTTTACCACTGTGTAATCTATAGTTCCTCTCTTGTTGTCAATGTTCTGGACCCATATCCTATTACCCTCAACCTCCCGTCTTGTCGCTGATAAAGGATGGCCCCTAGGCCCCTTTCAGATGCGTCAGTGTGGAGTGTGAAGGGTAAGTTGAAGTCTGGATATGCCAGTATAGGTGGGCTTATTAACATGCCAATTAGTTCTTCCAGGATCTGTTGGTGGTCCCTGGTCCATTCTACTGGAGATCTGGAGGGAACTTGTGGACCTTTGGCTTTCTTCTTGCTGTGAGTATCCTGTTTTGTCCCCGGCTTGGCCTGCAGCAGCTCGTATAAGGGTTTTGCTACTCTGGAGAAGTCTTGAACGAAGGCACGGTAGTAGCTGAGGAACCCGAGTAGCCTCCTCACATCCCCCACTGTCTGAGGAGTCCTGGTCACTAAGGATCTGACGGCCTCCAGGTCCTTAGGATCTATCCGTACTCCTTCAGCTGACACTAGCCGTCCGACGTACCTGACTTCACTCCGGAACATTTCACACTTTTCAGGCTTCAGCTTTACACCGTGATGCTGGAGGGCCTCAACACCCTACGGTACTCTCAACATGCTCCTCGAAGGACCTTGCATAGCATAAGACATCATCTAAATATGGAATGCAGCACTCATCCCTGAGCGAATCCAGCATTTCTTCCATACTGCGTTGGAAGGCAGCAGGCGCATTGGACGATCCAAAGGGGATTCAGACCCACTCATAAAGCCCCCAGGGTGTGATGAATGCTGTCATGTGTCTGGATCCTTCTGCGATGTACCCCTGGTGATACGCTTTGCCTTGGTCGAGGATGCTGAACCAAGAGTATCCCCCAAGCGTGTCAATCAGATCCTGAATCCTAGGCAATGGATGACGGTCAGGGATGGTTTTCTTGTTCAGGAGACGATAATCAACACAAAGCCTCAGCTTGCCATCTTTCTTGCGGACACAGACTACTGGAGCGGCATATGGGGACTTTGATTTAACAATCCATCCTTTTGCTAGAAGATCTTGTACGTAGCTCTTCACCTCGTTGAACAAGGGTTTTGGTACTGAAGAATATGCCCGCTGAACTGGGATGTCATCCTTAAGTGTGATTGGCATCTGCAAGCTAGGTATGCATCCAATATCATTGTCATCTCTGCTAAAAGCACCAGACTCCTCGTACAACATCCTCTGAACTACCACTCGTTGGCCTTCTTCCAGATGGTCCAGGTTGACAGGTGGGTACCACAATGATGTTTTGGCCTCATTTTCTCGTGTGGTCGCAGTTTGGATCGTTGCTGTCTGCCCCAGCTCACTTGTTTTTCCAGACTCCACTAATATCCTTTCAATCTGTTGTAAAGTTCCAATCACTGTGCCACGGGGCAAGGTCACATCAATCACTGTGTTATTTCCAATGGGTATGGAAACATAAGGGTCACTTTGGGGTCGTATCTCTAAGAGCCCCTCTCCAATGTCCAACGATCTTAAATGTTCACTATTTTCATGAGGCTCAAACAAGACCACAGAGTCAGACTGTGCCATCTTTAAAGGAATTCTGCACTTCATCCAAGTCACCTGTCCCGCCCGGAAAACTACCCCTCTCGGACCAACCTTCAAGTGCCCGTCTCCATCATCATCTTCAGCAGCTTGGATCACCTTGACTAAAGTTTGTGCCTTTTCACAAGGGATATCAATGGCTCCAGCCAGTAGTGAAGTAAGTGTTGGCATCAGTTGCTCAGGCTGACCCTGAATCAGTTCTTCAATCAAGTTGAACCCCAGTAGTGGCCTCTCAATTGGCATTTTACTCACCAGGAATGGAACATTAAGAGATAAACTTGGGTCCTCATTTCCTAGCAGGTTGACGGTGATGACTGCCCAGCCGTCAAATGGGATAACGTCTCCATTTACAGCATAGACTTTGAAATCATCTGGGCATCCGAGAAGCTCCCTAAGTGGCCTCACCTCAACACTTGGCAAATACTTCTCTTTCCACACACGGTCCACCATGCTGACTTGGGCGCCGGTGTCGAGTAATGCCCTCACTGTCAAGCCATTCAAGTTACACTGGGTCAGTGCCTTGCTTCCAATCAGTTTGATTATGTCGTCGTTTTTTGTCTTACAGGGACCCAGGATGCTCCTGGACCTCATTTCACTAACTGAATTATTTGTTTGTGTCTGGTACAGGCGTTGTTGTCCTAACACTCCACCACTAGGGCTGGTAGGCTTCAGGAGAGTAATATCTGACTGGGGCATTTGCTGTGCGGTCACTGGTCGCCCCTTTGCAGTGGCCGGCTCCCGTTTCCCTGCCGCTGAGGTCGTCGTAGACACCCCACTGCACGGTGTCCATCCTCTCCACAGATGAAACAGTGTGCACAGTCCTGCCGGCCTTCATCTGCACATCGTGGGCAGCATCGCAAACGACTCACCCGGCGAAAGGATGGTTGGCTGGCAGAGCGTTGGCAGTCACCCTCAGTTCGTGTTGGCATGGAATGTTGTATAGCGCTTACCATGCTGGTTAGAGCATCAATCCTGGCAGTAAGATGCTTAATCTGGTCATCTTGAACTTTTTGTGCAGCAGAACCTTTTGCAGCTCTTACATCTCCGTCTGGTTCACCACTAACTTGGGCACTACTAGCCATGGATGGTTTTGCTCTGGTTGGTGGGCCCAGTCGCCGCTGCCTCTCATTCTCATCACTTGTAATCTTCATAACATGCCTGAGGATAGCATCATCAGTTACATCAATATTGGCTAACAAGGGTTTCAGCTCGCTACGAATGTCTTTGCAACGGTGGCTTAGTCCCTGGTAGACAGTGTGTAAGAACACATCCTGCACAGTAGCTGCACTATACTTCCTGTCCGAGTCAGCTTGTTTCGCAGCGAAGAGTATTTTTTGTTTCAACCCCATGACCCTGTATAAGAACTGCTGGGGGGTTTCGTGTTCACTCTGCTTGGTGCACATCAGTTCTTGGAACAGCTCTGTGCTATTTCGGTCCCCCAAGTGTGATTGTAAGAAACCTTTAAGCTCAGCTACAGTCATGTCATCTTTGTTCATCAGCATATCTTTAAATATGCCTGGCTTGATAATTCGCAGCACACCTCTGACAATGTCGGCATTGCTGAAGTTCTCTTTTAGGCCGCTGTCTATTTGCCTGCACACATTGTTATACGTGATGTCTGACGAGTGGTCTCCAATCTGGCCTCCATGTATCTTAAACTCACGGGGCTGGATATACTGAAACCCCCCCATAGGGAGTGCAAAGTCAGAAACTACACGTTTGGGCTGCTCAGTCTGGTTCACGTGTGCTGTAGTGGCGCCCCCCTGTGTTAAAGTGCGAGTCAAGTTAATGTTCTGGGTCGGTGTCATGTACTGTTGAATCTTTCTGCCAATTTCTTCATACGCCGCTAACATTTTATGTATGTCTGTGTTTGTTTCAGGTATGGCCCCCTTAATATCCCCTGAGTCAGGTGCAACGTGTAGTGGTGTCAGGTAGGTGTCATCAGTGGAGGGTGGGCGTAACACATGTGTAAGGTGAGTGTTTGTATCAACATCAGGTGTAGTTGTGCAAACCTGTTTTGCTGATTTGATCATATCTTGCAATGACAACAGTTCACTCATACCTTGGTCCTCAGTCTCTAGCAAAAGTTCACTGGACATGAAAGCGTTGATATGGTCAAAACAAACCCCACTGTCCTCCAGATCCAGTTCACTGGTGGCATGTCTAGGTGTTGACCCGATAACCTTGGCGATGCGGAACAGTTCGTCAGCAGGTAAGGAAATTAACTCTCTCTTGATGTCCCACACCAGCTGCTTCCTTGCACGATCCGCCATTATGTCACCTTCTGTCGTCCCCTCCGTGGTAGCCTCAACCTCAGGATGAAGACAGCGCTCACAGATTGCCTGGCACACGCCCTCTTGTCTCGTTGTTCCGTGGATGTAGCAGCCGCCGGCCTCTAGCCACAAACGCCGCCTGGTCCCAACGGTTCTGGAATCTTTGGATCCGCCTCCTAGCGTCACATGGAGTGGATCCCGGACGAGCCCCCAAGAATCTGTTGCAGGCCCCGCCTCCGGAGACCCGTCATACAGATTACTGTAAGAAACAGGAAGAAATGAAAAGGACGGGAGAGTCGCGTCTGCTCTTTACACAGCTCCTCTGTTAATGTGAGGGAGCATGCGCAGTTCACCAGTCCGTTCGCGACTCCGGGTCCGAATGTCAAAATAAGAGTCCCCTTTTTCTTTTTTTTGTCCATATAATTCAATATACATCTGGTTAATTTACACACTGCATAAGAAAATAATGTAATTATTAAACTTATAACAATATACAGAGTTGAGGAAAAATAAAAAAAATTACACAATTGTATACATACTTTGTGTGTATCACATGTAGTACTTGGTGAATCCCCTCCAGCCTCATTTGACACGTCAGCTGCTGGCTGTCCTGAGGAAACACAATCCTGCTTGTGTGTACAAAATTCTAAATTTGTTATTTCTGAGAATGTTTGTAAAAGTAAAAATGTCATGCACAAACCTGTAATGATAGCTCAATTGCCATCAAAACATCTTCATCATCACTGGAACTGAAATACAAAAATCTAAATTTTAACCCACAACAAACACATTGACCAAAAAGTAAGGACATGTTGTTTTACTATCACAGAGTAGCATACCCATTGTCTTGTTGGCTGAGGAGTTCAGCATTTTCGTTAGTTGTGCTGTTTAGATGGAATGAGAAAAATACAGTATCTTTATTTTTCAAAGCTAGCCAAAGATTCATTTAAAGTTAAATATGTACAGTCACACAAAATGTACCATTTGCATGTTGCAATATGCTCTGGGAGTTGAGACAGCATGATGTTTTCCTTGCAAGTAAAACATTCCTGCATGACCACTGGAGCCTGCTATTGAAGTGTATTAAAATGGAACAAAGCATTAACATTCACTTTCTTTACAAACAGTTAGTTTATCAGTTTACACATTGCACTTACATTTTCCTCAGGAGGTTGTAGCACAAGGTGTTTCTGCATGGGAATTATGTAAATCGGGGTCCGTTTTCCTTTGCAGTACTCCCTTAAATAGGCTACCGAGTAGCCTGCAGTTGGAATGGGGATGTGTGTTAATTCCCTTCGTCGGTCACTTCTAGCTAAAATAAATCCCCCTGCTCCTCTTAGTAGCGGGTATTCTCCGTAAAGGCATTCCGCTATGTCCGAATGGCTGGCCATATTACCTGAAAAAAGAATCAATTTCCGACCCAGGCCACATTTTTCAAGTAGCACTGAATCCTCAGGACTGGTTCAGAGAGACAAAAAAAATGGTGACTCCAGGGCATTTCTTTCTTTCTTTTTGGGTTTTTTCCCTTATAGCCCAAAGACTCTGAATGAGAATTGTAGGGGCGAAAAAGTCTTGCCATATTTATCTGGATGTCGTTCTCTCTTGATTCTTGCATATCTGAGGTACAGTTATATGGTCGCCAGCGGGTTGAATTTGTCCTGTAGCATGGTGTAGTATGGTTTAAAGATGGGAAAGGGCTATGAGAGGGGGGCACTGGGGTCAGCGGAGACAGGGAGGATGTCCCAGGCAGGATGTCTCTGGCAGGAGTTCCTTGGGAGGAAGTCAACCTTTCTGCCAGTAAATTTGTTGTTCTCTGTATTTGGTGAAGTAATTGCATGTCTTCATCTGAACTGTTAAAATACATGCACAAATTTAAAACTTATATTATCACACAAAAAATACTTAAATTAAATGTCTAAATTTTAACTTCAAAAGAATAGTTCATTTATTCACCCTGGTGTGAGTTCACCCACGAAATGAGTGTATTAAAGGGTTACTTCAGCGATTAGCATTAAGCTTTGTATCAGTAGAAACCCGGGAGTATATTCAAATTATCGTACTTTCCTCATATGACCCTGAGACAAGAGAGAATTATGTATTTTATTTCTGGAAAAATTCCTCCGATGGCGCAAATATCGTTTGTCCAGAGGCTGAAGACTACAGCCAGCAGGAGGCGCTATTTCCACATGTTTTCAACATCGCGCTCACAGCACTCCCGCGGAGCTGCGGAGATTCATGTAAACGGAGCGGTGGAGACCAAAGTGAGTGTTTTAACTGTTCAAATGAACTTCCTATGAAAGTTAAGCTTCCAAAGACATGAACTGAACACGCGCCAGACTGATCACGTGCTGTGAATGCAGCCGCGAATCCCGCACTTACCTCAGCTCATGTGTAATCCGACACCTACTGTGTTTGTGCCGTGATGGCCGCCACTCATAATATATTGAACAGACAGGTTCAGTTTTTAATTGTAGTGTCTCTAACTGAACTGATTTTATGAAAATGAACGCGTGGGCAAGTGATCCAGCCAGTAGCCGTGCCTAGAGTAGGTAGTCGGTAAGTAGAGTAGCCTGTAGGGCAGCAAAGTGCATTCTGGGAATTGTTGTCTTTCATCCCCATGAGACAAAAATACATTTTCTGTGTTTTCTCAGTCTAGAAGGCACCAAATTCAAAAATAATTTCACATTTCTACTACATTAATGACCCAGTTTAAATACAGAATCATGTTCCCATCGGTGAAGTTCCCTTTAACAACATGAACATGAAGGAAATAATATGATTGAATGTACAGTCAAATGGGAAACACTTTACAACATGTTACACATGTATTAACATTTTTAACTACAGTGTTTGTGTCCATTAACATCAAATCTCCTCATACTTTGTGTGAATGTGAAGGAAATAATACCAATGTAGGCCACTACCGGTCAAAAGTTTCTGACCAATACGATTTTTTTAATGTTTTAAAGAAGTCTCTTCATTTGGATACATTTATTATATTGGATACATAATCCAAAATACAGCAAAACAGTATTATTGTAAAAAAAAATTTGAATTTAAAATAAATGTATTCCTAATTTATTCCTGTGATCAAAGCTGAATTTATCATCACTACTCCAGTCTTCAGTGTCACATGATTCTTTTTTCATGATTCCTTTCCTTCACAAATCATCCTAATATGATGATTTGATGCTCAACAAAGATGTATGATTATTATCAATGTTGGAAACAGTTGTGTACATTTTTTCAGGATTATTTAATGAATTGAAAGTTCTGAAATATAAAGCTTTTGCAACATTATAAATGTCTTTATTGTCACTTGATCAATTTAATGCATCCCTGTTGAATAAATGTATTCATTTCTTTAAGTTCTCCAGCCCCAAAACAAAATATTACAGACCCAAAACTTTCCTCATATTAGAATGATTTCTTATGGATTAGCTGACACTGAAGACTGGAGTAGTGATGCTCATGGGAATAAATGACACTTTAACATATATTAAAATAAAAAAGTTATTTTACAGTTTAATAATATTTCACAATATTGCAGTTTTGTTGTGTATTTTAAACAACCTCAGAGAGCAGAAAATACTTCTTTAAAAACATAAAACAAATCAAACCTTTCTAAAACTTTTGACCGGTGGTGTATATCTATAAAGTCAAATGGGAAACATGTATTAATTTATGTTATCCTTGATTTTATTCTTAACACTCGCTTACAAACAAATACTTTCTATTATTTACAGCGTGTGAACATATCACCGATACGATTCTCTATAAAAACAATCAAATTGCTTTGATATCACTACTTATATCCGAACTTCCGCTACTAGTCAGAGACCGCTAGCATTGCACGCGTGGTAACTTATTTACACCAGAACCACTGAAACCTACAATTCGCCATTGTAGCACATTTACTACAATGGCGTAATAACTCGGATGTGTGTCTAATGTTACCTTTGAGTGCAGGTGAGGACACGCTCGAGCTGCATTCGTGCAGTTGGAGTTGGAGTCGTTGGACAAGCAGATTCGCGACCTACAAGACAGACGAGCCGCTGAGAGAGCGACGCTCAGCGCTGAAACATCACGCCCGATGCTCACAAGTCAGTGGTTAGTAACCTTTTGACTCCGACCTCGTCTACTCCGTGTGTTTCTCTGCACAGGACCCAAGCACCCAGGACGCGATCATCCCTGGTTTCGCTCACTCCGCACCGACACAGCACCATGGACCCTGGGTGTTTCCACAGCGGAAGACGCGAGCCAGAGAGCAAGGACCTCTCCGCCTCCCGGTCTCGAGATCTCCACTGAACCGCTTCTCCTCTTCGCGACGGAACTCAACGCTGTGGTCATCGGTACTTCCTTCATCCGGCATGTCCGCGCTACTTCAGGTAAAGGTAAGGTGCGCACTCACTGCTTTCCTGGTGCTCGTGTTCTCGGCGTCGCTGCGCAGGTTCCCGAGATCCTGAACGGTGACGAGCGCATCGGAGCTGTCGTGCTGCACGCGGAACGAACGACATCAGGCTGCGCAGACGGAGGTTCTGAAGAAGGACTACAGGAGTCTGGTCGAGACGGTGCGCAGAACATCGCCTGAAGCAACGATCATCGTGTCTGGACCCCTTCCCACGTGCCGACTCAGGACATGAAAGGTTTAGTAGATTACTTGCTCTAAATGAATGGTTAATGTCATGGTGTAATGAACAGAAGCTGCTCTTTGTAAATAATTGGAATCTGTTTTGGGAGCGACCTAGGCTCTTCCGTCCCTGATGGCCTTCACCCCAGCAGAATCGAGCGGCTCTTCTGTCGGACAACATCTCCAGGGCGTTACACACCACCATATGACTAGTAAGTCAAAGTTCAAATCACAGTCTTTGCTGTCCTAACTTAATTGACATAAGTACCAATGTAGAACATTATATAGAAACTGTGTCTATTCCTCGTTTAGTGAGGTCAAACTTAAATCTACTGTAAGATCTAGGAAAATCTAATTGTGATTAAACCAGAAAATCTCAATATTAGTGAATAAAACAATTTCTAAAACTAGGTCTTCTAAACATTAGATCGCTCACACCTAAGGTGGTTATTGTAAATGAAATGGTCACAGATAATAGTTTCGATGTACTTTGCCTTACTGAAACCTGGCTTAAGCCAAATGATTATTTCGGTCTAAATGAGTCTACTCCACCAGGATACTGTTATAAGCATGAGCCCCGTCTGATTGGTCGTGGCGGCGGTGTTGCAACAATCTATAGAGATATTCTAAATGTTACTCAGAAAACAGGTCACAGGTTTAATTCGTTTGAAGTACTAGTGCTAAATGTTACGCTCTTAGATGTAAGAAAGAAATCCGTTTTATCTCTAGCCTTGGCTACTGTATATAGACCTCCAGGGCCCTATGCTGATTTCCTAAAAGAGTTTGCAGACTTTCTCTCAGATCTATTGGTCAATGTCGATAAAGCATTAATTGTTGGAGATTTTAACATACACGTAGATAACACAAATGATGCGTTAGGGGCTGCGTTTACAGATCTATTAAATTCCTTTGGGGTCAAGCAAAACGTCACTGGTCTCACTCTTAATCACACACTAGATTTAATTATATCACATGGAACCAACCCAACCAATATAGATATTATACAACAAAGTGATGATGTCACTGACCATTACATGGTAACTTGCATACTGCGTACTGCTGAAATCTGTCATGTTGCGCCACGTTATCGACCAGGCAGAACAATCCTTCCAACCACTATAGATAGATTCTCAAATAGCTTACCTGATCTGTCTCAGCTGCTCAGTGAACCCAAACAAACAGATGAACTAGAGGAAATGACTAGCAGTATGAGCACCATTTTCTCTAGTACATTAGAAATTGTTGCACCAATTAGAAAACTAAAGCACCATGGTACAACAGTGCTACACATGTTATCAAGAGAGAAACTCGTAACTTAGAGCGTAAATGGAAACAAACTAATTTAGAGGTCTTTAGAATCGCGTGGAAAGATAGTATGTCACATTATAAAAGGCCCTAAAAACAGCCAGGGCTGAGCATCTCCGCAAACTAATAGAAAATAACCAAAATAATCCAAGGTTTTTATTTAACACCGTGGCTAGATTAACAAATAAACAAGCATCGCCTGAGCAAAATATTCGCAGTTTAGTAGTAACGATTTTATGAATTTCTTCACTGAGAAAATAGAAAGCATCAGAAACAGAATTGTAAATGTACAACCTTTAATGATGTCTTATGATTCAACCTCAATTATCGCCCTCAAGAACTACTACACCGCTTTACAACTATAGGACAGGAAGAGCTAAATAAACTTATCATTGCATCTAAACCAACAACATGTTTATTAGATCCAATACCCACTAAACTACTGAAAGAGCTGTTACCTGTAGTGGAAGAGCCTCTTCTCAATATTATTAACTCGTCTTTATCTTTAGGTCATGTTCCAAGAATATTCAAGTTGGCAGTCATAAAACCTCTCATTAAGAAGCCACAATTAGATCATAATAACCTAGCAAATTACAGACCCATTTCAAATCTTCCATTTATGTCTAAAATACTAGAAAAAGTTGTGTCTGCTCAATTGTGCTCTTTCTTGCAAGAAAATGATATCTATGAAAAATTTCAATCAGGATTCAGGCGCATCACAGCACAGAAACTGCGCTCGTTAAAATCACAAATGATTTACTTCTAGCTTCTGACCAAGGCTGTATCTCAATACTAGTTCTACTCGATCTTAGTGCTGCTCGATACTATAGATCATAAAATACTCTTAGATCGACTTCAAAATTACACTGGTGTTCAGGGAAAGGCATTAAACTGGTTTAGATCTTATCAGACCGCTACCATTTTGTCTGTCTAAATGGGGAAAAATCAAAGATAACGCCAGTAGACTATGGGGTGCCGCAAGGATCTGTGTTAGGCCCTCTGCTATTCTCAATATATATGCTGCCACTTGGTAATATTATAAGAAAACATGGAATTAATTTCACTGTTATGCTGATGACACTCAATTATATATTTCATCACGACCAGATGAAAACGCTTAAATTATCTAAACTGACAGCGTGTGTTGAAGATATTAAATACTGATGACGTGTAATTTTCTGCTATTAAATTCAGATAAAACAGAGGTATTACTTATTGGTCCAAAAACGCCCACAAAACCTCTCACAATACAACTTTAACTTGGAAGGATGTCCTGTCACTTTATCCACTACAGTAAAAGACCTGGGTGTTATATTAGACCGCAACTTGTCTTTCAAAATCATATTTCATATGTTACAAGAACAGCATTTTTCCACCTTAGAAACATTGCTAAGCTACGTAACATGCTATCTATTTCTGATGCAGAAAAGTTAGTTCATGCATTCATGACCTCGAGACTAGATTACTGTAATGCTTTATTAGCTGGTTGTCCTGCATCCTCAATAAACAAGCTACAGTTAGTCCAAAACGCAGCTGCTAGAGTTCTTACTAGGTCAAGAAAATATGATCATATAACACCAATTTTATCATCTCTACACTGGTTACCTATTAAGTTCCGTATCAATTACAAAGTATTGCTACTGACCTATAAAGCCCTAAATGGTTTAGCTCCAGTGTATTTAACGGATCTTCTATCACCTTACAATCCATCGCGCTTTTAAGATCACTAAACTCGAGGCTTCTGGTCGTTCCTAGGATATCTAAGTCCACTAAAGGAGGGAGGGCATTTTCACATTTAGCTCCTAAACTCTGGAATAGTCTTCCTGATATTGTTCGAGGTTCAGACTCGCTGTCCCAGTTTAAAACTAGATTAAAGACGCATCTCTTTAGCCAAGCATTCACATTATAATTACCTTTTATACTACAGTTAAATCGGATCAAAAGCATTAATATTCTGAACAGCAGCTATGCTAATTATTTCCCATCTGCTTTTCTGTTATTATCTCAGGACACTAGTCCCGAGGTAAATAGTTGGTCAGCTCCAGTTTGTATCCAGCCTCTCATGGAGACTTCAGATGCCCCAACACCTGTGATGAGACGACTCAACACCTGTGAAGAGACGACTCAACGCCTGTGAAGAGACGACTCAACGCCTGTGAAGAGACGTCTCAACGCCAGCTTTATGGCCTAAATTAACACATGATTGATTGACTTTTCTAACATTTCTCTTTAACATTGTTGTTCTAACATTTTTCAATGTACATTTATGAAATGCACTTTCTGTAAAGCTGCTTTGAAACAATGTGTATTGTGAAAAGCGCTATACAAATAAAATTGAATTGAAAAAGTAGCTACAATGCATCTGACTGAGATGATGTGAGTTGAATAAAAATAAGTAGGCCTACTTATAAAGACTTGGACTTAAATATATAAATGTTTAAAATATATTGTAACAGTTACATTTAACATAAGAAATAAACTGTTAACTAGTTGTAACTTAACAATTAAATATTTAACCATAGGCTACAGATTTAAGTGCTTATGGTCCGGTCTCCCATCGTCACAGACTTTGAAGCATGTCAAAATCGCGAACATCCATTTAATGACGCTTGGTTCAGTGTTCCCAAGTCTGAAATTAGGATGCATTTACTGTTGCTTTTGTTTGTAGCCTATAGTCCAAAGGTTAAGTTGTTTTTACTTTTGGCATATTTTGGCCGTGTTTCCACTACATTTGATTAGCAATTGGAGGGGTTTTGTTGTTCAGTCCTCGGTTCGCTCTTCGTGCACTTCGAAGGTGTGGCCTGACCTGGCCTTGAAGTGCGCACCCTTCACTTTGGGACACAGCTATGGACTGGGAGCATGTGCGGTGCACGCCCTCTACCGTATATAACATATACAATGAAAGCTTAAACAGCACATACAGAATACCTGATAACTACTTCTAAAAATGTTCAGTTTCCAGAGAAGGAGCCTTTCTGAATAACCAATCAGATCAGAGAGATGACGTGCGCTGACATGTCTGACATTCTTCTCGTTCTCACGTCTTACCTCATACAGGTTTCCTTTTTCTGAAGTAGAAGTGACAAACGGTTCAGAGACTTCAACACGACAGTTCAGAGCAACAGGAAGAAACCTCTACAAATGTGATCTGAGGTGAGTGTATTTAGTGTTTTCTTGTCGTCTTCTGATGTGTCATTGGTGCTTCTGAGACTCTAATGCTGTGCTGAAGTCATGTTGATGCTTTTATTTAAACCTCTTTATGTCACGATGATCAAGTGTGTCTCTGTAAGTGAATCACTGAAGGCTGCACAAATCACTGATATTACTGTTTGTCACATTATATGGCTTGAATTAATAAAACACATGATGAAGAACTCAAACAAATAGAGAGCAACACAACCACATAAAGATAATGGAAAACATTGACCAGAGGAAACTAAGAATCAGAATTAGCTTTATTTGCCAAGTGTAATGGCTAATGCATTAGAATAATGGTCTGTCATTAGTAACTGTGCAGGAAGTAATGCAGGACTAATGAGTAGTACTACATTAACATTCAGCTACTACTATTGTGTATAACTCTGGCATAAACACCATAAGAGTACTGGATTATGAGTTATGACAAAGGGTAAAGATTGGCATGCTAGCTATTTAAGGTGGAGATAGCCTGGGGAAAGAAACTGTTTTCATGCCAAGCTGTTCTAGTGCACAGAGATGAAACCGCTCCAGGTGCAGCCTAAGAGAGGAGGGTGGAGCCTAAGGAGGGAGGGTGGAGCCTAAGAGGGGAGGGTGGAGCCTAAGAGAGGGAGGGTGGAGCCTAAGGGAGGGAGGGTGGAGCAAGAGAGGTAGGGTGGAGCCTAAGAGAGGGAGGGTGCAGCCTAAGAGAGGGAGGTGCAGCCTAAGAGAGGGTGGAGCCTAAGAGAGGGAGGGTGCAGCCTAAGAGAGGGAGGGTGGAGCCTAAGAGAGGAGAGGAGTCTAAGAGAGGAGGGTGGAGCCTAGGGAGGAGGGTGGAGCCTAAGATAGGAGAGTGGAGTCTAAGGGAGGGAGGGTGCAGCCTAAGAGAGGAGGTGGAGCCTAAGAGAGGGAGGGTGGAGCCTAAGAGAGGAGGGTGGAGCCTTAGGGAGGGAGTGGAGCCTAAGAGAGGAGGGTGCAGCCTAAGAGAGGGAGGTGTGGAGCCTGAGGGAGGGTGGAGCCTAAGAGAGGTAGGGTGGAGCCTAAGAGAGGGAGGGTGGAGCCTTAGGGAGGAGGGTGGAGCCTGAGGAGGGTGGAGCCTAAGAGAGGTAGGGTGGAGCCTGAGAGAGGTAGGGTGGAGCCTGAGAGAGGGAGGAGTCATGGCCTTGAATCATAATGATTTATGAGGCGACACATATTCTGTGCTTTCACACATGTGCTGAAAAACTCTGAAGCTTAGAGACATTTATCTGAAGTAAACTAACCCTGAAAACATTAACATAAACCTGCTTTCTGGGAACCTGTCCAGCTGTAAGCATGTGCGTACGTGCGTCTTGTTTTTTAATGGTCCTGGTTAAACTGGTTTTGAAGATGAACAGTTGTTTCACTGTAATAAAGAAAATGAAAATATCAGAAGCAGTTGTTTCAGTAAGAACATATGCATGAATTAATTCTACACATTTATTCCATTTTACTGTCCATCATGTTTCACAAATGATGAAAAACTGCAGAACCGTTCAAGTGCTTTTAATCTGCAGTACTTCAGTAATCCACTGACGGCACACTTCATTCAGCCTATGCTTGATTACACTTGGCAGTGCACTGGCCCATCCTCAGGCCACTACAGCAGAGAACTGGAACAAGTATTACTGTACTTTAGTTATCTGGAAATAGTGCTGAAGTATATTTGATTGTGCTAAAGTGCAACTATTGCAAGTATACTTTAAATACACTTGAAATATCTTGCATTTAAATTATACAGTGACCATACTATCTTTAGTAATGGTAATATTAAACACATATTAGGCTTAATATTAAGAAATATGCATTGTGCAATAAAGAAGAACTCTAAAGTTTAATTATAATATTTACATCAGTCAAGCGATATGCCAGTAAATATATGAGTGGGTATGTAGTATAGTTAGTATGAAATAAATGTAGGCCTATTATAAATACATGTTGTAGTTGTTTTTGCTCTTGAGCAGACTCTGCATCCATTGCCTCTGACATGTTTCCTCACCACCACACTCTGGACTCACAAAGTCTTAAGAAAATCCAAAGTTACCAAAATCATAATTACGAGTTGTGCTGATGTTCATGTGCATCTTTACTCATAAATCATTCTTTCTGACATGAGATGTTTATCTGAGGTAAAGTAACATGATAAGGCACCTGATTGAGAGACATAAAGCTGGAAACCTCCAGCTGTAAACAGATTCAGCACAAACCGGTTTCACTTGTTTCCCTGAAATGGCCTGGTCAAACTGGTTCTGAAGATGAACTCATTTATGCAGTGGTTAGAAAATCCCCAGCTATTAACTATCACAGCAAATCATTCGTCTTCCCTCATAAATAAAGTAAATAGAAATATCAGAAGCAGTAAGAACATATTATCACGATATTGAAATAAGTTGCAAAAAAGTGTTGTAATAGTTTAACAGGTTTAAGAACTCTTAAATACAACTGTTTGGTAATAATGAATTAACATGTTAACTAATGAAGCCTTATGTCTCAAAGTTTTACTGAACAATAACAAATAATCAGATAATGTCTAATCATTAGGGCATGCTGTAGTCCAAATTTAAAATATAAAAATGTTTAAGTTTGAAAATAAATAGCCTGTTAAGTCTTTAAGTATTAAGTATTTGGTGCTGTGATGAACAACATTGAAATTACTAAAAATGAATGGCTGTTTTGAGCATTTGAAAACACTTCACTAGCGCAATTGCTTTGTTTGTGGGGTTTCCGGGTAACCGCTGCATTCTGCAGTTCCATTCATGGATCATTTCTTCTTGGTTTCACTGTTGAGCGGCTTATCTTTTGTTGAGAAAGCCTGGCAACCCTGGCTACATGTGAGTAAAGTGAACTAGAGCTCACACAGACACACAAGAAAGAAAGAGCCTATTTTCAGCTCAGACTCCAGCTGCATGAACTGCCTCAGACTCCTAGAAATCATCTCCACACACAGGAGAGCTTCATGGTTAGGCTGAGTCTAGTGTAAACTAGCACAAATCAATGACATAAACTGCAGTCATCTGTCAGCCCATGGGATGATGTCTTGGTCAATGAACACTTCAGGGAATAATCAAAGTCATGTGATCCACTAGAGGTCCTCAAAGAACTGAATATTCAGACATATTATTACGTGTTATGAGAAGTGCATAGGTAACTGGTTAGAATGGCACACTCATTGCTGTCAGCATCATGGGATGATGTCTTTGTCAATGAACATTTCTTCTGGGAAATAATCTTAATAAGCATGGGGAAATAGGCTGCTTGCGACTATATTTTATGTACTTGTTTTTATGAAGTGCCTGTTAACAGCCAAACCTTTTTCTCATGTCCAACAGTGGAGAGTCAGTGAAGGACGATGGCATCTGCTGATCAGCATCGTGACACACTAGATGAGCTGGAAGAACACAAGAAAGGTAATGAAGGAAAGAATATCATTATTAATGTTAAAGTTGTCATTCAGGAAATGTAATAATCTCTGTCTCTGTTCCGTTGGAGTCCGTTTTGATGTGAATGCTCAGACGGGAGGAGCTGTAAATGCTACTCTACTCACTGGAAACATCTTCAAAGGCCCAGTGAACTTCTACAACACTGCAGGACACGGTACTGTCACTATAGCTCTGCTTCTGTGGTGTAATGAAAGAAGTAATAATACTTATTGACAGTACTTGAGTATTTTTTGGGAGAATCTGTATTTTATTTGAGTTTTTATATTTCTGTCAACTTTTACTCTTACTCCACTACATTTCTTAAATAAAATGTGTACTTTTACTCCAATACATTTCCCCAAAGCATATTCGTTACTTACTACAAAAGTCGGAAGAATTGCAAGCATGTTTAAACAAGTGCTCGCACAAGTGCGGTTGATTTCATTGTCCGTTAGTGATGGGAAGTTCGTTTTTTTTCCATGAACCGGTTCTTTCGGACAGATCGTTTCAATGAACCGGATCAAAATAACGGTTCACCGGTTCTTTTACGCTCAAACGTAATGACGTCAAGTCTACCTCGGGCTGGATAAACAAACACTTTACACATTAAAATATATAAAGTCAGTAATCATAACATCAGTCAGATAAAATATCATAATCTGATAAATTTATTACAATTTAGTTTTACATCTAAAGCATCCAAACACTTACAGGCAGTGATGTGCAAACGAGGATGTTTTACAGTTATAAAATCAATAAATGTTTATTTACTTTGAATGATTAATATTCTATGCATATGTAATGTAACAGTGTTCTGTTTATTCAATTCAATTCACATTTATTTGTATAGCGCTTTTACAATATCGTTTCAAAGCAGCTTCACAGAAAAAGCATATGGCTACATTACAATTTAAAGTGATTGTCCACATTATGCATTTCAGAAATGTTCAAAGGACACAGATCAGCTTACAATGCATTTATCACTATAATAATGAATTAAATTAGGGCACAATGAAGTGAAAATAGGAATACATGGACACACCATCACAGGCCCAGTGATACAACACTTCTACACCACTGCAGGACACGGTACTGTCACTATAGCGGTGCTTCTGTGGTGTAATGTGACAAAGTAACAATACTTTTATTTCAGTACTTAAGTATTTTTTAGGAGAATCTGTACTTTACTTGAGTTTTTATATTTCTGTCAACTTTTACTTTTACTCCACTACATTTCCTAAATAAAAGATATACATTTACTCAAAGCATATTCGTTACTTACTACAAAATAAAGTCAGAAGAACTGCAAGTAAGCATGTTCAAACAAGTGCTCGCTCAAGCGCGATTGATTTCATTTTCGGGTTGTGTCCGTTGCTAAGGCTAGCAACGGACACAAGAAATGGGAGTGGGACACTTGTCCCCAGAGTGGGACACTTCAAAACAGACAACAGAACAGTGTGTTATGCACTACATGTTTTACTCTCACTATAAAGTAATTCATTTGTTGACCAGATGCTGCATTAATGCCGTCGAGGCTGAAAGGATGCTAACATTAGTACCTCAAGCTATTAAAACATGACAAACCACATGCAAGTCTGACCCAAATGTTTAATGTCATGTTTGTTACCATCTATTTGCATTAGTTTATATCCAGCTGGATGCTTTTATGTCTTTATGCAGTGAAGTTGATATTTAAAGCTAGTGACATGAGAAAGCAAACTGTATCGTCATGCAGCCGACAGAAACATAAATCAGAAACGCATTCGATCAAAGTCCCTTTATATGAAGTCTTTGATTCGATTTCAGTCTTTATCGTCACTAACATATTTTGATTAGATAAGCATCAAGTGTTCTAAAAGAGAAGCAAATAACATGTGAAAGTATACATATACTGTGTCTAATTTCATTTATGGTCTGCGTCTGCACGGCTGTGGGAAGAGTCACCATACGGCCAAATCTTCAATCTTTATTGAGAAAATTGCACAATTCATACTTCCCATAGAAAAAAGTCACACCCCCATCTCAGATGCTGCCCTTCAGAAAATATAAATGCAAATATAAAACCATAGAAGGAATCGTGACAACAAATGAGTGACGTAGGCAGGTGATGACAAAACATAAGTCCAAACTAACGTGAATGTGACAAATCATGTCACAGTTGGAAATAACAAATATGGAATATTACCTTGAAAAAAGAAAAACAGGAACAAGCTGGCTAGAAATAAGAGGAAAAATACAAAAGAGGCTTTGTGACATTTCTTCACTCATACTTATTCTCTATGGTGACTGAACATGATGTGAATGGTGACTGATATTACACTCAGGAAGAGAATTAAAGAGAGGGCTTTATAAGGCAGCTAAATCTCACAGTTCGTTTTATGGTCAAAGTGTTCATAGGCAGACATCCTTTGGCTTCAGTGTTTTCTTTTGTGTATCTGTATATATTGTTGTTCTCATTTGTTTCTCTCTCCTCACAGAGCCAAAGACAGCAGAGAAACTCACAGAAGAGCAAGGTACAGTCTTAACAGTGTCAACACCAATAGACCTTTTCAACAGCCACATACTCCAGTCAACCACCGGATGCGACTGGCAATGACCAGTAAACCTTACGAATGTGGTGGGGCGGTGTCAGGACACCAGTCCAAGTTTCTGTTTACTAATAATAAAGTCTGACTACGCCACTCTAAGGATTAAACTCAGAGAAAATACTTCAACCACTCAAATTGGGTAATAAAGCACACAGGTTCAGTTCCCTCATTAAAGTAGGCCAGAGACGAAAGTCTACAAAAATACAAAAAGTTTATTAATACAGGAATACATTTAAAAATACGAAACACTCAATTACAAACACTTTAAACTCCACTTCAAACAAAAGCTCACAACAAAAAGGATATAACAAGACCAACTCAAGATAATGATTATGTATGCATGTACAGTATTGTTCAAAATAATAGCAGTACAATATGACTAACCAGAATAATCAAGGTTTTTAGTATATTTTTATTGCTATGTGGCAATAAGTAGGTTCAGTAGATTCTCAGAAAACAAATGAGACCAGCATTCATGATATGCACGCTCTTAAGGCTGTGCAATTGGGCAATTAGTTGAATTAGTTGAAAGGGGTGTGTTCAAAAAAATAGCAGTGTGGCATTCAATCACTGAGGTCATCAATTTTGTGAAGAAACAGGTGTGAATCAGGTGGCCCCTATTTAAGGATGAAGCCAACACTTGTTGAACATGCATTTGAAAGCTGAGGAAAATGGGTCGTTCAAGACATTGTTCAGAAGAACAGCGTACTTTGATTAAAAAGTTGATTGGAGAGGGAAAACCTATAAAGAGGTGCAAAAATGATAGGCTGTTCAGCTAAAATGATCTCCAATGCCTTAAAATGGAGAGCAAAACCAGAGAGACGTGGAAGAAAACGGAAGACAACCATCAAAATGGATAGAAGAATAACCAGAATGGCAAAGGCTCAGCCAATGATCACCTCCAGGATGATCAAAGACAGTCTGGAGTTACCTGTAAGTACTGTGACAGTTAGAAGACGTCTGTGTGAAGCTAATCTATTTTCAAGAATCCCCATAAAGTCCCTCTGTTAAAAAAAGGCATGTGCAGAAGAGGTTACAATTTGCCAAAGAACACATCAACTGGCCTAAAGAGAAATGGAGGAACATTTTGTGGACTGATGAGAGTAAAATTGTTCTTTTTGGGTCCAAGGGCCACAGGCAGTTTGTGAGACGACCCCAAACTCTGAATTCAAGCCACAGTACACAGTGAAGACAGTGAAGGATGGAGGTGCAAGCATCATGATATGGGCATGTTTCTCCTACTATGGTGTTGGGCCTATTTATCGCATACCAGGGATCATGGATCAGTTTGCATATGTTAAAATACTTGAAGAGGTCATGTTGCCCTATGCTGAAGAGGACATGCCCTTGAAATGGTTGTTTCAACAAGACAATGACCCAAAACACACTAGTAAACGGGCAAAGTCTTGGTTCCAAACCAACAAAATTAATGTTATGGAGTGGCCAGCCCAATCTCCAGACCTTAATCCAATTGAGAACTTGTGGGGTGATATCAAAAATGCTGTTTCTGAAGCAAAACCAAGAAATGTGAATGAATTGTGGAATGTTGTTAAAGAATCATGGAGTGGAATAACAGCTGAGAGGTGCCACAAGTTGGTTGACTCCATGCCACACAGATGTCAAGCAGTTTTAAAAAACTGTGGTCATACAACTAAATATTAGTTTAGTGATTCACAGGATTGCTAAATCCCAGAAAAAAAAAATGTTTGTACAAAATAGTTTTGAGTTTGTACAGTCAAAGGTAGACACTGCTATTTTTTTGAACACACCCCTTTCAACTAATACCCCAATTGCACAGCCTTAAGAGCGTGCATATCATGAATGCTGGGTCTTGTTTGTTTTCTGAGAATCTACTGAACCTACTGGTAACTTGTTTGCCACGTATCAATAAAAAATATACTAAAAACCTTGATTATTCTGGTTAGTCACATTGTATTGCTATTATTTTGAACAATACTGTATGCGTGTATGTATATATATGTGTAACAAAGAAAACTTAAATTACTAGCAGGGCTGGGGTTCCCAATGGCAGGAGTCAATGTAGAGTTTGGTTTCACAAGAGCACACCTCCACACGCAGACACACCCGTGCACTTTAAGGCCCCGTTTACACGATGGGAAAACGCAGATATTTCCCTGTGCTTTGGCCTGTCATTTACACGAAAACGAATTATTCCAAGAAAACCATTTTTTCTAAAAAAAGTGGAGATTTCTGAAAACGCCGGTTATATGTTGCCCTGTCAACGGGGAGAAACGGGGTTTTAGGTTCTCAAACGTCACATTATGCGCCAGAAAATGCTTACGTCATGTGAGCGCCCTATGTTTAGGGTTTGTTTGATCAAGGATGCTGTTAAGGTGGTACTCATTTTTACTTTTGTGCAAACGCTTTTGACCTGTTTGCATTTGCTAACACAACTGCTGTACTATATCCAGGAGCAGAGGCGAAGGAGTACACGAAGGAAGTCGCTCGTGCTATTCGTTGTTGTCGATTTTGAGGATTCTGATTGGCTTGCATGGCTTTATCCTTCTCCCTACACTGCCACCCATAGGTTTGGCATAGTTATGATGGCGCTCGGCGGCGTATTTATGCGGTTGATGTAAACTTTTTGAAAACGATGTTGTGTGCACGATGTTATTTTTGAAAACGGAGGCGGGGAAATATTCGGTTCTCTAAATACCCGGCTATGTGTAAACGTGGCCTAAATCACACTATCAAACACGCAAGGTGTTCACTGCACACAATGAGGGAGAACCACCACCATAACGCACGTCAAGCCACCCGTGGGACCCCAGCTCCTGCAATAAATCAAAAAGAAAGTAAATAACTAAAAATAAACAGTATGGACATACAAATTAATCACCTCTTCACGTAAATTGTCTTGTGAGGGGAAGCAACAAATGCAGCATCAGATTTAGATAGTTGGTCACCTGAATTTGTCACAAACAACTTTAGCTCAGTAAACACAAAGTGGATTGCATTAATGGAGAGAGAGCACATGCCAACACAACCCACAACTTGGTTTTACATAGAACAGTTCAGTCCAAAAACAGAAAAAGAAAATAATTTAACTCAAAAGATAAAGGAGCCGAAAATGGTTTAATCTCCTGTAATTTAACAAACAGCGTGAAGTAGAGCACTAGGAAGCACGTCAAACTCAGACCAGCAGTCCCTTTAAGAAATGACGACTTAGCTCACGGCTGTGCAAACAGCAGCTCTGCAGACGGCAGCAAACAATCACAGCATAGAATGAGAGGGAGAATCCTACAGCGAACATGAAAGATTAAAAATCATGTAGTGATAATCAGTTAAAGGTTCAGTTGAAAGCACTTACCATTAGGATATCATGTCAAACTAATGTTTTATAGGCATGGGTTTGGTCGCAGTCATACCCACCGATCGCACCATGGAGTACAGGAACTCAGGCCTATTTTAATGTGCAAAAACAAACATTAAATCCACTATTCTAACTATGCACCTTAGCATTACTCTCACCATTACATACCTGAGAGGCAAACAGTCACCGGATCCATCAAGCAGTACAAAATGAGGAGCAGCACCAAACCATAACTGCACTGATTAGATAAACACGTTTTAAAGTTATGCACGCCAACAACTACTAGCTCAGCATACATGATTCAGAACTTGTCTCGTCACGTCATAAAATTATTGTAAAACCACTGTAGCGAGATGGACTTTGTAAAGACGTCTTTAGTACCTTTTATTGGTCTTGAGAGAGGAAATGACATTGGTGTCAATGGAGGCCTTTGAGCCATCGGATTTCAACTAAAATATCTTCATTTGTGTTCTGAAGATAAACAAAGGTCTTACAGATGTCGAACGACATGTGGGTGAGTAATTTATAACAGGATAAAAATTTTTGGGTGAACTAACCCTTTAATAAGAACTGACTGGCCTGGATGAGAAAATTTGCAATGACGACAAAGCATCAGTGGATATCTTGGTCACACCCTGTTGGAGAAAGAAAGGAGAAATGTATTAGAAAAAATTTAATTATTCTCTTTAAACATTTTATCAGTATTAATAATTTACTTGCACATGTAACTAAACTAAAGTTGCAAGTTTGAATTTTTTTACCCTATATTGTAATGTAAATATGAGGAAAATAGCTTAAAAATTATATGGTGTAAAATTATTAAGAAATGGGAAATTTGTAATCTTTGTAATTTTTTGGGGTCACGGTTATTTACTTTAAACAAAGTAACTCACAACCCTTCATCTGGCACTTTAATGAAAAGAGTAAGTGTTCTGAGTATCAACTAAGACTGTTTGAGAACTGCCCTTTTAGACAATAGTCATGCGAAATGGCTTTCTTTGGGATTCGTCCCACTTGAAAACGAGCGCCATTTTATCATAGTTGTATTCGTGGTTATATCATTCTCTTAACTTTACGGGACAATTTCAAAAGTCGGAACACGAAATAATCACATTCAACACACCCACGTAAACCTAAATAGCGTACATTATTGGGCTTACATTACACGTTTGACATGTTTCAGCAAATTTGCTCGAATAAAAATCAGGACTTACTAATTAACTAACTAATAGGACTAACGTTAATGCCCTTAATGAGAAAAAGGCCGTAACACAAAAAAAGCACACAACAAGCTGAAGTATAGAATACATTATAGTATTATAGTTTTTTAATACTAAATCAAGTTGTATTACTTAAACATGGTTAAAGACCATGTTAACGTACATAATGTTCACTCTCATTGACATGGGACTAAACTTATAAAACGCTGATAAATACGAAAACATCGAATTTGTTTAACTTTGTCCGTTTTTAACTAAAATAATTAACGTTAACATTAGTTTTATAAGAGCATTTATTCGGTGACGAGTGAACTTGACGTAGACATCACTTAAATATCCCTATTTACCTTGTATACATAACTTACAAAACACTTCTAACGTTAAATATCCACACAAATAACATTAAATATGTTGTATATCAACACATTTTGTCTGCAATTTAATCATTACCACTTACCTGGCGCGTGACTGCACCCTGAAAATTGCTGCTGCTGTGCTGTGGCTGCTGTCTCCTGCTGGTGAAAACCCGCGAACTGCGCGATATCCTTCCGCGTAGTCAAACGATGAACTATATATCTAACAATGAACTATATATCTATATTAAATATGTAATATAGAAGGTTTGTAGGTCCATCTTCTCATCATAATGCAGATGCCATCATAAACAAAACATCGAAAATACATCTAATTTCACAAATGTTGTTTTGATATATTATCAAATGTTTCTAACAGCCCATTTCAACAGCACAAACAAAAGTCTGTTTACCGTAGTAAAATATTGTGTTAGCCTTAATACTTTTATAAAATATTGACTGGATTTGCCTTTTTTAGTCCAGTCAACATTTGCAATTCTAAATGTTAACTGGATTTGAAAATATCAATTGATTTAATGTTTTTCAAATATATTTCTGCTGACTTAATATAATATGTCTTCTTAACTAAGCACAAGAAATAAAATTAGTTCAACATATATTTTTTTGCTCTTCCCACATTTTATTAATTGGCGTTTTTAGAGTGCAGTATATCCAGTAAACACTCTGGAAATAGGAATTAGAAAAAAAGTTATTCCAAAATATTTTAATTGAAACTAAGTTTTCAGGGATCAGTGATAAACCATCAAATGACAGATTTTGGATTATCTCTATTGCAGTTACACAGTGCTGTGGCCTTCTGAAAGTTTTGCATTCCTAACAAGACATTTTTAAACTGTTCAATCTTAATAAACTGTGAAAGACTACTCAATTCAATACTCTTGCTCTGCCTGAGACGTTGAGAAATGACATTTCATTGGTATCAAAAAAATATAAATGGTAACTAATAATAATAATTTCAAGCTAAAATAACTATATTTAGAATTATATATCATTAGCCTGAAATACAATTAGTAAAACGATTATGATATACAGTACATGGTATTCATGTGACTTTACATGAGTCCAGTTATTTCCATAACCATACATATTGTCAATTTAAGCATAATCTTTTTAAGACTGTGAATGTAAACACTGTTGAAGTATGAGTCTAATTAATTTGAACTTGCAGTGTTCAAGTTACCACACATGTACGGTTGTTTCTTTTGTAATACAATTCAAAGACCAGGTTAGAATTTATATAAATATGTTATTATAATTTTATTAAAATTGATATTTTGCTCTTTGATGACTTTTCTCCTTTCTCAAAGGCTCAGCTGAAGAACTCAGTAAAGCTGCTCTTTGTAAGATTATCCTCAAACTAAAGGACAAATTGAAAGAAGACTACAAGCGGATATTGGTTGGGAATTCACAGACGGGTCATAAGAAAAATCTGGATGATATTTACACTGATTTGTATGTGGTTGAGAATGAGACTGGAGGAAGAGTGAATGAACACGAGGTGAGACAGATCGAATTGAATCTCAAACAATTTGATGCCAAAGACACATCGATCCAGTGCAATAACATTTTCAAAGTCCATAATGATCAACAAAACAGAAAGGTGCTGACAATGGGGATCGCAGGAGTGGGAAAAACAGTCTCCGTCAATAAATTCATCCTTGATTGGGCTAAAGGAAATGAAAATCAGGATATAGACTTAATTTTACCTCTGCCATTTCGTGAGCTAAATTTGATCACAGACAACTGCAGTCTCATGGGACTACTTAACAAATTCATAGTCTTTCATAGTCCTGAAGAATTGCCCTCTCTTCCTAAAGGTGATGGTAAGGTCATGTTCATCTTTGATGGGCTGGATGAATGTCGCTTCCCTTTGAACTTTAAAGAGGGTGACAGCGTTACAGATGTTAACGAAATAACAACAGTGAGTAAGATAGTAACAAGCCTGATCAAGAGACACCTTATTCCCTCTGCTCTCATATGGATTACATCCAGACCAGCAGCAGCCAGTCTGATACCCCGTGACTACATCGATCAAGTGACTGAGGTGCGAGGATTCAACGATGAGCAGAAAGAGCAATACTTCAACAAAAACAACAGTCTTGAGGTTTCTAAAAAACTCATCAGTCACATCAAGAAGACCAGGAGTCTGTACATCATGTGCCACATCCCTGTCTTCTGCTGGATCTCTCTTACTGTTCTTCAGCCTCTTCTGGCTCGAGAGAGCAATGACAAATGTCCCACAACTCTCACAGGGATGTACACAAACTTCTTAATTTCTCAGCAGCAACAAATGAAAGAAAAGTTCTGTGATCACCCTGAAGCCAATGCAATTTCTTTTGAAGAGATTATTCTGAAGCTTGGGAAACTGGCCTTTGAACAGCTGGAGAAAGGAAACCTGATTTTCTACAAAGAAGATCTTGAGGAATGTGGACTAGATGTCAGCGAAGGGTCGGTGTACTCTGGGTTATGCACACGAATGTTTCAGGAGGAAAAGGCAAGAAAAGTTTTCAGCTTCGTACATCTCAGCGTCCAGGAATTCCTTGCTGCTCTTTATGTGTTTTTGATGGGCAAAGATGAGAAAGCTGACATATTTCCTCTATCCTGGAAAGAAAAACTGACATGGAAACTGTCCAAAAAGCCACAGTTTCAGCTTCATAAGGCTGCAATCAACAAGGCTTTACAAAGTGAGAACGGACACCTGGACCTTTTCCTCCGGTTCCTTCTGGGTCTCTCACTGGAGTCCAATCAGAGAGACCTGAAGGAACTACTGCCAAAACTGAAACTGAAAACACAAAATGTTAAAGACACTGCTGACTATATCAAACAGAAAATAGAGAAGGAGAAATCAGTAGAGAGAACCATCAATCTCTTCCACTGTCTGAGTGAACTGAAAGATGACTTTATGGAGGAAATCCAGAATAATCTGAGCTCAGGAAATCTTTCAGCACAGAACCTCTCCTCTGCTCAGTGGTCTGGTCTGGTGTTTGTGCTCCAGATGTCAGAAGAGACTCAAGAGATGTTTGAACTGCAGAAATACAGAAGATCTGATGAAGCAGTGATGAGACTACTGCCAGTGATCAAAAACACCAGAAGAGCACTGTAAGAGCACTGTAAGAGTCTTCTTTACAATCATATATATATATATATATATATATATATATATATATATATATATATATATATATATATATATATATATATATATATATATATATATATGGTGCTATTAATCAATTAATTGCATGCTTATTGTGAAATGAAGCAGTCGCCATTTATCTTATGAAACACATAACTTTTGTCATTATTTGCCATTCTCACAAAACTTTATTTTCTGCAAGCTTCAAGGATCATTAGAGACTCCAAAAGGAAACCAAATAACCAAGTTTAAGGAGTTCATATAATTCTATTAACAAATTTATACACACCTAAGCGCCCATGAAAAAAAAACCTTACTAAAGAATCTTTACAGAATTCATCACAGTGTTTAGTATGTGTACAGAGCAACAACAACGAGATTTTCATTTTAGACATTTTGTGTAAAATGGACATTTAAATGTAGACCTCTAAAGCTGCAATACCAAACAGAACCACATGGAGACGCCCCAAAAAATATCCTAAATCAACTGCTTTGACTGCAAAAACCTACGATTACTAAACACAACAACGTCGCTCCCTCCGTTGCACACATGCTCAGTACATCATCGGCTCTGCTGCTCGTGCTCATCATCATCATTTCTCTCTTAACAGCAGGTTCAGTCAGTGTACTGTTAACTGGGATGTTGGTTTATTTCGAGTCAGACACGTCAAAAAGTGAATAACTTTAGTAATGTGAGGATTAGTGCTTAGTGGAGATGCGAACTGGTTGGAACGGTTCTGTCCGATTTGGTGAAATGGTTCACTAAAAAGAACCGGTTCAAACGAACGATTCGTTCGCGAACCGGTCATGACTAATGTTCACACATTACAAATCAAACATTATCCTTCCTGAGTGTGTGTGGAAACAACATGAATGTACTGAAATGTAAAAGTACATGTACACACGTTCTCTGTGCATCAATATAACAGACTCTCACGCGATTACTGTACGACATTGCGCTCTTCAGAAACAGAATACGACAGAGCTCGTGTTTCAAAGCAAAGCACACACTGAAATAAACAATTCACTAAAACCGCTGTGAGTCTCTGTTCTCTGTGATGTGTCTGATGTAGCCTAATCAGCCTGGCCTTCTTTACATTCGCGCTGTTTTGGACTGTTTGAATGAATTTGATTACTGGATCACTGAACACTTTCCCAGAGTTTAAAAGTTTGAAATCACAAGCAGAGACGCAGAATCGGGTTATAGTTAGAATGGAAATGTCCTCCTACCAGGGTTACAGGTGCAGATGCTCAGTGTGATTGTGATAAAATCCCGATTTCTATGATCAATTGCGTGATGCAAATTAGTTAATGTCGCAGCTTCATGTACTTCTGTAATTTATTTGCGTTAATTGCGTTCAATTATTTTAAGCAGCGTTAACGACTTTAAATTAATCACATGCGTTAACGTTGACAGCCCTAATATATATATATATATATATATATATATATATATATATATATATATATATATATATATATATATATACTATATATATAACTCTATATACTATATAAATTAGGGCTGTAACTATACGATACTTTAATGTCGGCATTATTCCATCGATTAATCGAGTAATCAGATAATAATTACTTTTTTCTTTATTAAAGAGCAATACTAAATATATAAGAAAAATAAGACAGGTATCTTAAAATTAACATCTAATTTGTTTTCTTTTTTAGAAAAAATAGTTTTATTGCTGAAATTGCATACATTAATAACTGTGAAAATATCCCATTTTAATAAATTCCATTGCCATATTATAAAAATCTATTTTAAATTACTTTAAAAAGGAAAACATAGTTCAGTCTAAAACTAAACCTACAACCAATAAATATTATTATTAATATTAATATAAATAGCAATAATGCCTAAACATTGCATGTATGTTGTGCAACTTAACTTTAAAGTTTCAGCTTCAGTTCAGGCATGACATAAGCCTTTACTGTCTTCTGAAGGCTGTGTGGCTTTTGTAAGAAGCAAAACATATTGGACAGGAAGGAAACTTGAAATAAGAACAAGAGTAGAGATGGTCATACTAGAGATGTGCGGATCAGCTCTAACGTCACCGAAACCGCTGTTAAAAACAAACCATCCACCCGCACCTGATCGTCACACATTCAAATCCTCAGTTTAAGCGCGATGATATCGGCACATATTAGCTACACTGAAGTAGGTCGCTTTAAAACAAATCTTCTTTGGTGAAATTACACGTTTTGACCTCTACATCACCTCTACATCACACGGAGGAGTAACTGCTGGAACATGAGCACACGCAAGAGATGAGTTTGTGTTTAATTCAGATAAAGTAGCCTACATCGCACATACAGATCTACATTTTGAGCTAGTCATATTCATCATTGTAACACAGCTTGTTTTATTAAGTTAGTAGCTATAAATATGATTAAAGTGTGAGATTTAAATTACACAAATCAATGAAAGCACAAAGCTGAAAGCACGAGCGCTGCTCATCACAAACACGCATACACACACACACACACGTTACAGCTTGTTCTGATGTTTGTATTCTATTATAGCGTTGAGAACATTTTAATGGTGTATTTCAAAGATATTATCAAGTATATATAAATTCTCATTAAAGATTTCACACACATCACAATGACGGTGATCCATGTGCAAAGCTGCAAACTCCATCGCGTTCATGTGTTTGGAGTTGCTTGTATCTCCTCAGCTGCCGCGCGAACTGCCGCAAATGAAGCCTAAATGTTCAGTGTCGTATCCTGAAGCTCAACACACAGTTGTGTTCATTTAAAAATAGCGAGACTAAATGATATTAGCAGTGCTGATGCCAATCTCTCTCGCATTGCGGTCTTTGATCTCGACATGAGCTGAAAACGAAAGTTGAAGAGCGACACAATCATTGCGTTTTACCGTGAAATGAGTTCCGCGTCTTAATTAAATCAACACATTCATGATTTCTCTCATCCACCCACAATTTTTGGGATGATTACCCACCTGAACCGCGGATTTAACCGCAATCAAACGAGTCCTTACACAAAAAAAATTATTTCTGCAACATCCGTGTGTAGTTAAATGAACTAAACGAAGCGTTGAGGCAGATGATTTTGCCTTGAGGATTTTTTCAATTCGAGTAATATGAGCTATTCGTTGATTGAGCCGCTCTGAAGTGCAATTGGAGATGCGTGAGCCTGAAGGACTCGTGTTTCTGCCTATGGTTTCCCCACGGTTAGTTCCGCACGTTACAGTTCCAATGTGTCATGATTGATCACAGGAAGCAAATGCAAGTTAACACTCTTTAATATATCACAAGCAGAAAATAAGGAACAGTCCAAGGACTAGCAGGTCTTAGCTGGCGCAGGGACTGAGGTGATCGGTGCTGGTGCAAGGTGGTGAAGAAGTGAAGTGGTGTGAGGATAATCCAGGTCTTTGAACACGAGCGAGAACACGAAGACACCCAAACTGGAACTGAAGACGAATACACTGGATCTTGGACAGGAACAGGCGACACAACCACACCACAGGACAGCAAACAACGATCTGACAATGGAGATGAGAATGGCGTGAGTATATATGAGGTGAGTGAATGAGCAGCAGGTGGTGAGATGATGATTGGCAGCTGGATCCGCTGATGAGCCATGTGACCTGGACACACATACCACAGTCACAACACAGAGCACGCGACAAGAAAGAAACAGTGCATCTATGAACCGTGACAGTACCCCTCCTCCTAGGAACGCCTCCTGGCGTTCCCGACTCGCTACCTGTCGATTATAATCCTCGATAAGGGTGTGATCCAGAATGTCTCTGGCGAACCCAACTTCTCTCCTCCGGACCGTAACCTTCCCAGTCCACCAAGTACTGGAATCCGCGTCCCCTCCGCCTTGAGTCCAGAATACGGTTGACCGAATAAGATGGTTCCCCGTCTACGAGTCGCGGCGGTGGGGGAACCGGAACTGGCGGATTAATCTTGGAATGAAAAACGGGCTTGATTTTGGACACATGGAAGGCGGGATGAATTCTCCTGTACGCTGGAGGAAGTTTGAGGCGGACTGCCACCGGACTAAGGATCTTGGTGACAGTAAACGGACCAATAAATTTGGGTGCGAGCTTATTAGAGACGGATCGGAGAGGGATGTTCTTGGTAGAAAGCCACACTTTTTGACCAACGACGTATACGGGAGGCCTTGACCGGTGGCGATCGGCCTTGGCCTTGGTGCGCTCCCTCACTTGGAGAAGAGTCTCTCGGGCTCTTGTCCAAGTGCGGTGACACCTCTGGACAAAGGCGTGAGCAGAGGGGACCGCGACTTCGGATTCCAGGCTAGGAAAAATAGGTGGCTGGTAACCTACGCTACACTCAAACGGTGATAGGCCCGTGGACGACACTGGTAATGTATTGTGTGCGTACTCCACCATCGAAAGTTGCTGACTCCAGGAGGAAGGATTCTTAGAGACTAAACATCGCAAGCGTTGCTCAAGATCCTGATTTGCTCTCTCAGTCTGGCCATTGCTCTGGGGGTGGAACCCTGAGGATAAACTAACCGTCGCCCCCAGCAATCTACAAAACTCCTGCCAAAATCTGGACACAAATTGGGGACCTCTGTCAGAAACCACGTCTATCGGGAGGCCATGAAGTCGAAAGACGTGGTCAATGACCGTAACCGCTGTCTCCTTGGCTGAAGGTAATTTGGGCAAGGGGATGAAGTGAGCCGCCGAGAACCGGTCCACTACAGTCAAAGCGACCGTGTACCCTTGGGAGGGTGGGAGGCGGTAATAAAATCTAGCGAAATGTGGGACCAGGGTCTCGAAGGGACTGACAGTGGTTGAAGCAACCCATCCGGGGAGCGATTGGAAGTTTTACCAACGGCACAGACTGAACAAGCCAACACAAAATCGCGGGCGTCGAGCCATGAGAGGCCACCAGAATCGTTGCTTGACTAAAAACTTAGTTCGACTGACTCCTGGATGGCAAGCTACGTTGGAACTATGACCCCACTGGATGACCATGGACCGTAATTCTTCCTGCACAAATAAGCGGTTCGGTGGACACTCGGGCGGAGGCGTTACCCCTTCTAGAGCCGACTTGACTCTCGATTCGACCTCCCATGTGAGTGTGGAGACCACTAATCTCTCCGGTAAAATGCACTCGGGAGTAGACGGGCGTTCGGAGCGATCAAAAATACGTGACAAAGAATCGGGTTTGATGTTTTTTGACGAGAGAGTAAAATCAAAACGTCCGAAAAAAAGTGCCCACCGAGCCTGCCTGGAGTTCAACCTTTTAGCAGTCCTGATATATTCTAAATTCTTATGGTCGGTCCATACAATAAAAGGCACCCCTGAACCCTCCAACCAGTGGCGCCATTCCTCCAAGGCCATCTTGACTGCCAGCAACTCCCGATTACCAATGTCGTAATTACATTCGGCGGGGATGTCGGTGGGACAAAACGCGCGCAGGTGCATCTTATCGTCTGCGGTAGAACGCTGGGATAACACTGCGCCTACCCCCACCTCTGATGCATCGACCTCCACCACAAACTGCCGTGATGGATCAGGGGCAACGAGAATAGGGGCTGAAACGAAGCGAGCCTTCAGTTTGGCAAACGCAGCCTCGGCTGCGTCTGACCACCTGAACGTAGTTTTGGGGGAGGTCAAGGCAATCAGAGGCGAGGCTAGTTGGCTGAAGTTGCGAATGAACCGCCGGTAAATTGGCGAACCCAGAAACCTCTGTAGGGCCTTACGGGAATCTGGGTTTGGCCAATCCACCACAGCCTTAACCTTCTCAGGATCCATGCGCACTCCCTCAGTCGACACGATGTACCCTAGGAAAGGAACAGACTGTGCATGAAAAACGCATTTCTCCGCCTTGACAAAAAGCCCATTCGCTAGCAGCCTCTGAAGCACTCGTCGGACGTGCTGTACATGTTCCTGGAGAGACGAGGAAAAAATCAATATGTCATCCAGGTAGACATATATGAACTGATCGACCATGTCTCTCAGCACGTCATTGGCGAGCCTGGAAGACCGCTGGGGAGTTGGAAAGCCCGAATGGCATGACCAAGTATTCAAAGTGCCCCCTAGGGGTGTTAAATTCATCCCCCTTCCTGATACGAACCAAATGATAGGCATTTCTTAAATCCAATTTTGTGAAGACAGATGCCCCTGCAACCTCTCGAAGCTGAAGACATTAACGGCAAAGGATAGGTATTCTTTACCGTTATGTTGTTCAACCCTCGGTAGTCAATACAAGGTCGCAGGGAACCATCCTTCTTACCCACAAAAAAGAACCCCGCCCCCGCTGGAGAAGAGGAAGGGCGAATGAAACCGGCTGCTAATGAATCAGAAATATATTTCTCCATAGCCTCCCTTTCAGGAATCGAAAGTGAATACAACTTGCCTTTAGGCGGAGACTTCCCTGGCAATAGATCTATGGCACAGTCATAGGGACGATGCGGAGGAAGAGAAGCAGCCCTAGACTTACTGAACACCTCCTTCAGGTCGTGGTACTCGACGGCCACGTTAGACAGATCCACTGCTTCCTCCTGTAACACAGAAACAGAGACTGACGAACAGGCAGAGACAAGACAAGTCTTATGACACCTCACTCCAGGCCACAATGGAATTCTGGATCCAGTTTACCGGGGTTGTGTTGGGTGAGCCAGGGGTGACCAAGGGCGATGGGTGTGTGTGAGTCAAAATGAGAAATGATGTCTGTTCAATGTGGTTTCCGCGGTGATGAGGGTGGCGTCTTCAGTGCTGTACGATATGGAAGGAGGCTTTGTCCATTGAGTGCGTGTACAGCGATCTTATTGGGAGTGGTTTGAAGGGAATGTGAAGTTCGATGGCGAGAGATCTGTCAGAAAATTACCTTGGCCCCGGAATCCAGAAGTGCACTACATTTGTGATGGTGATTCGACACCTCAGTCTTACCGGGAGGAGGTGGATGTGGTTGAGGACTTCCCAGCGGAGATCCCACCCGACAGTAGCCTCAAACTTACTGCCGGGCTTGCCCTTTTACCGGACAGTTGTGAGCGAAATGACCGGCTCCCCAGAGTACATACATAGTCCTTGGGATCTCCGCCTCTCGCTCCTCCCGGGAAAGTCGAGCTCGACCCACCTGCATGGGGTCATGATCTTGGACTGGGGCTGACCGTGTCTCCTCTGCTGGACCGTTCCTCCTCCCGCTCCTAAAGGTTGGACTCCTCGCTCCACCCTGGTTAGTCGAGCATCCACCCTGAGAGCGAGGTCGATGAGTCCGTTAAGGGTTTCCGGAAGGTGCAACGCGTAGATTTCCCTCTGAACACGGTCAGCCAGCCCATGCAGGAACATGTCCCACTGCGCCTCCCGTTCCAGTGACACTCTGCCGCTAATATGCGAAATTCAATGGAATAATCAGACACCGACCTATTTCCCTGGCATAGTTCCGCCAGCTGTCGGGCAGCCTCTCTCCCGCGACCGACCGGTCGAACACTCTTCTCATCTCTCGGCGAGTGACTGGAGCGAGGCGCAGCATGGGTCTTGGTTCTCCCACACCGCCGTCCCCAGAGAGAAGCCCTCCCGTGAGGAGAGTAAGCCACGAATGCCACCTTACTCTGTTCCGCCCTGAATGTGCGGGGCTGTAGGGCAAAATGCATGGAACATCGAGTCAGACTCTGCAAAAATTAGGTTCACCTGAATAGGCCTCGGGCACCGGAAGGCGAGGTTCGGGGCTGGTGACATTCTATGTTGTGGGTGGGAGGACGGCCGGTGTGGGTGGCGCAGCGGGACCACGAAGAAGCTGGAACTGCTGGGTGAGCTCGGACACCTGCGCCACTAAAACCTGCCTGCGGCTCTTCCCGTTTAGCTCAAGTTTCTCTCTTGGGTCTCCATACGATGAATGCTGGTGTTGATGAATCCTTCTAAGGCAGTTTGCTGAGAACTTGCTGCTTCCGTTCCAAGGTCAGATCGTTCTGTCATGATTGATCACAGGAAGCAAATGCAAGTTAACACTCTTTAATATATCACAAGCAGAAAAATACAGTCCAAGGAATAGCAGGTCTTAGCTGGCGCAGGGACTGAGGTGATCGGTGCTGGTGCGAGGTGGTGAAGAGAAGTGAAGTGGTGTGAGGATAATCCAGGTCTTTGAACACGAACGAGAACACGAAGACACCCAAACTGGAACTGAAGACGAACACACTGGATCTTCGGACAGGAACAGGCGACACAACCACACACAGGACAGCAAACAACGATCTGACAATGGAGATGAGAATGGCGTGAGTATATATGAGGTGAGTGAATGAGCAGCAGGTGGTGAGATGATGATTGGCAGCTGGATCCGCTGATGAGCCATGTGACCTGGACACACATACCACAGTCACAACACAGAGCACGCGACAAGAAAGAAACAGTGCATCTATGAACCGTGACAAAATGTGCGCATCTTTTACACATGATATCAGCTCTGACTGGATCTCTTCCTAATCTTGCCTCCCTAACATTTTAGTCTCGTTTTTATTCGTTGATGAAAATGACAATAGATTTTCGTCATAGCTTTTTATCATCCAAAACTAGTTTTTATTTAGTTATCGTCTCGTTTTTGTCTGTGAAAAAAATTATTCATCAACAAAATGAACACTGCTTCAGTGAAACAGGACGGGTTCAAGTTATGTTGATGGGTCTCCTGGGTAGAGATCGACCGATATGGGTTTTTCTATAGCCAATGGCGATGCCGATTTTTAGAGGTCAGGGGCAGCCGATGGCTGATATGTGCAACCGATTTTTAGGGCTGAAATCTTGAAGTTTTCGCCTTCATTTGCATGCTAAAATGTCACACTAATAATAAGTGGATACACAACATTTCTAAACTTAACTTAATTTATTGAACACTGACTTTAACCATATCTCGAATCTTAATTTTGTGAACTGCACGGTATTCAAATAAAATATTTATCCAAAGTTAACCAAACAAATCAATAAACTGACCAAGTATTAATATAAACATGGCTATAAATGCCGGCTTCAGCGGCTTCACTTAATATGACGTCATGAGCAATCCAGTCATTTATATAGATCAGTGGTTTGACCCCCTTTCGCCTTCAGAACTGCCTTAATTCTACGTGGCATTGATTCAACAAGGTGCTGAAAGCATTCTTTAGAAATGTTGGCCCATATTGATAGGATAGCATCTTACAGTTGATGGAGATTTGTGGGATGCACATCCAGGGCACAAAGCTCCCGTTCCACCACATCCCAAAGATGCTCTATTGGGTTGAGATCTGGTGACTGTGGGGGCCATTTTAGTACAGTGAACTCATTGTCATGTTCAAGAAACCAATTTGAAATGATTGAGCTTTGTGGCATGGTGCATTATCCTGCTGGAAGTAGCCATCAGAGGATGGGTACAGGGTGGTCATAAAGGGATGGACATGGTCAGAAACAATGCTCAGGTAGGCCGTGGCATTTAAACCATGCCCAATTGGCACTAAGGGGCCTAAAGTGTGCCAAGAAAACATCCCCCACACCATTACACCACCACCACCAGCCTGCACAGTGGTAACAAGGCATGATGGATCCATGTTCTCATTCTGTTTACACCAAATTCTGAATCTACCATCTGAATGTCTCAACAGAAATCGAGACTCATCAGACCAGGCAACATTTTTCCAGTCTTCAACTGTCCAATTTTGGTGAGCTTGTGCAAATTGTAGCCTCTTTTTCCTATTTGTAGTGGAGATGAGTGGTACCCGGTGGGGTCTTCTGCTGTTGTAGCCCATCCGCCTCAAGGTTGTGTGTGTTGTGGCTTCACAAATGCTTTGCTGCATACCTCGGTTGTAACGAGTGGTTATTTCAGTCAAAGTTGCTCTTCTATCAGCTTGAATCAGTCGGCCCATTCTCCTCTGACCTCTAGCATCAACAAGGCATTTTCTCCACAGGACTGCCGCATACTGGATTTTTTCCTTTTCACACCATTCTTTGTAAACCCTAGAAATGGTTGTGCGTGGAAATCCCAGTAACTGAGCAGATTGTGAAATACTCAGACCGGCCCGTCTGGCACCAACAACCATGCCACGCTCAAAATTGCTTGAATCCCCTTTCTTTCCCATTCTGACATTCAGTTTGGAGTTCAGGAGATTGTCTTGACCAGGACCACACCCCTAAATGCATTGAAGCAACTGCCATGTGATTGGTTGATTAGATAATTGCATTAATGAGAAATTGAACAGGTGTTCCTAATAATCCTTTAGGTGAGTGTAAATTTATTCACTGGATTTTATAGACTGTATACCCTTGAGTTTCGCGAGCCTGCATTAACTCAGCACTGAATAAAAACTCGAATCACGTTCAACAGATCTTGCTACATTACTCACCGCTGCAAACACACGTTGTAAATAGACGGCGCTCTCCAGAGCGCGAACACAAATGTGCAAATCTGCCCAATCTGTTTCGCCAGTATATTATTACAGTATCAGCCTGAGGGTGCTTTTGCTTGTGTTTGAGGGTGCTTCAGCCTTGTTTATACTTTATGCATGCCTCCGATCACTGCGCTCAACGCGCACGACCGGTCACTCAGCTTTGATATAATTTTTGCCGCGCGCACCCTCGCTCGTGCGGATATGTCGAGTATAAACAAGGCTAGCCTGTCTTACACTGTTCTGGGCTGCTCCAGGAGTGAGGACAGCTCTGTGTTTCGAGCACAATGTTGTCTGTAAGGCGGGGCGGAGTAACGTAGCCCTCGCGCTCAATCCGCTGCAGTGTTTGTGAGCTGCATGCTTTCTCCACGCACAGAGTGAAATTCTCCGACTCGGTACAGGAAATTAAAACAGAGTTTGTAACTTTGGGGGTAATATGTTAGCAAGCAAGCTGCTGATAGTTTTCTACTACAGTCCTTAAAGTTATCTGCAAGCATTATGCCAGTTCCGGACGGTCCCACCGCACCAATAACACGGGGCTGCCCGCGGAAGTGCCTGACTTTAAATCGGCGCTACTAAACACGGATATCGGCCGATGCTGATATAATAAAAATGACAAATATTGGCACTGATGTATGGGCGGACAATATATATCGGTCAACCTCTAAATATGTATATATAATGTGTATATATATATATATATATATATATATATATATATATATATATATATATACTGTTAGTCTTTTATAATTGGGCCTTAATGTTACACTTGACTTGTTCGCCAAGACAAGTGTAAGATTAAAAAATGTATAAGTGTGATGATATTAAATGCTGATGTACCTCCACCACCAAACAAGCTGGGTCAGGCAGTTTATTTAATGATTTTAAAGAAACTGGAAATACTTTTCTTTTCTTTTTTTAGCTTTGTTTATATCACTTTAGTCACCAATTATTCCAAATGATCTGTGCTCCAGATTATAAACCCTACCTAATAAGCATTACTATAACATTACTGTTGTTTTGTTCTCTACACAGGCTACAGTGCTGTAATCTCACTGCTCAGTGTTGTGAGTGTGTGTCTTCAGCTCTACAATCCTCAAACTCTGTCCTGAGAGAGCTGGACCTGAGTAACAATGACCTGCAGGATTCTGGAGTGAAGCTTCTTTCTGATGGACTGAAGAGTTCAAACTGCAAGCTGGAGATACTGAAGTTTGTTTGAATCTTATTTTTTGTAATAATTGAATTATTAAAGTCCCTGTAAAGGCAATTCTGAGATTTGTTTCTAAACACATTAGAAATGTTAGAAATGTATTGTTGAAACACATTACAAAGACTGTGAACTATGTAGTACTGAATTCAGAAGTTAGACCGTTAAGAAGTTTTTCACCATTGCTGTGTTCCGGATTTTCTGGGCGGGGTTAAACCGGTGGCTCGATGACGCACTGGAGTCACTGAGCATGTGGCCCTTCCCCCATAACTAGAGTAAAGTCGCAATTTCGCATCAGTTCACCCGCTAGATTGCGAGTTACTGTCAGTACCGTTAGTTCCTACAGCCTACGACTTACAAAACAGCCTACAAAAATAAAAAAAAGACGATCACAAGAAGAGGTGGATTAATTTTGAGAACAGCTACCTTGATGGAGTGCTGACGATCACCACCAACACCTGCCTCTGCAGTGACTTAACACCGGATAGTTTTACAAACTTTCATCGGCAACAACTGGGATTCACTGATAATCCGCTGCAGAATGGGGCCGAACCGACTATCTCCCGCCGCGACCTTCATCCTCCCGTCCCGCAGACATCTGGTGCCGTCGTGACTCGTGAGCTGTACTTGAGTGTTGTTGTTGTCTTGTGTGTTTACGGCTGCTTTCCGCGAGTGGGCATGGTTTTGGCGCCAAACAACGGACACGCCCCCAGCGTTTGAGAGCAGAGAATGCTGCTTATTTTTCAAGATTTCGATAAGATATTTTATGTACTTAGCGGATTTTTTTATGAATCAAATTTGGCTAGTTGGTTAATAACACATTTATCTGTGGTGTGAGAAACTCAGAACACATGTTTAATTTTGACTTTACAGGGACTTTAAAGTTGCACTGCTAAGATTTATTCTTTATGCAATTTCATTGTTTTTCTTCAGATTTTCCACATGTAATCTCACAGCTCAGTGTTGTGAGTGTGTGTCTTCAGCTCTACAATCCTCAAACTCTGTCCTGAGAGAGCTGGATCTGAGTAACAATGACCTGCAGGATTCTGGAGTGAAGCTTCTTTCTGATGGACTGAAGAGTCCAAACTGCCAGCTGGAGATACTTTGGTAAATGGTTTTAAAATAATAAAAGAAATGTTGATATTGATATTTTAAAAGAAATACTATCACAATAAATGGTTTTGTCACGGAACGTGGCATCTGCTCTCAAAGAAATGCCTTAACAAGAGACAAAACAGCATTTTTAAGAACGTGATTTTCCACCCCATATTTAATAATAATAATAATAATAATAATAATAATAACAATACATTTTATTTATAAAGCACTTTATATTTTAAAGAAAATCTTAAAGTGCTACAAAGGCAGGAAAAATAAATAAAGCAGTTAGAGCAATTAAGAATTAAGAATTAAATTAAAAATCAACACAAAAATGCAAACACAAAGCAATTTAAACATTGAAAGACTTTCTAAACAGGTATATTTTTAGTCCCTTTTTAAAAGCACCAGTCGTTTGCCCTCAGTCCTCAGATGTTCAGGGAGGGCATTCCACAGGCGTGGAGCAGCGGCACAGAAGGCTCTGTCCCCAATGGTGCGGGTCTTAATCCTAGCGGGTCTTAAACCGAGCGGGAGCTCCGCTCACACACGCACATTTTACACTCTGCAAACTTAACTCTCACTTACTCAAAATGTTACTAAAACACAGCTTCAACACTCTTAACACGTTATATTACATTTACTTAACTCAGTTTTATATCAATAACGTACCTGAAAAAGGGGAGAAATAATCACAAGAGTGATATGGGTTTTTCCTCACTGAAAACTTTAGTGTTATGAGGAAAAGACCGCGATTTCCCCGGAGAAAGGGGTGGAAGACAAAAGCAATCTTTAGAAATCTAATGTTTAGATATTACTCTTATAAGTTTTACCTTCTGTTCATGTTAGATTTTAACTTTTTAACACAAAAATGAATTGTATCACTCCTTATTACCTTTATCCTTGTTTTTAACTTTAGATATTTTAAGATACTCACATCCTGCTAATTTACTAGAACCTTTTAGCCCATAGTATTTCCTTTAACCTGTCACACTCTCCCCGACAAAATGAATGTCGTCACGACATTACCAACATTCATCTTAAACAGTCTCTTATGCACTGGACCTAGAAAATCATCTTCTGTGAGCCAGTACTTAAGCAGAGGTCACAGGTCACAGCTCAAATACAGTCAACGCATTATCCACAGTCCATATTTGTTGACCAGCTGCAGAGGTGGGTAGAGTAGCCAAAATCTGTACTCAAGTAAAAGTACAAGTACTTACGGAAATATTTACTCAAGTAAAAGTAAAAGTAACAATCATAATAGTTACTTGAGTAAGAGTAAAAAAGTATTGGATGAAAAAACTACTCAAGTAGTTAGTTACTAGTTACTTACGATCTGATTGATTAGAAGCAACCTCTCCATATATATATATAATATACATACAGTCGTGGTCAAAATTGTTGGCACCCCTGATAAATATGATCAAATATGGCTGTAAGAAATAAATCTGCATTGTTTATCCTTTTGATCTATTATTAAAAAAATCAAAAATCTAACAATTCATTGAAGTTAAAGAATTGAAAATGGGGGTAAATCACTTTATGTAATAAATGCTTTTCTCCAAAACAAGTTGGCCTCAATTGTTGGCACCCCTTAAAAATGTTATGAGTAAAATATCTCTGAAGTGTATTCCCATTAATATTGACATTTTTAGCACACCAGGGTGACAAGGAACATGAAATTGTCCGGCTATGACGTCTTGTTTCACAGAAGTATAAATATAAGGAAGCACAAAGGCCAAATTCTTAATCATCCATCACAATGAGTAAAACCTCAGAAAATTGTTCTGATGTGCAGAAAAAGATTGTTGAGCTTCTCAAAATAGAAAGGTGCAGTAGGAAAACAGCTAAAGCACTGAAAACCCCCAATTCCACTATCAGGGAAATAATTAAGAAGATCCAATCAGCTAAAGATGTTATGAATCTGACTGGAAGAGGACGCGTGTCTATATTGTCCTAATGCACGGCGAGGAGAGGAGTTTGAGTGGACAAAGACTCTCCAAGGATCACAGATGGAGAATCACAGAGATTAGTTGAGTCTTGGGGTCAGAAAGCCTAAAAAAAAATCATACATCGCCATATGGGAGGGATTCAAGAAAATCCTTCTCACTCATCCAGAAACAAACTCCAGCATATTCAGTGGTCAGACACAACTGGAACTTCAGACAGGACCTGGTTCTGTGGTCAGATGACCTATAAAAAGAGCTTTTTAGGCAGCAAATCCACCAGAAGGGTTTGGTGCAAACAGGGATAAAAAGTACCCCATGCCCACGGCTAAAAATACAGCTGGATCTTTAACACTGAGGGCCTATTTTTTTGCTGGAGGTCCTGGACATCTTGTTCAGACACATGGTATCATGGATTCTAGCAAATACCAACAGATAAAAAATCAAGAAAATCTAGAAATGCTAGAAATCTTATAATGGGGCGTGGTTGGATCTTCCATCAGGACAAAGATCCAAAACAAACACCAAAATCAACACACAGATGTGTCACTGAACACAAAATGAAGCTTCTGCCATGGCCATCCCAGTCCCCTGACCTGAACCCTATAGAGAATGAGAGGCTGAACTGAAGAGAAGAAGCACCAACATGGATCTGGGAATCTGAAGGATCTGGAGAGATTCTGTATGCAGGAATGATCTCTGATCTCTTGTCAGGTGTTCTTCAAACTCATCAGGCATTAGAGGAGAAGACTCAGAGCTGTTATCTTGGTAAAAGGAGGTTGCAAAAAGTATTTAATAAAAGGGTGCCAACAATTGTGGCCAACGTGTTCTGGAGAAAAGCATTTATTTCATAATGTGATTTATCCCCCATTTTCAATTCTTTTACTTCAACGAAAGGTTAGATTTTTGTGAATTTGTTTAATATAAGATCAAAAGGATAAACAATGCAGATTTATTTCTTACAGCCATATTTCATCATATTTACCAGTGGTGCCAACAATTTTGACCACGACTGTACATATACACACACACAAACATATATACATATACATATATATATATATATATATATATATATACACACACACACACACATATACACATACGTGTGTGTGTGAGTGATTAATGGTTAAACAGTGTAAATTAATGGTGTGCTGGCTAACCAGAGCTCTTTTTAAATAATACTTTGTTCTTATATCTTTATAAGTATGCATTCTTTAGGTAGGAATAAAATACAATCCCTTTTTATTCGTATGCATTTTCTACACTTCAGACAGTCCGGATTTGTGTATAAATGCAAGACGTCACATTAGGCTATTCAATTTGCTTCGTTTTGTGAAAAAAAAGGACATGTAAATGAGCAGATGTGAACGTTTGTTCGTGGACGTGTGTTGTTTGGAGGAAACGATCTTTCATTGCTTGCTTGCACAGAGCACATATGAGGAAAACACTCGGACGGAGTGTGAAATAGCATTACAATAAGGGAGAAGTGCCCATAGTTACCAAATTACCATTAATAGTGTTCAAATATAGGCATCATTGTGACACTTACCGCTACATGTTTTTTCAGGTTAAAGCTGGAATTATTTTATGCTGACTTGATGAGATGTCAGTTTGTTTCGGTGCACACAGCATGCATCGCATTATGAAACTATTCTGTGAAGACTAAACCTGAGGCCACGGGCGATCTGCCTCCCGTAGCTCACACACATCTTCCTCTGCCTCGGCCATCATCTTCCGACTAAACGTGCGCAAATTATAAGCGGGTGATGCGTAGCCACCTCTCGCGGCGCCTCTCTCGCGTTTGCGAGACTTACGAACAAGTCATTATTTGACAGTAGCGGAGGAACGCCACCGAATGTAACGAAGTAAAAGTACAGTTTTTACACAAGAAATGTACTCGAGCAAGAGTAAAAGTACCCAACTTTAAATATACTCTAAAAGAACTAGTTACCCAAAAAATGTACTCAAGTAAATGTAACGAACAATTGCGGTTGTGGCTGGATACTGTACAAGGAAGGGCTACCAAGCTGATCATAGTTGATACGTCTTGGAGGGTGTCTTTCCCTTTGTGGCCGCTGGTAGGCTGGGTCCTCAGGTTCATCAACAGTCGTTAATGAAGGAAAAGCCCTTGGTGGACGATCATCAGGCAGATTTTCATCAGGCAAGTTCATCTCTTCAGCAGGTAGGTCTTTAATGGTTGTTGTCTCATCCAACTGCTTCTCAACAAGGAGCTGTGCTGGTAGCATATCAGGAACTGACACTACAACTGTCTCTTTCCGTGGTGGAGACCTGTGTGCTGACTCTCTCGTTGGTTCAGTGTAGGTGGGGACCGGTAGCAGCTCATGATGAAGGTCATACTTATCCCCGCTGTCTTCATCAGAGTCGAGAGACTGTGATGCAGGCTGATGTTTCCTTTTGTTCTTACTTTTGTCTTTGTTAGTCATTTCTGGTTGTGTCTCAAAAGGTAAGTGGTCACAGGACATGAGCAGATTCCTGTGCAGAACTCTGGAGTGTCCTCTACCCTTTTCTGGTCTCACTTCATAAATTGGCAGGTCTGAACCCATTTGTCTCACTACTGTGTGAATGATATCTTCCCAATAGTTACAGAGTTTACCTGGTCCTCCTCTTGGTGTCAGGTTTTTAATCAGAACTCGCTCGCCAGGCTGTAGCACTGCACTCCTAACTTTGGTGTCATAGGCAAGGCAAGGCAAGGCAAGTTTATTTATATAGCACATTTCATACACAATGGCAATTCAAAGTGCTTTACATGAAAATGAAATTAAAATAGTGATAAGAATTAAGAATACCACGTGTAAGACTTAAAAATAAAACAGGATAATTAAAAACAGTTGTAAAGAGAATTTTTAAAATAAGAAGACAATAGAAATATATAGTTGTAAAGATATTTAAAAGAATAAAATTATTACAGTGTATATATAGATAAAAAATAAAATAAAAATAAAAATTAAGATGATGCATAGATTAGAATAGGTGCAATCAGTCGGACGTACAGTGGCACAGTGCTCATTCAGTAAAGGCACAGCTGAACAGATGTGTTTTGAGTCTAGATTTGAATGTGGCTACTGTTGGAGCACATCTGATCTCTTCTGGAAGCTGGTTCCAGCTACGGCTGGCACAATAGCTGAGCAGACTCTCCTTTCTTTGAGTGAACTCTTGGTATTTCTAGCTGACTTGATCCTGATGATCTGAGTGATCTGTTGGGTTTGTATTTAATCAGCATATCTGCAATGTATTGAGGTCCTAGGTCATTGAGTGATTTATAAACAAGTAATAATACTTTAAAATTGATCCTAAATGTAACTGGAAGCCAGTGTAACGACCTGAGGACTGGCGTGATATGGTCATATTTTCTTGTTCTGCTCAGAATCCTGGCAGCAGCGTTCTGTATGAGCTGCAGCTGTCTAATGGTCTTTTGGGAAGGCCGGTTAGAAGACCATTACAATAGTCCACCCTGCTGGTGATGAAAGCGTGAACGAGTTTCTCTAAGTCTTGCCTGGAAACAAAGCATCTAATTCTTGCAATATTTTTCAGATGATAGTAAGCTGATTTAGTTATTGCTTTGACATGACTATTGAAACTCAGGTCTGACTCCAAAATCACACCAAGATTCCTGACTTGATTTTTGTTATTAGACCTTTTGTCTCAAGATATTCGTTCACCTTGAGAATTTCATCTTCGTTTCCAAATGTAATGATTTCAGTTTTGTTTTTGTTTAACTGGAGATAGTTTTGGCTCATCCAACTGTTAATTTCATCAATGCATTTGCACAGGAGTCAATGGGGCTATAGTCATTAGGTGATAGTGCTAAGTAGATCTGGGTGTCGTCAGCATAGCTGTGGTAAGCCATTTGGTTCTCTCTCATTATTTGGCTCAGTGGCAGCATGTACAGGTTGAATAGGAGTGGTGCTAGAATTGACCCTTGTGGGACTCCGCCGTCATGGATGTCCAGTCAGACTTATGGTCACCTATACTCACATAATAACCTCTTCCTTCTAAGTACGACCTGAACCATTTAAGGACCATCCCAGAAAGTCCGACCCAGTTTTCCAGCCTGTCAAGAAGTATGTTATGGTCAACAGTGTCAAATGCGGCACTGAGGTCGAGTAGCACCAGAATTGATGTTTTGCCTGTATCTGTATTGAGGCGAATATCATTTATGATCTTTATGAGCGCTGTTTCTGTGCTGTGATGTGGTGGAAACCAGATTGAAAATTGTCAAAGTATCCGTTTGAGCTTAAGAATTTGTTCAGCTGACTGAAGACAACTTTTTCAATGATCTTGCCTATGAAGGGAGATTTGAGATTGGTCGGTAGTTGTTCAATATGGAGTTATCCAGATTTCTCTTTTTCAGAAGAGGCTTAACTACTGCGGTTTTAAGGGAGTTTGGAAAATTCCCATTGAGAAGTGATGAGTTTACCACTTCTAGCAGATCTGCTTCTAAACAGTTAAACACACTTTTGAAAAAGAAGTGGGAGTGTGTCAAGGAGGCAGGTTGATGTTTTAAGGTGCTGCACCGTTTCTTCTAAAATTTTATAATCAATTGCTTCAAAATCAGACATAGTAACTTTCCGAGGTTGTGGTCTGATCTGACTGACCCCAAAGCAACTCACGGATGTGCTGATCGCCTTCCTGATATTATTTATTTTCTCTGAGAAGAAGGAAGCAAACTCACGGCATTTGCTGTCAGAGAGCATTTCACTGGGAATGTGACTCGGTTGGTTTGTCAGTCTCTCTACAGTAGCAAAAAGAGTGCGCGTGTTGTTTATGTTTCTGTTTATAATATTTGAGAAGAAGGTCTGTCTAGCCTTGCCTAGTTCCACATTGAAATCATGAAGGCTGTCTTTATAGATGTTATAGTGGATTATAAGTTTTGTCTTCCGCCACATGCGTTCAGATTTCCTGCATTGTCTTTTCATTATTTGCACTGCCGTTGAGTTTCTCCAAGGTGCTTTCTGTCTTCCACTCTTTTTCTTGACTTTCTCAGGAGCAATATTATCAATTACACTCTTAACTTTTGAGTTAAAGGAGTCAAGGAGAGAATCAACAGAGTCTGCAGATATGCTTGGTGTTAGAGATATAGCCTTCATAAATAGCTCACTAGTGTTCTCATTTAAGCTTCTCTTTTTGACAGCGACAGATCTAGCTTCAATGGCAGGAGAGATTGAAATATCAAAGAAAATACAGAAATGATCAGACAATGCTACATCTTTAACAACAATTGATGAAATGTTTAGACCCTTGCTGATAAGTAAGTCTAGAGTGTGTCCACGATTGTGTGTGGGACCATGTACATGCTGTGTCAAATCAAAAGTGTTAATAACAGTCATGAGCTCTTTTGTTGTACTGGATTCAGCATTGTCTATGTGAACGTTAAAATCCCCAGCAATGGCAAAACAATCAAACTCTGAGGAGATTATTGATAACAGCTCTGTAAAGTCCTCAGTAAAGGATGGAGAGTATTTTGGAGGCCTGTAAACAATGATAAGCAGGATCGTGGAGCACCTTTTAACACAATACCCAGATATTCAAAAGACAGATAGTCACCAAATGACACTTGCTTACATTGATAGACATCTTTAAAAGAGCAGCAATACCCCACCTCTTCTAAACGCTCTGGACATACTCATAAAAGTAAAGTTAGGAGGAGCTGTTTCATTGAGGACTGTTGCACTGCAGTTTTCTTCAAGCCAAGTTTCATTTAGAAGCAAAAAATCTAGGTTGTTTGTGGTTATTAAGTCATTGACTAGAAATGATTTGTTCTTAAGTGAGCGGATATTTAAAAGTGCTAACTTAACAGTATTAATTTTTTCCCCCACAGTAATCTTAGTTTGACATGTAATAGGCAGCAGATTAGATGGGTTTGCTATACAGTCTGAGAAGGTCTTACACTTTCTATCACGTAACAGAACTGAAATAGAGAAAGAGACAGGCACACTGGGTTCCGCTCGTTCTGTAAACATTTGATAAAGTTACTGTTATCATGGCGGGGACCCAACACACATCACTGAGAGCTGGTATCAGTTGTTTTGGGTTCACCTACAACAGATGGAGGAGGGTGTTGGCCCTGGCGTTGTGACCGAAGAAATCTCACAGGAGGAGGCTGAGAGCGAGCTGGGCCCACAGGCTTTGATGGTTGTGGGGCTCGGCGCTCTTTGGTTGATATCTGGGGGCTCGCAGAAATCGAGTGTGATAGTCTGGTTCCAGCATAGACCATTTGCTCCATTCTCTCTGAGAAGCTCAGAAGCGGGGATGCTGGTGAGAGGGATAACATGTCTGGTGAGGGTGGCTGTTGTTCTGGTGTTATCGGAGGCTGAATTATGTTATCATCCATTTCATGGAGTGACTTAGACATTTCATGCAGTTTCCTGTTCAGACTAGTCATAAAGCGTAACAGTTCACTAGTCTGACCCCCTTAGAGCCCACCCTTTCACCTCCACAGTATGGGCAGAGATGTTACTGTTCAGTCCCTCAATCTGTGTTAGTTCTAATATGTCACAGTCTGTCTGTGGTGAGCACTGTGGGCGGGACTCAGATGGGAGTGTGTCCGTGAGCAGTGGCTGTTGTGGCTGCGTGATGTTATCAGTGTCCTTGTGGAGTGTGTCAGCTGCATGTCCATTCAGATGCTGAAATGAAGTCCTGTAGTCGTCCATAGTCTGTTCAGGTGTGTGTGTGCCATTCAGGTCGAGTGAGTTAGCACACACAGCTGAGGGATGGTGTAGGGAAAAGTGAATATTGTCCTTTAGCACTCTTGCACCAAGTTTGTTTGGGTGAAGGCCATTTGATGTAAACAATTGTCTCTGGCTCCAGAATAGATTAAAGTTGTCGATGAAGTTCACTCCTTTATGTTGCAGGTTTTTGCAGCCATGTATTAAGCCCAAGTAACCGTGAAAACCTATTTGTTCCTCTTGCTGGAAGTGGTCCACTGATGAGCGGTTGAACTTTTAGTTTTCTAAGTGTTTCAAAAGTACATTGAAATCCCTCTTAATGAGTTCTGACTGCTCTCTCTGAATATCGATTTTCCCCACATGAATGACAAGTCGATTTGCAGTCTTATGTTTCATCAGAATGTTCTGAATTTCCCTGTTTACGTCAGAAACTGTAGCTTGTGGAAGGCAGCATGTAGTTGTATCCCTGCTGCTAATGTTTCTGACTGTGGAGTCCCCCACTATCAGAGTCCTGGGCTCGGCTGCACTCTGAGCTGAGTGCCGCTGTCTGCTCGACCTTGGCGCCTGTTGGTATCAGTGTTAGCTGCGGGCTGATCGATCTGTGTTCGTTTACATTCATCACATTTGGGATTCATCACCCACATTCATTAATACTTCAAATCTGTTTTCAAGTTGTATAGTTGGTGGTAGGAAATCAGCATTTGCAATCCTTGTGTCTGGGGTAGAGCATGCTAATGTTGCAGTATGTGGCCTTCGTGACAATCTGATGTCTCGGGTCCCTTTGGGTCTTGCTCCCTGTTTGTGCCATCGATTAGTGTGTTGATCAGTTATTTGTTTCCCCTGTTGGGTAGCACTATGTTTATGGGACTCACCGGCAGTGTGCTGAGGCGTTCATTTTGAAGCTCTGTGTGATTCGTCTGGTTCGGTGGTTCCGCAAATAACTTTGTTTCAAGAACTGCAATCCTCTGTAAAAGTCTGTGGCAGTTTGTGCAGCAAGTAGATTCTAGAGGAGGCATTTTCATAGTACTTCTTACTTCTTCAGCATTTTTCTGAGCACTTTCATTTGCAATGGCATATGCTTCCTCCATCCCCTGTTTCCATTTCTCCACGACTTCTGTGTCTCAGTTAGTGTCTTTAACATTTGCAACAAAGTTCTGTTCATTCGTTCCACTTGACCGTTACCCATTGGGTGATAGGGTGTTGTTCTGGACCCTGCCATGCCACTGAGTTTCTTTAACTAATGGAACAACTGATTTTCAAACTCTCCCTTGGTCATGGTGGATGCGGACGGGAACTTCAGATGAGATTTGCAGCAGTTTTCCTGACTTTGACGTGGTGGCATAGGCTTGCGTGAAACGTGTAAAATGATCAACAATAACGAGGATGTACTCGTATCCGCCTTTGCACCTGTCAAGATGGAGGAAGTCTATGCATACCAGTTCAAATGGCTGTGTTGTCACAATGTTTGTCAGAGGAGCTCTTATTTCATGGTTTGGCTTTTTCTGTTTGACACAGCTACAAGTTTTAGTCACATAGTGCTCAATGTCAGATTGCATATATGGCCAGTTAGGCGGTCACGTACTAGTGATACAGTGCGGTCAGTACCTTGGTGTCCCATGTTATTATGTAACTCTTTCATCACTTTCCCTTTGTACTGCTCTGGTAGAACTAACTGTTTGCGGGCTGTACTGATTCTGTACAGAATGCCATCACTGTATATTGTCAATTTGTCCCATTCTCGGAATAGGCATTTTGTCTTTGGACAAGATTCTTTTTGCTCCTTAACTGGCGGTTTGGAACCAGACAATTTGAAATCGAGCACAGGACGGATGATGGGATCAGCTTTTTGTGCTTCTCTTATCTCATCTTTTGGAATTGATCTGATTGATGCAACGGTTGTCTCACCCTCAACTGATACCGACATAGATGCAGCTGAGAGTGACCACGTAGCAACAGACTCTTTCTGTACCTCAACTGCTTGTATCGTGGCGGTAATAACGTCTGGTGGAAGCTCTTCAGAACATTCTCTCATCAGTGACTCTACATCCAGTGGCATCCTTGACAGAGCATCGGCATCACTGTTCTCTCTGCCCAGTCTGTACTTGATTGTAAAGATCAGCTAATTCTGCGACCCACCTGGAAGTGGTTGCGTTCAGTTTTGCAGTAGACAGTATGTAGCTGAGCGGATTGTTATCGCTATACACAGTAAATGTCGGCGCATAGTATAAATAATCACGGAACTTATCAGTGATTGCCCATTTTAGAGCTAAAAATTCTAGCTTACCAGAGTGATAGTGATAGTTCTTTTCAGCTGCTGTTAATGTTCGAGACCCATAAGCAATGACCCTAAGCTTCCCATCTTGCTTTTGATAAAGAACTGCTCCCAAGCCTTGGTGTGACGCATCAGTGTGTACAACAAATGGCTGGGTGAAATTAGGGTAACCTAAGACTGGTGGGTGAAGCAAACATTCAATCAAATGTTCAAGTGACTGTTGGTGCTGGTCAACTCCACAGGATCACTATGTCTTCCCAAATAACGTGACTTACTTTCTTTGTTTTAGTTTTCCGTGGGTGGTCAGGAACTTTCTCTGAATCTGCTTTCAGGAGGTCATACAGACAGCTGGCCTTCCCGGAAAAGTCTTTGATGTACTGTCTGTAGTAAGTGAGTAACCCAAGCATTTTTCTGAGCTGGCCCACTGTCTCTGGTCTGATTTCTTTCAATGCGGATGTCACACTTGCATCATTCACATGGCTGTTGAAAGTTTTACTGAAAACTAGTGTGTCGTCCAGATAAGGAATGCAGATGTCATCCCGGAGCCCTTCCAGACATTCCTCCATACAACGCTGAAAAGCTGCAGGTGCGTTCATGAGACCGAATGGTATGCGTATCCATTCATAGAGTCCCCACGGGGTCACAAATGCTGTCAGTGGTCTGCTTTCTTCAGAGATAAACCCCTGGTGATACGCTTTTCCCTGATCTAAGGGGGAGAACCAGGAATTACCACCAAAGCTGTCCAGGATGTCTTGGACCCGAGGGATTGGCTGGCGGTCGGGATGCGTCTTTCGGTTCAGCTCTCTGTAATCTATACACAACCGGAGGGTCCGTCTTTTTCTAACACACACAACAGGTGAAGAGTATGAAGAGTTTGAATTCCAAACCCAGCCTTGAGCTATAAGGTCATGAAGGTAACCTTTCATCTCCTGATACAGTGGTCTGGGTACTGACATGTATGTGCGATTGACTGGTTCCGAGTCCTTGAGAGAAATAGTCATTTCCAATCGTTCAATGCAGCCTATGTCATTGTCTGATCTGGAGAAGGAGTGACACTCTTCTCTAAGCATTTTTCTAACTACCTCTCTCTGCTCTTCGGCTAAGTGACTTAACTCTACCGGTGGATCCCACTGTTCACTAAAATTACATGGGGTTTGAACGCTGGTATGATTCACTGTGGCTGAGGTGACAGCTTTTTTAAAGACTTGGGCAGGCAACACAGTCAGAATGGTTTGTACTGTACCGATTATTGTGCGTCCTAGCAGGGCAATGTGGTGGTCAGAGGGGTTAGAGACATCAAGCATAATGACTGGACAAACACCTTTCCTGACTCTGACTAATGTGTCAAAGAACTCAAGTCCATCTGGCCACTGAGGTTCAAGGTCTGGCTGAAAAAGCATTGTCGTGTCCTCTTTGAAAGGCTGGGAAGCTACACGGCACTCAATCTGAATACTACTGTGTTTTGGTGCAGCAGCCTTCTTTTCCTTTATTTTCACCCCATATTCATCTGTCTGTTCTGCGCTAACAGCCTGTATAAAAGCGCTCACCTTGTTTCTTTTAAGGCTTGGAAAAGCTTTTCTCACTGTACTGTACCGTTTAGTCTTTTCGGTCCTTGCCAGGATGTGCTCGATAACATTGAAACCTATGATGGGATGAGACAGGTGACAACCTTTCATTACCAGCACTGGGATGATCAGTTCTTTTGTTTGCTCAGTTTCAGAGGCTAGCCGAAAAGTTGTCTCAATCCACCCCAGGTACGGCATTTCAGTCCCATTTGCTGCAGTCAATCTTAGATCATCAGGTGAGTCCAGGATCTCTGAAACATCCCTCAGCCTTGAGTTTGGGAGGGATTCCTCTTTCCATCGTTCATCAATGACTGAAACCTGAGAGCCTGTGTCCAATAGAGCTTGGAGGTGTTGGTGTTTCAGGTGACACTCAACAAGGCACTGTCTGCCGACTAACGAGGTGACCTTATGGGGGTGGCAAACCTGTGCTAGAGATCGCAAAGAGTGGGCATTTTCCTCTGTGCAGGATAGCTTTTCATTGGTAGAGTCATCTTTCAGGTGAGTGCATTTTCCTTATGTTTGGTCCAATGTTGGTTTTGACATGACTTGGAACAATACAATACTCTTTACATGATGAACATTGTTTCAGGTTCTCAAGTGAATCTTCTCTGTCACAATTTGCACATTTCTGGGACTTTGCGATAGCTATGGTTAACACTCGTCCCTCAGCGGTAACCCTTTCCCGTTTAAAGGGGCCTCTCTTGATGGTCTGACTCCCCGTATTTTACATCCAGCTTGAAAATGTTCTCCACTCCCACATCGGAAGCAGTGTGTGCATCATTCACCTGTTCTGGCCTGCTGGCAGACAAAACACCTCCTTGTAGCTTGAGCAGAGCGGTTTGTATACCAATTAGGAGTATATTGATGCTGATCAGGTGCTTGGGGCTGACTATAGTTGCTGTAATACTGCTGCTGGGGCAGCGGTGGCTGGGGTTCCCTATCTGGCCTCCTAACTGGAGGTGGGGCATAAGCATAAGGCTGTGACTGAAATATAGGCTGCTGTAATGTCTCCTTAATCTGAGCTATCTCTGCACTGAGACCTTTTAGAGAAGCTACACCAGTCTTAAGTTCAGCTAACTCTGTTAATAGTTCTGCAGGTATCTTAGCTTTGACTTCCTTCACAGAACACTTTGTGGATGGCGTATCTTCTGACTGGACTACACTTACAGTTGTAGCAGGCTGTGAGGCATTAAACCGATTTTTGTTTTGTCTTTCTATTTCGTTAGCACAAGCAATGTTAAGCTTCTCTAACAAAACCTCATCTGATATTTCACTATCTAGCAGGAGGGACTGCATATCTATCCTTATACTGTCACTCTGGAGACCTGTAAGGACGGTGTGTAAACACATGCGCTGGACCAGCGCAGGGTCATAAGTCCTGATTCTGACTCCTGGGACGCAAACAGTACTTTGCCTCAAATCGAAGGCAGCGCATCAGGAAGCTTTGAGGGGTCTCCTTGCAATGCTGTGATTCTGAAGTTAGCTGTTTGTAAAGCTCTGTTGCGCTCTTCTCTTGAAAGTGGGAGCGCAGGATGCATCTAAGAGTTAGCTGGGGTTTACCTTCCAAGTAGCTGCGGAGCTGTGAGCCTGGAGAAATAGCCCTGATTACCGCATCTACAATCTCTACCTCAGGATAACCTCTGTTAAGTCCATTCACAATCTGATGGGCAAGGCTGGAAAAAATAAGTTTCTCTTTCTGGCCCGGTTCACCTATCTGCCCAGAAATTTTAAACTCTTTGCGCCAGTATTGACTGGGCTGTGGCTGAGCGCTGGGTGGGGGCTGCATGCTCACCTGAGAATGGACTGGGGTTTGGGGTTGGCACAGAGAATCACTGATCATTGTATTGAATGCAATAATCTGCTCAGTTTTCACTCCTTGTTGTGAAGTTACAGCTTTCGGTTCCTCTGTTCTGCGATGTGCTCCTGTTGTTTCCATGTCATGTTCAGTTTGCTCTGTTTTGTTATCCATGCCGCTTATCATCTCCTCCATCTTGTCTTGAAGTAGCAACAATTCCGACATGCCGTCATCTTCTAACTCCGCCAATTCCTCTCTTTCAATGCACATCATAACAAGAGTCATCAATGATATGCGGGATTTGTCTTGAACATTTCTTCTTCTCTGATATGCCAAGGAAATCACATATCTCTAGTAACTTGTCTTTAGTCATGGTGTGCAATTTCCCTAATAACTTGGCTGAGGACTTACTGTCTCTGATGACCTCTAAATGGCCTCAGTTGACACGTACTTAACCACCAGGATCCAGGTCCCTTCGCACAGCAACACTTTCCTCCTTGCCTGGGTTATTATTGGGGGATTTAGCTGGCTCGGAATTCAGTATATGGCCACCGGACATCTGAACAGCAATCCCAGCGGTGCCTCCAAATGTTACACCCCTGAAAAAGGGGAGAAATAATCACAAGAGTGATATGGGTGTTTCCTCACTGAAAACTTTAGTGTTATCTCTTTTTGCAACAATAATACATTTCAAAGATCAACAGATAATAGTAGCTTTGTTGGGAATAGAGCTTATTCAAGTCACAACAGCTATTCACTGGAATATACTCATTTTTTTAATATGACTTTAGCTCCGCAAACCATGACTACATTTACCACAAATGTCAATAAAGTGCTTGAAACTCATTATGCAAATAACACCACACAATAGATTATGAACCGCATGTCTGTTAATTCACAATTGACATAAAATGGCAGCTGCTCTCGTTACGAAGCTATTTTCTCCGTAACGAGCGGGAGCTCCGCTCACACACGCACACTCTGCAAACTTAACTCTCACTTACTCAAAATGTTACTAAAACACAGCTTCAACACTCTTAACACGTTATATTACATTTACTAAACTCAGTTTTATATCAATAACGTACCTGAAAAAGGGGAGAAATAATCACAAGAGTGATATGGGTTTTTCCTCACTGAAAACTTTAGTGTTATGAGGAAAAGACCACGATTTCCCCGGAGAAAGGGGTGGAAGACAAAAGCAATCGATCACGGGCGCATAGATTACGATCACTTTGGCGATCACAGATTAACACTTTTTACCCTTAAATCTGGCACAACAACATGAAGTAATTAATATAATGTTTAGATATTACTCTCATAAGTTTTACCTTCTGTTCATGTTAGATTTTACCTTTATCCTTATTTTTAACTTTAGATATTTTAAGATACTCACATCCTGCTAATTTACTAGAACCTTTTAGCCCATAGTATTTCCTTTAACCTGTCACACATGCTGAGATCTGTGGAGTAATGAGTTTTTAAGATAGGTGGGAGCTTTGCCATGGATGCACTGATGTGTGAGGAGGAGGAAACTTTATCTGTGATCTTAGCAGAAAAAGGAAGCCAAAGTAGAGACAGAAAAATTTACACACTCTCATCAGGATCCTAGCGGCACTGTTCTGTATGTGCTGGAGTTTCAGGATGCTCTTGCTTGGAATCTCAAAGAGAAGAGCATTACAATAATCCAGTCTGGAGAAGACAAAGGCATGAACGAGGTTTCTCAGCATCAGGAAGGGTGAGTGAGGGGCGGAGCCTGGCTATATTCCTGAGGTGACAAAAAGATGTTTTGCAAAGATATTTAATGTGGGCCTCAAAGGTTAAGTGTGGATCAAACCTAACACAGAGATTGGTGACTATGAATGATAGAGGAATGTCCTGGCCAGAAAATGTAATACAGGTTATGGTGGATGATCTGATCTGATGAGGGGAACCAATGAGGATGGCTTTTGTCTTAGAGCTGTGGATATTTATACCGATATCCATATTTTCAGTGTTGAGAAATGCAGTGTCGAGCATAAGTCTGAGAAAAATATTGTTGGCGTGGAGGGATGGCAATGGACTATATGACGATTGAATTTGCTGATCTTAACTAAGAACTACAACTGTAAAATGTTGCAGTTGTCAAATACATATATTTTAATGCATGGTTTGCTTCCGATAGCACTTAACAAGCTAATAACGGCTAATAATCTCAGCCAGGGTTCTAAATTAACACCACATGCCAAATGGTGATTATATGAATTAATGTTACTCAACATCTGGCTGGCAATTATTTAATGAATTCTACCAATACATGTTTGAGACAATGGCTTAGTATGAATTTTGAAGGTTGTGAGGTTTACACAGAGCAGCTCATGATTCTGATTTCAGTGCTTTAGAGTGGCTCGAGTCACAGTAAATCTGTGGTCTCAAACTCAGATCCTAGAGGGCTACTGTCCTACAGAGTTTAACTCCAAAAACTCTGCCTAAGGCTACAACTACATTCATCCAGATACAATTAAAGCAGCTTTTTCGTTTCAAAACACTCTCTGTCCACACTAGCGTTTTCAAGGGTTTTCCAAAAGTTTCTTGTCCACACTAAAACGCTGGAAAATGCTAAATTCACCTTACTGCGCATACATAAACCCTCATAAAAGCTCACTAAGAGGATACAGACGGATAAAGACATAATAAAGTTATCCCACTATTTTTCTTTTGCAGGATAATTTTATTTAGCAAAATATATCACCATTCACTGATGTTGCACATATCATACTCACCATTACCTTTGGTCTAAAACACAACTGCTCTCATGTTTTGCTGCAGGAGAGCAAATGCAAATTTTCTGTCATCGTTACAGGACTGTGATATGAAGAGTGTGCAAATGACATATCTTAGTGAAATTGTAAGTGTGTGAAAGTGAATAGCACATAACTGGTACAATACCTGTATAAACATGACTATCTATTGGTTAGGGCTCTGACTCTGACCAGCTGATAATACCTAGAATATAAAAATCAACTGCTTGTGGTCGATCCTCTGGAACAGTCTTTCTAGCATTGTTCGGAAAGCAGACACACTCTGTCAGTTTAATTCTAGACTAAAAACACATCTCTTTTCTATGGCATACACATAAAACACTTTTTCAATTAAATGATTATTAGGCTGCATTATCTAGATCAGCCGGAACCGGGAACACTTCCCATAACACCTGATGTGCTTGTTACATCATCAGAAGAATGGCATCTACGCTAATGTAAGTCTCTGTTTTATCACGAGGTCTACTGCAGTCAGCCGGATCTAGGCTGTATCCAGATCAGATGGTAGACCTGCACCCAGATGTGACCAACACATGACCCTGAAGTGTCTGCAGAGACCGTGTCATTTAGACTCTTCCTTAAGCTGCCTCATCGACAGGGCATCCTCAATAAACCTGTCTCCGGCGGGATGACTCCGATTGTTTGAATATTACACTATAGTAATTGTTTAATCAATACGGCATCCTCAATAAAACCTGTCTCCGGCGGGATGACTCCGATTGTTTGAATATTACACTATAGTAATTGTTTAATCAATACGGCATCCTCAATAAAACCTGTCTCCGGCGTAATGACTCCGATATTTCAAATAATTTATTTTTAATAATTATTTAATCGATACATCATCCTCAATAAACCCGTTCTGCGGCGTGTTGCCTCAGATCTTTCGAATATTCAGATCGATTATGACCTCTGACCTTTAAAATTGCCAGAATAATAATAATACGCTGTTTGTTAATTGGCCAGAGGAGAACTGCCCCCCCGACTGAGCCTGGTTTCTCCCAAGGTTTATTTTTCTCCATTAGGTCTCCTGATGGGGTTTGGGTTTCCTTGCCACTGTCGCCTCTGGCTTGGCTTGCTCAGTTGGGGAAAAACTATTTTTCAAATATATTTCAAAATAAATCTAATTATTAAACTAAATTAACCATATAGACCAAATTACTGATCTAAAGCCCACATTGTTACTGTATGATAATCAAAATATATTGTTATTTTTCAGATTTACTATTTTTCAGTTTAACACTGTGAAGCTGCTTTGAAACAATCTGCATTGTTAAAAGCGCTATATAAATAAAGTTGTCTTGACTTGACGAGGCATCTCACAAGATGAGACAAGATTTGGTTCATGAGATGAAACAAGATTTTTGCACAGTATTTTTAAGAATCTTTAATGACAATATTCATGACTGGAAAAATAGTCTGCAGGAGCATTTTGACATGATTTAACTCATCATCTTAATGAATATGATTTCAGTTCTACTTTCCGTGAATTAATTATCAAAATGCATTGAAAGACAACAATACTCAAGCTCTGTGAAAGGTTTTGATACAAACTCAACTGCCACAAAGGACTGGCTTCTCTCCTGTACCGTTTCTTCAGACCTTACAGTGCATGAATTAAGAGGTTCCAGAATTTCTGATTGAGGCTTTGTGTGACCTCCTAATTGAACTCTTTTCCACAAATTGAACATAGAAATAAAAATGTATAAATAACAAAAATAAATAAGTATTTTCTTAGTCTTATTGTGCAAACAATAAGTGCAACCATAATCAAAGTATTCTCACAATATTCAAAGTGCAGAGACCAGAGCTTAGAAGTGGTTACAACTACACAGCCCAGCCTAACATAGGTTTGATATTGGGAGACAGGCTATTGAATGTAGCCTAATTTGCATGCATAAGGAGTTCATGTTTTACTTAACTTTTTTTACTTTAACTTTACACATATTCTGTGTATACTGCAAAAAAATGCTCTTCTTACTTAGTCATTTTTCTTGTTTCCAGTTCAAATATCTACAAATTCTTAAATCAAGATTCATTTACTAGATGAGTAAAATGACATGAGATATTTTTCTTGTTTTCTGGGGAAAAATATCAAAATGAGTTTTTTGAAACAAGCAAATTTTCTGCCAATGGGGTGAGAAAAATTATCTTATTTCTGTTTGAGACAGGAGCAAGAAACAAGATTTCAATCAGAAACAAGATTACTTTTCTCACCCCATTGGCAGATAATTTAGCTTGTTTTCATCTAGTAAATGAATCTTGATTTAAGAATGTTTAGATATTTGGACTGGAAACAAGAAAAAATTAAGTAAGAAGAGCATTTTTTCAGTGTATAGGAGTGCGGTACATTTATCAGATGCTCACCCTTATTTACACTGCACACATCTGCACCACATTACGGCTATGACACGGCCACCAGAGCTGATCAAGGCCATTCTTGTCGATGCTTGTGTTACCAGTGAATCCTCTGCCATGGTATTGTCATTCATCTTGCCCATCACATGATCAGTGAACTGTGATTCTATGCTAATTTCACCCTCATGCTCCATCATGCGGACATCACACTGCGTTTTTTAAACTCAACAATAAATTTTGTCACATTTGAATATTGCAAGATCTCATGGAAACCAAAACATAGTGTGGATAAGGTCTGAGTCTAGTAATCTTGAAGACTTTAATTTAGCTGGATCAGGTAGGGTGGAGCTAAACTCTGCAGAGCAGTGGCCCTCCAGGAGCTGAGTTTGAGTCCACTGCAGTAAATGCTGCTGCACATGAACTCCTGCAAGTGAGTTTGGGGTAATCATATCATGGCATTAGACATGCAATGTACCAAATAAGCCTAATATGCTGCACATTACTTTTTAATGTTGTTAACAATGATGTTAATGTTTCTTGTCATATTCAATTACAAATTAAATAAATTCTGTATTTTTAATTCAAAACAATGCAAAAAAAAATATTTACTGGAAATTACTATTTAAGTTGTTTTAACACAGTTACAAATGAATGATACCTAATAAATGGCTGAATAGGTATAAATGTTCAAGTCATTTGGACTGTTGCTGTGTGTGTTTGTAGGTTGTCTGGCTGTATGGTGACAGAGGAAGGCTGTAGGTATGTGTCTTCAGCTCTGAGTTCAAACCCCTCACACCTGAGAGAGCTGGATCTGAGCTACAATCATCCAGGAGATTCAGGAGTCAAGCTGCTGTCTGAAAAACTGGAGGATCCCAACTGTACACTGGACAAACTCAAGTATGTGAAGCAGGAAGATTTTTAATTACACAACTCCACAACAGCATTACCATCTTCACTTATTGCAAAACAGTTTGAATGCATTTCTAATACAAAAGATCTTATTGATAATTAAGGTTTAGCTCTAATTATACTATTGAAAGCTTCATTCTGGTTGATGAACTTTCTACTGTGTAATTATTTTCCAATAAAAAACCCACAGCTAAAGTAGTTCCAGTCATGTCTTGACTACATTACAGTTTCATATCACTGTCAAATGATTTCACATATTTAAGCCTCAACAGCAAAAAAAAAAAAAAAAAAAAAAACACTGACCAAAATAAATAAATATAATAAACAATAAGATAAAAATTACAAACTATCTCTGTAAGAGCCACATTAAGACTAATTCTGTCAGGATCACTATTGTCAAAGTGATAGACAATTAGCATATCAGCAGTGATAAACAGAGCCAATATTAAAATGTACAACCTAATTCAGGAATTTAGTCTGATTCAAGGGAAATCAGATGCCAAATCCTGACTGGACAAAATGAGGAGCTGGGGATGGAGGAGGAGAATTAGCTCAGAAGAAATGCAATAGCAGATGATGGTACTGAAGGAGCTTATATGCATGCTGGCATTGTATTCCTATAGGTAGAGATCAGCTGACAGTCAGCGCAGATGTTATGGTGGTAAATTTGATGTAACACCCATGACAGATTCTGGTGCAAATCTATTTAATGGCCAAAAATTCGTAAAGTTCTTGTAAAGTACGTGACATAATTGCTGTGCCTTATTCAGTGAGGATTTAAATATATATGTATAAAATTAAACAGTGCGTCCTTCCTTAACCATAGCGTTACGTAAAGCACCAAAACTTCAAAGGAACTATATTTGAAAATAGACTTCTGAGTAATACTGAAGATATTATTATAAATCACAGCAACACCTCCCTCTGTGCCTTTCAGATGCGGCTTGTGTTTATAACAGTAATCTTCGGGTGGACTCATTTAAAGTAATGTAATCATCAGGTTTCAGCCAGGTTTCTGTCAAACACAGCACATCAAAATTATGACATCTAGCTGACAGTTGGTTACGCCAGTCCGTCTGCTTCCTGACCTGGACCCCAATTAGTCATGGTTCAACTCTAAGACTGTGTCAGATTATTAGATAAAAATTCAAGGAAGGATGAATAACATATCTTTTAACAGGTCAGGTCTGTCCAAAAGCTTTTCCAATTGTCTATGAACCCTATGTTATTCTGCAGACAGTGTGTGTGTGTGTGTGTGTGTGTGTGTGTGTGTGTGTGTGTGTGTGTGTGTGTGTGTGTGTGTGTGTGTGTATGAGTGAATGTGTGAGTGTTTGTGTGTCAGAGAGAAAGTGTGTTGTAATATTCTGTTTTCACTCTACATATTGCCACTTGGGCAACTCATCTCCAGACACAACGTTAATTTTCATTTCTATGCCGACGACCTCCAGATTTACCTCCCTGTGATTCTGAGTACTCGTTCGTCACTGGATCCTCTCTATAATTGTCTTCAGGACATCAAACAGTGGCTTTCCCAGAATTTCCTTCATTTAAACGAGGAAAAGACTGAGTACATCCTGTTCAGCCCGGATTCATCTAATAGTGCTTGTAGCTTTGGTCCTATGACACCTCAGTTTGCTCCGTTGTACGTAACCTGGGTGTTAATTTGGACAAAAACATGCAGTATGATAAACAGATTGGTGCAGTAGTGAAGGCGAGTTTTTACCAGCTACGACTTCTTAGTAAGGTCAAATATTTTTTGTCCAGAGCCGACCTTGAAAAAGCAATTCACGCCTTCATCAGCTCAAGGATCGACTACTGTAATGCCCTCTATACTGGACTAAATACATCACTCATCAGTCGCCTTCAACTGGTACAAAACGCAGCCGCACGCCTTCTCTCTAATAGATCGAAACGGTCACACATCACCCCTGTCCTCCGCTCGCTTCACTGGCTTCCAGTGCAGTTTAGGTGGAGTATAAAATTCTGTTGTTTATGTTTAAGGCCATCCATGGTTTGGCCCCAGTATACCTCACTGAACTAGTAAAACATATCAGCCAGCCAGAACACTCGTTCCTCTGATCATATTTCTCTGGTTACCCCAACATACAGGTATAAAAGTTTGGAGGCCGGTCATTTAGTGTTCAAGGACCAAAGTTGTGGAATGCACTCCCTGTGCACATCCGAAACATCACGGTTCTGAGTGTTTTCAAAACACATCTGAAAACACACTTTTTAATCAAGCTTTTGACTCTTAGTGCTGGTCTTGATTGGTTGGACTTGTTTTTATGTTGTCGTTTGATGCTTGTTTTGGAAAGCGCCTTGTGCACCTTTTGGCTGCTGTTAGGCGCTATATAAATAAAAATTGATTGATTGATTGATTGATATGTTTGTGAGTGTAATATGTGTCTATTGTCTGAGTGAGCATGTTGTGTGTTGTGTGATTTAGAGATTGAGTGTGTGTGATAGAGTGTGATGTGTGATTGAGAGTGAGTGTGTTTGTGTTTTGTGTGTGAGTGAGTGAGTGTGTTGTGAGTGTGTGTTGTGTGAGAGAGTATTGTATGTGTGATAGAGTGTGTTGTGTGAGTGTGTTTTATGTGTGTGATAGAGTGTGGTGTGTGTGTGTTGTGCGAGAGTGTGTGTTGTGTGAGTGAGAGTGTGAGTGTGTGTGAGAGTGTGTGTGAGAGTGTGTTGTGTGAGAGTGTTGTATGTGTGTGATAGAGTGTGTGTTGTGTTGTGTGAGTGAGAGTCTGTGTGTGTTGTGTGTTTGAGAGAGTGTGAGTGTGTGTTGTGTGATTTAGAGATTGAGTGTGTGTGATAGAATGTGATGTGCATGTGTGTGTGTGTTGTGTGAGTGTGTTGTGTGATTGAGAGTGTTTGTGTTTTGAATGAGAGAGTCTGTTGTGTGAGTGAGAGTCTGTGTGTGTGTATGTGTGTGTGTTGTGTGTTTCAGAGGCGAGAGAGAGAGTGAGTGTGTGTGTGTGTGTGTGAGTGTGTGTGTGTGTGTGTGTGTATGTGTTGTGTGATTTTGAGATTGAGTGTGTGTGATAGAGTGTGATGTGCATGTGTTGTGTGAATGTGTTGTGAGTGTGTTTGTGTGTGTGAGAGAGAAAGTGTGTTGTAATATGTGTGAGATTGTTTTGTGTGTTATGTGAGTGTGTGTGTGTGTGTGTGAGAATTTTTGAATTTTAACCCTATTACCCTATTGGGGACAAATGTGGGCAAAATTATTTTAATTAATTTTTAAAATACTTCCCTTGATCTGAGCAGTACAAGACTTGGCTACTTTTCCTAAGTTTGCCACCTGAACATACACAAAAACACACACTGATGCTGCAATGTTAAGTGGGTGAAAAAAACTCCTTCATTGTTCGCTCGGACAAAAATGGACACCCATAGGAATGAATGGGAAAACTGTAATTTAGAGCATTCTTGATGTTTTTGTAAAAAAAAAAAAATGTAATCAATGCAATGTATATCTAACATACACACAAATGAAGGGCTGATCCTGTACAACATTCTCAACATGGCAAAACTCTCAATCATACACACACACACACACACACACAAACACACAAACACAAACAGCGCATTCAATGAGCCTATGACAGAGCTGGGCTTTTTTTGTTTTTTTATTTTTATTTTTTTAATAAAAACTCATTCACACATACAAAAATGATCCAATCAATGATGACAACCAATGAAATGATCCAATCAACCCCTGGCTCATCTCCCTTGCTCTCATGCACACACACACACACACACAAACAGCCCATTTAATGAGCCAATGACAGAGCTGGGCTTTTTTTTCAAATAAAACCGCCTCGATTCGACTGTAACCTCGGTTCCCTGAAGAGGAACGAGCGTTGCATCGAATGACGCTATGGGGAACGCTATGATGAAGTCATGAAGCACATGTGAAATCAGTCCAATAGTGTGAGGGAACGCCAGGGCGGATGACGCCATGAACCAGGAAGTATAAAGCCTGCCAAACCAAAGCCGCGCTAGCTTCAAAAGTCTGAAGTAGTCGCTTTGACAGGCATGTAGGAGATATGGCAGGATGATGCAACGCTCGTTCCCTCTTCAGGGAACCGAGGTTACAGTCGAATCGAGGCGTTCCCTTTCAAGGGAACTCCGTTGCATCGAATGACGCCATGGGGAACGTTAATACCAACGCCACCATAACGACGTGCCTGTCCAGTGTGAAAAAGCAGCACTAGGACGACAAAACCCCAGACCCTGGTGTAGAGTCCAAGTCCAAAGAGTAGAACCTGACGAATGTATGCGGTGAGGACCAACCCGCCGCATCACAAACGTCCTGCAGAGCCACTCCTGAAATAAGGGCCTTAGAGGCCGCCATACTCCTAGTAGAGTGGGACCGGACGGCCAAGGGAGAAGGCTGTCCGACCGACTCATAAGCCAGTGAGATAGTCTCAACCACCCACTTGCTCATTCTTTGCTTAGATGCTGGGGACCCTTGTTGGGGGCCCGAAGCACACGAACAGTTGTTCTGTTTTACGCCACAGGGCAGCTCTGTGGACATACGCATCTAATGCCCTCACAGGGCAAAGCAAATTATTTTTCTCCTGGTCCGGATTGAGGAAAGGTGGAGGACAGAAGGCCTGAAGAATAATCGATCTAGCTACGTTAGTAGGGACCTTAGGAATATAACCTGGCCTAGGATGAAGGAAAGCCTTGACCATGCCAGGTGCAAACTCCAAGCACGAGGGTGCAACAGAAAGAGCCTGAAGATCTCCTATCCTCTTAAGAGATGAAATAGCAAGGAGGAACAGAGTTTTTAAAGTCAGAAACTTAGCCTGAACCTCCTCCAGCGGCTCAAAGGAGCCTGGGACAGGCCCTGGAGGACCGTAGCCAGGTCCCACACCGGCACCCTGGTGCGAACAACAGGCCTCAGCCTCAAGGTACCACGAAGGAAACGAGACACCAACGGATCTTTACCCACAGATAACCCACCCAGAAGAGTGTGGTAAGCACCAATGGCCGCCACATACACTTTCAATGTGGAGGGGATAGACCTGCATTAAACTGCTTCCTGCAGGAACTCCAGCACTGCACCAACCGGGCAGTTAACTGGGTCCTGGTGACGGCTACTACACCAAGAAGTGAACACTGTCCATTTCAGAGCGTAAAGCTTCCTCGTGGATGGAGCTCTGGAGTGAAGAATGGTATCTACAACCTCGGTTGAAAGACCCGACCTTATGAGCTGGGCCCCCTCAGAGGCCACGCCCATAGATTCCATAGTTCTGGACGGGGGTGGAATATTGACCCCTCTGCTTGGGACAGAAGGTCCCTCCTGACCGGCAACTGGAGTGGATGCCCGTCGAGGAGCGACACTACATTGGGAAACCATACCCTGCCCGGCCAACGCAGGGCTATCAGAATAAGGCGCACTTGGTCCCTGCGAACTATCTCCAGAACTTCCGGGAGCAGAGCGATCGGGGGAAAAGCATACAGGCGCAGCCTCGGCCACGCCTGTACCATAGCATCCAGCCCCAGCGGAGCTGGATGCGTGAGGGAGAACCAGAGTGGACAGTGAGACGTCTCTCGAGACGCAAACAGATCCACTTGAGCCCGGCCGAACACCCTCCAAATCTGTTCCACCACCTCGGGGTGGAGCCTCCATTCCCCGGGCCTCAGCCCCTGCCTCGACAGGAGGTCTGCTCCTATATTCTGGGCCCCAGGGATATAAGCCGCTCTGAGGGAGAGAAACTTCCCCTGAGACCACAGGAGGATCTGCCAACTTGCATAGCGGACATGAACGCAGACCCCCCTGGTGATTCAAATAGGCGACCACCGATGTGTTGTCCGTACGAACCAGCACATGCTGGCCCCTGAGGTCTGTGAGGAAATTCTTGAGGGCAAGAAATACCGCCAACATCTCCAGGCGATTGATGTGCCACGAGAGATGGTGGTCTCCCACAGACCCTGAGTTGAGCGACCCTCCAGGACCGCTCCCCAGCCTGTGAGAGAAGCATCCGTCGTTAGCATCTTGCGACGACCAGAAGCTCCCAATACAGGACCCTGGGACAGGAACCAAGGTTTCTTCCACATAACCAGGGCACGTAAGCAGCGCCACGTGACCCTGATCATGCGAAAGGGGTTGCCCTCGGGAAAACCCTTTGGTTCTGAGCCACCACTGTAGGGATCTCATGTACAGCAGTCCAAAAGGTATCACGCTGGATGCTGCTGCCATCAGACCCAGAATTCTTTGAAACTGTTTTACAGTGAGTGACTGGCCTAGTTTTACTCTCTTTACTGCTGACAGTATAGACTCTATCCGTGCCTGTGACAGGCGCGCTGCATCGACACTGAATCCCATACCACGCCTAGAAAAGTGGTCCTCTGAAGTGGAGAAAGCACACTCTTTTGGTGCTCAGCCGTAACCCCAACTCCTCCATGTGAGCGAGAACGACATCTCGATGCCGAACCGCTACCTGATGCGAATGAGCTAGAATCAACCAATCGTCGATGTAATTCATAATACGAATCCCCTGCAGGCGCATAGGCGCCAGGGCTGCATCTACGCATTTCGTGAAAGTGCGGGTGAGAGTGCTAGACCAAATGGAAGAACTCTGTATTGGTATGCTTTCCGAAAGCAAACCTCAGGAACTTCCTGTGATATGGAAGGATGGAAATGTGGAAATATGCGCCTTGAGATCTATCGTGACAAACCAGTCCTCGGACCTGATCTGTGGCACGATTTGTCTCAAGGTTAACATCTTGAACTTGAGTTGCATGACCGCCTGCTCAGCACCGAAGATCTAAAATGGGACGCAGACCCCATCCTTCTTTGGAACTATGAAGTACCGGCTGTAAACCCGGCTTCCTGTCCGAGTGAGGTACATATTCTATGGCCCCTTTCTAACAGGGCTTCCACTTCTTTTCCATTACCAGAACCTGCTCGGGGCCCACCACTGAGGGTAGGACCCCCATAAACCTGGGCGGGCGAGACCCGAACTGTATTTGATACCCTTTTTCTATAGTGTGCAGGACCCAACGAGAAACATTTGGCAGTAGCTTCCACGCTGCCAAGAAGTTCTCTAGAGGTACCATCCTCTCGAGAATGGCTTCTGGTTTTTGTTGAACTGTCAGAACGGTGCCCTGTAACGGCGAACCGGCAGGGAACACCTGAACTGACTGCTCTAGGACCCTCCTTGGAGGGCATGCAGCCCAGGCCACTACATTTCTGGGTGGACCCTGGGATACACACTCGTGGGAGACCGCTACGCCCTGTAACACCAGAGGTGGCAGGGTTGGCAGACCGACCTCCAGAGAGCGCCGAAGGGAGACAGGCACCGTATAATGAGGTGTACACTGCTTCCCTTCGGGGAGGAACGCTCCCATAATCCTGACCCCTCGGGCGTCAGGACCTTTTTCCCACAGCCTTCTTGGAAGTAATGACGGTCCGCAGTTCCGCCTTACCTCTCGAAGGCTGCGGCAGATTGCGCTTCCCGTGTCCCCAATCTTTCTGAGGGGGAGCACGGGAAGCCACACTCTGTTTCTGAGTGGCACGGTGCGAAGAGCTGGCTTTTGATGTTTGGGGCTGCTCTCTGTGATCGGCAGCCCCAGTGAAATGTGAGCGGCGGGGAGGAGCTTCTGAACGCGACTGCCTGTTTGGATGCCTCCTGGAACCTCTCAACAACAGTATTAACTGTGTTGCCGAAGAGGCCCGAAGGAGACACAGGCGCGCCCATCAGAAAGTTTTTATCTTTCTCTTAATCGAACTGAGATTCAGCCAGAGATGTCTCTCAGTAGCCACCAAGGCTGCCATAGAGCGGCCGATCGATTTAGCCGTCTCCTTGGTAGCCCTAAGAGACAAATCTGTGGCCCGACGTAGCTCACACACTACTTCGGGCCCACCCCCTCATCAATATCACTTAATAATTCAGCCTGGTAGGCCTGCAACAGCGACATGGTGTGTAAACATGCTGCAGCCTGACCAGAAGCTGAAGCCTTACCCACTAGAGCAGATGTTGTGCGAACAGGCTTAGTGGGTAATGCCGGGGCCTTTAGGGAAGATGCCGAATCAGGGGATAAATAGCTCGCTAAATTATCTTCTATTTTGGGCATCTCCCCATAACCGTGCTCTTTATAGTTCAATATAGTGGAATAGTTTGATGTTTGTGTACTATACACCCTATATGAAACTGGTTTCTCCCATGATCTCGACACCTCAGTGTGGAGATCAGGGAAAAACGGCAGACCCCGGCGTTGAGGTTGTGATCGAGTCGGCAGATAACGTTCGTCCAACTTGCTCTTTGAACGAACGCGTCCTGCTTGTCAGCGGCCAATCAATGTTTAATCGCTCTACAGCCCGAGTCACAACCTCAACTAGCTCTTCAAATGCTTGTGACTGAGGTGGCGAATCCTCTATTTCTCTGACACTAACACTTTCCAGATCCTCAGAACTGGACAGCTGCATCAGAGGTGCCTCAACCGGGGCGGAAGAAACCGCAGCGCGTGCTTCCAACCCCAGAGAGAAGGCACTGGATCTATCAGGTGAAGGAAGAGATAAGGCTGGGCCCGTCTCTATCCCGCTGATACATCCATTTGCGAACGCCAGGACTGTGATCGCCGCTGTGCCTCAGCAACAGCGGGACCAGAGCCCTGAGGAACGCACCTGAACGCCTCGCGAAAGAACGCCAGGCGGGATCGGAGTGTGCGTAAAGGAAGCACTGCAGTGCTCACAGCCAGCGCCTCGAGCGCTGACCGTGCATGCTCCTCTCCCAAACAAGCAACACAAAGAATGTGTGTGTCCCCACCCGTAATGAAATGAGGGCAAGGGTGAACACACACTCTAAACTGCTGCTTATCCGCCATAGTGTTGTTTAAAGTTATTTTACTGAACTAGAAAAACACTGAATCACTGATCACACAAAGCGCTACTGAAGACAACAGAAGCTAGCGGCTTTGGTTTTGGCAGGCTTTATACTTCCTGGTTCATGACGTCATCCGCCGCTGACGCTCCTCACACTATTGGACTGATTTCACATGTGCTTCATGACTTCATCACGCAAGCGTTCCCCATAGCGTCATTCGATGCAACGGGAGTTCCTTGAAAGGAATCACTCTTACATACAAAAATGATCCAATCAATGATGACAACCAATGAAATGATCCAATCAACCCCCTGGCTCATCTCCCCCTCGCTCTCTCACGCACACACACACACACACACACACACACACACACACACAAACAGCCCATTCAATGAGCCAATGACAGAGCTGGGCTTTTTTCAAATAAAAACTTACTTACACATACAAAAACATGACAGACAGAGCTAAACATATCTAAGCATATTTTGGCATCTTTGTATAGTCTCACCTAACACAGATATATATTTCTTTAAATTACAATTTTAACTTGCGAGGTCAAATTCATTGTATACAGTGGTTCACAGAGTTCAGCCTATATGCAGCCATTGAGTATTATAGCCATCTAGTGGCTATTAATAGTGTTACGACCCTGTCTTCTATTGGGTTTTGGGTGTGATTTGGCTGCAGACAATCGTGCCTAATTGATTAATTTATGGGTGGAGAATATAAAAGCCGTTTCCACCTGCTCATCAATGCTTCCTCTGGGGGAACATCGCCAGAGAAGTCATTTTGCTCCACTTTGTTGCTTTCGATTTTATTTCTCATTTCTCATCATTCCTAACCAATTGGATTATTATTTTTCCCTTTATTGTTTAAATCCCTAGACTTTGTTATATTTATGTAATGGATCACTATTGGTGTTAAATAAATAATCTTGCAAGTCAAACTATTCGTTTGCATGTGTGATCCTCTTTTATGTGACGGTCGAGAACGAGCTGGCCGTGACATAAATTGGGTGTCTCGCCCGATCCTTTGGTGTAGGAATGTTGGTGAGTATATGATTTATTTTTTGTGAATGGTCATCTTTATAAATGAGAACTCCGGTTAGTTAGAGTGTTTCAAGCTGGGTTGTGCAAACAATCCTTCCGACGGAACACTGTTTGTTGTTTTGTTTATTATTTTACTTTCTTGTTTTTGAGGGTTATCCTGGGTGGAGATTTAACTCTCTGTCGGGGGTACGCTTTCGGACTTTCAGTCTGACTGATCGTCACTGAGTTCAGCGTTTAATGCCGCCCGAGCCCGTACACCTTCGAAGACTAGGAAGGCATTAGTTAGTGTTTTTGTTAGATAGGAGCTGGAGTTTCTCAGATTATAGAGGTGAATCTATTCTGAAAAATTTGTGAGTAATTTCGTGTTTATATGGCGTTATTCTTTCTTTCGTACCTACAATGTGTGACTTGTGGTAAGTCGTTTTGTGAATGAGTAGGTTGCGTAATAGGAGTAGTTCCGCTTCGAAGCAGTGGCTTATGGGAGGTGTAGTTCTCGTTAACACGACCATCTCACGGTGTGAACGGCTTGTTTTGTTTGTGTTAGTGTAGTATAAGTGTATGTACAAGCGAAATGTCTTCGGTGCTCGAGGATTTCTTTGCTTGTCCCTCAGAAACTTTACTTGAGAGGTGTACAAAGGAGCAGTTATTACAAATCGCCGAACGCTTCAGTATCTATCTCACTACTCATGATAAGCGACTGAAGGAAACACTTGTGTCTACTTTGAGGCGATCACTCGTAGAGAGAGGAGTTTTGGAGGTAAACCCTGAGTTTATTGCTCCTAGTGAATCTTTTGTGTCTTCTCCTTGTGAGGTTTACGTTGAAAGTGAATCAAAATTTCTAGACATGTCCCTGCAAGAGAAACAGCTGTATTTAGACTCTGCAAAGATCCGCGCTGAGCGTGAGGATCGCGCTATGAAAGAGAGAGCGGAAGAGCTAGCGAAAACTGGAACTTGAGTTGGAGAGAGAACGGGATGATCGAGCGTTTCAGTTAAGGAAGTTGGAGTTAGAGTTGTCAGTTAAAGAGGCAGAAGCTGCGCGAGGTGACGTGCCTCCTGTTGTAACACGGCTGGTTGAATCACACGAACCTGTGTTTGACGCTCACCGGAATGTGAGATTAGTTCCGCCATTTTATGAAAAGGAAATAGAGAAATATTTTTATCACTTTGAACGTGTTGCTCTATCCTTGAAATGGCCGAAACAGTTTTGAACTTTACTGTTGCAGTGTGTCTCTCCTCTTTCTTTTGCATTTCTAGGGCCCAGAAGTGTGGGAAGATGGAGTGGAGTGGTAGATGCTTCATGATCGATTACTACTTAATGATTGTCCTTGTTCTTATGAGTTGATTAATTTCTTTTGGATTCTTTGCAGAATCTTTTGAGGAGGGAGGTGTTACGACCCTGTCTTCTGTTGGGTTTTGCGGGTGTGATTTGGCTGCAGACAATCGTGCCTAATTGATTAATTTATGGGTGGAGAATATAAAAGCCGTTTCCACCTGCTCATCAGTGCTTCCTCTGGGGAACATCGCCAGAGAAGTCATTTTGCTCCACTTTGTTGCGGTCGATTTTATTTCTCATTTCTCATCATTCCTAACCAATTGGATTATTATTTTTCCCTTTATTGTTTAAATCCCTAGACTTTGTTATATTTATGTAATGGATCACTATTGGTGTTAAATAAATAATCTTGCAAGTCAAACTATTCGTTTGCATGAGTGATCCTCTTTTATGTGACGGTCGAGAACGAGCTGTGACAATAGAATTAGTTTTTTTCTTAATACAAGACCAATAAGAGACACCAGATGGCAGCAAAGACACTTCATCTTTAGGTTTTAACTCTCAGAACTTAGTGGAATGATATTTTTAATGTAGTTAAAAAAATATTAAATAAAACACAAAAATAAACATAATTTACATAGAAAATGTGGTACTCTTAGGAGTAAATAAATTCAAATACTGCAAAAATAAATAAAAAAACACCATAAATGGATAGTATAAATTTTATCAAGACAGTGATATAACATTTATAATAAATAAAAATTTGATCACACCTGAGACCTCCATAACCACATTTGTCCACGAACGAACAATTAAGGGCTGTTAAGTGAATGGGGTAAGAGTTAAATACATTTATTTACTAAACTGCACAACAATTTTGTAACATTAAAAGACACTAACACCAAATAAAAAGTACAGCAAATTATTAAAAACAAAACATCATCCATAATTTCACAAAGAACCTTTCTTAAACACCATATTGTTTAAAAACAACTGATTTCCTTTTGTTTTGTAATATCGGAAATCAATCAAAATTCGAGATTGGAGAAAAGCAATGTTAAATCTGTATCAGAGTTCTTTTCAATCTTATTTTTCTACTCTCATATATTGCCATTGCCCCAATAAAAATTTAACAACTGACATTCATGCAAACGCTTTCCGTGAGAATTTAAAACCACAAATAAAAACCTCCATTGAAAATACTTTATCAAAAGACCCAAAAACATTTTGTAAGACTAAAAATAATGGTCTTAACCTTGTACAATTCATGAAAGTATGAAAACGGTTTCTTTTTCTAAACAAAAAGGACAATTCTGATTTACCTCTCTGTTTATCTTTGAAACAAAAGCATTAACTGCTACACTTCCATGCAAAATTCTCCATTGTAAGTCCCCTGTTTTTGTGTAATGGTGACTTATAAAGTGCTCCCCAATCAGGTCTTACCTTCTCACTCAAGTGCAACACATTACGCCATGGTGTATCAATTTTACCATCAAGAATACTTTTGTTAAAAACTTTTACACAACATTTATACATTTCTTTTCCAGATACTTTCTCATTTCCTAATAAAACCAAATTCTTACATTTTAAAACAAACCATTACACATCCCAAAATCAGGTGCTAAAATAAAATTTGTAAAAAATCATCATTCTTTGGCTGAATCAAGTCTTTTCCAAAGTCACTTAACAATTTAAACTCCTCTTCTGTAATGGTCTTTTCCCACTTACACAACAGCTGAGTTGTTTTTCGTACTGATTTCACCATCAATTTGCCAACCATTGCTTCTGTGTTTGAAAGGTCCAACCCAGCTACTTGAACTAAAGTTCCAATTGTAGTGATATGAGAATTAATAAGCAGTTCCGTCAAGGCAGGAAAAGAGCCTTCATTCGACACATCCATACGTGAGCCATAAATGGAGGGTCAATACAAGCTAACTAATGCCAGAGAGTAGAAGCTGCTAGATTATTAATTATTAACACGAGTCCTCTATAAGACATCTTAGATATTAAACATTTCCATTTATTTAAACGCCCCATTATCTTTTCCTCCATTCTTTCAAAATTTTTCCTCACTATTACATCATTCCCCAGGTATACACCAAAATATTTAAAACCATCTTTATTCCAATTTAAACCAGCCGGAAGAACAGGTTGTCCTTGAGGCCATTTCCCAATTAAAATGGCCTCACTTTTTTCCCAATTTACTTTTGCAGACAGACAACCATAAAATCACTTAAAATCTTAGATATCTTTTTCACATCTCTTTGTTCTTTAATAAAAATAACAATATCATCAGCATAAGCTGATCATTTAAAAACAACTTCAGAATTTGGTATAGCAACACCATTTAAATCAGCTCTAAATTTTCTTAACAATGGTTCAATTGCTAAGCTATATAGCATTCCAGAAAGTGCACACCCTTGTCTGATGCCTCTAAGAGCCTTAAAATGGGCACATAAGTCAACATTTACCTTCAGTATGCTTTCAATATCACAGTACAAAACTCAATGTTCAACTCGATCGAAAGCTTTTTATTAATCTATTGATATTAATCCAAAATCTACATTTAAGAGCTTACCAACATCTAAAACGTCTCTAATAAAAGAAATATTATCAACAATTTGTCTGCCTGGTACACAGTAAGTCTGATCAGGATGGATGACCTCCTCCAAAACTTTACTCAATCTTATAGCTAGTGTTTTAGATAAAATGTTATAATCGCTGCACAGGATTGACACTGGCCTCCAGTTTTTAATGTCACTGAGGTCTCCTTTCTTTGGCAACAGTGTGAGGCAGCTCAGTGGCAACTTGCCACTGTCCAGACTTTCATTAATCATAGCAAGCAGATCTGCACCCATTTCTGGCCAAAACGCCTTATACAAGTCTATCGATAGGCCATCTATACCCGGTGCTCTGCCGCTTTCCATACTTCAAAGAGCTTTATGTAGCTCTTCTAAGGTCACCGCTCTGCAGAGTTCTGTATTGCCTTCTTCAGACACTTGAGGAAGAGCTTAAATGAACACATTATAACTTGAACCATTTACTTCACTAATGTACAGCTCTTTATAAAATTCTACCACTCTCTTGCGAATCTCTACATTATCCAACAAGAGTACACCATCTTTTGAACGGAGAGCATATATGCATGTCTTTTGGCCATTTTTCTTTTCCAAATAAAAAAAAAACTATAGATATAACGAAGATATATCCATCTACTCTATATTCTGAAACCGTGATCTGATCAGAGCCCCCTGTGATTTCAGATCTATCAAACCAGCCAATTCTTTCTTTTTTTTCCTGCACAATATCAACAGAATCTTAAATTTTATTTATGTCTTCTTCTAAGTCAATCATTGAACAAGTTAAGTCTTTAGTGACATTGAAATTATACTGCTGGCACAACTATTTGATTTGCGTTTACCAAAGTCCCACCATTGCTGCAGAGACTGGAAACCAGACTTCATGGTTCTAAACTCATTCCAAAAACGTTAAAAAGTCTCTACATTTTTAAACTATTATCAAAATGCCAGATAGCACTCTTGGGTTTTATAGATCGGAAAGTTACAAAACATTGCACTAAACTATGATCTGAAAAACGTACTGGTATAATAGAGCTTACTCAAAAAATTAATAAGTTGATGATTAAAACCATAAAATCTGTCCAACCTTGCTAACGACAACAAATTATTACATGAATGGACCCAAGTGTATTGCCTCTGTGTCTTATGAAAGTTCTTCCAAACATCTACAAGATCATGAGTTTCTATTAACTGAGTTAATCTTCTTCTAGGAGCCATATGAGGCTCAACATGATTCCTATCTGAGGCATATTCAGTACAGTTAAAATCACCTCCTAATAACAAAACATCTTCAGTACCACAATCACTTAATACCTTACATATTGTATTTAGAAAAAACATTCTTTCCACTGCAATAGTGGGAGCATATACACAAACAAAAATAAAAAACACATTTTCAAATTGAGCTCTTATCTTTAAAATTCTTCCATTCAAAATTTCTTCTATTTGATATGAAATTGGAATACAATTCTTAGAAAATAAAATAGCAACTCCTCCACTAAGAGATGATTTATGACTTAATATAGATAAGCCATCATATTCTCTTGCCCAGTCTGCTTCATTATTTACGTCACTATGTGTTTCTTGTGCAAACAAAATATATATATTTTTTAATATTCATTAACTCATATAGATCAAACCTTTTCTTCTCTTCTCTTGCCCCATTTAAATTAAGAAAAGCAAAATGAAGATCTCTCATAAATGAAAAGAAAAAGATACTGTAACAATATTGACTATGAGTCTAATATCTCGGGGGAATAATTAACTCAAAAGGGATATAATATTCATGAGTTTATGAATATAATTTGCTAGTCGTTCATTACGTTATTTAAATTTTCCGATAAGGAAAATGTTTAATTAAATACAAGTAACCTTTACGGAATTGCTTGAAATTATCTTACTAAGTTTGTCCTGCAAATTAGTTATAGACTTTCAAATCAATTCTCAATAAGGGATTACTGCTTTATTTAGCGCATAACAAAACATTAACTTTACTGATCAGGACAAATTAATATTTTGTATGTTCGTACAGTTTATGTTACTAAAATAGTAGCACAAGGCAGCTTTAGGTAACGTTTAGGATCGTAAGTTTCATTGACTTTGTGTATGTAGAAGAATAACAGCTTCAATTCAAAAATATCTTTTGGAAGTTTAATAACACAGACTAAAGATAACACTACAATTCACACAGAAAGTACATACTAAATATGCATAAAGAGAGTAGAAATATAGATAGGAAATGAAACTAAAATGGTACCTAAACGAAAAGAATGAAAGAAAACAAAAATAAAGAGAGAGAGAGAAGATAACAGCGTTCACTTCAGTTCGTTACACAGAGCCCTCAAGGAGTTAATCTTGTCCCAAAGCGGAAATAACACGACCTTTCAACAGCAGTTCGGATTGTAGAAATAAGAATACTTGCTTTGGTTTTGGCTTCTCGCGTGTGTGCGTGTATTCTGAGTTCAAATGTCCCGCGGTCCGAACGTCCGGTGGTTCTCTTCGAAGTCGGTTGGGTGTGGCTCTCGGTTTGCGGAGAAGATGTTCAGCTGGATGCGGCCGGGTCTCTTGGAAGTGTGCTGAAGGCGTGCATCCTCTTCTCTGAAGAATGCCCTCGGGGGCTAGAAAGCGGGTGGCGGATTGCAATGCGATGCACTAGCAAAGGCGAGGAATGAGGGTCCCATTGGTACTTGTAGATCAGGTAGAGCGACGCCCATTTCCTGGATGGTCCAATCGATCTGAGCGTTTTTCGGCGCGAAACAAAGTTCTTTGTTCGGCTGAGTTCCTCCTCCTGGCTACTATCCGGGGAAGATATGCTCATGCATTTTTCCTTACAAAGCTGGTATCTTTGTAATAATGCATGTCCTTTAAATTATTTTACAAGATTCGGTACGATGGAGTTTTTCTGGTTCTAATGATACCATGAACCACTGGTCTGAGAGGTGGAAACACACAAATCCAGGTTTTCCACTGTCTATTGTCGTACACAGGTTGAGTTAACAGTCATATAATCCTCCTAATTATTACAGACACATATAAAAACACTTCAAGCAGAAAAGTATACATTTAATACGTTTTTGAGGTGGCTTTTAACCATATATTCCTCTGATACTAGTGGAACTCTATGTGTGTGAGAGTGTGAGGTGTTCGTGAGGTGTCCGATATCAGGCATGGCTATTTGGGGCAATAAAAGTCACATCACGTGGAGCTGGTGCGTTATCTCTCCAGGGCGATCAAAGAGGCTGAACGTTCCTTTCAGACATTGTGGCGACTAGGTGTGTGTGTAGCGCGTAGACTCTTCTGTCGCGGCCATTTGGGAGCCATAAAAGTCAAGACGAGCTTGTTTGTTATCTCCCAAGGGTGATCAAAAGGTGGTCTTTTAGACATCGTGGTGCCGTTCCATACCATAAATTGTATTGGAATTCCGGGGTTGAGACATGGGTTTTAGTGTGATCTGATAACGTGCCTCACGAGATGCGCGAGCCATCTGGCTGTTTGCCAGATGAACAGACCGTCATTGTGGCTACAATACTCAAGAAACACAAATGTAAACTCATCTCATAAACTGTGTAATTTTAAACTTTGTCATTACCAACATTAATACCCATCTGGAAATTCACTTTAGTGAGGATCTTTTTCAGTCTAAAAACCTCTTGATCTGAAAACAGACCCTCACTCTTGAAAGCTTTTGCTCTCTCAACAAATTGCTCTAAATCAGGAAAATGTTCTCCAATGCCCACATTTTTAGTTACTCTTAGGAAGAACTTTATATCATCATTATAGGGACGACTCAGGGATTCATTTTAAAATATACCATAAGAGACACTACATTCTGAAAGATCAGTTTCGCTCTCTGTATCAGTTTGACTCATTTCAATGTTATCCATTTTTGCTTGTTTACTACATCGACGCTGCTTTTGTGGTGTTTTAAAAACCCACATATCATGTTCTCATTTTAAACCATGTGCAAACGAGAGAGACTTTTTTGACTTTTAAAACCCTTTTAATCAAACAACTAGTCTTAAAAAAAGCTATCTTTTTACAGTTTGCAATAAAAAGAAGACAAAAAAATAAATAAAAAAATTACCAGTTAAACCATAACTCTCCAAATTCATCTCTTACCACAAGAGCATTTTTCACACTCCACCTCACATTAAAGAAGGACATATTATTTGTTAGTTTACAGTATGCATGATCCACAGCAACTCTGTACTCTACCAAAGATTTAAACATTCCAAGCAAATCAGCATTTTGTCCATCATTTTTACATTTGTGGGATTTTAAAATGGCCATCTTTGCCTGTCCCACTAGAAAATTACCAAGTGTACACTGTGCCTTCCATTCTTTTTATACTCCACACCCAAAATAAACATATTTTTTGTAAACATCAAACCAAGCATAGTAAATATTTTATCCAACAAATCAAACAGATGAGCTAATCTAAAACAGTCACAAAACAAATGAAAAACAAGCTATTTGTTGCCACAGCACAATGGAGTACCCTCCTGTTGATCTGAAAATTAAGCTTTGTCCCCGTTATGATTGAATCACAGGACCGGATACCAGTCAAAAAACTCTTTATTGCCATATGTATCAGGCATAGGAGAGAAACTTGTTGTCTTCTTGCCAGCTGTATGTGTTTCTCTGAGGCAGTGCATCAACGGTGAGTATTTTATACACTGACTAAAGGATTTGTAATTCTTACAAGGTAAAGAAACATGTTGGTTACATCAGTCTTGATCAGTTACATGTCTTACATCAGTTGAGATAAATCACAGAACAAATAGATCAGCGGAAAATATAAGCCTGTATGCATCAGTGATATACATGTATGCACATTCCTGCATGGACACGCATTCTTTGTATGACCGAAATGATCTCCCTGTGTCCTTCTCCCTGCCATATGACAGTAATATGTAATGGAAACTTCAGCTCATGCAGTATATATAACTTTCTCATGCACTTAAACTTCACAAATACATTATAGATTCAATTACAAATATAAATAATATTAAAATAACATATTTCTGATCTACAACTCCCTCCATTGGAACTACCGGCCGTCAGTTCCACACCATCATCGTCACCTAATAGAGTGATAGTGAGGAGAGAAAAGGCAAACCAAGAAACAAAAGACATACAAAGGACAGAAGAATAGAAACATAAGGAATCGGGATTAAAACAAAACAAAATTATCCCAACCCATGATATGTTCCCGCATACTATGTGTGTAATTACATCTATGTATGTATTTAAAATGAACCCCAGTTATCTAAAGGAAAGGAAAAATGTATGAATCTTCACCAGTGCCTGGACTCGTTGGGGCCCTGAACTCCTCCAGTTCCTGGTCAAAATAACAAACTAACATAAAGGTTGATGTTAAAAGGATCCTCTCCCTTGGGGTTGTGAATCAGTACGTAGGTGTTGATTGTTTGTGGGGTTATGTTTGTAAATGGTGCAATGTGTATGAAATATCCTTTTTCACTCTATATTTCCCATTCTCAGCTTTATCCATATGGTTAGAAATAACCAATTTGACAGGTTTAGTACCCTTCCTTCTAGTAACACATATGATGATGTGTACTACAACCATAAACACAAGAACTCCTACCATAGTTAGAACTATACAGTCTGACCATGATAGATTTCCTAGAATTTGTGTTAATTTCCTTTCAGACATTAATTTGGCTACTCCATTTGCAACGACAACATGTCCCATTGCTTGAATTCCCTCCTCTTGAGCTGCTTTTACGCTTTCTTTAACTCTTTTTACCATTTCAAAGAGTTCATAATTCCTTTCCTCTACTAAATCATTATTCCACCACTGTGGTTCTAATTGCAGCAATTGCACATGTGGAACATGGATTCCACCTAAATGAAGAGGATAGAGAATTTCAATGCAAAATGGATCAGGGGGAATTGGACACAACTTCCCTCCATATATCATATTCTCACTTATTCCATCATGTAATATACACCACTGTGCTTCTGACACCTGCCATGCACCTGTGGCTTGATCTAAAGGAACTACCTCCCAAACTGCAGATCCATTAAGGGATAGACTAAACATTGTAGAACACGAGCAAATTACCCACTCATGTTCCTCGACACAACAGTCTGTAGTAGAAATCATTGGTGTTTCCCCTTCAGCCCAATATCCATTTCTTCCTAATCTAATTACTGAATTTCCTTGTCTAATACCCATTGATTGAAATTGTCTAACTGTCGTTATATTGCGCTGTCCATATTGAGGCCATACCATAATTAAAGGTAATTTTCCAGAACCTGACAAATATTTCATCTATTGCGATTTTGACTAATGGAATATGTTTAGCAGAAGTCAAATTAAGTTGATTACCAAATACCACTAACAAGGATTCAACTATTCGTTCAGGAACTTGACCCATCCGAATAACTTGAACATCCTAAACCATTTGATCCTTTAAGCTTTTGATCTAAAAATAAACATGCCGACGGTGTGTCTCAAAATTAGATGATTTTACTAATGCGTCTGCCAATTCCTTTGCAGCTTTGTTAAGATGCTGACCTGCTGCCATAATATGTAAAGAACCTTTAAGAGCTTCAGTAAATCCTTTCCCAGTCATTTTCCCTACCCACTGAGTGTATTCACTTAATTGACTCATTTGAACAGTTTTACTAATTGAATTGACAGAACCAAATACCCCGCTATATCTCCCCATATACTTTGAGGTTTACGACTTTGACTACTCAGGGGATCTTTAGAGGTATAATTTTTTACTTCCTTTTCCAACCAACTCCTTATTTGTGTAAAATTTCCACAATAGGACTGATCAAAAACAGTAAGCAGAGACATCAAGTTATAATTGATATGTTGTCGCAGCATGTGAGCTTTATCAAGGTTTTGGTTTCTTTTGCTAACAAGATACCATGAGCTGGCACAATAGTTGTAGTTGGGCATGTTTTAGCTTTGTTTGACTTTTCGGCAGAAAGATAGAAACACCATCCAATTTCCGCAGTTTCCAGTTCAGTTTCATAATATTCATTTTCATCTTCTGAATGCCATACTCTTCCATAATTTCCCTTGAATCTTGTCGGTTTTGAGGCAATATCCCTCAGGAATCCCTCACATGGCAACACTATAGGATAAATACACCCAAGGGCCAATGAATCCCATATTGTAAGCCTGTGAGTACGATTCAAAATAAGGTTAATTTCCACATTAGTAGAAGTTATGAGGTCCAATCCCACAATTTCACATTGTTCTCTTGAACAAATTTCTCGTCTTTGACCACTACTAGAATGTCCCCCATCTTTAACTGGCCAAATTACTCTGCTTTTGTAACATTCATGGTGATAGTTACATCCACCATAGATGCCTTCTCGATATTTAGCAAGGTCTTTGTCATTACTTGGCACCCAATCCCATAATCCCCATTTGGAAATAAAGGGTAAAGTAAAATGTTGGCCAGATTTCAGAGTTGCATTCCGAGTGATTCCTTGAACTCAAGGAGTCCATAAAGCTTCGCTTCCTTGGTAAATACCGAATAAAATTAAAAACAAGCATACCATTGTCGTTGTGTATTGAGAATAACTTGCAACCATCTCTAATCAATGTCAATGGAATTGATTCCTGTAATGGAAGCAGAGAAATCATTAACACCACTCCTTGTTAACCAGTTTCTAAAAGTAACTGATGAACATTGCTCATTTTCAGGCTATAAGCTATCGCTATCATTTTGTTCATTCACTAAACAAGGTTTAACTTGTGACCAATGATACCTTCTATCTTTTCCTACACCCTTCCCTTTAAGGCAAACACTCGTATCTGTAGTTTCTCATATGGTCCCTCCCACCTAGGCTCTAAACCTTTCCTAGCAATTCGTTTGACCATAAAAATCTTAAGTTCCACAAAATAGCAGGTAATAATCTAACCTTGGCCAGTCTGCAGAATGGCTTTAGTAAGGGAAGTCTTTAACAACCTCTTCATTCGTTCAACCATACCTGAAGATTGAGTTCTATAGGGAATATGAAACTTTTGTTTAATCCCAATCAATTTCATCGCTTCCTTCATCAATTTTCCAGTGAAGTGAGTTCCATTGTCAGAATCAATTTCATAAGGAAGGCCCCAGCGAGGAAAAACTTCTTCCACCATTTCTTGTGCTGCAGCTTCGGCAGTGCAAGTTTTTGTCGGAAATGCTTCCACCCACATAGTAAATCGATCTATGATTACTAGAATGTATTGGTATCCTCCACTGGGTGACAATGGTCCTGTGAAATCAATTTGGAGATGTGTCCATGGCCCTGTTGGTCTGGGTGCATGTGACATTCTCACCTTTACAGGTTTTCCCACATTTGCTTTTATGTAGATCAAACATCTCCTACAATAATCATCGATGTCTCTCATCATTCGCCACCACCAAGTCTCGCTGATTTGAGCTTTCATTGCTTTTGCTCCAGCATGCACTTTTCCATGATACAGCTGCATTAGTTCTTTCCTTGTTCCGATAGGCATTACCACCTGTCCTGTTGGAATTCGGCTCAGGTTATGTATATAACCCTTGTTCCCTGAGAAAGGAACGAGCACCGCGTCGAACGACGATTTGGGGATGCTCCTAAGCATCAGCGAATCTGAAGTCTGAATAAACACTAGTCCAATCCGATTGGTCGCGTGCGTGATGACGCCATCGTGACGGCATACCCGGAAGTATAAAGGAGCCGGCGCGCGTAATGGCGGCAGCTATTGCTCTGAAGCATGCGCTCCAGGCGTGCGAGGTGTGGCGATGCGACGCAGTGCTCGTTCCCTTTCTCAGGGAACAAGGGTTATATACATAACCTGAGCCGTTCCTTTCGAGGAACTCCCCACTGCGCCGGAACGACGATTTGGGGAACGAGTACAAACTAGGCCACACCGAGGTAGCGCCTGAGTAGTAGTAGATATACTGTACCAACTGTCAAAAAGTGATTGATTGACAGGTGGGCGGGGCTACTGGGGCGGGACTTCCGGGGCGGGGCTTCCGGGGCGGGACTTCGGGGCGGGACTTCGGGCGGGACTTCCGGGGCGGGACTTCGGGCGGGACTTCCGGGAGGAACTTCCTGTATAGGCGGGACTTCCTGTATAGGAGGGACTTCCTGTATAGGAGGGACTTCCTGTATAATAAATCATGTGATTGACATTAGGTTTTGATGTTTTTGACAGGTGGTTTTGACCTATTGTCCCTGTAATAATAAATCATGTGATTGACATTAGGTTTTGATGTTTTTGACAGGTGGTTTTTGACCTATTGTCCCTGTAATAATAAATCATGTGATTGACAGTAAGTTTTGATGTTTTTGACAGGTGGTTTTGACCTATTGTCCCTGTAATAATAATAAATCATGTGATTGACAGTAAGTTTTGATGTTTTGATGAATTTGACACAAGGTTTTTTTGTTTTTAAAAGCGGTATAATAAATCATGTTATTGACAGAAGGTTTTGTCTTTTGAAGTCGCTGTTATCAGGAAATTCCCAAGGCGTCCCATTGCAGTGTATCTGTGGGCTGTACTGTGAAAAACTGTGAAGTGAGTCTCCCACAAACATATGTTCTTTTAAAACAATACAAACCTCAAGTTGTATGTTTATAAAATAGCTTACTAAAAAACAATATAAACCTCAAGTTGTATGTTTATAAAATAGCTTACTAAAAAATCCACTGAACCAGCCATTTCAGTTTAAATAAAACTGTTTTAGCAATCACGGCCCTCTGCCTTCTTTTTACACACATCAGCGTTCACCTTGAGCGCGCCTCTCAAAACACAGGGCACGGGTGTCTGTGTGTGTGTGTGTGTGCGTGTCTGTGCGTAACAGGCACGGTCTTTAGATCTCTCCTATTTTATTTTTACAATTACAATCTTTTCGATAGTAGTTCTTCCGCAGGGAGTCGTCCTGATTGTGACAGTTCGGCGTAAAATATGGCCCGCACGTCTCTGATGTTTCTCAGGTCACGGACGCGCGAGATAAGGTACCAAAATGCATAGTGCAATGGCGCCATTTAGCATTGATGTTTAAACATTCATGCATTTGTACAGTGTTTTAATCATTGAGTCACCTCTGGTCTATCAGCTATAACTAAAATCTGCATTATTGTTTGAAGCTATTGGTGTTTTAGGCATTTATGCATGGTTACAGTGTTTTCTGTAACTATGTTCTCACTCTCAAGCTCTCTGACACACACACACACACACACACACACACACACACACACACACACACACACACACACACACACACACACACACACACACACACACGTTGTGTTTCCATGTTTTATGGGGACATTCCATAGGCGTAATGCATTTTATACTGTACAAACCGTATTTTCTATCCCCCTACACTGCCCCTGCCCCTAAACCTACCCATCACAGGAGACATGCTGCATTTTTACATTTTCAAAAACATCACTTAGTGTGATTTATAAGATGTTTTCTCATGGGGGACCAAAAATGTCCCCACAAGGACAAGGATTTTGGATATTGCACACACACACACACACACACACACACACACACACACACACACACACACACACACACACACACACACACACACACACACACACACACACACACACACACACACACACACACACACACACACACACACATTTGGTTTTATAAAAGGAATACATTTCTATGATGAATGTATACAAAATATATGTTTATGTATAATAACAAGTATCTTACTAAAATTGACTGAAAATATAAATCAACTTTTCAGAGATCATGATATTTTAGAATGTTTTACAAAGAAAATACAGTTGAAAATCATTCTCTCTGTCTCACTGACTTTCCAAGAGAGCAGCTCACACCCCATTTGGTGCTGTGAAATCTGACCCACAGTCACAGCAATGTAAGGCTTTCCAGAGAAAAATGGTTGTTGCAGACAAAATAGTTCAAACTATTTTCATAAAAGTTTAAATTAGCTTAAAATAAAATCTTTAAAGTTTTAATACAACCATAGTTTTATCATCTTCCTTTAAGACCGATGTATAAAGACAACATCTGATCCCATGATTTTGGTTTAATGTAACATAAAATATATTTTTACTAATCATCATCTGTTTCAAAACTATAGTAGTTTTAAATGTAAGATCTTAGAGCTTATTTCAAATAACATTTAAAAAAATCTTTATATAAATTATTATACAAATACGTTTGTGTGTTTGACATCAACAATGCTATTGTTTAGTGTTTTCTATCTTTAAGGAATAAGGAAGGAATTATTACACTCAGATAATAACAAGCATCTCACTCAAATTCTGTAAAACACATTTAATCAATTGGAAGTATAGTTAAATGATCATATAAAACAACTTACATTTTTCAGAGAGCAGACAAAACTGGTACTTATGCAACAAATATGTATATATATTTTGAATGAAAAGCACTATATAAAATCTCTTACTGACTTTCTAAGAGACCAGCTCACGAGTCCATGGGTGAAATGTGACGCAGTCAAAGCACTGTGACAGGAGCAAACTCTGGGACACTTCCACATGTTCCTCCATGTTTTATTGGGGCTTTCCATAATGACTTTTGTACTGTAACTTTACATCCCAGGCACCTAAACATAGGGCCCTCGTGATTTTTATATTTTCAAAATACTAAATCATTTAATGCAATTTATAAGCTGTTTTGCACATGGGTCAAATTTTGATCAGGGGGAATACCTGAAACACACACACACACACACACACACACACACAAACACACACACACACACACACACTCAAACAAACACACAAACACACACACACACGCAATTATTTTTTAATAAAAGTAACATCTCTATTTTAAATTAATTGTTTATAAATAAAATATAATACATGATGAATAATATGTTACTAAAATTATTTGAGCACTTTAAGTTATAGTTTTAGCTAAATATTATAATAAAAATAAAAATAAAAATACCTTACATTTTCAGAGAGTTGAAGAAGATAAAAAGCAAATAGTTTAAGTCCAAACTCCCTCAGATCCTCAGGGATAAACTCGAGTGTGACTGCTTCAGAGCCTCTCTGGACAGGAGGGGTTACAGCTGAGACTGTGCACCACAGCACATGTTAAGTTAGTCTGCCAACGCCTTTCCAGAGCCAATATTTAGTTTGTACTAATTTTATTTCAAAGTATAATCTTTAAAGTTTAAATGAGATCTAAATCAAATCTTTAAAGTTTTAATAAAGTCGCATCTTCTTTGTTTTTTCCAACTGTATAACATCTGATGCCACATTGTAGGCATGATTTTCCTTAAAATCAACCTAAAGTATATTCTTATTAAAATCGTCTGTTCAAAAACTTTAGCTTGTTTAAAATGTTAAATCTTAGATCTTATTTCTACAAATATTCAAGCAGGTCTTGATTAATAACCATTAACAATGGATGAACCTGCAATGAAACATGTTTGTCACAAATCTGTATGTTTTTAAAAATACAGATTTGTTTAACGAGGACTTAACATCGCTCTCATTTAGTTTTAAGAAAATCCCCAGACAGGTCCTTCACAGTCATTAATGCCGCTTCAGGCTATAGTGATGGGGTGATTTGGAGACCAGATGTTTCTCTTTGGTCAATGAAAAACATGAGTAGTGTTTGTCTTGAGTAAATAGTTGACTCTAATGATTTTGCAGGTTGTTAAAGACCCCACAAGGTTTGTCTGTTTGTTCTTTTATTCAACCGGAATGATTCTTCAAATGCAAAGTCTTCAGAAGTCGTGACTTCAAGTTATTCTGTACTTTTATAAATGTCATAGGTTCATGCTACTTTCATCAGCCTGATAAATATGCAGTTAATACATTATGAAACAAGAAATATATGGTGCCAAATACGTTTGAATCAATGATTTTAAGAAAAGCGATGTTTTAAAACGCAACTAAACCAGATTATTTTCTTTGACATTAAGAAAATGTAGAGTGCAGAGATCTGTTAAGAAACAATATTTCTCTGTGGTGCTGGAATAGTCTTTTTAAGTATATCAGGCATGTTACAATCATGCAGTACAATGATGCAGATGAAGCTTCTTATCAAACAAAGAAAATAATATTTCTTTTTCACTTGTGAGTATGTTTCAACATGAGTTATACAATATTTGTATCACACTTGCCATTTTTAATAGTCTTTACTATTGCCTTATGCATCACAATCCAGCTAAGTTATCAGTGGTTTCAGCTATTTATGACTTTTTCCTTTATTATTTTTGGCTCAATTAAATAGATATCAATTAAAGAATATTGTCATTGCTTCTTCCCTATACAGATACAATCCAAACGTGTTCTTTGTAGGTATTATGTGGGGACACAACTCATGTAAATTCAAGAGGCCTAGAGTAAGAAAGCAGTGACACTGTATGAGAAAAATTTCCACTTTATTGTGATATGCATTTTCCCCCATTGCCTATTCTTAGTCGTATGATCAAGATTACTGTTCACATTTTATTTGTCGGTCTGTATATGTTTTTTAGGTAAATGTTCCTATCTGGTTGTTGTCAGTGCAAGTTTGTGCAAAACATTTTAAGCATCTTTATTAAATGTATGACTAAACTTAATTGTTGTCTTCTACATTTCAAACGATTTGCCTCCAATGTTTCACAACCACAGGGAAAACACATTGTTTGCGATACTCATGAAACCTAATCTTGGTGAATTTTTCATACCTAGAACACAAAACTTTGTTCATACCAAACAGGTACTTTGTTAAATATGTTGACTCTTTCATGACATTTTAGAGGATTTACTAAAAGATTAAATGCACCAGAATCACAGTGTTTGCAATCATGTTTTTTACTACTCCAGATTGATTGTATTTAGTCAGATTTCAGAAGACCATTTGTTTGTTGGACTTTTCTTTGTTTTTAGCAAATACTCTTCTTTGAAAACCATCAACATTACAGGAATAAATGAAAATTAAGAAATTACGTGATGAGAGCTCATGCTGATGACTTATAACATATACGACTGTTGCATACATTAAAGTTTGAGCTTGTTAAACTCTCTTTGTAAAGGTTATAGACACATTTGAACATTAGCCTTATACAGGTATTATCTATGCACAAGTCCCTATGTAATTTAAGAGGTACATTTACGAAAGCACCATTTTATAATCAATTCAGGAAACAAACAATCACAAGCGCCAGAAAGTTTGTCATTTTGGATTTGTAAATAATGATTTTTACTACTCCACTGGATAGTCATCAGATTTAGATGATTTTAAATGTGTAACCATACTCTTCATTTGACAAACCAACAGTTCAAATTATTGTTTTCTTTCAACAACCCTACTTGAAGATTGTGACATGTTTTCAACTATCATCGATAACGGACCTGATGTACTACACATCAGTTGTAATAAATTTGTACCACATCGACATAACCTGTCCCTTTGTTTTAGGTAAATCTTTGCAACAATTAGTACACGCACACAATTTACTACAAATGTGTACTGGTTAAGAAAAGAGACAATTAGCTATAAGTCATAATAGAGAAATCCTCTCTTCTGATCTATTGTAAAAGTTTGTAAAGTAGAATGTAAATGATTTTTCCCACCAGTAAATAGCAGTTTTACATTTTGTTTCAAACATGCATAATACAGCATAAGAATTATTTTCTTTTAGGTGGTCCGTCTACATAATGCGTCAACATGAAAAGCGAGTCTTGATTTTTTTCTGTTACATTTACACTTATTTTGCTTAAAACACGTCCCATCTATTACACTTAGTTACATAATGTGGTAACACTTTATTTCTTTTGGTCCGCGTCTTTAAACACGACTCTGATAAAGTGATTTTACAAGTTATTTTAAGTGAGAGGTTATTTCATTCAGGCAGTTTTATTTTGTCCGCGCCAGTACCGTCTTTTAGACGTCTGTCTTTTAGTTTGAATCCATGAAACAATGTGTTGTCATGGTTGTCTCAATAATTTTTCAATAATACCAACCAGAATACCAAAATGGGTTAACATCCCTTAATTAATTTATTTTTTACAATTTTAAATATTTGTTCTACTTAAATATTAGTTATTTACAAATCTGTCAGGCAGGATATTTGATTAATCATTTTCATTAATTATTAAATCACTAAACCTGTAAGCGTAAAAACATAACAGTAAACGAGAGATGTGATTAGGTCGCTACTCAAGCATTCCTCTGGTTGTCTGTTAATAAAACATTTCAGCACAAACTCAGTAACGGTTTTCATAAATACGGTGAAACAGATGTAACCATGCAAAACTTTATTATGGGAATAGGTAAATAAAATAAAGCCTAATATAATATACACATAAAAAGTCCTTGTTCTAACTCTTTCACACGCCAGACTGATCCCGGATAAGTAAACCTCAAATACCTAAATCACACAATAGTTATCTTGACTTTAACGGCGCTACCGCTCTTTGTCCTCCTGCACACATAAACCACACATTTTTCATTGCGTAGACTGAGCGAACCAATTTTAGGTTTCTTTGTAGCTTCAAAGCAGCAGCAATCGAAAGGGTAGTCCTCTGGAATTGGGAAGTCACTGTCAGAGTCGGAATCGCTGCTGCTTTGAAGCCAATACTTTGAATTTCGGCCTCCTCATAGCATTTACGCAACTTAAGGAGGTTTTGTTCATGTAGCGCCTCTGTTCCTGCAGGTTGATATGAGTACACAATCAGTTTTTTTTTACTGTCCTTCCTTCACCACCAGACTCACATCGGCATCGCCCATGCCGAAAAGCACACAAGGTGTCTCCAAGTAAATTCTTCTTCAAAAATTCCATAGCGTAGAGTTTGACCGTGTGTGATGCCTTGTCAAAAACAAATCCGCCAATATAAACATCACCTATAGCAGAAATTCCTGCTTCACAAACTCTTCATCTTCATGAAGAAACTTGGTCAAATGGATCCTCTGTTTTTTTCTGTAGTGCGTAAGGAATGTTTTCTTCCGTTTCAACATAACTTCTTGTCGGTGTTACACCCATCACAGATGTTTCAGTAGCCATTGTAATGCTAGAGCTAAAGACTGTTCATAACCAACCGCTTTAACACACCCAGTGAGAATAATCATGTCACAGCTTCTAGCCCTGTACTGTGAATGGTAAAACGTAAATAAGATGTTTCAAAGAACCTCACTCGCATTCTTTCTCCTCCAAAACGTATTTATGGTAGTTTAAACTAGGATAATATACAATGCAAATGGTTCAAGTGAATAAAGTGTTGTAATGCATAATTTTATTCAATCAACCAAATGCTGCATACAAACAACGAGATGTCGGGAACACCAAGAGAACAATTTAAAAGACAATTTAGAGAGGTAAATGTTGACACAATGTTGAACAAAGTTCACACAACGTGTAAAAGGAAAACGATAAAAGAAAACAAACATGCATTTAATTAAAATTACGCCAAAAATGAAACTATGGTAAAAAGAGTGTTTCAGAAAAACTTGAACAAAGAAACCTAAAATTGGTTCGCTCAGTCTACCGCAATGAAAATGTGTGGTTTATGTGTGCAGGAGGACAAGAACGGTAGCGCCAAGTAAAGTCAAGATAACTATTGTGTGATTTAGGTATTTGAGGTTTACTTATCCCGGATCAGTCTGGCATGTGAAAGAGTTAGAACAAGTAATGTTTATGTGTATTTGATATTAGGCTTTATTTTACTTACCTATTCCCATAATAAAGTTTTGCATGGTTAGATCTGTTTCACCGTATTTATGAATACCGTTACTGAGTTTGTGCTGAAATGTTTTATTAACAGACAACCAGAGGAACGCTTGAGTAGCGACCTAATCACGTCTCTAGTTTACTGTTACGTTTTTACCGCTTACAGGTTTAGTGATTTAATAATTAATCAAAATGATTAATCAAATATCCTGCCTGACAGCTTTGTAAATGACTAATATTTAAGTAGAACAAATATTTAAAATCGCAAAAATAAATTAATTAAGGATGTTAACCCATTTTGGTATTCTGGTTGGTATTATTGAAAAATTATTGAGACAACCATGACAACACATTGTTTCATGGATTCAAACTAAAAGACAGATGTCTAAAAGACGGTACTGGCGCAAACAAAATAAAACTGCCTGAATGAAATAACCTCTCACTTAAAATAACTTGTAAAATCACTTTATCAGAGTCGTTTAAAGACGCGGACCAAAAGAAATAAAGTGTTACCACATTATGTAACTAAGTGTAATAGATGGACGTGTTTTAAGCACAGAAAAACATCAAGACTCGCTTTTCATGTTGACGCATTATGTAGACAGACCACCTAAAAGAAAATAATTCTTATGCTGTATTATGCATGTTTGAAACAAAATGTAAAACTGCTATTTACTGGTGGGGAAAAATCATTTACATTCTACTTTACAAACTTTTACAATAGATCAGAAGAGAGGATTTCTCTATTATGACTTATAGCTAATTGTCTCTTTTCTTAACCGCAGTACACATTTGTAGTAAATTGTGTGCGTGTACTAATTGTTGCAAAAGATTTACCTAAAACAAGGGACAGGTTATGTCGATGTGGTACAAATTTATTACAACTGATGTGTAGTACATCAGGGTCCGTTGTCGATGATAGTTGAAAACATGTCACAATCTTCAAGTAGGGTTGTTGAAAGAAAACAATAATTTGAACTGTTGGTTTGTCAAATGAAGAGTATGGTTACACATTTAAAATCATCTAAATCTGATGACTATCCAGTGGAGTAGTAAAAATCATTATTTACAAATCCAAAATGACAAACTTTCACAAGCGCTTGTGATTGTTTGTTTCCTGAATTGATTATAAAATGGTGCTTTCGTAAATGTACCTCTTAAATTACATAGGGACTTGTGCATAGATAATACCTGTATAAGGCTAATGTTCAAATGTGTCTATAACCTTTACAAAGAGAGTTTAACAAGCTCAAACTTTAATGTATGCAACAGTCGATATGTTATAAGTCATCAGCATGAGCTCTCATCACGTAATTTCTTAATTTTCATTTATTCCTGTAATGTTGATGGTTTTCAAAGAAGATTATTTGCTAAAAACAAAGAAAAGTCCAACAAACAAATGGTCTTCTGAAATCTGACTAAATACAATCAATCTGGAGTAGTAAAAAACATGATTGCAAACACTGTGATTCTGGTGCATTTAATCTTTTAGTAAATCCTCTAAAATGTCATGAAAGAGTCAACATATTTAACAAAGTACCTGTTTGGTATGAACAAAGTTTTGTGTTCTAGGTATGAAAAATTCACCAAGATTAGGTTTCATGAGTATCGCAAACAATGTGTTTTCCTGTGGTTGTGAAACATTGAGGCAAATCGTTTGAAATGTAGAAGACAACAATTAAGTTTAGTCATACATTTAATAAAGATGCTTAAAATGTTTTGCACAAACTTGCACTGACAACAACCAGATAGGAACATTTACCTAAAAAACATATACAGACCGACAAATAAAATGTGAACAGTAATCTTGATCATACGACTAAGAATAGGCAATGGGGGAAAATGCATATCACAATAAAGTGGAAATTTTTTCTCATACAGTGTCACTGCTTTCTTACTCTAGGCCTCTTGAATTTACGAGAGTTGTGTCCCCACATAATACCTACAAAGAACATGTTTGGATTGTATCTGTATAAAGAAGCAATGACAATAAGCTTTCATTGATATCTATTTAATTGAGCAAAAAATAATAAAGGAAAAAGAAATAGCTGAAACCACTGATAACTTAGCTGGATTGTGATGCATAAGGCAATAGTAAAGACTATTAAAAATGGCAAGTGTGATACAAATATTGTATAACTCATGTTGAAACATACTCACAAGTGAAAAAGAAATATTATTTTCTTTGTTTGATAAGAAGCTTCATCTGCATCATTGTACTGCATGATTGTAACATGCCTGATATACTTAAAAAGACTATTCCAGCACCACAGAGAAAATATTGTTTCTTAACAGATCTCTGCACTCTACATTTTCTTAATGTCAAAAGAGAAAATAATCTGGTTTAGTTGCGTTTTAAAACATCGCTTTTTCTTAAAATCATTGATTCAAACGTATTTGGCACCATATATTTCTTGTTTCATAATGTATTAACTGCATATTTATCAGGCTGATGAAAGTAGCATGAACCTATGACATTTATAAAAGTACAGAATAACTTGAAGTCACGACTTCTGAAGACTTTGCATTTGAAGAATCATTCCGGTTGAATAAAAGAACAAACAGACAAACCTTGTGGGGTCTTTAACAACCTGCAAAATCATTAGAGTCAACTATTTACTCAAGACAAACACTACTCATGTTTTTCATTGACCAAAGAGAAACATCTGGTCTCCAAATCACCCCATCACTATAGCCTGAAGCGGCATTAATGACTGTGAAGGACCTGTCTGGGGATTTTCTTAAAACTAAATGAGAGCGATGTTAAGTTCTGCTCGACAAATCTGTATTTTTAAAAACATACAGATTTGTGACAAACATGTTTCATTGCACGGTTCATCCATTGTTAATGGTTATTAATCAAGACCTGCTTGAATATTTGTAGAAATAAGATCTAAGATTTAACATTTTAAACAAGCTAAAGTTTTTGAACAGACGATTTTAATAAGAATATACTTTAGGTTGATTTTAAGGAAAATCATGCCTACAATGTGGCATCAGATGTTATACAGTTGGAAAACAAAGAAGATGCGACTTTATTAAAACTTTAAAGATTTGATTTAGATCTCATTTAAACTTTAAAGATTATACTTTGAAATAAAATTAGTACAAACTAAATATTGGCTCTGGAAAGGCGTTGGCAGACTAACTTAACATGTGCTGTGGTGCACAGTCTCAGCTGTAACCTCCTGTCCAGAGAGGCTCTGAAGCAGTCACACTCGAGTTTATCCCTGAGGATCTGAGGGAGTTTGGACTTAAACTATTTGCTTTTTATCTTCTTCAACTCTCTGAAAATGTAAGGTATTTTTATTTTTATTTTTATTATAATATTTAGCTAAAACTATAACTTAAAGTGCTCAAATAATTTTAGTAACATATTATTCATCATGTATTATATTTTATTTATAAACAATTAATTTAAAATAGAGATGTTACTTTATTAAAAATAATTGCGTGTGTGTGTGTGTGTGTGTGTGTGTGTGTGTGTGTGTGTGTGTGTGTGTGTGTGTGTGTGTGTGTGTGTGTGTGTGTGTGTGTGTGTGTGTGTTTCAGGTATTCTGATCAAAATTTGACCCATGTGCAAAACAGCTTATAAATTGCATTAAATGATTTAGTATTTTGAAAATATAAAAAATGCGAGGGCCCTATGTTTAGGTGCCTGGGATGTAAAGTTACAGTACAAAAGTCATTATGGAAAGCCCCAATAAAACATGGAGGAACATGTGGAAGTGTCCCAGAGTTTGCTCCTGTCACAGTGCTTTGACTGCGCTACATTTCACCCATGGACTCGTGAGCTGGTCTCTTAGAAAGTCAGTAAGAGAGATTTTATAAAGTGCTTTTCATTCAAAATATATATACATATTCGTTGCATAAGTACCAGTTTTGTCTGCTCTCTGAAAAATGTAAGTTGTTTTATATGATCATTTAACTATACTTCCAATTGATTAAATGTGTTTTACAGAATTTGAGTGAGATGCTTGTTATTATCTGAGTGTAATAATTCCTTCCTTATTCCTTAAAGATAGAAAACACTAAACAATAGCATTGTTGATGTCAAACACACAAACGTATTTGTATAATAATTTATATAAAGATTTTTTAAAATGTTATTTGAAATAAGCTCTAAGATCTTACATTTAAAACTACTATAGTTTTGAAACAGATGATGATTAGTAAAATATATTTTATGTTACATTAAACCAAAATCATGGGGATCAGATGTTGTCTTTATACATCGGTCTTAAAGGAAGATGATAAAACTATGGTTGTATTAAAACTTTAAAGATTTTATTTTAAGCTTTTAAACTTTTATGAAAATAGTTTGAACTATTTTGTCTGCAACAACCATTTTTCTCTGGAAAGCCTTACATTGCTGTGACTGTGGGTCAGATTTCACAGCACCAAATGGGGTGTGAGCTGCTCTTGGAAAGTCAGTGAGACAGAGAGAATGATTTTCAACTGTATTTTCTTTGTAAAACATTCTAAAATATCATGATCTCTGAAAAGTTGATTTATATTTTCAGTCAATTTTAGTAAGATACTTGTTATTATACATAAACATATATTTTGTATACATTCATCACAGAAATGTATTCCTTTTATAAAACCAAATGTGTGTGTGTGTGTGTGTGTGTGTGTGTGTGTGTGTGTGTGTGTGTGTGTGTGTGTGTGTGTGTGTGTGTGTGTGTGTGTGTGTGTGTGTGTCAGAGAGCTTGAGAGTGAGAACATAGTTACAGAAAACACTGTAACCATGCATAAATGCCTAAAACACCAATAGCTTCAAACAATAATGCAGATTTTAGTTATAGCTGATAGACCAGAGGTGACTCAATGATTAAAACACTGTACAAATGCATGAATGTTTAAAACATCAATGCTAAATGGCGCCATTGCACTATGCATTTTGGTACCTTATCTCGCGACGCGTCCGTGACCTGAGAAACATCAGAGACGTGGCCATATTTACGCGAACTGTCACAATCAGGACGACTTCGCGAAGAACTACTATCAAAAAGATTGTATTGTAAAAATAAAATAGGAGAGACACACACACACACACACACACACATACACACACACACACACACACACACACAGACACCCGTGCCCTGTGTTTTTGAGAGGCGCGCTCAAGGTGAACGCTGATGTGTGTAAAAAGAAGGCAGAGGGCCGTGATTGCTAAAACAGTTTTATTTAAACTGAAATGGCTGGTTCAGTGGATTTTTTAGTAAGCTATTTTATAAACATACAACTTGAGGTTTATATTGTTTTTTAGTAAGCTATTTTATAAACATACAACTTGAGGTTTGTATTGTTTTAAAAGAACAGATGTTTGTGGGAGACGACTTCACAGTTTTTCACAGTACAGCCGCAGATACTCTGCAATGGGACGCGGCGGGGAATTTCCTGATAACAGCGACTTCAAAAGACAAAACCTTCTGTCAATAACATGATTTATTATACCGCATTCAAAAACAAAAAAACCTTGTGTCAAATTCATCAAAACATCAAAACTTACTGTCAAAACCATGTGTCAAATTCATCAAAACATCAAAACTTACTGTCAATCACATGATTTATTATTATTACAGGGACAATAGGTCAAAAACCACCTGTCAAAAACATCAAAACCTAATGTCAATCACATGATTTATTATACAGGAAGTCCCTCCTATACAGGAAGTCCCTCCTATACAGGAAGTCCCGCCTATACAGGAAGTCCCGCCCCGGAAGTCCCGCCCCGAAGTCCCGCCCACCGGAAGTCCCGCCCCGGAAGTCCTGCCCCGGTAGCCCCGCCCACCTGTCAATCAATCACTTTTTGACAGTTGGTACAGTATATCTACTATGACTGTAGCACAACTAGGACTGGAGCACCCTAGCGCCAGGCGTTGTAGGGAGATGCAGGCTATAAAAACCTGATAAAGGTGTGAGGGTAGCCCACCCAGCCGCCTCGCAGATATCCTGCAAGGGGACCCCAGAAAGGAGGGCCACCAAGAGGCCATGCCTCTGGTGGAATGAGCCCTCACGGCCATAGGTGAAGGCAACCGCGCACCTGATAGGCCATGGTTATTGCCTGACAATCCAGTTACTGATTGTCTGAGTAGACGCTGGCAACCCCTTCTTGGGTGAGCCAAACACACCAAAAGTTGTTGGGATCTCTCCACTGTGCCGATTTCCGCCAAATACACTCTGAGTGCCCTAACCGGGCAGAGCAGGTGAAGCCTCTCCTCTTCCGCCGCCACGTGAGGCGGAGGATGAAATGCCTGCAGAACCAAAGACCTGACCACCCTTGATGGGACCTTAGGCACGTAGCCTGGCCTAGGGTGTAAGATGGCTTTACTCCACCTGGGCAAACTCCAGGCAAGTCGGGCGTTACCGCCAAGGCCTGGAGATCACCCACTCTCCTCAGAGAGGTAATGGCGAGGAGAAAAGCCACCTTAAGGGTCAGGTTCTTTGGTTCAGCCGACTCCAATGGCTCAAGGGGGCCTCAGCCAGCCCTCCGAGAACCACTGCCAGATCCCAGGTTGGAACTCTGGATTGAGCCACAGGCCTCATCCTCCGAACCCCACGGAGGAACTGTACAACCAGCCGGTGCCTACCCAAAGGCCCATCACCCGTAGGAGTGTGGAAAGCCGTAATGGCAGCCACATACACCCTGAGTGTGGACGGGTTAGACCCGCAGAGAAGCGATCTTGGAGGAACTCCAGCACTGAAGCCACCGGGCAGTTAACTGGGTCCACCTCACGCTCCTGCACCAAGTGGAAAATACATTCCACTTGAGGCTGTACAGTCTCCTTGTAGACGGAGCCCTGGAACTGAGTAACGCTCTACCACCTCTGCCGACAGGCCAGCCTCTAGGTATCTGGCCCTCAGGGGCCAGACCCAAAGGTTCCAAATCTCGGGCCGGGGTGAAATATTGCGCCGCCGCCTGAGACAGGAGATCCTCCTCAGAGGAATCTGCCACGGATGACCTGCCAGCAGAGCTATGATATCCGAGAACCATACTCGAGTCGGCCAACGGGTGCTACCAGAAGTAGGCTGACCCTTGTCGACGGACCTCTCCAGGACTCCCGGGAGCAGAGCAATCGGGGAAATGCGCACAGACGCAGCCTCGGCCACGCCTGAACCATGGCATCCAACCCAGCGGGGCTGGATGCGTGAGGGAGAACCACAGTGGACAGTGGACGCCTCTCGAGACGCAAATAGGTCCACTTCCACTGGGCCGAACCTCTGCACATGGCCTCCACCACCTCTGGGTGGAGTCGCCACTCCCGGCCTCAGCCCCTGCCTCGACAGGATGTCTGCTCCTGATTTTGGACCCCGGGACATACATTGCCCTGATGGACAACAGTTTCTTGGGACCACAGGAGGATTAGATGCGCCAGTCTGCACAGAGGGCGCGACCTGAACCCTCCCTGATGATTGAGGCACGCCACGACAGCCGTATTGTCTGTCCGCACCAGGACATGTTGGCCGCGAGGTCCGGGAAAAAGCTCCTGAGAGCTAGACCGCCAGCATCTCCAGGCAATTTATATGCCAGGAGGAATGACGGCCCTCCCATAGGCCCTCGCAGCGGCCGTCCATGATCAAGGCTTCAACCAGTGAGGGAGGCGCCTGTTGAAACGGATCTCGGCGCAACAGGACGCTCCCAACACTGGCCCTGGGACAGAAACCAAGGTTCCTTCCATATGGCTAGGGAACGAAGGCCACTGCGCTGCTACCCTGATCATACAGAATGGATTTCTCAAGGAAAGTCACCTGGTTTACTTCTGTATCAGGACATGGTGGCCGCGGAGGTCCGGGAAAAAGCCCTCAGAGCTTTGTAGACCGCCAGCATTTCCAGGCAATAAATGTGCCAGGAGAAATGCCGGGTCTCCCACAGACCTCTCGCAGCGCCGCCATGACCACGCCCCAGCCAGTGAGGGAGGCATCCGCTGAAACGGTCTTCCGGCAACGTGATGCTCCCAACACTGGCCCTGGGACAGAAACCAAGGTTTCTTCCATATGACTAGGGAACGAAGGCATCTGCGCGCTACCCTGATCATACAGAACGGTTTTCCTCGAGGAAAACCCCTGATTTCCAGCCACCACTGTGAGGGTCTCGTGCAGCAGGCCAAAAGATATTCTGTTGGACGAGCCGCAATGAGCCCCAGCAGTCCTTAAAACTGCTTCACAGTGATGCTGTGGCCTAGCTTCACTTTAGAGACCACCGCCAGATGGACTCAACACGCGCGGGAGACAATTGTGCCCACAACGAGAGAATCCCATACGACTCCCAGGAACACTGTTCTCTGAGAAGGCGCCAACACGCTACTGCGTGTAGAGTCTCACCCAAGCACTGAGAGCAGCCAAGGCGACGACATCTCAATGCCGAACTGCTGCTACCACAGAGGGGAAGGGCTAGGCCGTATGGACGAACCCGATATTGGTACGCTTTGCCCCCAAAAGCGAACCTCAGGAACTTCCTGTGACACAGAAGGATGGATACAGGGAAGCCTGCGTCCTCTTTAGACCTGTCGTGACAGACCAGTCCTCAGACTGGATCTGAATCACAACGGAGGAACTGTAAGCATCTTGAATCTGAATCTCCTCAGAGAACGATTCAAGTACCTCAGATCTAAAGTTTGGACGCAACTCGCCATCCTTCTTAGGAACTATGAAGTACCGGCTGTAGAACCCGGACTCCTGTCTGGCGGAGGAGCACCTTCTGTGGCCTCCTTACCAACGGGAGTGGACTTCCTGTTCCATTACCCGAACCTGCCCAGGGACCACTGCCGCCCAGACCACCCCACTGAACTCGGGGAAGGTAACTAAACTGCAGTCTGTATTCCCTTTTCTACAGTACGCAGGGCCCATGCAGATATATTCGGAGGCATAGCCATGCGCCAAGATAATCTGCTAAGGGAACCAGCCTCTCAAGGCCGGCCTCGGGTGTCAACCGAGCCTCCTCCCCGACCCCCTGAAGCGGCTAACCGGCAGGGCGAAATCGAGGAAGATTTTCGGTGCGTGACGCGTTTGCTGGACTGCCGCAAGTCTTGCTAGAGGCGGCGGGTGCAGCACGCGTGCACGGGAAACGATGTGGCCCGAAGCATACTTGATGGCGGAGCACAGCATCGCTTTCCGAAAACTCCACAGGGAGGCGACCTCGATCGCTCCTACCCGGGAGAGGGGGCTGGCCAGCAGGGGCCTCATCTAAGGGAGCAGCTCTACAGGGCCGCACACTAGGGCGGACACTGGGAATAGCAATTGCCTGAAACTGATGTGTCCCGCAGGCCACAAGGCGGCAGAACGACATCAACTTCAGGAGGGCTCCCCCTAGATGAATATCCAGACAAGTCACCTGGTCTGAATGATAGGCTGAATAAAAAATACATCTAACTCCTCAAAGTCAGATAATATTTTAATTTAATTCCTTGGAATTAAATACAGCCACAATAAGGTGAAACATGGTCTGAATGATAGGCTGAATATCTAACTCCTCAAAGTCAGATCATATTTTATTTAATTCCTCAGAATTAAATGTAGCCATAATCCTCAGACGACACTGTTTTATTGTATTTATACGACTCATAAACCACGCATTGCCTCAGCAACGTGGTTCAAACGTCATAATACAATTGGCTTTCATCGCCGAGAAAAAGCCAAACAGTATCACGTGAAACATGGTCTGAATGACAGGCTGAATATCTAACTCACTAGAGTCAGATCCTTTTCATTTAAATCCTCAGACTTAAATGCAGCCCTAATCATCAGGCAATACTGTTTTATCGTCAACCAGTATTCCATGCACACCGATCGCGTGGTTCACCTTAATAGCAGACCCATACCTGCACGCTGCCTCGCAATCGTGAGATTGAGTCTTGCATATAAGAAGTGGCGAGCTCGTTATAATCTCGACTGCCCGACAAGCTGAGCACGCCTAATTCCCAGAATCAGACCGCTCAAGCATCGGGTCCTCCGCCCGGGGAAGAAGCCGCATCGCGGGCTTCCACACGGGAAGGAGAACATCTGAACTGACAGACAAAGACTGGGAAGATGCCTCAGCAGTCCCAAGTCTCGCTGACATGTCCATCCGCGGAGCCCCATGACCGGTCTCGCCGCACCGCCGGCGACGCGGACCGATCCACGGGCTCACGCTTTAGGCTGGCCGCCTCATCGAACACGGCCAGCCGAGAGCGGAGCAGCCTGAGTGTCAGCTCACACGCTCACAAGCCGCTCCTCGAGAGCCGCCCGAGCATGCTGAACACCCAGGCATTGCACAAAGCAGGTGTGCATCCGAGCCCGAAATGTAGCGGGGACACGGATGCACACACTGCTTAAACTCTCTTGCTTTCTCGCCTACTTCTTTCACACACTTGCACAACTGGACAAACAACAGTAAATAGACAGACAATCACAGAGAGCGCTATGCTGAAGAGCAATAACTGCCGCCATTACTGCCCCTTTATACTTCCGGTATGCCGTCACGATGACGTCATCACGCACGCACCAATCGGATTGGACTAGTGTTTATTCAGACTTCAGATTCGCTGATGCTTAGGAGCATCCCCAAATCGTCGTTCGGCGCAGTGGAGTTCCTCGAAAGGGAACTCCAGATACCTTTATCATCTTCTTTGCCTTCTTTTTCCATTGTTCTTTCTCTTCTTCTGTCTTTGTGTGATATGACAGAAGATGCAGCTCAGGATTATCTTTTCTGTTTTCTTGAACCAAGGTAACAGGAGTAGGGGAAAGTAAAGCCGCTTCTCTGGCTGCCGCATCAGCTGCAGATTTTCCATTTGCTTTCCTTGGACTTGTCAGATTGATGTGCTTTTACTTTGACCACAGCTGCTTCTCGTGGTAATTGACATGCTGCAATCAACCGACGAATTATGGAAGCATGTTGTATTATGCTCCCACTGCTGGTGATGAGTCCACGTCTTTTCCATAGGGCAAGGTAGTCATGGACCACTCCGAAAGCATAACGACTATCTGTATAGATGTTGACTCGACCTCCCTCCGATAACTCAAGAGCTTCCGTAAGCGCCATGAGCTCAGCTACTTGTGCTGAAAATTGCCCAGGAAGAGCTCCTCGCTTCACAACAGTTCCATCAGCCTTCACCACAGCCCATCCAGTATGTCGTTTTCCATCAATGTAGTAACTGGATCTGTCGACCCATAACTCATTATCTGGATTTTCAAGAGGGATTGGATTAACTGGACCAAGGCTTTCTTCTTCTACCTGTTTTTCACACTCATGTGGAATTCCCTCATGTGGTTCCAGCATCATTGTTGCTGGGTTAAGTGAAGTGTCTCTGATGATTTCCACTCTCAAGTCCTTGTTCAGCAAAGTTGCTTCCCATTTTGCTCTCCTCGCATCAGTGATAGTCTTGATGTTTGTGTTGTTCAACAGCGTTACTATACTGTGTGGAGTGTGCAGTGTGATAGTTTGTGCACCAATCAGATTTTCCACAGCATTCACTGCCCACGTGGCACCATCAAGGGCTTGTATACATCGTGGTTGACCTATCATGGTGACAGGAATCTTTGTGGAAAAGTATTCAACTGGTTTGTATCGATCACCTGGTTTTGACACAGTACTGCTGAGTAGGTCTCATCTCCCACCCTGGTCCACAAATGAAATGGCAAACGACCATCAGGAAGTCCCAAGGCTGGGGCTGAAATCAGTTTCTTTTTCATAGAAGTAAATGCTTCCTCAGCTTCTGGTGTCCATTCCAGCTGTTCCACTCCAGGCTTTCCCCTTTTATATAGGACTAGTGATGCTGGCAAAATCAGGGATATATTGACGACAATAGTTAAAAAGTCCCATCACCTTCCGCATCCCTGTAACTGTCAGAGGTTTTGGAAGTTGCTGTATTGCCTTTACACGCTCTGTTGTCATTCTTCTTCCCTAAGCAGATATTTCTTGGCCTAAATAAATAACTTTAGTGGCCAGCTGTGCTTTGTCAGGGTTAACTTTAAATCCACCTTTCCTTAGAGCTTGCAGAGTAATATTTAGAGCAGATACATGGCTTTTTTCGTCTGGGCTTGCAATTAACAAGTCATCAACATATTGGAGGCAAACACTTCCTGAACTCTCAATTTCAGCTTTTCGCTCAGTTAAGAATTGGTCCAGGGCTCTATGAAATACAACTGGTGAAAGATTAAGACCTTATGAAGTCTATTCCAAGCATACTGGTTTGCGCCGACAGTGAAGGACAATTTCTCTTGAGATTTTTCATCAATAGGTATAGACCAGAAAGCTGACAGCACATCCAAGACTGTGAAGATTCTTGCATTCCCTGGAATATCATTCAAAATGGTAGCAGGATTGGCCACAATATGGTGTGGTTTTGACGTTACACTGTTAAGTCTTGTACAATCTATGATTAATCTCCATGAGTTGTCTGACTTTTTCACAGGCCAGACAGGGCTGTTGGTAGTAGAAGAAGTTCGTCGAACAATTCCTTCAGCTTCCAAGTCTGCCACAATCTCAAAAACAGCTTTTCTTGCTTCTGGTCGAATGGGGTATTGTGTCACGTTAACATACAAAGGACAAACAGGTGCAAGGACTCAAGTGCAGAAAATAGGATTTAATATAAAACAAAACAAAACAAACTACAAAACAAAACCCACGAGGGGGAAAAATACATAAACTAGAAATACATATAAACTGAACATACCGACACGGGGGACTGGGAGACGTAGACAATACAACGATCCGACAAGGACTGCAAACACACAGGAACTTATAAAGGGGAGAAATCAAGCTGGGAATGAGGGAACACCGGTGGGGCAAATAAACCAATAACGAGATAACAAGGGGGTGGGATCTAACAATGACAGAGCACATGGCCTAACATGACAAAACACCACATGTGCAACACGAGACAGGACAGGCATGTGACATATTGTTTATGAGGGGCATGTATCGGTCCCTCAATAATAACAGGGTCAATGTTGGCTTTACCACAATCCAATTTGTGTTTAGCCCAAACATCTGGATATAAGCTGCACAGAAGACACCTTCTTTTCCCCAGTCTCTGGTAATTGGTTTTGCTATACCAACAGAACTTATATTACATGTGCGATCTTCATGTGGTATTATTCCAGCTGTTGTAGTAATTTGACGACTGTCGGTAAATATGATCATGATTAAAAATGGTAAAATGTCCATACCTATAAGGCTTCCTTGTGAATTACCCAGAAAGGTGTCCATAGGACTTCATCTTCATGTATTTGCAGAGGAACTGGTATACTTTTGTAAAATATCATGATATCTCCTCCAACTCCTTCAACTTCTATGGTTTCATGTGTTTTTCTGTGAAAACACATGAAAACTGTGTTTTCATTTCTTGTCTCTTCAGAGGAGGCAAGGCCATGAGAATGGCTTGACGTTCATCTGGTGTGAATGGTCTTTCTTCCATCATCATTTCAGATTGTACTTCTTCCCTTTTAATTCAATTCAATTAAATTAAATTCAATTAAAATATATTTGTATAGCGCTTTTCACAATACACATTGTTTCAAAGCAGCTTTACAGAAAGTGCATTTCATAAATGTACATTGAAAAATGTTAGAAAAAGTTAATCAATCATGTATTAATTTAGGCCATAACAAAGCTGGCATTGAGTCGTCTCATTACAGGCGTCGAGTCGTCTCATCACAGGTGTTGGGGCATCTGAAGTCTCCATGAGAGGCTGGATACAAACTGGAGCTGACAAACTATTTAACTCGGGACTAGTGTCCGAGATCACAACAGAAAAGCAGATGGGAAATAAATAGCATAGCTGCTGTTCAGAATATTAATGCTTTTGATCCGATTTAACTGTAGTATAAAAGGTAATTATAATGTGAATGCTTGGCTAAAGAGATCGTCTTTAATCTAGTTTTAAACTGGGACAGCGAGTCTGAACCTTGAACAATATCAGGAAGACTATTCCAGAGTTTAGGAGCTAAATGTGAAAATGCCCTTCCTCCTTTAGTGGACTTAGATATCCTAGGAATGACCAGAAGCCTCGAGTTTAGTGATCTTAAAGAGCACGATGGATTGTAGGGCGATAGAAGACCCGTTAAATACACTGGAGCTAAACCATTTAGGGCTTTATAGGTCAGTAGCAATACTTTGTAATTGATACGGAACTTAATAGGTAACCAGTGTAGAGATGATAAAATTGGTGTTATATGATCATATTTTCTTGACCTAGTAAGAACTCTAGCAGCTGCGTTTTGGACTAACTGTAGCTTGTTTATTGAGGATGCAGGACAACCAGCTAATAAAGCATTACAGTAATCTAGTCTCGAGGTCATGAATGCATGAACTAACTTTTCTGCATCAGAAATAGATAGCATGTTACGTAGCTTAGCAATGTTTCTAAGGTGGAAAAATGCCGTTCTTGTAACATATGAAATATGATTTTCGAAAGACAAGTTGCGGTCTAATATAACACCCAGGTCTTTTACTGTAGTGGATAAAGTGACAGGACGTCCTTCCAAGTTAAAGTTGTATTGTGAGAGGTTTTGTGGGCAGTTTTTTGGACCAATAAGTAATACCTCTGTTTTATCTGAATTTAATAGCAGAAAATTACACGTCATCCAGTATTTAATATCTTCAACACACTGTCAGTTTAGATAAGTTAGCGTTTTCATCTGGTCGTGATGAAATATATAATTGAGTGTCATCAGCATAACAGTGAAATTAATTCCATGTTTTCTTATAATATTACCAAGTAGCAGCATATATATTGAGAATAGCAGAGGGCCTAACACAGATCCTTGCGGCACCCCATAGTCTACTGACGTTATCTTTGATTTTTCCCCATTTAGACAGACAAAATGGTAGCAGTCTGATAAGTACGATCTAAACCAGTTTAATGCCTGTCCCTGAACACCAGTGTAATTTTGAAGTCGATCTAAGAGTATTTTATGATCTATAGTATCGAACGTAGCACTAAGATCGAGTAGAACTAGTATTGAGATACAGCCTTGATCAGAAGCTAGAAGTAAAACATTTGTGATTTTAACGAGTGCAGTTTCTGTGCTATGATGCGGCCTGAATCCTGATTGAAATTTTTCATAGATATCATTTTCTTGCAAGAAAGAGCACAGTTGAGCGGACACAACTTTTTCTAGTATTTTAGACATAAATGGAAGATTTGAAATAGGTCTGTAATTTGCTAGGTTATTATGATCTAATTGTGGCTTCTTAATGAGAGGTTTTATGACTGCCAACTTGAATATTCTTGGAACATGACCTAAAGATAAAGACGAGTTAATAATATTGAGAAGAGGCTCTTCCACTACAGGTAACAGCTCTTTCAGTAGTTTAGTGGGTATTGGATCTAATAAACATGTTGTTGGTTTAGATGCAATGATAAGTTTATTTAGCTCTTCCTGTCCTATAGTTGTAAAGCGGTGTAGTAGTTCTTGAGGGGCGATAATTGAGGTTGAATCATAAGCGTCATTTAAAGATTGTACATTTACAATTCTGTTTCTGATGCTTTCTATTTTCTCAGTGAAGAAATTCATAAAATCATTACTACTAAACTGTAACGGAATATTTTGCTCAGGCGATGCTTGTTTATTTGTTAGTCTAGCCACGGTGTTAAATAGAAACCTTGGATTATTTTGGTTATTTTCTATTAGTTTGCGGAGATGTTCAGCCCTGGCTGCTTTTAGAACCTTTTTATAACGTGACATACTATTTTTCCACGCGATTCTAAAGACCTCTAAATTAGTTTGTTTCCATTTACGCTCTAAGTTCTGAGTTTCTCTCTTGATAACATGTGTAGCGCTGTTGTACCATGGTGCTTTAGTTTTCTCTCTAACCTTTTTAATCTAATTGGTAGTCATTTCCTCTAGTTCATCTGTTTGTTTGGGTTCACTGAGCAGCTGAGACAGATCAGGTAAGCTATTTGAGAATCTATCTATAGTGGTTGGAAGGATTGTTCTGCCTGGTCGATAATGTGGCGCAACATGACAGATTTCAGCAGTACGCAGTATGCAAGTTATCATGTAATGGTCAGAGACATCATCACTTTGTGGTATAATATCTACATCGGTTGGGTTGGTTCCATGTGATATAATTAAATCTAGTGTGTGTTTAAGGCGATGAGTGGGACCAGTGACGTTTTGCTTGACCCCAAAGGAGTTTAATAGATCTGTAAACGCAGCCCCTAACACATCATTTGTGTTATCTACGTGTATGTTAAAATCTCCAACAATTAATGCTTTATCGACGTTGACCAATAGATCTGAGAGAAAGTCTGCAAACTCTTTTAGGAAATCAGCATAGGGCCCTGGAGGTCTATATACAGTAGCCAAGGCTAGAGATAAAACAGATTTCTTTCTTAAATCTAAGAGCGTAACATTTAGCACTAGCACTTCAAACAAATTAAACCTGTGTCCTGCTTTCTGAGTAACATTTAGAATATCTCTTTAGATTGTTGCAACACCGCCACCACGACCAATCAGACGGGCTCATGCTTATAACAGTATCCTGGTGGAGTAGACTCATTAAGACCGAAATAATCATTTGGCTTAAGCCAGGTTTCAGTAAGGCAAAGTACATCGAAACTATTATCTGTGACCATTTCATTTACAATAACCGCCTTAGGTGTGAGCGATCTAATGTTTGGAAGACCTAGTTTTAGAAATTGTTTTTGTTCACTTCTGGTTTTATCACAATTAGATTTTTCCTAGATCTTACAGTAGATTTAAAGTTTGACCTCACTAAACGAGTAATAGACACAGTTTCTATATAATGTTCTGCATTGGTACTTATCTCAATTAAGTTAGGACAGCAAAGACTGTGATTTGGACTTTGACTTACTAGTCATATGGTGGTGTGTAACGCCCTGGAGATGTTGTCCGACAGAAGAGCCGCTCCGATTCTGCTGGGGTGAAGGCCATCAGGACGGAAGAGCCTAGGTCGCTCCCAAAACAGATTCCAATTACAAAGAGCAGCTTCTGTTCATTACACCATGACATTAACCGTTCATTTAGAGCAAGTAATCTACTAAACGTGGAAGGGGTCCAGACACGATGATCGTTGCTTCAGGCGATGTTCTGCGCACCGTCTCGACCAGACTCCTGTAGTCCTTCTTCAGAACCTCCGTCTGCCGCAGCCTGACGCGTCGTTCGTTCCGCGTGCAGCACGACAGCTCCGATGCGCTCGTCACCGTTCAGGATCTCGGGAACCTGTGCAGCGACATCGAGAACACGAGCACCAGGAAAGCAGTGAGTGCGCACCTTACCTTTACCTGAGGTAGCGTGGACATGCGGACGATGGAAGTACCGATGACCACTGCGTCGCGTTCCATCTCGCGAAGAGGGGAGAAGCGGTTCCTAGTGGAGATCTCGAAGACCGGGAGGCGGAGAGGTCCTTGCCTGGTCCTGGCTCGCGTCTTCCGCTGTGGAAACACCCAGGGTCCATGGTGCTGTGTCGGTGCCGGAGTGAACGAAACCAGGGATGATCGTGTCCTGGGTGCTTGGGTCCTGTGCAGAGAAACACACGGAGTAGACGAGGTCGGAGTCAAGAGGTTACTAACCACTGACTTGTGAGCATCGGGCGTGATGTTTCAGTGCTGATCGTCGCTCTCTCAGCACGGCTCGTCTGTCTTGTAGGTCGCGAATCTGCTTGTCCAACGACTCCAACTCCAACTGCACGAATGCAGCTCGAACGTGTCCTCACCTGCACTCAAAGGTAACATTAGACACACATCCGAGTTATTCGCCATTGTAGTAGCTGTGCTACAATGGCGAATTGTAGGTTTCAGTGGTACGGTGTAAATAAGTTACCACGTGTGCAATGCTAGCGGTCTACGGCTAGTAGCGAAAGTTCGGATATAAGTAGTGATATCAAAGCAATCCGATTGTTTTTTATAGAGAATCGTATCGGTGATATGTTCACAAGCTGTAAATAATAGAAAGTATTCGTTTGTAAGCAAGTGTTAAGAAGAAAATCAAGGATTATGAGTCAATTCGACGGAGCTACAAACACATGTGAACGAAACCACTGACGCATGCGCACATGAATGAATGTGTGTAGTATGCATGAAAACGTCAACCGTAAGAATAAGCCAATTTAAGTGCAAAAAGTGCCCAATATAAGAGATCGTAAGAACAACATAATTAGCAGATATTTCACATACGTTATGCCCACACCACTGCCAAAATGTGTCATTCATTGATACAGTACGATAATCCGCCAACAAAACAACAACAATGCTTACCTTTGTGTTGACAGAACTATAGTAACATTACGTTGTGAAGTAGAAGAAGAAGACGTTTATTTATATAGCGCCTTTACATAGTGTTAGACAGGACAGTTGTCCACATACACAATAGTAAATTAGCACACTCACATACACAATACAAGCACAGGTCTTATAAAGCCACAATATTCAAAATACATAATTTATTTATATAGCGCCTTTCCATAGCTCAAGGCCACTTTACATAAGTGTTAGACAGGATATTTGTGCACATACACAATACAAGCACAGGTCTTATAAAGCCACATTATTCAAAATACACATTAAATAGAACATAACACAGTTAGCCCAGTCAAACTGATGAATCGCTGATTCAGATCTCTTTCAGCAGCTGTCAGGGCGAGTCCAGCGCAGTCTAGATGGTTTAAAACTTGCAGATGTCCTGGTCAGTGTGCACATGATGATGGACAGGAGTCTTACAGTCCCATACTCGATTTCAATTCAAGCCATTCAACTGTGCTCTCAGAGTTACATTTATAAAGTCTTCGGATCATCTCCCACCACAGGTGTAATCCATGCTGGATCACTCTCCCACTCTTTCCTGTAGGCTATAGTCGGTCTGAAGATAAAATACTGCCTCTAAGAACATCCATTTTGATGAAGAAAATGAGTGCTATCAAGTCCTGTGGTTATTACAGGATTTAACACTGAGTCTATTGTCTCACAGTTTTTTCCAATTGCTAACACACAATTTTGCAAACTAGGCTGGTTTTATAAAAATGCAATGACACGCCTGTAGCTGAGAACATTCTTGATGAATCGTTTGTTCATTTGTTGTGAGACGGTTGCTAGGGTGTTCTGGATGGTTGCTAGCAGGGGTGCAGCGAGTCAAATGCTCACGGTGCGGTTTGCATCACGGTTTTTGGTTCCACGGTTTGATGCAGTTCGGTATGTGCTATGTTCAGGGGAAACAGGTCTAGCGGTTTTTAGATACAGAAATTGAATAAAGTAATCAAATGTAAAACAACAGTGTTTCATACATGGCATATTTGACTGTAAATGAAAGATGAATCTTTATTAAAGTTGGAAAAGCTGTTCAGTCAAGGCGGTGAGTGATTAAACCCAGACCGCAGGAATATCAGGCTGTTGTGTCTTTAAGACATTATGCAGATCTAAAACACTGATACTGTTACACTGTTCACTTCAGGCATAACAGAATATTTCTGTTTTCGAAAACCGGAAATTAACGAAAAGGAATTTGATCGTTCTCTTTAATATTTTAATGTGGCAGTGACCAATCATGAATTGAGTGATACAGCGTGAGTGACCCGCGCTGCAGTCGTCATACACCACCGGTAGCGCGCATCTTCATCACGGAGGTCTTCATCACGGAGGTCTTCATCACGGAGGTCTTCATCACGGAGGTCTTCATCACGGAGGTCTTCAGTGAATGCGCAGCGATAGGCCTTATTCAGAGCAGCGCCATGACAGGTATAAAACACGTTTTCAATGGCATCCGCTGTAAAAAAGCTCTATAAAGCTCCTAAATCACTTATCATTTTCCACAGCTCATGTTATCTGGGGTTATTTGTCTACTAAAACTTCTTGGAAAGATGCGCACTTCAAGCTCATAGACTGATTTAGGCTAGCTCGTGGATGTCGTTTAACAGTACAATAGCAACTATCGCACATTTCTCCTGTAGTCTTCCAGGAAGCCAGTACAGGACAGGTCAATGTTTTTGTTGATGCTTCGTATAACGTAAATGTTAGACATGTTGTTGTGGTTTTACACTGTTATATTGCATTAAATGACCGAGCTTTATTAGCTGACTGAATATGATGTGACGCAAGGGGCGCGTTGAGCAGTGTTTGCTTGGAAATTAGCAGTTGTGTGTGTTATGGTTATCCAGTTTACTTCATGTCATTTTTAAAGGGATAGTTCACTTTGAAATTAAATTTTGATATGTTTTAGCTTACCTCATGGGCATCCGAGATGTAGGAGTATTTGTTTCCCCAGTAGTTTCAATTTTGATCATTTTAGGTCAAACCGTTCTTGTCTGTGCCTCACATAATGCAGGTCTATGGTCACCACCTCAAAGAGCATTCACAGAGAAGTCCAAATTAAACAATCCCCCATCGTAAGTCCTAGTGTTGTCACGATACCAAAATTATGACTTCGATCGATACCAGACTAAAATACCTCGATACCGATACTGAATCGATACCACGGGCAAAAACAAACAAACAAACAGTAAAAGTAATTGAATAATATGCCAGAACTTACTATTCATTGTTTTATATATGTTACAAAAACAAAAACTCACTTGGCCAGCATTTCCTTCCCTGCTTTTTGACCATTTGACTAACCTTTCACTATTCTCAACAGGTTGGGATGACCAAAATCTTATTTCATAATATAAGTAATTTAATATATTTTAATGTAATTTTATAATTACAATATATATATATATTTTTGTAATTTTATCTTTGTTTTTAAAAAATAAGCAAAAATGCAAATTACAAACAATATGACAAACAGTGCTTTATTTTTCAGCTACAGTCTATTTAACAGTAGAATTCAAGATAGAAATTAAATAATAATAAAAAACAGCTTAGTCTTCACTCTATAGATGAATTGTACACAGATTCCTAATACATATATTAAAGTTATTCAGTCAATCATGTGGTGATTTTCTATTTGTATTTTGTTGTTTGATTAACATTAATCACAAAGAAAATTAGGTCCGGCCCTTTAAGAGCTGCACGGACCCAATTAATCAGAACACCTCCGATTTCCTGCTCAACTCTGTGTTCGTTCAGCCGTAAAGACATACCCGACTGTGTTTACCTGAATACTCGTCAGGACTCGTAGTGCATTCATATTATTTGATCATTCAAACCCAATAATCCGTGAACTGAATCGCAATTGCATGCTGTCTCAGTGAAAGGCATGTGCTGTCTTGCGCGCTTCAGGTCAAAGTCCGGCAGAGCGAGCAACAAACAGATGAGATCATTAAAGTTACACACGTGACAAGTCTAGAGCAGTAAGTGATCGTTTGTCTTTGTAGTTTTAATAAGAAATAACTGATGTTCCTTTAAGACCTAACGGATCCTAAACACTGTTTCTGTCATTCTTCCTGAACTGTTTACGACTGTGTTTACGTTAATACTCTTCAAGACTGAGACATTTTTGAGTGTATTTGACCAATAATAAGCTGGAAAAAGAAGCAAATGTTTAGACTTGTATGTCAGAGGAGGCTTTATTACGGTATGTGTGTGTGCGTGTGTGCGCTTCAGATGTGTGCGCGATATCTGCGGGATTAGTAGAATTATGTGCAATCCACGAAATTCAAACTGATCACACACTAACACTAACACACTGTCATGAGGAAAAATCCAGCAGAACACGCGTTAGCCGTCAGACACACAAACACACACACACACACACACACACACACACACACACACACACACACACACGGTGACAGTTACTCAGTGAGTAAGAGAGAGTGAGTGTGTTGTGTGTGTGTGTGTGAGAGAGAGTGAGAGAGTGTGTTGTGTTGTGTGTGTGTGTGTGTGTGTGTGTGTGTGTGAGTGTGAGTGTGAGAGAGAGTGAGTGAGTGTTGTGTGTGTGTGTGTAAGAGAGAGTGAGTGTGTGTGTGTGTGTGTGTGTGTGTGTGTGTGTGTGTGTGTGTGTGTGTAAGAGAGTGAGTGTGTTGTGTGTGAGTTAGGGTGCGTGTCATAGGAAGTGTGTTGTGTGTGTGTGTTGTGTGGCGAGTGTGTGTGTTCACTGAGTCACTGTGTGTGTGGGCATGTTTTTGTGAAATATCAGGACACAAATGTGTATAATGACATGGGTATGACATAGGTATTACAAAAGAGGGTGAAATATGAGGACGTTCCCCATGTCCTCACTTTTCAAAATGCTTATAAATCACACAGGATGAGGTTTTTCACAGAAAGTAAACTGTGCAGTCTCCTGTGATGGGTAGTGTGTGTGTGTGTGTGTGTGTGTGTGTGTGTGTGTGTGTGTGTGTGTGTGTGTGTGTGTGTGTGTGTGTGTGAGAGTGAGTGAGTGAGTGTGTGTGTTCATGTTTTTCTATCCTGGTGGGGACTTAAACCTGACTGCACACAGACTCATGGGGACTCGTGTCACCGTGGGGACCTAAATTGAGAGTCCCCATGAGGAAACAAGCTTATAAATCATACAAAATGAGTTTTTTGAAAATGTAAAATGCAGCATGTCTCCTGTGATGGGTAGGTTTAGGGGCAGGGCAGTGTGTGTGTGTGTGTGTGTGTGTGTGTGTGTGATGGGTAGGTTTAGGGGCCGGGGCAGTGTGTGTGTGTGTGTGTGTGTGTGTGATGGGTAGGTTTAGGGGCAGGGGCAGTGTAGGGGATAGAAAACACGGTTTGTACAGTATAAAATGCATTACGTCTATGGAGAGTCCCCACAAGGATAGTAAACCAGACAGTGTGTGTGTGTGTGTGTGTGTGTGTGTGTGTGTGTGTGTGTGTGTGTGTGTGTGTGTGTGTGTGAGAGAGAGAGTGTGTGTGTGTGTGTGCGGAGTGTGTGTGTGTGTGAGCGAGTGTGTGTGTTCACTGAGTCACTGTGTGTGTGTGTGTGTGTGTGTGTGTGTGTGTGTGTGTGTGTGAGAGAGTTTTGTGTGTCTGTCAGAGAATGTGTTGTGTGTGAGAGAGAGTGTGTGTGTGTAAGTAAGAGAGAGAGAGAGTGAGTGTGTTGTGTGTGTGTGTGTGTGTAAGAGAGAGTGAGTGTGTTGTTTGTGAGAGACAGTGTGTGTGTGTGTGTGTAAGAGAGAGTGAGTGTGTTGTGTGTGAGTTAGGGTGCGTGTCATAGGAAGTGTGTGTGTGTGTGTGTGTAAGAGAGTGAGTGTGTTGTGTGTGAGTTAGGGTGCGTGTCATAGGAAGTGTGTGTGTGTGTGTGTGTGTGTGTGTGAGAGAGTGTGTGTGTGTGTGAGTTAGGGTGCGTGTCATAGGAAGTGTGTGTGTGTGTGAGAGAGGAGTGTGTTGTGTGTGAATTAGGGTGCGTGTCATAGGAAGTGTGTGTGTGTAAGAGAGAGTGTGTTGTGTGTGTGTGTTTTGTGAGTGAGTGTGTGAGCGAGTGTGTGTTCACTGATTAACTGTCACTGTGTGTGTATGTTTGTTTGTGTGTGTGAGTGAGTTTTGTGTGTCTGTCAGAGAATGTGTTGTTTGTGAGAGACAGTGTGTGTGTGTGTGTAAGAGAGAGTGAGTGTGTTGTGTGTGAGTTAGGGTGCGTGTCATAGGAAGTGTGTGTGTGTGTGTGTGTGTGAGAGAGAGTGTGTTGTGTGTGTGTGTGTTGTGTGAGCGAGTGTGTGTGTTCACTGAGTCACTGTGTGTGTGTGTGTGTGTGTGTGTGTGTGTGTGAGAGTTTTGTGTGTCTGTCAGAGAATGTGTGTGAGAGAGAGTGAAAGTGTGTGTTTGTGTGTGTGTGTGTGTGTGTGTTAGTAAGGGAGAGTGAGTGTGTTGTGTGTGAGTTAGGGTGCGTGTCATAGGAAGTGTGTGTGTTGAGAGTGAAAGTGAGTGTGTGAGTGAGTGTGTTGTGTGTGTGTGTGTGTTTACTGAGTAGCTGTCACCGTGTGTGTGTGTGTGTGTGTTTTGTGTGTCTGTTAGAGAATGTATTGTGTGTGTGAGAGAGAGTGAAAGTGTGTGTGTGTGTGTGTGTGTGTGTGTGTGTGTGTGTGTGTGTGAGAGAGAGAGAGTTGTGTGTGTGAGTTAGGTGTGTGTGTGTGTGTGTGTGTGTGTGTGTATGTGTGTGTGTAAGAGAGGAGTGGTGTGTGTGTGTGTGTGTGTGTGTGTGTGTTGTGTGTGTGTGTGTGTGTGTGTGTATTCACTGATTAACTGTCACTGTGTGTGTGTGTGTATGTTGTGTGTGTGTGTATTCACTGATTAACTGTCACTGTGTGTGTGAGTGTGTGTGTGTGTGTGTATTCACTGATTAACTCACTGTGTGTGCGTGTGTGTGTGTGTGTGTGTGTATTCACTGATTAACTGTCACTGTGTGTGTGTGTGTGTGTGTGTGTGTGTGTGTTCACTGATGAACTGTCACTGTGTGTGTTTTCTAGTGTGGATTATGGAGGAGAGATCAGGATTACAGCAGGACTACAAAAATGTACGTCTAAACACACTCACACTCTCTCTCTCACACACTCACTGACAACACACACACACACACACACTCTCTCTCTCACACATACACACACACACTCTCTCACACACACACACACACACACACACACTCTCTCACAACACACACACTCACACACACACACACACTCTCTCTCTCACACATACACACACACACACACACACACACACACACACACACGGAAGAACGTCTATTACTGTTGTGATGTCATGGTGAAATTAAGTGCTTTATTATATGGTTGGTTGCTTGGCAACAGACCTGAGAGTTGAGCGCCGATCTGCAGATGAGATTCATAGACAGGATGAGAGTCATAAATGAGGTTGAGGTTTGCTGCTGTGATATGAGTTTATGAAATCATAAGCGTGTGAGATGTGAACTGCAGAAGGTTGAGATGATGTTCCAGTGTTCATGATCAGATCAGATTGATAACTCCTGACTGTGATGTGTGTTCTCTCATCAGATTCACAGCGGCTCACTCTGGATCCGAACACAGCACATGAACGCCTCCGTCTGTCTGAGAGCAACAGAGAGATTACTAACACTTACACAGAGCAGCCGTATCCTGATCATCCAGACAGATTTGATGATGTGTATCAGGTGTTGTGTAGAGAGAGAGTGTGTGGACGCTGTTACTGGGAGATTGAGTGGAGTGGAGGTGTGGATATATCAGTGTCATATAAGAGCATCAGCAGGAAGGGATCGGGTGCTGAGTGTGTGTTTGGATGTAATGATCAGTCCTGGAGTTTGAGCTGCTATCCTGACAGTTACTCATTCAGTCACAATAACATCCGGACTGATCTCCCTGTGAAGCCCATCAGCAGGAGAACAGATCCCAGGAGAACAGATCCCAGGGGAACAGATCCCAGGAGAACAGATCCCAGGGGAACAGATCCCAGGAGAGATAATAGAGTGGGAGTGTATGTGGATCACAGAGCAGGAACTCTGTCCTTCTACAGCGTCTCTGGAGACACAATGAGCCTCATCCACACAGTCCAGACCACATTCACTCAGCCGCTCTATCCCGGGATTAGGGTTTATTATCCTGGATCATCAGTGAAACTGTGCTGAGGAATCAGGATAGACTGATGAGGATTCTACCCATGATGCGTTGAGCTCATGATGAATCAGAGACTGAGAGATGCTATAGAGTCTCTTCATGA